>CM053140.1:190109700-191309700 GCA_028571685.1 Heterohyrax brucei | reverse complement strand
CATTTTTTAATGAGATGGAGGAACAAATTACCAACATAGTTTGGAAAGTGAAAAACTTTCCAAAGAATCTACTCAAGAAGAGGAACACAGTGGGAGGTCTCAGACTACCCAACCTTAGAACCTATCATGCTGCAGTGGTAGTCAAAACAGCCTAGTACTGGTACAAAAAGAGACATATAGACCAATGGAACAGAATAGAGAATCCAGAATATCACCATCCTCCTATGAACAGCTGATATTTGACAAAGGCCCAAAGGTTGTAAACCGACGTAAAAACAGTCTCTTTAACAAATGGTGTAGGCAAAATTGGATATCCATCTGCAAAAACCTCAAACAAGATCCATTCATCTCACACCTGACACAAAAACTAACTCAAAATGGATCAAAGACCTAAATATCAAACCTAAAATGACAGGTTATAGAAGTAAAAATAGGGACAACAATGCAAGTTCTAACACACGTCTACAAAGTCTTACCAATAATTCACAAACAATAGAAGGAAAAAGAGACAAATGGGAACTACTAAAAATCCAACACTTTTACTCATCCAAAGATTTTATGGAGAGAGTTAAAAGACCACCTAAGAATGGGAAAAAATATTTGGCAACCACATATCTGATTGATATCTAATTTCCATAATCTACAAGGTACTGCAAAATGCCAACAAGAAAAAGACCCAATTAAACAATGGGCAAAGGAGATGGGCAGACACTTCACCAACGACATTCAGACAGTTAAAAGACACATGAGGAAATGCTCACAATGATTAGCTATGAGACAATTCCAAATCAAAACTAAATGAGATACCATCTCACCCCAGTGAAGTTGGCAATATTCCAAAAAACACAAAACAACAAATGTTGCAGAGGCTGTGAAGAGATTAGAACTCTCCTGTACTGCTGGTAGGAATGGTACAACTTCTTTGTAAAGCAATTTGGTGACTTCTTAAAAAGTAAGAAATACAAATATCTTATGATCCAGCAGTCCCACTGCTTGGAGTATATCCTACAGAAACAAGGGCTGTCACACAAACATATACATTCATATGAATGTTTATTGAAACACAGTCTACAATAGCAAAAAGGTAGAATCAACCCAAGTGCCCATCAATAGATGAGTGGATAAACAAAATATAGTATATATACACAATAGCACACTATGCAATGATAAAGAGCAATGATGATTTTAGGATGCATCTCGTAACTAGAAGACATTATGCTGAGTGAAATCAGCCAGCTGCAGAAGGAGAAGTATTGTATGAGAGCACCATTATAAGGACTTAAAAAAGTACTTATGCACAGAAGAAAAGACTCTTTGACAGCTACAAGGTCAGGTAGGTAGGGGAAGAGTTGTTCACAGATTATGTGCTGTTATTAGGTGCCATTGAGTCTGTTCTAACTCATACAGACCATGTGAACAACAGAACGAATTCTGTCCGGTCTTGTGCCATGTCCACAATCGTTTTTACACTTAAACCCATTGTTGCAGCCACTGCGTCAATCCACAGATTACACAGAGGATAGGAATTCAGTTAGGGGAAGGGTGTGACAGTACAAAATAGAAGGCAGGTCAGCATAACTGAACTATATGATAAAGGGAAAGGTTTTCTAAATTCAGCCCAACATTTCAAGGGATAGAGTAGCAGGAACAGAGGTCTGGGGACTGTGGTTTCAGGGAACATCCAGAAACTAGTGTAATTAGCTTCTTGCTCAGAGACTCTTCTGCCCCCTATATCGGTGAGTGGCTTCTGGGGTCTTAAAATCCAGCAGAGTACCATCTGAGGAACACTGGTTGGTCCCAATTCAACTGAAACAGATGATAACCAAGAATATTAGAGACAGGAGGAAAAATGGGCCCAAGAGACAGAAGGACTCATGTGATCGGGGGACTACATCCCCATGAGACCAGAAAAACCAGATGATGGTGATAAGGGACACAATGTAGAGTCCCTGATGCAGCAGGAGAAAAAGAGGTTTTCTGATCAAGAACTCTACTAAAAGACCCAAACTGATGGTCTGACAACCTGGAGGGTCCCCTGGGAACACAGCTCCTAGACTTTCTGCTGGGCTGACCTGAAACTAGTACTGAAATCAAAACTTCAGACAAAGAATGGACTGAACTCAGGAACATAGAATGAGCAAACAGTGTGTGTACTTTACAGTTTTATACATTTATAGAAGGCTGTCCTACTGATTTCTTTCTAGAGGTTAGAGGAGGGGGTGGAGAGAGAGGACAGGTATTCTTGGAAGGATATTGGAGGTAAAAAGTGAAAAGGAGTAGTGTGCTGTCACAGGGTGAGGAACACACTTACAGTTGTAAAGAGGCAGGTATGCAAAATTGACTTGGATTGTATACTTTCACTTAATCATGATATTTTTTTTTAAAAAGAAAATTTGGGTCATCTTTGTTGAAGACTCCCTGATTCACAAAGTGCAGTGGGAAGGAGAATGAAATCAGGAGTGTGGCAGGAAGAGACATGTATGTTAGCAAATTATTAAAACATTGTGAATAAAGGTGTTTGGTCCAATTCTGACAGCTTTCAGAGTCCCATTTTTTAGACTTATTCCAACTGTCTAGAAACATGAAATTTTTTCAGACCAGTGGTTCTCAGAGTTTAGTGTACATCAACATCACCAGGAGGGCTTATTAAGACACGCTGTTCAGTCCCACCCCTGGAGTTACTGATTCTGTAGGAAAGGGGTGGCGTCCAAGAGTTTGCATTTCTTTCAAGTTTCCAGGTGACGCTGATGCTGCTGGTCAGGGGACTACACCTTGAGAACCATTGTCCTAGAATTTCTTTGCTCTAGTGAACGTCTCTTGCACATTTCGCACTATGATTTGGCTGGACAGTTCACTTAGCAGCAAGTTTAACATTAACCCAGCCAATTCTGTTTTTTCCTTTACTGCAGTTCTGTCCTGACCTGAAGCCACTTTCATTACAGGAAGGCCTCGTCCTTCTCCATAAGGTAGGTTTGTCACAGGGTTGGGTTTTTGGCTCTGTTTTCTCTGACTTAAAGAAAGAACATCCCCTTCTTCGTTCACCTGTTTCTGCTCATTTAGCATCAAGATAAAGCCCAGGGTGGTGGGACTATGAGACAAAACTATATGTACAAAAATCAATTATGTGTATATGTAAAAAATTCTGACAATTAAGTTCACGAACTTAATTGTTCTCAGTTCTACCTATACCTCCTTGCTGAATATCACTGTGGTCACTTTCAAAGTCCTCCCTTTGGGAAGCTATGCAAGGAAGCAAGAGCAATTTTGGAACTCTTTCTGCAGTGGCCGTAGTGCACGGTGGTATAGTGGCAAGTTTGTGAACTGAATTGTACAGTTGTCTGTGAGGGAGTTTTTAGCCAGTAAACAAATAACTATTGGAACACCTTCCCTACTCATCTGATCTAGCCCCTAATGGCTTTTTTCTTTACCCAAAGATAAGGGAAATATTGAAAGGAAGATATTTTAATGACATGCAGGACATCAAGGGTAATATGACAATATCTCTGATGACCATATATGTATATGAAGCCCTCATGATATAGTAGTTAAGTGTTCAGCTGTTAGCCAAAAGTTCAGCAGCTCCAATCCACCAGCTGGTCTTTGAAAAACCTATGGGGCACTTCCATTATGTGCTATGTGATTGGTATGAGTTGGAATCAGGTTTAGTTTGGTTATATAATTTTATATATAAATATGTATTATATATAAAAGAAAGGAGGTAAGAGAGAAGAAAAAGTTTCAGCCTTATTCAGGAGCAACAGATTTTGTTTTCCTATATATGTATTATGTATATATATACTATATATATGTGACATACATATATGTCTGACAATGTACTTCTGCAAAAGCAGCAATTGAAAATCCTATAGATCATAGCTCCGCTCTGACACACATGCAGCTGCTATCAGTCAGAAGTGACTTGAAGACAACTGGCTTGGTGTGACATATGACAAAACGTCAAAAAGCAAGAGGTCCTAAAGATGACAAAACTAAAATGGAAGTGCCAACAATCACACTGAGAGATATTACACAGAGCCAGCCTGTCATATCTTTCTCAGTTAAAATATCCAGATCTTCTGAAACTGTTTCCTTTGATAAACCACTCAAGTACCCAAGAGCAGAATGCCCTGACCTGCCCATTAGCAACCAGCTGATCCACAGTTAACTGATGGGAGAGAAAAAAAAAATCTAACCCAGTGCTGTTGAGTTGGCTTGACCCATAAAGACCCTATAGGGCACGGTACAACAGCCCCATAGGGTTTCCAACTGCTGATCTTTTGGTTAGTAGCTGAGTTCTTAACCACTGCACTACCAGGGAAAGGAAAGCTAAATTCTTTCTTCTCAAATAAGTCTGAGACACTTTTATTCTCTTTTCTCTCCTTTTTAAAATACAAACTCTGTTTTTCCTGTATAAATAAGAACAATATATTATCAATTTCTCTTTTATACAGGTTTAACATGCGCAGGTCATGAAAACACTCAGCTGTGTAAGACTCTAGAAGCTATATTGTTTTATATTTCACATTTAACTACATAATCTGCCTGTGTGTTGCAGTGTAAGGAATCACCTAAACGTATGAGTGATAAGAATCAGCCCAAAACTGGATCCCAGAAGGCAGAGGTCAAACATACTTCCACTCTGCAACTTCTTCACCAACCACTCCTCTCATGGCACTCTATATCCCTCTTCTCAGTTCTGCAATTCACTGAAATGGCCAGAGAACTCAAGTTGCCAGATAAACCCTGTGGCAGACTTGTGCTGCCTGTCACTACTAAGCCAAATGCAGAGATGAAGATTGAAGTTTATAAGAGTGCTTTATTCAGGTTACCAGTGATCTGAGAAGACAGTGATTTATCACCTTAAAAACCATCTTAACATCTTAGTCCAGGCTGGAAAGTTTTATAGAAGTGTTTAGCGGAGGAAAAAGGAGGTAGGTATGTGGGTGCTAAGAAACAGAATTTCTTTGTTTCAAGATGAGTTGTCCTTGACATCTGGAGACTGGCTGAGTTTCCTAGGGACTGTAACTCTCATCTAGGTACTGGGCTGCAAACTCTGTCTGAGCAGCGTCCAAGAACAGTGTGGGAAAACAATCTCAAAATCTTTAAGAGTACTAGTCAGAAGGGAGGTTACAATTTTGTGTCAGCATTCCTAGCGGAAAAGGGGAGTTTTAGTATCAAGAAAGAAGCTAGCTAAGAATTTTTTTTACAGCTATTAGCCCTGTCATTCACAGACCGTACTCATAGTTATATGGTTTACTGAAAGTAACGTACTACAACTCAGGATCAGAATCAACTTAAAAGTAGTAGGAATAACTTGAGATCAGGATCAGGAAACACATAAGTGAGGTTGAGAAGGCTCTCCAAAGGAAGATCCTTCCTCTCTTCAGTGCACGACAGCTTCTAAACAGGACAGCTCTCACAGATCATTTCTTGGCCATAGTGGCAGGCCCTTCTCTTTGCCACTCAAGCAGGCAGGTCAACCCTTTGTGGTGTAGGTCTCCTCTGCCTTCAGTTTCCTTGTCATCAGCCTCTTCACTGCCAGCTGGCCTAGCTGTTAGCCAGTATAGCAGCTTGCTCACTTCTGCTTTCCTAGTAGCAGTTTTCTGTCACTGCCAACAGCTGTCAGCCACAGGGTTCCTTCCAGGCTTCTTGCTGACTTCAGTGTTATAGCTCTTGAGTCATACTACAACTCTTTTAAGGGATTCATCTTGTATTTGCTTTTGTGGAGTTGGCTGTTTATATAAACAAATTTCTTGCCAATTTTAAGGCATGCCCTTCACAGCAGGACCACAAACTGACCAATTCCCAAAAGTCACTCAGTCCTATTAAGTGGATTTTCAAGTCATTGTTTGCGTAGCAAAGTGACCAGTCCCTGAAAGCTGGGTAAAATAGGTGAATCACAGGATAGGATTCAGAGCCAGACAAAAGTATCTAACCATCAGATTGTTTGCAACTTATCAGGAAGTGTCAGTTAACCAAGACAAAAGTAACAAACCCTCTTGGGAAAGAAAAGGGCAGTTTTGGCATCAACCTGGCAGCTTCCAACTGCACCATAAACTGCTATTCCAAAACTAGGGCAAAGGTAACTCCTTAGGGCTTAGAAGAAAAAAAATCTCAAGCAATTTTTCTAGAGTATCAAGGCACAAGGCCACATAAAGGAACTCATTTCACCACAGCTTGTAATTGATTTTTGAATTTATTGTGCAGTAGGAGTTATTTAATTTTTCATTTCCCACTCCCCTGTCCCACTATTCTGTGGAGTCACTTTTGCAGAAATCAGCCTTACATATAAATGTGTCTGTTTTTTGGGTCCCCATACAAGAAAGATTGTGAGGATGGTGCAGGACAGGGCACTGTTTCATTCTGTTGTATATAGGGTAACTGTGAGTCGGAGCTGACCTCATGGCACCACCACTGTCATGGTTGGAATTGTGTCCCCCCAAAAATGTGTGCAGCCACGTGGCTGGGATATGGTTCCCAGTATCTTGGGACTGTCCTCCATTGTGTGGTTTTGCTAACCTGTATGTTAAAGGATTAGGGTGGGGCTGTGAATTCCTGCTGTAGGGGGAGTTTCCCTGGAGTATGGCTTGCTCCACCCTTAATGCTTTTAGCTTGCAAGGAATAAAAGGAAAAAGAGACAAAGGACAATTTGAGAACCTCCCTACCATCAAGCAAGCAGCACCGGGAGCAGAGCGCATCCTTCAGACCAGAGGTTCTTGCGTGAGGACGCTCCCTGGACAAAGACTGATGCAATATCGGACTTTCCTCCAGAGCCGTCAAGGGGAAAGTCTTTCCCTGGAGCGGACACCCTGAATATGGACTTGCAACCTACCGGACTGTAAGAATAAATCTTTCTTTGTTAAAGCCATCCACTCTGTGGTATTCCTGTTAGAGCAGCCTAGCTGACTAAAACAACCACCAACATTGCTCTACTCCATTGAATTATTTTTTATCCATATACTCGATGGCACTTGGCTTGGCATATGTTATGGGTTGAATTGTGTCCCCCGCTCCAAATTTGTGTCAATTTGGTTAGGTCATGAGTCTGATATTGTGTAATTACCCACCATTTTGTCATCAGATGTGATTTTCCTACATATTATAATGCTGTGATGTTAATAATAAAGGATTGGAAGTAGTTGTGTTAGTGAGTCAGGACTCAATCTGAAAGATTAGTTTGTATCTTAAATCAGTCTCTTTTGTGATATAAAAGAGAAGAGAGCAGACAGACAGTGGGACCAACAATGCAACCAACATTGAAGAAACAGGAGGGAGCATGTCCTTCAGACTCAGGGTCTCTACATTGAGACCCCTAGAGCCAGGGAAGATTGATGACTTGGTCCTTCCTCCAAAGCCAACAGAGAGAAAAAGCCTCCTCCTGAAGCTGGCACTTTGGATTCAGATTTCTAGTCTCCTAGACTGTGAGAGAATAAATTTTTCTTTGTTAAAGCCACCCACTTGTGGTATTTGGGTTATAGCATCACAAGATAACTAAGACATCCCGTTAGCTTTTTTTTTTTTTTAAAAAAAAAATGTTTTATTGTGTTTTTGGTGAAAGTTTACATAGCAAGTTAGGTTCTCATTTAACAATTTCTACACATATTGTTTAGCGACATTCATTAACTCCCATCTGGATGTTTTGCTTCCAGTAATCCGGTTTCATTGTCTCCAAATCCTTTCATCATTACTGTAATTCCTGATCATTTAATATCACATAGATGATTTTTTTACTTCAGTTGGGTCAGTTGTGACATCTATCTCATTTCTTTTTCAGATTCTTTGTTTCTTCTCCTGGTTTTCTTTTCTAAATTTAGCCAATGGCTTATCAATTTTGTTGCTGTTTTCAAAGAACCAGCATTTTGTTTTGTTAAGTTTTTCAATTCTTCTTTTATTCTCTAATTCATTTTGTTCTGCTCTAATCCTTATTATATGTTTTCTTCTGGTGAGTGAGGGGTTCCTTTGTTGTTCTCTTTCTACATATTTGTGCTGAGGAGTTAATTCTTTGGTTTGGGACCTTTCTTCTTTCTGAGTATGTGCATTTATGAAGAGAAATTGACCTCTGAGTGCTGCTTTTGCTGTATTCCATAGGTTCTGGTAGGATGTGTTTTCATTCTCATTTGATTCCATAAATTTCTTTATTTCATCCTTGATTTCTTCTATAACCCATGGATTCTTGAGCAAGGTGTTGTTCAGTTTCCATGAGTTCAAATTTCTACCTATGCTTTTTCTGCTTTGATTTCAACTTTTATGGCTTTATGGTCCAAGAAGATGCTTTGCAATAATTCAGTGGTTTGGATTTTGTTGAGACCTGTTTTATGTCTTAGCATATGGTCTATTCCGAAAAATGTTCCATGTGCATTGGTGAAGGTGTATTTATCTGTTGATGGATAAAAAGTTGTGTATATTTTGGTTAGGTCTAGTTGGTTAATTGTCACAATAAGATCTTCTGTATCTTTACTGAGGTTTTTTCTGAATGATCTGTCCGTTACTGAAAGTGGAGTGCTCTATCTCATTTTTCAGTGCTGTCAGTATTGGTTCAATGTATTTAGGTGCTCTGGTATTAGGTACATTAATATTATTATGCCCTCCTTATGTATTGAAACTTTAAGCAATAAGTAGTGACCATCCTTGTCCATGATGGTGGATTTTACATTAAAATTTGTTTTATCTGAGATTGGTATCACTGCTGTGCTTCTTTGTATGTTGTTAGCTTGGTGTATATTCTTCCATCTTTTGATTTTGAGTGTGTCCAAATCTTTGAGTCTAAGATGTGTTTCTTGTAAGCAACATATAGGTAGACCACATCTTTTGATTCAGGCTGTCACTCTCTGTCTCTTTATTGGAGCTTTCAGTACATTTATATTCAGTGTAATTATCAATAGGTATCTGTTTAGTGCTGTTATTTTAATGCCTTATTTTTGTGCTGGTGTTTTGTATGTTGCTGTTAATATTCTGTTCCAGGTCATTCTTCTTTATGGGTTGAATTTGCATCTTTTTCAATGTTGGTTTTGTGTTTGTTGAAAATCCTGTATTACGTTTCTTGTTTTGATATGTTGCATTGTTTATTTTGCTGTGTGGCTACTCTTATGATCCCATTCAATCTTTTAAGTTTAAACTAGACTTTAACTTTTCTTTCTTTTTAACTTCCTCTCCATCTGAAAGGGTGTCGTGGTTTGAATTGTGTCCCTCCAAAAATGTGTGCAGCCACGTGGCTGGGATATGGTTCCCAGTATCTTGGGACTGTCCTCCATTGTGTGGTTTTGCTAAACTGTATGTTAAAGGATTAGAGTGGGATGGTAAATTCCTGCATTGGATTACTTCCCTGCCTGGCTGTGGGGGGAGTTTCCCCAGAGTGTGGCTTGCCCCACCCTTAATGCTTTCAGATAAAAAGGAGAGAGAAACAAAGGACAATTTGGGAGCCTCGTTACCATCAAGAGAGCAGCACCGGGAGTAGAGCACGTCTTTCAGACCTGAGGTTCCTGTGCCAGGATGCTCCCTAGACAAAGACTGATGCAATACTGGACTTTCCTCCAGAGCCAACAAGGGGAAAGACTTCCCCTGGAGCGGACACCCTAAATATGGACTTGCAACCTACTGGACTGTGTAATTACCCTGAATATGGACTTGCAACCTACCTGGCTGTGTAAGAATAAACCTTCCTTTGTTAAAGCTATCCGCTCTGTGGTATTTCTGTTAGAGCAGCCCTAGCTGACTAAAACAAGGGGTTATACCTAGTATAGTATATACCTCTTTTTAGTGTGATGATGTCATAGTTTTCATGTTAAGATCACTGATTCCCTTCTTTTAATATTTTAGCTTTGACTGAGCTTTATGACTTCCCAAATTGAGTAGGATTCTGGATACTGGGTCCTGCATTGCCGTCTTAAGTATACCTTGATGTTTTTATTTTTCTAAACAAAGAACTTCTTTCAGTATTTCTTGTGGTTTCGATTTGGTTTTTACAAAGTCTCAAAGCTTCTTTTTATCTGCAAATGTCTTAATTTCACCTTCACATTTGAGATACAATTTCGCAGGATACGTAATTCTTGTTTGGAAGTTTTTTTTCCTTCAAGGCTTTGTATATGTCATCCCACTGCTTTCTTGCCAACACTGTTTCTGCTGAGAAGTCAGAGAAAAGCCTAAAGGGCTTCCCTTTTACATTAGCTTTGCTTGAAGCCTCATTGCCTTTTAGAACCTCTCTTTATTTTTTCTTTTATTAAGCTTGATTATAATATGGCTTGGTATCTTTCTTTTGGGGTCTAGTTTCTGTGGCATTCGATAAGCATCTTGGATATCTATGTTCTCTTCTTTCACAATTTCATGGAAGTTTTCCATCAGCAACTGTACAGCAATAATCTCTGTATTTTCAGCTACCCTTTCCTGTTTAGGAACTCCAATTATTTGTAGATTATTCCTCTTAATAGAGTCTCACATGTATCTTAATGCTTCTTCATTTTTCTTGTTTCTTTTCTCTGTTTTCTCCTTGTAAATGCTGGTGTCAGTTGCTCAGTCCTCAAACTGACTAACTCTGGCTTTTGTCTCCTCAATTCTGCTCTTTTGGCTTTGGACTGAATTGTATAATTCTGTAATTTTATTATTGATCTGCTGGATTTCAGATCAGTGATGTCCCATCATTTCAAATAGTTTACTTAATTTTTCATTTTGTTCTGCTGCATTTTGTTTAATCTTTAAGAAGGTTCTATACATAATTCTTTTGTACTAAACCTCCAATAATTTCAGAAAGTCTTTTTCATCTGGGAAGTTTTTGATTCTTTATTTTGGGAGTTTTCTGGAGCCATGCTGGACTGTTTCTTTAAATGGTTAGATATCAATTGTTTTCTTCATGCCATCGAGAAGCTGTTTGGTTTCTCTGGTGTTACCCCAATGGGAGCTGAGGCATAGTTCCAAAAGGGAGTAAGGGCACTACTAGATTTTGTCACCAGCTGCCTTTGTGTTCTCTAGTGATTGGCCCCAGGTGGACTCT
Source organism: Heterohyrax brucei (assembly GCA_028571685.1). NCBI lineage: Eukaryota > Metazoa > Chordata > Mammalia > Hyracoidea > Procaviidae > Heterohyrax > Heterohyrax brucei. The sequence goes on along the minus strand of CM053140.1, from coordinate 191,298,716 downwards.
CTGCAGTGGCAGTCCCCACCCCCTGGCTCCTAAAGGTGGGAATTACTTGTGGTGATTCTTTTTCATCAGTCAAGCCTATGGTGTAACTCAGGGAATGAAAGAGAGAAGGATACACCCCACTTGCCTGCCCAGGACTGCTATGCTTTGTAGATATGTTTAGCTTAAAAATTGCTTATCTGCTGAAATGGGTGCTGTGCAGAGTCCACTGAAAGAAGCTGGGCCCTCAGTGATTGCAGGCTCTGTCTCCTGGCTGGCAAAGATTGTGCACTACTTAGCAAAGATTGTGCACTACTTACGGAATTACTGAGGGGCTGTCAGCATATGCTATGATGTGGATCAGTGAACGGTGGTGGAGATGCTATTTCCCCACTCATCAGTCAGTTCTCCAGGTGGTCTTATTTTAAAAAGGTGCTTTACTGCTGAGTGAAGAACTGTCCATCAGCTGCCAAAATCAGTTAGGCCCTCAGGTGTGGCAGTCCCCACCTTCTAGCTGACAATGAAAGCACCTCATAGGCTGTCCCCAGATGCTATGACGGTTCAAAGAGGGGAGGGGTTAAGGCTTTGTTGTCTGCATCTGCCTGCCACCACCTGTCACTCTAGGCATGATTGTCATTTCTGCTGGAGAAGCACTATCCAGATAGGGACTGCTGCTCAGTGTTAGAATTAACCCCAACTGAGACCTCTGGCATGGCTAACCCCTCCCTGACTAAGATAGCATCCTGCCTGAGCTGCTTTTCCTGCCATGAGTTAGCAGAATCTATAGTGCAGCTCAGAGAAGAGAGGGCAAAGGGGCACTGGTGCCTTCTGTGGGCAGGTGGGCTCTGAAAAGCACAGTCTCTCTGTTGTACTGTATGCTGTTTACTTAATCACTGCAGTTCATTATATTAGCCAGCTCATGCTCAGCCCCTACCTCCTAGATAACAAAGGAGGTGTCAGTACCTGCTGCCCTCCCAAACCACGTGTCTGTGGAAGCAGGACTCAGCATGCCACTGTCTCATCTTTGAGAGAGGCAGTTTCATCCTTACTGGTGCCTAGCCCAATCTAACAACCCTATGCCAGGATAAGACTGGCAGGATGTCGAAACTAACCAATCCCCTCATTAGCATTCTCCACACACTATTTGCATGGTCCCACTCCCACAAGTGCATCATGCACCTTATTTGCATTATTAGCTAGCTATCCAATCCCCATGATGGACCACAATCACCTCATTTGCATAGTCTCACTCAGCCATTTGATAGCAGTTACAAATCCATGGGGAAAAGGGCCATGTAAAAGCAGTCTATCCTGTCCTAGGGCTCTCAGGATGTTCATGCTGTTCTGCTCAATTATCATTCCATGCCTTAGTTCTCGAATGTAATCAAGGAGACATGTGTCTAGTTCACCATGTTGGCCCTGCCTGGTATCATATAGATGATTTTTTAATCATACGTAGTACTGTGGTGTGACAGATTGCTTTTACATGTTGGTGTTAGTTTTGGTAGGGAATGTTATTCTAGAAAATTTTCCATTTCCTCTAGGTATTTGTATCTAGTACAGTACAATTTTTCATAATATTCTGTTATGATTTTTTAAATTTCAGTTGGGTCTGTAGCGAAATCATGCATCTCATTTACTATTTGGGTTATTTGTTTCCTCTGATTTTCCTTTGTGAGTTTGGTCAATGGGTTATCAATAAAACAGCTTTGGTTTGTCAATTCTATCAATTGTTTTTCTAGTCTATAATTTGTTTAGTTCTGGTCCAATTTTTATTATCAGTATTCTTCCAGTGCCTGAGGGGTTCTTCTGTTGTTCTTTTTCTAGTTGCTCAAACTGTATGGCTAATTCTTTGATTTGGGCCCTTTCTTCATTTTGGGAAGTTTTCTTTCAGCAGCTCAGCAACAATACTCTCTGTGTTCTCAGATGTCCCACCCTGTTCAGGGACTCCAATTAATCTAAGGTTGTTCCTCTTAATAGAGTCCCACATGCTTCTTAATGTTTCTTCATTTTTCTTGTTTCTTTTTTCTGATTTCTGCTCATAGACGCTGGCATGAGTAGCTCTGTCTTCCAAGTCAGAAATTCTTTTTTCCATTTGTTCCATTCTGTTTTCTTGACTTTGCATGGAAGTTTCTATATCTTTGATTTTCTTCTTGATCTGTTGGATTTCAGAGTACTGGTGTTCCATCAAATCGAACAACTTGCTTAATTTTTCATTTTGTTCTGCTGCATTTTGTATAAGGTCTAGAAGGGCTCTGTATATAATCAATTTGTATTCATTTCCTGATGCTTTCATAAAAGTTTCTTCATCTGGAAAATTCCTTGGTTGCTTTGTTTGGGAGCCTTCTGAAGCCACGAGTGATCCCTTGTATGCCACAATTGTATGTTGCTTTTTGGGTCCCATGTGAGTATATAGAAGCTGGAAGAGGTACTATGAGGATGGATTGCAAATGTTTCTCTAGGCTGTCTTCAAATGTAAAGCAAGGGGTATCTGACCAGTTCACAAGTCAGTTAAGTTTTCAGGTGTAGAGGTTCCTCTTCTCATCTGACAAAGTAAGCACCACTATATCCAACCCCAGATGATAACAAACTAGTTCAGAATACAGCAATGCTACTGCCCTGGTGGCCTCTGCTGACAGGGCTTAGCCTTAGCCAACACTGCGTCGAGTACCGGTTTTGTGATAGAAAAGTGCTCTCCTGTGGGCAGGCTCTGGCTCCCAAGCTAAGAATTAGGTCCAGCTGCAGCCACCGTACCCAAGATGGCGTCCTCCACACAGGCAGCAGACAGAGGGGCTAAAGGTGCCGAGAGGTAGTGATTCCTCTGCTTCTGTTGCAGGGCCCCCAATGCAGGCAACACTGTGCAAAATCACTACTTTTCTGTCGGAGAAGTGCTGTCCCGTTTGCAGGTGCTGGCTCCCAGGCTAAGAACGAGGTCCCGCTAAAATCTCAGTACCAACATGGTGTCCTGCACCCTGACTGCAGAGTTCTGCACAAACCCCACTGAGGCTGCTACAATACAAAAGGCTCAAAGTGTCTAGATTAACAGAGTCCTGAGCCTGGCTCTCAAAATATGGAAATTTCGCCGGCCTATCCCCCCAGCAGCGCATCTGAGTCCAGCCGCCAGGCAAGGCCCAGCTCCGCCAGCCAGCCGAGACAGAGGAAAAAAAAGTCAAAATGGTGCATTTACCTTCCATCCGTGAGAGCCGGGGCTAGCCAGGAGCGGGAGTCAGCGAAAGAGAGGAGGTTTTTCGCTGAGTGGTATGAAGTCCCAATTAACAGCTCTGTGCTGTGTCCTGAGGCTGATTAGGTGCTCAGAAGGCTCTGTTTGATTGTCAGTTCAGGTCTTGGTTTCCAGAGGGATATAAGGAGACGTGTGCTTAGTCGGCCATCTTGACTCCGCCCCCCTTTCTTCATTTTGGATGTGTGCATTTGTTGTGATAAATTGACCTCTGAACAGGGGTGGTGTATTCCATAGATTCTGGTAGGATGTATTTTCATTCTCATTTGATTCCATGAATGTCTTTGTTGCATCCTTGATTTCTTCTAAAATCCAGCAATTTTGAGCAAGGTATATTTCAGTTTCCATGATTTTGAGTTTCTATCCATATTTTTTCTGCTGTTGGTTTCAACTTTTATGTCTCTATGGTCTGAGAAAGTGCTTTGCAATATTTCAGTGCTTTGGATTTTGTTGAGACTTGCTTTACATCCTAATACATGGGCTATTATGAAGAATGTTCCATGTACATTGGAAAAGAAAGTGTACTCATCTGTCATTGGGTAGAGTTCTGTATGTGTCTATGATGTTGAGTTGGTTGATGGTTGCAATAAGATCTTCCATGTCTCTATTGAGCTTTTTTGGGGGATGTTCTGTCCATTATTGAAATTGTGTGTTCAAGTCTCTTACTGTTATTGTGGAGTGTTCTACCTCATTTTTCAATGTTGTCAGCGTTCATCTGATATATTTAGAAGGTCTGCTGTTGGATGCATAAATACTTGATATTTTACATCCTTGTTATGCATTGAAACTTTAAACAATAAATAGTGACCAGCCTTGTTCAGGATGGCAAATTTTACCTTAAAGTTGTGCCGGGAGCCGGTCCCAACACTTTGTAGGGTCCCGCACGGAGGGAGGGAGAGGCGCGGCGGGAAATGAATCAAGGAGACAGAAAAGACTTTTCTGGTTTAAGGCAGCCCGACCCAGAGAGCAAGAGAGAGAAGGCTGTCTGTCTTTATTGTTTTTATAGTAAGAGTGATGTGAATTTTACCCTGCCCACTGACCACACAATCTATTGGCTAGTTCAAAACCAAAACCTCGTGGTTGGCAAATTTGAAACCAAAATCCTCGTGGTCTTCAGGTGATGTAATTTTTTACTCTGCCACATGAGCTATTAGTTAACTGAAACCTGGTGATCCTTTTAACTGTCAAAGCTTTTTAGATAATGGCCTATGGATGCCTCGAGCTCAATCAGCCCTACTTATACCTCAAGGTTAAAAGGTTCACGAGGAAGGGTCTAAAGTTTATGATCTCTATTTGTTCCTACTTTGCTCTTTATCTCCTCCTGCAGGGATAGTAAACATCTACCGTCCCCCACCCTATGTTCTTCTCAAGCTGTTCTAAAGAGGATAATTCCTTTCACATGGGTGGGGATGTGCAGTTGGGGGAAGTCAGCAGTGGTTGGGCTGGCCTTGCTGCTCTCAAGCTGGCTGTGTTAGAAATCATTCCTCTGAGCTCTTTTTCCTCAGAAAATTCCTGTACAGTTTTCCCGATATTATTTCATCGACCAAGGGGGTAGTAAAAAGGGGCCCCTCTCAGAAGGCATCTCCCCTGATCCTTGTGCCAGGAGAGGAGGGGGTATCTTTTTGAAGAAAATTTGATTAGGAAGCCAAATAATATCAAGGGCAGTAGGCTAAAAAACATGTCACAGGTGGGATGCTTCAGCCCGTCATTTGCAGGAGCTCGTGACTTTGTCTACAAGGCTGATGGCGGACCTCCGCAAAGTTGATTTAATCTGAGGTTAATATTGTCACACCTGCTTTTCTTTGCATGTTGTTAGCTTGGTATATATATTTTTCATGCTTTGAATTTCAATTTGTTTGTATCTTTGAGTCTGAGGTGTGTTTCTTGTAAGCAGCATATAGACGGATCATGTTTTTTAATCCAATCTATTAATCTCTGTCTTTTTATTGGTGCATTTAATCCATTTACATTCAGTGTAATTATTGATAGGTGTGAATTTAGTGCCTTCATTTTGGTGCCTTTTTTGGGGTACTGTTGCCTGTTTACTTGTTCTATTTAATATGAAGTCTGAGTACTAAGTTCTTGAACTCATCCTAGAAAAAGTGCTAAGTACCTCAATGCTGAATATCACTATGGTCCCCTTCAAAGTATTCCCCTCGAGAAGCTATACACTGACACAAGCACCCACTCTACCCTTCAAGGAAATTTTGAAACTCTTTCTGGAATGGTCATAAGAGCTGTCATCAAAATGTCTTCCTTTCAATGTTTCCTTTATCTTTGGGTAAAGAAAAAAGTCACTGGGGACCAGATCAGGTGAGTTGGGTGTTCCAATACAGCAATTTGTTTATTGGCTAAAAACACCCTCACAGATCATACTGTTTGAGCTGGTGCATTGTCATGATGCAAGATCCATGAGTTGTGGGAGAAAAGTTCAGGCCATTTTCATCTAACTTTTCCGTACAGCCTTTTCAGCACCTCCAAATAGTAAACTTGGCTAGTCGTTTGTACAGTTGGTACAAATTTATAATCAACAATCCTTCTGATATCAAAAAATGTTGTCAACATCATTTTCACCTTGATTTGGACCGATAGATCTTTTTTGGTCATGGTGAATTAGCATACTTCCATTGTGAGCTTTGACACTTTGTTTCAGGATTACATTGGTAAACTCACGTTTCATTGCCAGTGATAACATGACCAAAAACATGTTGCCTCTCCAAAAAGTCTTGGCAAACTTAAACTCTCTTTTTCTTTTGTTCATCAGTAAGCTCCATCAGGACCATTTCTGCACACACCTGTTTCATGACAAGATTTTCAGTTAAGATTTCCCTAACTATTTATCAATGTTTACTTGGTCTGCTACACTTCTCACAGTCAGTCGACTATTTTGATGCACATTTTGATGGATTTTTGCAACGTTTTCATCAGTTCTGCTCATTGCTGGCTGTCCTGACCTCTCTTCATCAGTGAAGATGGCCTCCACACCTGCACTACCTCTCTGTTCCCATGCCCTCTGTGCTACTGATTTGCTTCTGACTAAGGTAGTAATGTCCCTACCTGTCACCCAGCCTGATCTCACCACTTTCTACCTGATCTACTAGAATGTCTTTTTTTGTTCTGTTCAATTGCTTTTCAAGGCCTTAGCTTTTGGGGGATCAGAGGGTGATGTGTGGCTAGTCTGCCATCTTAGTCCCAGCTTTACTCTCCCGTAGACCTTCGTAGAACGAAAGAGGACTTTGACTGCTGCCAAAAAGGAAATAAAACATGTGCTAGAGACCCTTGAACTTTTAGAGACAGTCAATGACCCCCTTTAGGTGGCAGTGGTTTACTGTTCTGGACAGCACAAGAAACAGCCACCTGAAGCCACAGGAAACAGGAAAAGGAATACAAAGGCAAAAAGGGCAGCCATGCAAGCAGTAAGTTAGGAAAAGAACCAGTCTTAATCCCTTACCTACACCCGGCTGACCTTTCTACACCAAAGGACACCACCCAGGACTTAGAAAAACAAAAGAATGGGGCTTTCACCCAGTACCCCACTCTGACTAGCTAGCAAGCTCCAGAAGCACAAATATATGGTGTAGTAATGGCCCCACATGGTGGAAGTCATCATGGGAGAGACACTAGTCTTGAGTGGATAGAATAGATGATTGCAGGACCAAATCTTCCCAGGGCTGTATGAAAGGCTACTAGAGATGCTATTTATGTGCAAAGAATAATCCAAAGACTGTGCCATATCCAACATAACAGAGAGTCCAACACTGGTTGACAAATATGAGACAAGATTTGGCAAGTAAATTTTAAAGTGATGCCCTGGGCTCCTAAAAACTTTAGGACACTTACTCAAGATATATAGAGAGTTCCCTTGTGATACTGCACAAATTGGAGGGATGACAAAAGTGTTACTTAAATAAATCATTCCTTAAGTGAGTCTAAAACTCTTAATCCAAACTGACACTGAGGGAAACTTTGTGACACAAATAACTCAAGAGATCAGTAAACCCCTAGACATATATTGAAAATTGCATTCTACCTGAAGGCCACAGTTAACAAGAAAGACACCTTTCCACCTCTGTATTGTCTGAGGTGGTGGTGGGGAAGAGACCGGGTCCACTGCTTGAGAGCTGTCATTAACATCATTAATCAATATACTTCATCTGGTCCACCTTCTCCTGTACCCCTCCACAGGTTTCAGCCAGGAGATCAGGTCCTGTTAAAAGTTTGGAGAGAACAACATCTATAAGACCAGCTAGCACCAAGTGGAAAGGACCATTTGAAGTCCTCCTGACCACTCATTCATCCTTGGAGTTGGCAGGAGTGAAAGCTTGGGTGCATCACACGAGACTGAAGGCAGCCCCTTCAGAAGAAAAAGAACAAAGTAAATAAACTGAAGAGTTATCATATACTTACACTACCATTCAAAGCCTAAAATATAAGTCAAATAAAATTTCAAAATGATGATTTTAACTCTCCATTTTCTATTTTAGACATACTATCATTCTGCCTCTTTGGCATCAAATAAATTTCCTTTGATTCTTCAATCTAGTGGAACCTTGGCTTTACAAGTAAGAGATACTCTGACCCTCCACTGTGTAGTCTCCTCTCTGACCCCAATAGGCCCCATCAAATGAATCCAAAAATTAAAAAAAAAGAGAGATAATACATAAAATTGTGCCGGGGGCCAGCCCCGACACTTTGTAGGGTCCCGCACGGAGGGAGGGAGAGGCGCGGCGGGAAATGAATCAAGGAGACAGGAGAGACTTTTCTGGTTTAAGGCAGCCCGACCCAGAGAGCAAGAGAGAGAAGGCTGTCTGTCTTTATTGTTTTTATATTAAGAGTGACGTGAATTTTACCTGCCCACTGACCACACAATCTATTGGCTAGTTTGAAACCAAAAACCTCGTGGTCTTGAGGTGATGTAATTTTTTACTCTGCCACATGAGCTATTAGTTAACTGAAACCTGGTGATCCTTTTAACTGTCAAAGCTTTTTAGATAATGGCCTATGGATGCCTCGAGCTCAATCAGCCCTACTTATACCTCAAGGTTAAAAGGTTCACGAGGAAGGGTCTAAAGTTTATGATCTCTATTTGTTCCTACTTTGCTCTTTATCTCCTCCTGCAGGGATAGTAAACATCTACCGTCCCCCCTATGTTCTTCTCAAGCTGTTCTAAAGAGGATAATTCTTTTCACATGGGTGGGGATGTGCAGTTGGGGGAAGTCAGCAGGGGTTGGGCCGGCCTCGTTGCTCTCAAAGCTGGCTGTGTTAGAGATCATTCCTCTGAGCTCTTTTTCCTCAGAAAATTCCTGTACAGTTTTCCCGACATTATTTCATAGACCAAGGGGTTAGTAAAAGGGGCCCCTCTCAGAAGGCATCTCCCCTGATCCTTGTGCCAGGAGAGGAGGGGGTATCTTTTTGAAGAAAATTTGATTAGGAAGCCAAATAATATCAAGGACAGTAGGCTAAAAAACATGTCACAGGTGAGATGCTTCAGCCCGTCATTTGCAGGAGCTCGTGACTTTGTCTACAAGGCTGATGGCGGACCTCCGCAAAATTGCCTAATAGACAAACCCTACCTGAAGGCCAGAAGACACAGGGGGCTAGTTTTCTAGTCTATTTCTCTTCCTGAAGTCTTGTTATTTCCTCTAGTCACTATAAGGATAGTGATTATTTTAATGTATGCCTGTGTTCCCTATTTTATAAAAAATCTTGATGGAAGGGACTACATATGTTCTAAAAGCTGGGGAAATTTTTGTTCTGGTAAGTCAAGACATTCCTTTACCAAATCAGGGGGATGCCTGTCATCAAATTCACCAAGACGTACTATTTCCACTATAATTTGCCCCCTCCCCCCAATATCATCTATGATCGATATTGGAAATGTCTTACCCTGATCTATGCCTCTAACTAGCAGGAAGTAGTCAAGGAAAAGTAGTGCCCTGTTTCCCGCAATTGAGAAACTTGTAATAACAGGGGGAGACCAAAAGGGGCAGCGTGGGAAAGAAAGTGTAGTGACATAAATTGTAGGGGCAGTATGAAAAAGGAACTATAGAGGCCTAGTTTTCTAGGTAACTGTAGCATTATTTCTGTATGGCTTACACAGTTAACTTTTATATGCTTCAGTGATTTTGTGATTTATGATTCATATCCCCTCTTGCCCCACTTTCTCCACATTCTGTGAAGTTTAAAATTAACTTATTTTTCTCTTAGAGAGGCCAAAAAGCAACCATGGAGCTTCTTAGGGAAGCCAAACAGTAAGTGATAAGACCTAGAGTGAGAGAACCAGACAATGGAGGCCCATCTTATAACTGAAATAAGGGTGGTGCCAACAGACCTCTACAGAATACACACCAGGAGGTCAGTTTGCACATATGAAAGGGGAACTGACGTTCATCAGTTCAAGAACCGATATTCTTCAAATCAATCAAGTTTAAGCCCCGACTCTATAAGAACCTCTGGTCAGTCTGCAGTAGATAGTGATATTTTTGGAGGAGCTTATTCCCCTCTGTCTCTTGCACACTGGCATAAAATAAAGCCCTCTTACTACTCATCTCACCTCTATCTCAGGATTGGCTTTGCTGCAGGTAGCTTCAGTCTGTGTTTTAGGGTAACAATTAGGTTTTCACTAGCTAATTCTTTTCAGAAAACTCAATGACGAATAAGGAAGTCTGAAGAAGAACCGATGCCTTTGAATTGTGGAGCTAGCAAAGAATATCGTATTTACCATAGACTGCCAAAAGAATGAACAGATCTGTCTTGGAAGAGGTACAACCAGAATGCACTTTAGAAGCAAAGGTGGAGAGACTACATCTCACATACTTTGGACATGATATCAGGCAAGATCAGTACCTGGAGAAGAACATCACACTTGGTAAAGCAGACGATCATCAAAAAAGAGGGAGACCATCAACGAGATGGATTTGTAATGGAAAATTTTAACAAGCCTAAACTGTCTCTTTGTTTCAGAGAGCAACCTTTTCCCGCCAAACTGTTCTTTGTTTCAGACAGCAACCTTTTCCCGCTGAACTGTTCTTTGTTTCAGAGAGCAACCTTTTCCCGCTGAACTGTTCTTTGTTTCAGAGAGCAACCTTTTCCCGCCACAGAGAACAACCCTTCCCCCCAACTTCCTGAGTTCTCAAAGATGTTACAGGCTACTGACCGAAAGTCCCGCCTACAAATTTAGCCCTTAAATACCCAACCCCGTCCACTGCTCGGGGTTCCAGCCTCTCAACTCCTGCGTGAGTCGTGAGTCGGAAGCTGGGCCCCAGCGCGCTGGTTCTTTCAATAAAGCCTCTTGCTGTTTGCATCAAGCTGTGAACTTCGTGACTGATTGGGGTTTGCTTCGTCGCCTGTGACTCGAGGAGGGGTCTCCCCTCTCGGGAACCTTTCATTTGGTGCATTGGCCGGGAAGCAGGGCGACCACCCCCTCAGTTTCGAAGCCGCTCTTGGAGGTAAAATAACGGGCTAGCCTTCTCTGTTTGTCCAGTTCATCATGTCTGTGTTTTTGTTTCAGTATGGCGGCTTAGACTTCTGGTTTCGGTTTTGGGTTTGCAGTTGTTTGAATTCACCATGAGGGTGAGCAAACGGAGGCCAGTAGACGTACCTGAAGGGTCTCAAACTGCCCCCTGGGGGACGCCCCAGGGAGAGAGAGAGAGGGACCAGGGATGGCTGGTTGCCTCCTATGAGAAGGACGAGGATACGGTTCGGTTTTTGGATGTGGAAATTCCCAATTACCGCCCGTCTGACTCCCTCTTCCTTTTGTGAAAAACTAAGCCTGGCTGCTGACTCTAGCTCACAGGTAAAGAAACGTCGGTGACAGAAACTCAGTGCGGCCGTAGTCTTGTTCTGTCTTTGTCTTGTTTTGTCTTTGTTTTGAGTGTGTGACTGATGGTGGGTCGGATGGTGACTACCCCCCTTTACTTTGACACTTAACCATTGGACTGAGGTGAAGGGAAGAGCTCGTAATCTGTCCGTTGAGGTCCGGAAGAAGTCTTGGAGGACTTTTGGGCCTCAGAATGGCCCACTTTCAATGTGGGAAGGCCCCCCGAAGGCTCTTTCAATCTTTCTTTATCAGTTATTTTCCAGGGAACAGATGTATATCATGGTGGCCTGCCCACCCCCAAAAGGAGAGGCTGGCCAAGCAGGGCGAGGTGTCCCATGAAAGGAAAAACGTGCCAAGGACCGATGGACGACCCACGCAGCTCCCTAACAAGATAGACCGAAGGTTTCCCCTGACAAGACCCCTTTGGAACTTCAACACTCCTGAAGGTAGGGAGCGGCTAACCGTCTATCGCCAGGCTCTTGTGGCAGGTCTCCGAGGGGCTGCACGGCGCCCGACCAATTTGGCTAAGGTAAGGGAGATTCAGCAGGGGCCAAAAGAGGCTCCGTCTGTCTTTTTAGAAAGAATAATGGAAGCTTTTAAAAGGTATACTCCCTTTGCTCCAACCTCTGAGGGACCAAGGGGCTCAGTAGCCATGGCTTTTATAGGACAAGCCACCCCAGACATTAGAAGGAAGCTACAGAGGTTAGAGGGGCTTCAGGATCAATCACTGCAGGATCTTGTTAGAGAGGCAGAAGAGATATACCATCGTAGGGAAACGGGAGAGGAGAAAAAAACCGTGCATAAAAAAGGAACAGGAGGAAATAGAAAGACAAAGAGATCGCAGACGAAATAAGATCTCACACGGATCTTGGCCACAGTTATTGATAGGGAGGGAGCAAGCCAGTCAGGGAGAAAGGGCAACCTGGGCAATCAGGGGACCAGAAGACGGAGGCTTGAAAAGGATCAATGTGCCTTCTGTAAGGAAAAAGGGCATTGGGCCCGGGATTGCCCCGAGAAAAAGGCCCAGAAAAAAATCCTGAGCCTAACAGAGGATGATTAGGGAGGTCAGGGCTCAGATCCCCTCCCTGAGCCCAGGGTAACTCTTAAAGTGGAGGGGAAGCCAGTTGAGTTCCTGGTGGATACGGGGGCTCAGCACTCTGTTTTGCTGCGCCCTTCTGGACCCCTCTCTAACAAAAAGTCCTGGGTGTTAGGGGCCACAGGCCAGCGACAATATTCATGGACTACCCGAAGAGGATCTGGGAGTGGGCCGGGTAACCCAGGGACAAGACCTTTAACCAAGCTGGGGGCTCAAATTACCTCTACCCCCGAAGGGCCCAAAGTCACTAAAGAAGGCCAAGTAATTACAGCCCTTACCATGCGGTTAAAAGACGAACACCGACTTTTTGAGCCGCCCCCGAGACTGTAGAGATAACAGATTGGGTAAAAAAATTTCCTGAGGCCTGGGCTGAAACGGCTGGAATGGGACTAGCTAAACAGCGGCCTCCTGTGGTCATAGAACTGGAAGCCTCGGCTGACCCTATTGCAGTCCGCCAACAAGGGGCTGAGGTGCTCCACACCTGCCAGGAGACTCTAGCAGAGAAAACAGAAGTCCAACGCGATCTCAGCGACCAGCCCCTTCCGGACACCGAGATTACCTGGTACACCAACAGGAGCAGTTACATCGCAGAAGGTAAGAGATTGTCTGGGGCTGCGGTAATTGATTCCAAAACTGTAATATGGGCCAGCAGTTTACCTGAAAGAACATCGGCCCAGAAAGCTGAGCTGATTGCCTTAACCCAGGCCCTAAAACTAGCAGAAGGCAGAAAAATTAACGTATACACAGTCGATACGCATTTACTACTGCTCATGTACATGGTGCCATCTACCGGCAGCGAGGACTCTTAACATCTGCAGGAAAAGATATTAAACACAAAGAAGAAATTTTAGATCTGTTAGAAGCAGTATATAAACCTCAAAAAGTGGCTATTATCCATTGTCCAGGACATCAGCAGGGACAGTCAGATATAGCCCTTGGGAACCAACAGGCTGATAAAGAAGCCAAACGAGCAGCTGAAGGACTAAATGTCCTCACCCTAAATACATCTGAAACCAAATTGACTGCTAATGACGACACTATCCTGGTTGCCAGATACCCCCCTATTCAGGACACTCCCACTACAAGTACTATGTCTCTAGGGCTGCTTTCTCAGACCCCTATAGATGAGAACTTGAAGCCCGATGAAGATCTCAAATATATTGAGCACCTTCACAAAATGACTCATCTAGGAGTACGGCACCTCCAAGTGTTAACTCAAAAATCTCCCCACTACCAATGTCCTCATAAATTAAAGAAACTGAGAGAAAATGTAAAACAGGTAGTAAAGAACTGTGTGCCTTGTCAACTAGTAAATGCTCATGCCTCCTCTAAAACCCAAGGCAATAGATTCCGAGGAGACCGCCCTGGAGTCTATTGGGAAGTTGACTTCACAGAAGTAAAACCTGCAAAATATGGAAACAAATATTTACTAGTATTTGTAGATACCTTTTCAGGATGGGTTGAGGCATACCCTACAAAGACTGAAACGGCGTTGGTGGTTACCAAAAAGATCCTAGAAGAAATTTTACCCAGGTATAGAGTCCCCAAGATGTTGGGGTCAGACAATGGTCCTGCCTTTATTGCCCAGGTAAGTCAGGGTCTGGCCAAGATCCTTGGGGTACCGTGGAAATTACATTGTGCTTACAGGCCCCAAAGTTCAGGTCAGGTAGAGAGAATGAATAGAACTCTAAAAGAGACCATGACTAAATTATCCATAGAGACTGGCTTAACAGACTGGATAGCCCTCCTTCCTATGGCCCTATTCAGGGCTCGAAATACCCCTAATTGGATGGGACTGACCCCTTTTGAAATCCTGTATAGAGCAACTCCGCCCTTAGCCACTCTAAGATCACAGGCTTCCCCTGAAAATGTAACTAATTCCTCTCTACTCTCTAGACTCCAAGCCCTTAAGTTAATCCAACAGGAGGTGTGGAAACCCCTCACAGCTGTCTATCAGCCAGGTGATATCAGGACTCCACACCAGTTCCAGGTCGGAGACACCGTCTACGTGAGGCGACATTGCTCTGGGAACCTTGAGACAAGGTGGAAAGGACCTTACGTCGTGCTCCTGTCCACCCCCACTGCCATCAAGGTAGACGGAGTCAGCACCTGGATCCACGCCTCCCACACCAAGCCCGCTCCACATGGAGACCAACAATGGACTGCAGATAAGACTGATAATCCACTTAAGCTTCGTTTGCATCGTGTTTCTGCCTCCAGTGATAAGTAATACCAGCCCTCACACCCCTTATACATTAACCTAAAAAATAACTAATTTCCAGACCCATGAAACCCTCAATTCCACCTCAGTGGTGGCCCCCTTGGGCACTTGGTACCTGGGCCTCTATTTCAACCTGGAGGAAGTGGCAGATCTCAAGGGGATCCAGGAAATATGGAGACAAAAACAACGGAGGGTCTCTATAAGTAGAAATAGATTCTATACATGTCCCAGGTTTAGACCCCAAAATGAGAGAAATAAATGCGGGGGAATAGAAGTTTTATATTGTAGAAGTTGGGTTTGTATAACAACAAATGATGGGGAGTAGAAATAGACTACTAATCCATCCCCAGGTTTAATCACTATGAAATTTGTGCAGCCTTGTACTCGCACCCACTATTCTGACACTTATAATTTAGTAGCCTTTATAAGGAAAAGAATAAGTGCTGTACAGATTATGGTCCTCAGACAACAATACCGGCAGATAGAAACTAGAGAAACGACCATACCTTAAGGGTTCCAAGATTGGACCCCAAAACATTCCCAAAAAGAAAAAGGGGGGAATGTAATGGAAAATTTTAACAAGCCTAAACTGTCTCTTTGTTTCAGAGAGCAACCTTTTCCCGCCAAACTGTTCTTTGTTTCAGACAGCAACCTTTTCCCACCGAACTGTTCTTTGTTTCAGAGAGCAACCTTTTCCCGCCACAGAGAACAACCCTTCCCCCCAACTTCCTGAGTTCTCAAAGATGTTACAGGCTACTGAGTGAAAGTCCCGCCTACAAATTTAGCCCTTAAATACCCAACCCCGTCCACTGCTCGAGTTTCCAGCCTCTCAACTCCTATGTGAGTCGGAAGCTGGGCCCCAGTGTGCTGGTTCTTTCAATAAAGCCTCTTGCTGTTTGCATCAAGCTGCGAACTTCGTGACTGATTGGGGTTTGCTTCGTCGCCTGTGACTTGAGGAGGGGTCTCCCCTCTCGGGAACCTTTCAGACTGACATAGTGGCTGCAACAGTGGGCTCAAGCATAACAAGCTTTGTCAGTATGGCTTATGACTGGCAGTGTTTCCTTCTGTTGCACATAGGGTTGCTACAATTTGGAAGTTATTCGACAGTATCCAACAACAACATCATGGCTGTATGTATATAAAAACTCTACCAGACCTCTTGCTTCAGAGTCAATTCTGACTCACAGGGACGCTGTAGAACAGAGAACAGCCCCATAGGGTTTCCAAGAAGCAGCTGGTGGATTCAAACTGCTGACCTTTTGGTTAGCAGCTGAGGTCTCTCGTGTATATGTGCACACACATATACAAACATATGTTGTTGTGGATTGAATCATGTCTCCCAAATATATGAGTCAACTTGCTCAGGGAATGATTCTCAGTATTGTGTAGTTGTCTTTCATTTTGTAATTGTAATTTTATGTTAAAGAGGTTTAAGGGGGATTGGTACTTGATTCAATGTAAAGGAAGTTTCCTTGGGGTCTGGCTTGCACGATCTTTTGTCTCTCAAGTGACAAACAGGAAAGGGAATCAAGCTTAGAGTTGGGGACATCATTCTACCAAGGAAGCAGTGCTGGGAGCACAGTACGTTCTTTGGATTTAGGGTTCTTGTGCAGAGAAGCTCCTAATCCAGGGGAATATTGATGACAAGGACTTTCCCTCTGAGCTGACAGAGAGATAAAGCCTTCCCCTGAAACTGACATTCTGACTTTGGACTTCTGCTCTGCTTAACAGGTGTTTTAATCGTCTAGTGCTATTATAACTAAAATACTACAAATGGATGGCTTTAACAAGGGAAAGTTTGTTCTCTCACAGTCTAGTCAATTTTCTCTTGGTCTCACAACTTCTCAGGCTTAAGAACCCTGGGTCCAAAGGGCATGCTGTGTTCCTGGTTCTGCTTTCTTGGTGATATGGAGTCCTATGCTTCTCTCCTTTATATCTCAAAAGATGTGAGACACAACTTAATCTTGTATATTTAGTCCTATCTCATAAACGTAACTGCTGCTAAACTCATGTCATTAACATCATAGAGGTAGGATTTGCAACACATAGGAAAATCACAGCAGATGATAAATCAGTCAAAGATGAATAATGTGGGGAACCATGACCTATTCAAGTTGACATACATTTTTGGAGTACAGAATTCAATCTATGACAATATCTACACATATGCATGCATGCATACATGGTGGTAAATATAAGAGCCTAGCAAAGTTCACTTAGGTTATTAACGCATTCTATCCTCTGCCTCAGTTATCACCCTCAGAATTATCACCCTTAGATCAGATTAGCAGGTCTACATTCCTCTCCCTATGTCTGAAGAAATAGAACTGGTCAAGATCTCAGAGACAGACAGATTTTGGGTGATTCACCCTGTTTGATTATCTTGTGACAAAAGTTTGGGTAATTCACACTGTTTGATTATCCTGTGACAGACACCAACCCCTTTGAATTCTGGCTGTAAAAACCACTGGAAATGTTATCAAAGTGGGATAGTTTGGGGAGAAGTTATTCTCACTGTCTCCTCTCTGGCATGCTTGTCTGTTAAGAAAACATTGAACCTTTCTCTCTGCCTCTGAATTTTGGCTGTCAGTGTCAGGTGGAACAAATTTGCTTTAGTTCATCAGCGTGTATATGCATACATATGTATGTATGTAATCACAAATATACTTTGTTTGTTGTTACTGTTGCAGAATTATATATTTTCTATCATTTACTCAAAATAGCCTTTTTAATTCATGTTCTCTTACTTGCTTAGTGGTAAGTATTGTTATAAAGTAAATCGTTTTGCTTCTTCTTTCAGGTTATCTTGGTTGTTTTCGGCCTTTTACATTTCTGTATAAACTTAGAATCAGCTTGTCATTTTCCATAAAAAAGCTTGCTACAATTTTGGTTGGGATCACTTTCCATCTATAAGTCAGTTTTGAAAGAACCGACATAGTTATAATATTGTTTTCTAATTCATAAAAGTGCTATATGTCTCCCTTTATTTAGGTCTTTAATTTTTCAAAATAAAAACAATGCTTTGTAGTTTTCTGTGTAGAAGCCTTGTTAAATTTTCGTACATTTCCTGGGAATACTTTTGATGATATTATAAATGGTCTATTTTGAAAGTTCATTTTCTATATATTTATTTTGATTTTCAAAAATATGATTGAGTTTTTATATTGACTACAAATTTAGGAATTCCTACTACCACCTTGGGTTTGATAAACAAATTATCAAACCCAAGGTGGCGGTAGAATGACTCATAGAACTCTGGAAAATGCTATCCTTAGGATTACAGCTTTCTCTATCAAGGGTATAGTAAAATGGCCATAATAGTAGTAGCATCAGAATCTGTCTAATTTCAGGGAGGACGATGACCAGGATCAGCTCAAAGCTGATTCCTATGAGCTGGAGGTCAGACATACCTCCACCTTCTAATCTTTTTACCAGTTTTGACACCTGCTGTGTCTCCAATGGCACTCTACTTCTTGGTTTGGTAATTTGTTGCAACGGCCATGTTGTACTTACAGACCATACTTACATTTAAGTAGTGCATAAAAGAACAGGGTATAGCTTGGTTCTCTGAGGACAGGCTCCTCTTGACCCTATTGACTATTCCTGTTAACTGTGCTGTAGAGCTCCTTTTGGGGCCTGTTGCTGTTTTCAGTTTATAGTTTTTGACATAGGTATACCTGTTTTAGAAGGTTCCTTGTTTCCTTTCTCTCTTTGCTTCTACTCTCCTCTTTCTTCCTTCTATTTCTCTTCTAGCATCTTCCTCTCTCAGAGTGCCTTTGTGGAGGTGGCTGGTTATATATGTAACCCCTGATTAATTTCAAGGCTTACAGCTTCCCACCAGGGCCAGAAACTGACCAATTTCTCTCTTTAAGCCATAGAGACTTCATTTGATCAGTAGTCTACATATATTTGCATAGTCTATTGATCAATCCAAGGTAGACTGTAGCCCAGGATCAGACAAAAACCATCAAAATCATGTTGTTTACAAATTACACAGGAAATGTCAATCAACTTTCCACCCTCAGGGGTGGAAACCTTGGGCAAAGGTTTTAGGGAAAAATCTCTTAAGCTGTTTTTCCATAGAACTAAGGCTAAAGACCACATAAAGGAACTCAGTTTACCACAGACACACATCAGGACCAGCACAAGGAAAAGATGCAAACTGTAGGCCTGGGAGGTTCCCAGTATGGAGCATATACATAGCACAGGACGTATTAACTACCCTACTGTGCATAGGTATCTATCACCAACCAGGAAGCTCCCCTGAGCTTCAGTGTCCCGAGTTTTTGTTGGAATTTTATTATGTATGCATGATTGATAGAATCGTTATCCACTTAGTAATATTTAACTCACAACCACCTTCTTCTTCCCTCTCCTGTTGAATACTTGGTGTTGTCCAATACCTAGTGTACAAAAAGAGATTAGCTACTTTAATTAACGACATGTTAGAAACCTAAGTGTTGGTATGAACAGTCTCTGTAAATAGCTCTGTGTGATCAGTGTACTAGAGTTTATGACAAAATCTTATGACTGCCACCCAGTGGTGAAGGCTGAGATTTTGGACTAGAAGTTTACCTTTTGAGAAATGAGTAATTACTAGCTTGTTATTGGATCAGGCAGAGTAAAATAAATGGCTATCTCTTGAGCATAACATGGACCATTTTTTTCTTAATTCTGTCTCCAAGCATGAGTTCTTCTGTCTCTTAGTTTCTCTCAAGGTTAAGGACTAATTTATGCTCTCTTTAGGACTGTGGAAAAAGAAGTGATAATAATCTAAAGACTGTAAAAGAAAAACAAAGGAGTCTTCAGGGAGATTATATGATAGCCAGACTACCACCAGACCCAGAACAGCATTTTAAGATGTTAACATATCTGAGATGTGACTTCCGTGACCACATAAAGAAAATTAACATTCTACATAGGACTTGAATCATTTTTTTGCTTTTTATTGTGATTAAGTGAAAGTTTACAATCTAAGTCAATTTGCCATACAAAACCTGGAGCACCTACCTCTATGCAACTCCATTTGCACTCATCACCCTGTGACAGCACACTCATCCTTTCTACCCTGTACTTCCAGTGTCAGTTGACACTTGTTACCTCCTCTCCACTCTCACCTCTGTCCTCTAGAAACAGACCAGTTGGATAGCCCCGTATATTAAAGGACAGCCTTTATATATTAAACCATAAAGTACTCACAGCACCTGCATCACTCTAAGCAGGACTGGAATGTTTATCTTCTTCTCCAGCCAGTTTCCATTTTGGGGAAGCAGATTTTGGAGGAATCTATCCCCTCTGTCCCCTGGCCTACCGGTACACAGTGAACATTTTGCTTCTCATCTCACCCCTGTCTCAAGGGCTGGCTGTTTGTAGCAGGCAGTATGACTCCTGCTTGGCTTTGCAGTAACGTTGTTGGACTTTGAGACTATGCCAGTGATTGAAAAACATAAAATAATCTTGAAATACAAAATACCTATAAAATTTTTGGTTATTGTGTGCTGTTCTGACTCATGGAGACCCTGTATGACAGTAGAACTGCCTCACAGGGGTTTATAGGCTTTAATTTTTATGGGAGCAGATCACCAAGTCTTTTCTCCCATGGAGTTGCTAGTTGAGTTTGAAATAAGACCTTTCAGTTAGCAGTGAGTGGTTAATCATTATGTCACTAGGACTTCTTCATATCTTTGGTGGTGTTGTAGAAACATGTTATTAAGGAAAACAGTACCTAGAGGAGTTCCATAATAAATTGGAAATGGTTCATACAGGAAGATGCTATCAGAGGAATGAAAGGATGCACTGATTGTACTCATGAACAGCTAGCTTCTTCTTTTTCCCCAAGGCTGACTTTGGAAACTACTGGAGGACCTGCCGAGTTGTATTTACCACCTACCTGTACAGTGCCCTCTGAACAGCTCTCTACTGATTAACAAAGAGTTACTTGTTTTATGGATCATAGTTACAAGGTGAACAGACTGTATCCTGTTTGGAAGTTTGCCACTCTGAAGAAGGTAAAAAGTGAGTCTGCTCAGTGCCCTGAATTGTGTACTGGTTTTTCCTATGTTTGGGTTTTTATGAACTTATGAGTAGTTGATTGTATGGTCAGACAGATAGACAACAGAAACTGGACTGTAAGGGTCTGATGGGTAAAATGTGCCTTCAGCCTGTTTGGTAATATGGGGGTTAATAGGCAGCTATATTGCCTAGTATTTGAGATAGCTGAGTCATTCTTTACCTAAGTAATCCCACCTGAAATGAATGGCGGCGGACTGAGGGGAAAGCACTTGCTAGACTAATAGTGTGGCAGACAATCTGGACCAGCACAGTAGCCAAAATCTACATCCAAAGGTGGAAAAATCTGGGTAAAAATAAATGACAAGTGGAGAGGAGAAACTGCAGCTGAAGATAAAGGAAGGAATGGATTCATAGTGCAAGGAGGGAAATGCAGTATTATGTTGTTGTCTATAGAGAGGCTCCGAGGAAGAGAATAATATTATTTCTTAGTACAATTACACTAGATGTCCCTAAGGGTGCAGATGTATGTTTGCCAAGACTACCTCTGCACTTGGAACCTGACTAGGTTTACTGGAAGCCTACACACCAGATTAGCATTGCTCTGAAAGAACTTTTGGTCATATGATCTGTTGATGGACTAGACCAAATGTTAATGATTGACCAAAACAGTAGTAACGTGCTGGTGTATCTAGCACCACACTGCAATATTGTGGTAACATTGACTTTGCTGGTAAGATTCAACTATCTTGCGTAAATAAGTCTTATAATAACACTGATATTAAAGAACAAATGTATTTGGAGATTAAGTTAAAGCTGCCTCAGGATGTACTGCAGTGGCTTGAGGAAGAACTGGATTTAACTGACCATCAATTATTTTCTGGAAACCCTGGTGGTGTAATGGGTTAAGTACTGTGGCTGCTAAGTTAGCAGTTCAAGTCTGCCAGAGATCCTCGGAACCTCTAAGGGGCAGTTCTACTCTGACCTGTAGGGTTGCTCTGAGTAGGAATTGACTTGAAGGCCATGGGTATTTTTTATTGGGTTTTTCAGTTAATTTCTATACTAACTAGTTTTGCACAAGTTTATCATAAAGTTTAAATAGTGATTGATTGCTGAGGTGGGGATGTATAATCAAATTACTACAAAAATACAAAAGTGTATTGTCATGGATTGAATTTTGACCCCCCAAAATGTGTATAGCAATTTTGTTAGACTGTGATTCCTAGTATTGTGTGTTGTTCCTATATTTTGTAAATCCTGTCTTTATGATGTTAATAAGAGAGGATGGGTGGCAGTTGTGCTGGTGGGGAAGACCTCCTGTGTATTGTGCCTTGAGGCAATCTCTTGTGATACAAAAGAAAGGGAAGCAAGCAGAAAATTGGGGCTCTCATACTGCCAAGAAGCAGTGCCAGGGGCAAAATCTCTCCTTTGGAAAGGATCTGGTGTTCCTGCACCTCAGAAACTCTGAGTCCAGGGGAAGACACAAAAAGAATCTTCCTCCAGAGCCAACAGAGGAAAACTTTCCCTGGAACTCATGCCCTGAATTTGGCTTACATCTACTGGACTGTGACAGAATAAATTTCTCTTTGTTACATCCATCCATTTGTGGAATTTCTATCACGGCAGCACTAGATGACTAAGGCATTTATGTAGTGGCCTTTACAGACGCATCAGTAATTTCTATTAATCTATTTCTATCCCATCCTGATTCCTCTGAATGTTAGGCACATTCTGCCATTACTAGTGTGTTCCACACAACTCCCAGAACTGAGAGTGAGACAGGACATGAAAGGCCAGCATGCCCACACCTTCCAGAGAGACAAACGATTACTCTATCACCTGTAGCTGGGGATGAGTTCCTTAAATTTTTGAAAGAAGCCAGTTAAGACACATGCAGAGGAGACAAAGGTGACGGCTATTTGTCCTTCTAACAAGGGAACAAGAGAGCTACAGTCAGGACTGGGGAGTTGAACCAAAGAAGCAAGAAGTTGCACGTGTACAACACCCCATGGTAAGTCCTGCTACCAGTCCCAGAAGGCGAATGGTAGAAACCATCTCAAAGTCTGCAGGTATGTGTAGCCGAGGGACAAGCAGCTACCTGCCATTCAAAAAAGGAAGTTCTTTAGATCCCCATCACTCATTTGTTGTCCTTAGCTATACCCTGGGCATAGACAGGCTATAAAAAGCTACCCCTAAACTCCCTCAGTGGCTCAGCTTACAAGAGTTCTATACACTCTGCTGCTGCCCCACTTCAAAGAGCCTTCATTTTCCAATAAAGATTTCTCTAGTGGACCAGCCATGTCTCTGAGTGATCCTCTCTCATGGATCTGACAAGGACCCTTGAAGATCTTCAAAGAACCCCAGTGACAAGAATACCTTGCTGGTGGGACTCAGTATATTCTTCCAAGGTCATTATTGTCACAAAAATTGGTCTCTTTAGTATCAGTTTCTTTTTCCATACCCCACTATTGCATTGGTTGGGGAGGATTCTTCCCAGAAGTCAGTCCTGGGCAGTGGCAGTTTCTTCTCCTGTGGCTGAGTTGGGAACGGAGCTTAGAGTCTTACTACTGTAGCTGGGAGACAACTGAGGCAGAGGTGCTCCTGTTCTACCAGAGAGAGCCTTGTAGTGTGGAACTAGGAACCTTGCTCCCAGCTCTGCATTATGAATGCTGGCTTAGTTTTGAAAGGAAAATAGATAGTATTTTCTTGTGTTTCTGGGTTTTGTGAGGGGTCTTTCCCTCTGGGGAACTTCTATCTTTACCTTGTGGAAAGCCGAATACATTTCTCCCACCACATGCCCTCTCCCCCAACACCCCCTCTCCGCTACACATTCTCTATCCTAACACTTCATTCAGGTTTTCTTGCCAAGGAATCTAATCTTTTTTAAAAACCTACATATGTATATATGGTGGAACAGTGGTTAAGAATTCAGCTGCTAACCAAAAAATTGGCAGTTCAAATCTACCAGCTGCTCCTTGGAAACCATACAAGGGAGTTCTACTCTGTCCTACAGGGTTGCTATGAGTCAGAGTTGACTCAGTGGCCATTGATAATACGTATATACATACAGAAGACTGTTTAATTTTAAGTGTATAATTCAGTGGCATTCCTTATACCCACCGTGTTACGCATCTATCACCGCTATGTATTTCTAAAACTTTTTCATCTTTCCAAATAGAAACCCAATACAAGCAGAAACTCCCTACTCCCTACTCCGTTGAGCCCCTGGTAGTTACTGGTAGACTTTGTCTCTATCCATTTGCTTACTATAGATATTTCATATAAATAGAATCGATCATTGTTTGTCCTCTTGTGTCTGACTTAGCAACTTTCAAAGTTCATCCACGTCATAGTGTGTATCACGCTTCATCTCCCTTAATGGTAAACAGTACTCCACTGTATGCATGTATCACAGTAACACACTATAAGCAAGGAAACCAAAAGGTGAAGAACACAGTCTTCATTTTTCAGGCTGAAAGAAGTGAAGGAGGACCCTCAACAGGACGGACTGAAACAGTGCTGCCACAACGGGCTCAAGCTTCATGACCGTGGGCATGTGCGGGACCAGGTAGGGTCTTATTGTTTCACACACAGGATCACTACGAGTCAGAACCATTTCAACAGCGCCTAAGGACAACAAAATGTGTATGTCACATTTTGGCTCCCCTTTCATCTGTTGATTGACACATGGTTTGTTTCTACCTTTTGGCTATCGTGAATGATGCTGCAAGGAATGTTTGTGTACAAGTCTCTGCGTCCTAGATTTCAATTCTTTGTGTTATGTACAAAGGAGTAGAATTTCTGAGGCATATGGTAGCTTCATGCTTAACCTTTTAAGGAAACACTAAACTGTTTTCCACAGCAGGCACACAATTCTTGCCTCTTTACTAGCAATGCATGAGGGTTCTAGTTACTCCGTACACTTACTAACATTTGTTCTTGTAATAGGCATGAAATAGTATCTCATTGTGGTTTTGATTTCCATATCTTTGATTAGTAATGATTTTGACCATTTTTCATGTGCCTATTTGGCCATTTGGGAGCTGTGGTGGTGCAGTGATAAAGAGCTCTGCTGCCAACTAAAAGATCAGTAGTCTGAGTCCACCAGTTGCTCCTTGGAAACTCAATGGGGATGTTCCAGTCTGCTGTATAGAGTCACTGTGACTAGGAATCAACCTGATGGCAACAGGTGTGGTTTTGGTTTATTGGCCATTTGTATACCTTCTTGGGAGAAATGGCTATTCCAGTCCCTTCTCCATTTCTAAATTGGGTTGTTTGCCTTTTTGTTATTGAGTTGTAGGAGTTCTTTATATCTTTTGGATGTGAGACTGTTATCAGATATTTGGTTCCCAGCTATTTTCTCCTCTTTTGTATATTGTCTTTTCACTTTCTTGGTAAAGTACTTAGGTACAGGAAAGGTGTTATTATGTAGTGCAATTTCTCTGTTTTTTCCTTTCATTGCCTGGGCAACTGGTGTCGTATCTATGAATCCATTCCAAAAACAAAGCCCTGATGCTTTACCTCTGTGCTTTTTTTCCCTAAGAATTCTATTCTTAGAAAGAATTCTAAGAATTTCTAAGAATTCTATTCTTTATGTTTAAGTCATTGATCCATTTGGAGTTAATTTTTGTATATGGTGTGAGGTATGGGATCCAACTTCATTCTTTTGCATGTGGGAGATCTGGTTGTCTCAGCACCATTTGTTGGAGACTGAGGCCCCAATGTAATACTGCATTTTCCTCATTGCATAGCCAACTATTGAAGGGCTCCAACGAATGGACTTAGCAACACTGATGAAAATCAGGTAGATGTAGATGTAAGAGTTGACCAATCTTAACACACCTTTCAGTCCTTCTACATGTTGACCACTAAGGAACATTTGATACTCTCAACTGTTCTCTATTTTTTGGAAGTCTTTTACAAAATTCCCATAACCCAATTTCCTTCCTATTTGGTGTCTTTTTTAAAGCCCTTCAGATTTCTCATTTCTGAATTGTTGGTGGGCACTGAGTTTTTGCTCACAGGCCTACTATTTTCTGTCTTTTTCTGGGAGTGCTAGCCATGTCCACAGTTTCAGATGCCTCAATTGACTTCTGCAGGCCTAATCTTATTGTCAAAGACCATGGCCTTCAGTATGGATGGAACCTTAACATCAAGGAAACAAAATCCTCACAACTGGACCAGTAAGCAATGTTACGATAAATGGAGAAAGGATTTCCTTTTACTTGGTTCCATAATCAACTCCCATGAAGCAGTAGTCAAGAAATCAAAAGACATATTTTATTCAGAAAACTGGCTGCAAAAGCCCTCTTTAAAGTCTTGAAAAGTAAAGATGTCATCTTGAAGCCTAAGGTATTTCCAATTGCATCATATGCATGTGATAGCTGTATGATGAATAAGAAAGAAGAAGAGTTGAGGCCTTTGAGTTGTGGTACTGGAGAATATTGAATATACCACGGACTGCCAAAAGAACAAACAGATCTGTTCTGGCAGAAGTACAATCAGTGTTCCTTGGGAGCAAAGACGGTGAGACTGCATCTTAAATACTTTGGACATATTGTCAGGAAGGATCAGTCCCTGAAGAAGGGCATCATGTTTGGTAGAGTATCAGTGAACTAGAGGCAGACCCTCACCAAGATGAACTGACACAATGGCTGCAACAATGGGCTTAAGTATAAAATCAGCTGTGGGCATGGCGCAAGATGGACTGTGTTTTGTTCTGTTGTGCATAGTGTCGCTATGAGTTAGAACCAACTCGATGGTGCTTAACAACAGCAACAACATTCTCATCCTGACTTCTAGTTCTACATTTTTACTGCTAATTGTCCAGCTACACTTGGGAGATTTATGCCTCAAATTCAACATGAATTAAAAGTGGGTCTAGTTTTCTTTCTCTACTTAATTGTTCCTTCTTCTATTTTGTCATCTTGCGTCCCTCAACCATGGCAGAATCCTGGTAGTTGTCCATCTTCCTAACTCCAATATCCAATCTCTCCTTGTGTCCCATTGATTTTACCTTGCAGCTATCTCTTGGCACTTTCTTCAGCTTTTTAATTTCATTGATATTAAATTTCTGGCCTATGTTAATTAGGATGCTTTCAGCTACAGAAAATGGAAACTCATTTCCATCAAATTTGTCCTGAGGCATAGTAACCTATAAGACAGAGCTGAACTGCCCCATAAAGTTTCCAAGGCTGTAGGTCTTTATGAAGCATACTTTCTTATCTTTCCCCCATGGGCGGGCAATTCAAACCACTGACCTTTAGGTTTGTTGCTGAGCACTTAACCACTGTACCATTAGGGCTCCCTAGAAGAAGATGGTATGCCAGAAAAAGTCAGAGAACTTCACCTGCAAGTTACATATGGTGGTAGGATAGGATTAGGATGGATAAAGTAACTCTTAGGGTGCATAAGATCTAGACTCCTAACTTTTATGGTGTAGTGTGTGTGTGGATACTCGCACACCTGTTTGTTTGATTTAACTGTGTAGAGGATCTGGAAAAGTGTTGCCAGTGATAGAGATTACAGGTGCTATACAAACATCAACGTGGAATAGAATAAAAGTCTCCAGAAAGAACTTTTGCAATACCAAAACAATTTTATTTATGGTCAATCATGTGTATTCATTTATAATCACTACACCTTAGGTGTAGTCTGGAGGCTTCTTAGATAACAAAGACACTTCAGTTACTGGAAGAAATTTTCAAGGTTTTAGAGGTTACCTGGAAGGCAGCTGTGGTTACCGGTAGAAGTTTTGCCTTCTACGTTGGGCATCCACATTCTGTTACTAGCCAACACACCTCAAGTACAGCTACTACTTTTCTATCAAGGCTTCCATGTTGCTATGGCTCTGAAAAGGTTTCAGTGGTGCTTCCAGACTAAGACAGACTAGAAAGAAAGGTCTGACAGTCTAATTCCAGAAATCAGCCAATGAAACCCTGTGAATCACAAGAGTCTGATGATGACAGCCCAAAACAATAGCAGATGGTGATAGTACACATTAGAAACAAGAACAGTAGGTGGACTTCAACATAACTTGAATACTCCTTCCATCTTAACCCAATATTGCAAGGATAGAGTAGCTGGGGCAGGGGGCAGGGGACCATGCTCTCAGGTGAAATCGAGGCCAATTGGCACAACTAGCCTTTTGCTAAGAGGGCTTTCTGCACCCCACATTGGTGAGTGGCGTCTGGGGTCTTAAAAGCTGCCAAGCTGCCATCCGAGAACACAACAAATGGTCCCAACTCAGCAGGAACTGATGCTCACCGAGGAACAAAATGACATGCAGTAAAGACAACCCAGAAGATACAGAGACCCACATGAGTGGGTGCCTACATTGACTTGGGACTGGAAGAACCGGATGGTGCCCGGCCATCACCAGTGATAGCTGCAATGGAACTCACTAAGTTGAGTCTCACTGGCAACACAAGAATAAAAAGGGGTGCGTCCTAAGATCTCCACTAAAAGACCTCAGTTGATGGTCCAGCGGTTTCAGGCTTCTCCTGGGAGCATGGCCCCTGGTGCTGATGCTGCCCTTACTCATAAATCAGAACGAAGGTCCACTCTTCGGACATGAATGGATTGGACTTGGCGATGCAGAGTGATCATATGTTGGATGCACTTTATGGTTCTATGCGTCTATAGGATATCAGCCTGCTGACCTCTGGCTGGAGGAAGGAGAGTGGGTGGAGAGGAGGGGAAAGGAGACTGTCGGGAGGATGAGACATGTATGGAGCAGAGAGGAATAGTGTGCTGTCACCGGGCAGGGAGAGCAGTGGGAGCTGCATATAGGTGGGCATGTAAATTTATACAGGGCTGTACATTTTCACTCAGTCATATTAAATAAAAAAAAAAAAATTAAAAACACACACACAAAAACAATAGCAGAAGTTATCTGTTAGGAATGAAGAATCAAGACCAAATTCTTTGGGTAAACTAAGCTCCACACAACACATAAGTCACTGTAAACACATTTATTAAAAATTTCAAATGCATTATACTACAAAATGTAACACTTTTATGGATTAATATTTAACAAAATACGTAAAAAATATATAGTCTGTCACAGAAAGATTAGGGAAAGGCAGAAGAATGTATAGGAGATGTAATATCCTCTCCTTCCCCAAATATACAGCACAGATATTCTTGTTACAGTTGTCAAACCAAATTAGATGTAAAGTACATACTAGCTATGAAACCAAGGAAGCAATGACTGAGTGAGTTTTGTCTTCAAGGAATGGCAGTTCTTTAGACGTTCCATCATAGAAAGAAAATTGACCACCCTCAAAATCACAAAATATATCAGTTTTCTCAGGAATGATAATACCCAAGACTTTGACTTCATTATCATGATTTGCTGCGGTCCCAAGGGTTGGCAGAAGGCTGCATATGACCCACTGATTTGGACTTACCACCTTCCAAGCCTACAGGACCCATTTCCTTGATTTGATTCTTGAGTTCTGTGCAATGTTGCAGTGAATTAGGGAACTCAAAGACAAAGGGCTAGTGCAGAGGGGAGAGGGAGTAGCTAATGCTAGAGATGATGGAGTGGTATAGCAGTTTGGAAAAGTTCTACATTTGGCACGTCTTAAACCTCTGCCTTATGGGAACCAGCTTTGTGCTGATTCTTACAAATTCTTCATTTAATACACTGTCTTAGTTACCTATTGCTCCTGTAACAGAAATACCACAAGTTAAGGCTAAAAGTAAAATTTCTTCTCTCAGCATATAATGGGCTAGAAGTTCAAATTCAAGGTGCCAGCTCCAGGGAAAGTTTTCTCTTTCTGTTGGCTCTGGGTAAAGGTCATTGGCATGAGTCTCCCCTTGTCTATGAGCATCTTAGCACAGGAATCGCAGGTCTAAAGGATGCACTGTGCTCATGGCACTGCTTTCTTGGCGGTGTGAGATCCTCCTCAAATCTCTCATATCTCAAAAGAGATTGACCCAAGATACAACCTAATCTTATAGATAGATTCCTGCCTCATTAACATCACTGCTCCTAATCCTGTCTCATTAACATGACAGAGGTGGAGTTAGCAGCACATGGCAAAATCACATCTGATGACAAAATAGTGGCAATCATGGGAATCAGTGCTGTCTCAGTTACTAGTGCTGCTATATCAGAAATAGCACAAGTGGATCGCATTAACCAAAAGAAATTCGTGATCTCACAGTCTAGTAGGCTAGATGTTCGAATTCAGGGTGTTATCTCCAGGGGACGGCTTTCTTTCTCTGCTGACTCTGGAGGAAGGTCCTTTCCTTATCACCAGTCTTCCCCTGGTCTGGGAGCTTCTCAGTGAAGAGACATTGGATCCAGTGACACTTTTCCCTCCTGATTCTTCTTTGGTGGTAATGAGGTCTCCCTGTCTTTTGCTCACTTCTGCCTTTTGTATCTCAACAGGAATTGATTCAATATACAATCTAATCTTGTAACTACCTCTAATTCTGCTTCACTGACATCACAGAGGCAGGATTTATAGCACATGGGGAAATCATTCAAGCCGAGTGCCGTTGAGTCGGATCCGAACATCAGATGACAAAATGGTGGACAGTCACAGAATGCTTGGAATCATGGCCTAGTCAAATTGACATGTATTTTGGAGAGAAACAATTCAATTATAAAAATGGTCTAGCCAAATTGACATACATTTGGGGGTATACTGTATGATTCATAACATGTAGAATGTATTTTAATTTTATTTATTTGTTTTGTTATTATTGTTAAGAATAGACACAGCAAAGCATAAACCAGTTCACCATTTCTGTATGTACAATTCAGAGACACTGATTAAATTCTTCGAGTTGTGTAGCCCTTTTTAACCTCCTTGTGTTTAAAGAATCTACCCATCTGTCTGTCGATCTATATCTTTGAAGACATTATCAGTTAACATGAGGTCATTTCATGATAAGGTGCATTTTAATCACATTCAAGTGGTTTCTATATGAAAGAGAAGGTACATGTATGTATGTATATATAAACACACATATGTACATGTATGTATGTATATATATAAACATTTCACTTTTTAGATTTGCTTTTCCTTGATTAGTTGCACAATTGCACTTTTACATATGTTTATGTACGTGCATCTGTCTACCTATCTGTCTATCTACATTTTTAGTGAAAATACCATTTTATTTCCAAAGACACTGGCCAGTAGCTGGGACAGCTAGGACCTGCAAGTCGGATGTTATCAGCTGTTTTTTGCATTCCTCAGATGGACGCTGATCAATTTTAAGCCTTCTTGTTGAAGTTTAAGAAAAGGAAAAATATAAAGTTAGTATAATATACAAAAGGATGAGTATAGTTCTTTTTATTTCTGATATCAATCCCCCCTTTTGTTGTAAGTTTCTCAATCTTTCTGGGTACTTTCTGCTGACCAGGGACATAGTTTATTTTGGGGTTGGTTGAAGGGAGAGTGGAATGGAAGTTGGCCACCTCTTGGTGGATGCAGTGGTAGACATTTTCAACTTTTGGTTGTGAACCCTGTCTACCTACAAGGATGAAAATTTCTTGGATTTTAAGAGTGTCTCTTGTTCCCTTTAATAAGCATGGAAAGAAAAGGTGTATCAAGAGGATTAGTACCCCTGTAGTGAGCAAGGGAAATAACCAAGATTTGAAATTTGGGAAAACGCTGGCAAACCAATTCTGTGAATCTTCTGTGTGTTTGGAATCAGTCCAGGTGATCATTCTCTTAACGTCTTCTGGTTCTATTTCAACTTTCCCTGTGGTGTTTATCCAAGTACAACACATTTTGTTAATTATAGGTTTATCAATCACAAGCTCCACTCAAACTTGCTAATAATAAATCTAAGGCAATACGGCTATCTAATACTACCTCTAGTCGTGAATTTTGGGAGGTTTTTTTTTTTTGGCCCTTGAAGACTTTTCTGCCCCCAATGCAAACAGATGAAGTGTATCTGACAAATTTATGGTAGCCTTTTCTGTATGATATTAGCCTAGCCCAGGATAATGGCCCTTAAAATCCACCAGCCAAATCCTGCGTGATCTAATACAGGGTGACAGTTCCTGTCACCCCTAAAGAAACAAAGGTTATGGAAAACACGTTTCTCTTGCTGTGTGTTGATGTGTAAGGCTGCTTGTTGGACATGTGAATCGGAGTAGGGAAGGTCACAACCCCCAGGATACACCGTCTTACATAATGAATACCTGTAAACATTGAACAGCCCACATATAAGAGTGCAGAATAGAGTTGGGATTGTCACTAGTTAGGTATGGTCTCCCTCCACATGCGAAAATATACCCATAGGGGGCCCGCAGAGACAGGTTACTATTTGAGCTTTCAGGTATGCTGTTATTAATACGGAGGAACTTAGGAGGAATCACTACGGTGGTGTAACAGGATGAAAGTAATTGAAGATCTTGAAATATTTGATGACTTACTTTTGTTTTGGATGAGTGATTTAATCTCCCACTTGTCTCCTTAGGCACACTTAATAGATTCTCGTTAGAGAGAAACAAGATACGCAGAAAGACCATTGACCAAATTGCACTCAGATTGATGTTTTTGAAGCAATATGAGCAAAGGAACAGAACAATGGGGAATATCCCTAGAGTAGTAAAAACGAGCTGCTAAAGGGATCAAGGGGCTGCTGACACAGGAAGATGACGACATACTCAGCAGTTACTAAGGTTTCCTCTCATGGCTGCAGCTTGAGATGCTGTAACCAGTTCAGTTGATGACCAATCCCATCCATCTGGGAGGCAGACAAGTTCTCTCTAATCCTCAACAATTACTTGAACGCTTTTTCCTGAGCTTATTCTAGAGTGTATCCTTCTTTTATATTTGACACAGTAATATATTCCCACATCAGATAAGGTTATATTTGAGATTGCAATTGAGAAATCTTGGTTTTTAGAACTTGTGGTGCCAGCTAAGTGGACGAACCTGGGATTACTGGTCTTTAACTCCCAAACCATCTCTCGTATTTTATCTGGGGATTATTCAGCTACTTAACAGGCCCAACTGGTATCAGAGATGTGATGATACAGAGAAGGGTCAAGATATTTCCTACCTGCAAAGGTAAGACACCTTCAGCTTGTGAAATAACAGGTACCCATTAGGTTCTGCTTCCTGAAGAAAACAGAAGGTTAAGGTTAAGATTATTACGTGGCCAGTCATCATGGGGCGAGTCCTTAGTGAATTTATATTTTAGGTCTACAATTGGAGTACAGGTATATTTTTTAGCTTTTCCTGCAAGCTGTGCCAGGTTTACTCTGATATAGGGTACCCATGTCGCCACCCAAGATAATCTTAACAGTGAGTGGGTTTTTAAAAGCACTTCATAGAGCCCTTCCCATTTGGGCATTAGTTGAACCTCAGGATGTTGATTTTTTCTAAGTCTTTAACAACACTTGGTGTCCAGGCTAGAATCTGTGGAGGAGGGTATCAGAAGAAAAAGACAAATGAGACAAAGCATATTGGTTAATAGTATTTATAGCTGTTCCAAGGGATCAGACCCATTCTGTTTTTTTCTACTTCTGTCATAACCGAGGTGGGGAAGGTTGACTTCTTTAGGAAGGATCTCTCATACATTAACTCTTAAAAGCTTAATCTGAGTCCACTTCAAGGAATCACTGGTATTTGGAGCAGACAATAGGCAGGACTTTTGTTGAGAACAGGGCTGTCTCTTGGCAGAGGTTTGCCATGGTCTTTTTAAAAGTATGATTCATGTTTTCAGTATTTCTCATTGACAGTGGTCTCCAGGCAGAGCATAGCTTCCAGTCAGGGTGTACTGCCCTGCTATCCACTTGGGTAACTTGTGCCACAAAGGGTCCCCCAATTGTCACTTAGAATTGATAAAGGTAACCTGAACTGAGGAATGCTTTCTTTGATCAGAGCGTTGGCCACTTTTTGAGCCTGCTCAGCTTGACAAGGAAAAGTCTCTACCCATCTTCAATAGATATCCACAAAAGCTAATAAGTACTTCAAGTTTCTAAGTGCTAAGGGCGTACCTGTAAAAATCTACTCGTCAATCTTCTCCTATGTTGGTCCACCGATGTTGAATCCTGGGCTCTGTAGGATGTGGCATAGTCTTTGGGTTGTTTTTTTGCACAGAGATAGCATTTCTTTGTGGCTTCTTGAATAGCTTTAAGAAGATTTGGGCCTGCCAGTGCTTGTTTAATCCACTCAAGGCTGGTATCTCTCCCATAATGAGTTCCTTTATGTATAGATGACACTATATACCTGGGTTTCTGGCAATAACATCTTTCCTTTGGATTTGTCATCCAGCTGGAGAAGGGGGTTAATTGATAGTCCCACTCTTCTGTTCTTTTGAGTTCTTGTTTAGTATAAAGAAGTTTAGGAAGATTGATGGGGTCCACGTGAGGGATTAGGGCCATCTCTGTTTCTGTTTTTATTGCAGCTTTTTTTGCTTCTTTGTCTGCTTTCCAATTCCCTATAGCATTAGGGGACTATCCTTTTTGATGTCCAGGACAATACACTACTGCTAGGGGTCACTGACTCCTGCTAGAATTTCAGGCATCTCTGGTATGTATTTTGTTTCTGAGCCAGCAGCTGTGAGAAGGCCTGTCTCTTTCCACAAGGTTTGGTGTCAGTGTAGTGCAAGGTGAGGGTATAAAGTCAGACAATTAGGTTTGGGCACTCATCCTAGAAAAAGTGCTACATACCTCATTGCTGAATATCACCATGGTTACCTTTGAAGTTCTCCCCTTGGGAAGCTGTGCTCCAACACCAGTGCCTACTCCACCCTTAAAAGCAATTTTTGAACTCTTTCTGGAATGGCCATCAGAGCTGTTGACGTGTTACCCTTGATGTCCTGAATGTCACCAAAATGTTTTTCTTTCAATATTTCCTTTATTTTTGGGTAAAGAAAAAAGTCATTGGGGGCCAGATCAGCTGATTAGGAGGGGGTTCCAATATAGTTGTTTACTGGCTAAAAGCTCCCTCACAGACAACTAGACGATTGAGTTTTTGAACTTGCCACTTTGCCACTGTGCTCAATGGCCATTCCAGAAAGAGTTCCAAAATTGCTTTGATGGGTGGACTAGGCACTGGTGATGGAGCACAGCTTCCCAAGGGGAGTACTTTGAAGATGACTGTAGTGACATTCAGCAATGAGGTATGTAGCGCTGAGAACAACTAAGTTCACAGGCTTTGTTGTCAGGCCTTGTATTTGCTACCACTGTAAACGTCTACTTGTTTTTTCACTACCAGTTGTAAGGCTTGCACCAGGGCTATCAGCTCAACTTCTTGTGCTGAGGTACCAGGAATGAGTGGAGCTGTTTCAAGGATCTCTGTTAAAGTTACTACTGTATAGTTAACTCTTTGATGTCCCTCTCAGATAAAGTTGCTGCCATCTGTGCACATTTCTAGATCGAGATCATCTAGAGGAGTATGTAACAAATCAGGGCTTCTGTGTTTTTCAAACAATCATGTATTGGTCCTTCCTCAGTTATTGGTAGTAGAGTAGTTCGGATAAGTGTAGAGACTGCTTTTCATGTCGTGTTGAGATTGTCTACTAGGAAAGCCTGGTACTTGTCCATACGTCCAGCAGTGAGCCAGAAACCCCTCTTTTGTTCTAAAACGGATAGGATGCAGTTGCCTCAGTATGAATTTTCTGGCTTCTTAGAGTAGATCACATGTTGCAGCTAGGCTTGGAGACAAGGAGGCCCATCCCATACTCTCCTGCCAAGCTGTTTTGAGAAATCAGCAGCTGGTCATTTAGCAGGTTCTAATATCTGAGTCAATACTTCTAAAGCTGTCCCTCGCCTTTCATATACAAAATGTTCAAATGGCTTTTGAGGTTCAGGAAGCCCTGAGGCAGGGACTCTCATCACTTTGTACTTTATTTTGTCAAAGGCTTGTTGGCATTCCACCACCAGAACCCACTGCTGTGGAGTCAGTTTCTACTCATAGGGACCTTATAGAATGGAGTAGAAATGCTCCATACAGTTTTCAAGGAGTGCCTGGTGGATTTGAATTGCCAGTCTTTCAGTTGGCAGCAACAGCACTTAACCACCATGCAACCAGGGTTTTCAAAATAAAAGTTTCTTTTCATCCCCCTTTAGTGTTTCATACAGAGGTTTTGCAAGTAGTCCAAATCTAGGAATCCCTATCTGACAAAAGCCAACCATTCCAAGAAAACTCCCTAACTGGTGTTTATAAGTGTGTGTGTGTGTGTGTGTGTGTTGGGGGGTGGGGTAGGGTGGTGGTGTTACTCTTAACAACTGCTTCACCCTGATCTTGAAGACAGCTTCGTTGCCCCTGTAATATTTGGAATCCTAGCTATTTCACATTCTGTTGTGAACTTTGGACCTTTTTTGGAGAGAGCTTGTATCCACACTTGGCTAAATAGTTCAGAACTATTATGGTGTTCTGATCAGAGACTGTTCTTGTTTCATTCACTACAAGGCTGTTGTCTCCATACTGGACAGCCATTCCTTAGTTTGAAACCCCTTAAATCTTTTGCTAGAATTTCCCCCCAAATAGTAGGAGAGTTTTTAAAGCCCTGGACCAGAATCTACCAAGTAAGATGTTGTTTTTGTCCTCATCTTTGCATCAGCCCACTCAAATGCAAACAGTGGCTGTGACTCTGGATGAAGAAAAACACATAAAGGCATCTTTTAAAGCCAACGCAAAGAACCAGGACCACCTAATAGGAATAGTAAACAGAAGAGTGTATGGGTTGGGCACGTTTTACAGTTGGATTGATTTTTCTCAGGTCTTAGACAAATTCTGCCAGTTTTAAAACTGGCAGAACAGGAGTATTATATGGAGACTAACAAGATTTTAAAAGTACAAACTTAATGTATTGGTTGACTAAGAGTGCAATACCTGCAAGTGCTTCTTTTCAAAGGGGATACTGTTTCTGATTTACTATGGGTTCTCTTGATTTTAGGACAGCCTTGACCAATTCTGCAAACTTTGGCTGCCCAGGTCTTTCTGCTACCCAGACTTCCGAATTCACTTGATTCAGTATTTCATCTGAGATACCACTAGGTGTCTCCCCTTGCTCTTGCTGCCTATGAGGTGCATGCATTCTTGGGCAGAACTTGTAAGCCTATCAAGAAGAGTTAAATGGGACCTGAACCCCCAACTTTGTTAACAAGTCCCACCCTAAGAAAGAAATCGGCCATTTGTGGATATATAAAATTCATAGTATAATAATTTTTCACCCATTTCACAGTTTACAGGTTGATTGTGTGGTGATCATGTTGTGCGAAGTGATTGTGTGGTGAGCTTTCCCAAGATCCCCACCAGTGACATGATGAAGGGACTGAGGGGGGATTCAGCAGAATTAAGAAATGAATGTGTAGCTTCTGTGTCCAGAATAAAATCAATGGGGTGACCTCTATGTTTAAGGTTACCTGAGGCTCACGATGGGAGACAGAAATTGGAGATTTTGAAGCAGGCAGGAGCCTTCAGGCCCCCTATTTCATAAGGGGAAATTAAAAATAGACAGTCAGAATTAATTCTTTATAGAACTGACTTTTTACTTTCTTCTTGAAATTCCTGGCTTCCCTTATCTGGCCCAGGAAGTCACGTATTAAATTGACAAAAGGCACTGAGATAATCTTTGCAGTTTTTACAGCTTCTTTAGATGCATCAAACGAGGGGGGAGGCAAATGAAGAAGCTGAATGAAGTGCCAGGTGCTGGAGCATTCGGACCTTAGCCTTCGATATGCAGATTCCTCTGGCCTGTCCTGGGACAGAGGTCCCTCCCACTGCTCTCATTATTCTCCTAACTCTATCCCCCTCCTGTATGGCCGGTAGCATCTCCTTTAAAACCCCTAATTTTGCTTGACTGTCTCAAGCAGGCTTTGATGGAAAGAAGCCTCCCTGTTCCTTTTGTTTACTAGCACAGAGAAATAAAACTTTTCCTCATCCACCCAAAACACCTGTCTCTGCAACTGGCTTTTTAAGTGGCGGGCAGCCAAACCCCAGGTCTTGCTCCAGTAACAGTTTGAGCCCCAGACCCATAACTCGGAGTGACTTCCCTGAGTGCTTCCTTATTGGCAAGCCTGAAAAGCCGGAGACTGAATCTGCCTTCACCCTCTCTTGCTTCAGGGCGCTCCGGCTTCCAGTGTTCATCATTTTTACATCAGGCACATTGATCCTTCTTTAGAATTGCTCTCCTGTTTCCTGCCGCCTTTTGTGCCTCTGTCCCTCCTTTCTATTTAGGGAGTCCCTATGTGGCAGTTCTACTCTGTCCTATAGGGTCACTATGAGTCGGAATTGACTCTTCAGCAGTGGGCGTGGTTTTTGGTTTGGGAGGCCAGAGTGGCCACCAGTGTTATAGAAAGTCAACTGACACCCAAGGAGAGAAGAAGCATTGGATTAAAGAAGTTTATTGAAGTAACGCTAGCGGCCCAGTGAGGGCTTACAGACCTCCAGTGACTTGCCCCGATGGGGAAGTGGAGCAGGCTTTTATAGAGATGGTGTGGAAAGCAGGGGGTCATGGGCAGAAAGGGCAGAAAAGATAAGGGGATGGGGTTGTGGGCAGTACGGGAGAGGATAAGTGGAAGTGTCTTTCAGAAAGAGGGTTTTTCCTTCCCACCAGTAGTGCTGCTTTTTGTTTCATGTTTTAACTTGGCTGCTTGATCTCTAGTAATAAATACTTTGAAAGCAATTTCAAGTAACCGTCTCATAGGCATTCCAAGCTGCCTTCTAATTTTTGTAGCTTTTTTTTTTTTTTGATATCTAGGGTGCTTTGAGAAATAATGGTAATATTTATAAGTTGAACATTGACTGGATCCTTAGAGTTAACATCTGTGTTCTGATGAAATACATTTGTTATCTGTTCCAGGAAGGTAGAGGGATCTTCCTTATCTCCCTGAATTATTTCTCTGACTTTTTGTAAGTTTTTAGCTTTGGTGGCTCTGTTTTTAATCCAATGATCAAGCAATTTCTATACCTCAGAAGCCTACTAATATCTTTCTCCCTGTTGTGATCCTAGTTTGGGTTTTCAGTGGGGATTGCTTCCACCCCTGTGGGCTGAGTCAGGTACAGATTCTGGAGCCAATCAGCTTCTTTCCTGACCTGTTATAATACCATACAATGCTCTTCTAATGTTAATAGCACTGTCAGGAGAACTTGTAACTCTGCCCAAATGGGACCACAGGTAGAGAAAATGGAGAGGAACATTTCTCTCATTCAAGCTGAGTCACTCCGATATGGAGGGTAAGGGTTTTTTCGGTTATACAGGTCAGAGGTGGAGAAGGTTGTATGCCCCAGTACTGTCCCTTGGAGATGCCTGTTTGTATCCAGACCTGCAGCGATGTCCCTCAAAGAAAATTACCCTACTTTGGATTCTTTTACACTCTCACTGAATACCTCAGCCTGACGAGTGTGGGAGGGAATGTGAAATCTTTACACTGACCTTCCCTTTTACCATTTTTCTGTAGCTGGAATCAGTCCTGGCCATCCCAGGGGTGAGGGATGGAGAGTTCTGTGGCAGCCTTGGGGTCTGGCCCTTCAGCATCGACTGTACCCGAGGGGGATGGGGACCCAAGGCAGCCTCTGGGGTCCAGTTTTCCAGATGCAGATCTTCAGTTGAGAACTCAGGCAAAAATTCACCTTTAGACTTCTCCTGAAAGAGAACTTGACTAGCAGGATTTGTGTTTTGGCACAAAGACATGAAATCTTGCACATAGGGGATTTCATCCCATTTCTGCAATTCTCTTGCAAAAAAAGATTGAGTTATAATGTTGTGGAATAGGCTAAAGATTCCTGTGATAGCCCAAATTCATGATCTCACAGCTCAAATTGTGGCTACACAACATTACATAATTGTATCATAAGGTTTTTGGCCATAGAGTCGTTACTATATCACTTCCAGTTTGCTAGAATGCACCCTAGTGGTTCCTTTTCCGGGACATATGGTCCCGTTAACATCTTGATCCCTGACTCTTCTTCAGAAAAAAATATTTCTTTGAAAGAACCTAAAAGCAACAGACTCCTTCCAAGTGGCAAAATCAGTCGCCAGCAACAACTCTAATGAGAAATGTAATGTAATGTAGGGCTAATGTAACGAAGGCTGATGTCTGTGCCAAGACAGAAAAGACAGAGGAATCAAGACAAGACATACTCAAAACCCACATATATACAAAACCCTGGGATGACAGAGATAATCTTGGGACTCCCTCAACCCTCCAGACAAACTATAATGTTCCCCTCAATCTCCTAGACACCCCCAGGCATGCTCACATACTTTGAAACTTTGGATCTGGAGCTACCAAGAGTCTCTCCGGATGATTCTACTCATGGGAGTGGTCACTGAGGAGCTCTTTCCCCAGAAACCAAGAGTTTTTTCTCCTCTATCAGTTCCAGCCCTGTGACATCAAGGAGGAGAATTGTTGACCTGGAGTTCCTTTCATTTGAATCCTTACTTAAGCACTCACATTTTCTATGGCACATTAGAGACCAGTGACACTGCAGCTGACCCCAAAGTCTCCCAGCAGCTCAATTTGGGGATGAAAAATTCCCCTACAGTGGAACCGAGAGGAAGTCCAGGCCCACCAGAAGGGTCCTGAGTCACAAATAGCTGTGATTCCCCCAGGGATGCTAAATTTGTTATTGCAAAACGAAGGAAAGTTTGTGCCACCTACTTCAAACAGCCAGTCTTTGAAACAGGGGTTGGGAGAGAAGTAAGACATTTATTGCTTACTGCTAGGCAAGGAGAGAAGGGGATACATTCCTTCAAAGCCTGCCTCTCTGAACAAAGAGCTCTGGGTAGTTTTTGCACTAGGTAGGAAAAGGGGAGTTATACATATATACTAAATTTTTGGGAAATAAAATGCATATTAAAAGAGGTTGGGTGGAGACCTGGCATGGAAATGAGGGTTGGAACCTTTACTCTCAAATAGAGTCCAGCTATATACCTTGGTGACATATGTCCAGAGTTTTAGTTCCTTGTCATGAGCTCTTTGGTCCCTAGGCAGGAATCATTATGGGATGGAGTCATCCAACAATCATCCAAGTCTCTGGTTAGCACAGCTCTCTGCAAACTGACCCTGAGAATAACTTCAAGGAGAGAGATACGAAGGTAGTGAGATGAGGCTTCTATCCTTTCAGGTTATTTAGCGATAGCAGGGAGAGAAAAGGGAAGCAGATCGAGGCTGCCATCCTTTGAGACTGTTTAATTAAGAAGAGCAACTGGAAGCAGGCAGATAAGACAGAAGCAGGATGAGTGTCTCATCCTTGAGGTTGTTTAACTAAGAAGATGTTATTTTGTTTTTTGCATTCCTACGATGTACACTGATCAATTTTAAACCTCTTGTTAAAGCTTAAAGAAAGGAAGAAGATAAGGTTAGTATAATGTACAAAAGAATGAGTATAGTTCTTCTTATGTGAGACATCAGTTGCTTTTAGGAAATCGCAGTTGATGGTGGCTCTGTCCACTAAACTAGCCCAATCTAGACTGTGTCTCTTGCACAGACTGAGGAGATCATGTTTGTCAACAGACCATGGACTCAATCATGGCAGAAAGGAAGATATTTCCCAGTCCATGGTTTCACCTGAGACCATCTGAGAAGCTAGGGGTCCCACTACAGGGACTTTTGAAGGAAGATGATGCAACGTCTGTACCTCCAAACATGGACATGGGAGAGCTAAGTACAGAGTCCAGTACCAAACCCAGCCTCCTGACACCACTGGAAATGAAAAGAACCCCAAACTCCTCAGAGAGGGAGCACGTGGCATTATGGTCGCTAGACCTTGTGTTGCTCCTTGTCTGTGCAAACCATGAACTTGCCACTTTGTGTTTCCTTTGCAGTTCTTGTCTATCTTATTTCTGTCAGCTAAGACAGGACAAGAACCTGAACTGTGCTGGGTTACACGATCAGAGGGCAGTGGCTGGGAGAATGAGCCTTGGATCCTCCTGGAGTGCCCCGTGTTGCTCTTGCCCCTAACATCGTGTCTATCCTGCATTTGTAAAACAAGACCTTCTCAAACCTGGTCTGGAACCCAAAGTCATGTTACAATTTAATCTTTCAGTAGGAATAATGGCTTAATAATAATATTGGGGATACTGCACCATATTTTTGAGCACTTAGTGTGTGACAGGCACTGGGCTGAGCCCTAAATGCTTAAGTTGGATTATTTTAAGAAGGATCTGCTTTCATGTCTTCTGACTGCATCACTGCCTAAATTCTCTTGCATCCTGCATGATCCGGTTGAATTTCCAGTCTTCCAAGAAAGCTGCTGCGGCCTGCAGTTAACTTCTTGCTTCCATCATTTGCTATGGTGAGTCATAATAATTTGGTTCTCTTTGCCTCCTAGAAACCTTGGTGGCATAGTGGTTAGGAGCTACATCTGCTAAAGAACAGGTGAGCAGTTTGAGTCCACCACATTCTCCCCGGAAGCTCTGTGGGGCAGTTACGTATTGTCCTCC
Source organism: Heterohyrax brucei (assembly GCA_028571685.1). Classification (NCBI taxonomy): domain Eukaryota; kingdom Metazoa; phylum Chordata; class Mammalia; order Hyracoidea; family Procaviidae; genus Heterohyrax; species Heterohyrax brucei. The sequence goes on along the minus strand of CM053140.1, from coordinate 191,256,982 downwards.
AGGGTTGCTGTGAATGGGAATCACCTGGCTGGCAGTGGGTTTTTTACTGGCTCTCGCACCCACTCCTCTCTGTCTGTACCTCTGTAAAAAATTCAGATCCTTGCGCTCTCTCTCCCAGACTACTATGACAACCTTCTGCCTGGTCTCTTTGCTTGGGGGTCACACCTTCCCTCCACTCCATCCTGAGTAGTAGAGACAGATTGAATTTTTCAAGGTTCAGCTTTGAGTGACCCACTTTACTGTGGAAATACTTTAATCCACCAATTTCACTTCCTGCAATTTACCCTCCAGACACACTTGTCCCCTTGTGAAATGTTAACTGTAGTAAGTGGTGCATTACTTGAAATAGCAAAAACCCTGAGGCAGCCTATACATCCATGGCTGGAGGCTCGGATGATGAGCTTTGGTATACCTATAACTGAGATTTCAAGCCCAGCTGCATATGGAAGTCACCCAGATGTAAAAGATTCAAGTTGGCTGCAAATTCTCTGCCACTTTTCCTACTGAGAGATAGATTCTGTTTGCCTCTGTTTGAATCTGGGTTTGTCTGGGGACTTGCTTGATTAAGTGATTGAAGAGATGGTCTGGGGCCTCCAAGGCTAAGTCATAAGAAGCTTTGTAGCTTCTGCCCTCAAATCTTGGAACTACTGCTTTGGAGAGGAATGGAGAACTTTGTGTTCATGATATAACTGAAAACTTCCTTTTGGGAAACAATTAGAATTTCTGCTAAAATGCTCAAGTAATCTTTAGATAAAATTTAACGGGATTAAAATTTATTTTGAGAAACCGTTTCTCAAAACACCATTCTTCCCATGGCATTCTTAGATTCTCTGCTGGGTTTGATAATTTGTTGTAATTTGTATGGAACCAACAGACCATACTCACAGTTACGGCATTTTGTAGGGAAGTAACAGGCTATAATTCAGGATCAGGAACGACTCAGGATACAGTTTTTCAATCAACACAGCCTGTTTTCAGCCATGCTCACAGGCAGGTCTCTGTTTGGCCTTCTTTTCCACAGAATGGCCTCAAGTGCTGGGGGTATCTCACTCCACCAGTAAGCCTCACCTGGAAGGCCCTCAGTTCTCTTACTCTGCAGGTCGGCAAGCCTAGCTTTGTCAACAAGTGCCCGGGGGGCACCGTTCTCTTCCTGGAAGCCACCTGCCCAAAGGCAGTCAGCTCCCTTGCTTCGTGGGTCAACATACTCACTGTAACCTCCTTGCTCCACGGGCTGGGAAGCCTACAGTAGCCATCTTGATCTGACCCCTGGTTCTGCTGCTGCAGTTTCTCTGTCTTTACTTCTCATGTTTTTGTGCCATTTCTAGTATTACAGCTCTCTCTCTTTCTCTGCCTGTTTTGTCTAGGAGATTCTCAGTACAGGGACCCTGGGTCCAAAGGACACATTCCACTGACTGCTCTTCTTCTTAGTAGTAGTGAGGTCTCCTCTCCGCTCTGGGATTAACTCTCTTATAAGCCTACCAGATGGCAAAACTGACCAATCCCCTTGTTAGTGTTCCTACGTCTTATTTACATGATCCTACCCCAACAAGGATTCCACACACCTTATTTGCATGATTAGCAAGCTGTCTAATCGTGGGCCACAAGCACCTTATTTGCATAGTTCCATTCAGTCATTTGGTGGCAGTCAGAAGATTATGACTAGAAAGGCTGTATAAAAGTACTGTATTGTACTGCATTGCTTGATGCATTTGTGCTTCATATCTGATGCTCATTAAGAGCTCTACGAGGCAGGTAGTACTATTAACCATTTTGCATCTCAAGTACAGAGACGTTAAGTAAATTACCCAAGGTCACATAGCAGAAAAGGGGCACAGCCAGGGGCTCAGTTCTCATGAATGTGACTCCAGAACTGGCACTGCGACCTAGTGGGCTGTTCTGACCACTCTTTCTTCAACAAACTCTTTTAACTGAGAGTCAGTCTTTGCTGTGTGCTTGTTCAGCCTTCACCCATAATCCTAGATTATCTCTGCTCCTTGACTCCAGGAAAGACTTCATGATGCTTTCACTCTGTTTTTTAACCTGAGATTCTAGGCTTTCCATGTCTTTCTGCAGCAGTCTTTCAAATTGGACTGTTTCTGCATTCCAGATTGTACTGGACTGGTTAGAGGTATTTTAAGGATCTTCGGTGAGAAGAAGTGGCCAGTGTGCAGAATAAATCTCAAAGAGATTTCCTGTTTGTACCATGGCATTTATTATTTATACCAATATGTCTCCTTTGATAACTGCTAATAAGATGTTTACTGTAGAATCCTCATGTGCTGAGGGTAGAGGGTTGCAATCTCGTATACATTATCTGAGAACACCCTTACAAAGCTGACAATATTATCTCTATGTAACAGACAAGAACTCTGAGGTTCAGAGAAATCTGAGTTTTCATAGCAAATTAGTGATGATCTGGAATTGTAACTGAGATCTGCTATTACACCATCTACTGTGCTGAGTGTCAAAAATTAGACAGACAGCAACTTTTCCTAAAGATTCTTGATCCTAAAGCAATGAATTTGTTCTGTTTTTTTGATCTGAACTACCCAGATAGTTTGGGTGAATTATACCTGCTAGAGTTGCCAGGTTTTTGTCCATAAATAAATAAAATATTGGGGTGTTAAGATACATACTAATCATAAACATTATAAAAAATAGACACATGTTTCAATTGAATTTTTTATGTTGTTTGTACAGTTTTGAAAGCATTTTTTTATTGTGCATTAAGTAAAAGTTTACAATCCAAATCAATCTGTCATATAAAATCCCAATCATACACCACTAGCTACTCTAACTGTTCTGCATCCTTACCCTGTGACAACACACTCTTCCAGTCTACACTGTAATGTACATACCTATTCAACCAACTCCTGTCCCCCTCTACCCTCTCATCTCACTTCTAGAGAGTTGCTGCTCAGACAGCCTCATGTATATACTTAAGCCAAGAAGCATCACTCTATGTCTTATAGTCCAGTCCAGTTTTTGTCTGAACAGTTGGCTTCAGTACTGGTTTTAGTCTAGGCTAACTGAAAGCCCAGGGGTCATGTCCTCAGGGGACCTCCAGTCTGAGAGACCATCAAATGCGGTCTTTTAACAGAATTCTAGTCCTGCATACCCATTTTTCTCCTGCTAGATCAGGGATTTTATGCTCTGTTCCATGTCAGAGCAGTCATCGATGGTGGCCAGGCACCATCTAGTTTTTCTGGTCTTGAGCTGAAGTAGTCACTGGATCATATGGCACCTTATGTCCGCTGGGTTCATGTTTTCTTCTTGTCTCTAAAATCATTTGTTTTTCTATGCTCCCGGTGGGGTGGGACCAATTGATGCTACTTAGATGGCAGCTGGCTAGCCTTTAAGATTCCAGATTCTACCTATCAGCTGTAGGCAGAATATTTTCTGAAATAAACCTTAGTTATACCAGTTAGCCTGGATGTCCCTGAAACTGTTGTCTTGAGACCCCTGTTGATGCTATCCTGTCCTTTCAAAAGCTGGATTATATTTACAAAACCTTTTAGCTTTTGGTGTAGTCCAGTTCTGTTAACTTCACTTCTGCTGCGTGCTTTCACAGCCTTCACCTAAGCCAATTTCTACCTATCTAATCTATGAATACCCTCCCTCTCCACCCCTGTAACCATAAAAGATTTGTTTGATGGTTTTTTTAAGCATTGGTTTGATGATTTTTCTTGTGTCCTTAAACCTTTTTTAAAGTCCTTGTAGGAATGGTCTCTTACAGTATTTATCCTTTTGCATCTGACTAATTTCACCCAGCATAATGTCTTACAGATGATTCCATGTTATGAAATGTTTCCTAAAATCATCATTGTTCTTTATTGTTGCATAGTATTCCATTGTGTGAATATACCACAGTTTGTTTATCCATTTGTCTGTTGATGGGCACCTAGATTGCTTCCATTTTTTTGCTATCGTGGACAGTGTTGCAATAAACATTGGTGTGCATGTACCAGCACTTATTTCTGTAGGATATATTCCAAGAAGTAGGATTGCTGCATCATGTAGTATTTCTCTTTCTAACTTTTTAAGAAAGTGCAAAATTGATTTCCAGAATGGTTGTAACATTTTGCATTCCCACCAGCAGTGTAAAAGAGTTCCAATCTCTTCACAACCTCTCCAATATTTGTTATTTTATATTTTTTTGGATTAATGCCAGACTTACTGTTGTGAGATGGTATCTTCGGGTAGTTTTGATTTGGATTTTTCTGATGGCTAATGATCTTGAGCATTTCTTTATTTATCCGTTAGCATCCTGGGTGTCTTCTTTGGTGAGGTGCCTGTTCATATTCTTTGCTCATTTTTTAGTTGGCTTGTTTGTCTTCATTGTGTTGAGGTTCTGCAGTACCTTGTAGTTTAGGGAGACTAGAAGCTGATCAGACTCGTGGTTGCCCAAAATTGTTTCCTAGTCTGTATGTAGTTTTTTTACTTTTTTTTGGTGAGGTCTTTGGAAGACCTAAGTGTTTGATTTTTAGGAACTCCCAATGAACTATTTTCTCTCCTGGTGTTGTGCATTGTTAGTAATTTTTTGCTGTCTGTTTATGCTATGTATTAGGGCTTGCAGCATTGTCCTTACTTTTGTCATCCATTACCTTTATTGTTTTAGATTTTGTATTAGGTTTTTGATACATTTTGAGTTAGTTTTCATCCATGGTGTGAGATATGGGTCTTGCTTCATTTTTTGTAGATGGATCCAGTTATCCCAACACCATTTGTTAAAGAAATTGTCTTTTCCCAAGTTTATAGACGTTGGACCTTTGCCAAATATCAGCTGCTTATAGGTGGATAATGTTTTATCTGGACTCTCAATTCTGTTCCATTGATATATGTTTTAGTCATCTAGTGCTGTTCTAACAGAAATACCACAAAGCAGATAGTTTTAACAAGAAAGTTTGTTCTTACACAGTCCAGTAGGATACAAGTCCAAACTCAGACTACCTGCTCCAGGGGAAGACTTACACCCTTGTCAGCTCTGGAGGAAAGTCCTTGTGTTGCATCAGTCATTGTTCAGATAGCGTCTTGGTGTGGGAAACTCAGGTCTGAAGGACGTGCTCTTCTCCCAGTGCTGCTTTCTTGATGATGTGAGGCTCCTGTTTCTCTGCTTGCTTCCTTTTCCTTTTATCTCTTGTTAGGTGAAAGGATAAAAGGTGGTGCAAGCCACACTCCAGGAAAAGTCCCTTTACAGTGGATCAGGGAGGTGACTGTAGGCAGGTATTTACAGTCCCACCCTAGCCCTCTGTGAAACAATCCACTCTGTTAACTATAGGCAGTGATCAGGATTTATAGCATAAGAAAATCATAAAATGGAAGGCAATCACAGAATAGAGGGAATCCTGACCAGGTCAAATTACTGCACATGTTTTTTTGGGGGGGGGTCACATTTCAATCCATGACAACATTTGTTTTTGTACCAGTGCCAGGCTATTTTGATGACCGTGGCAGAGTGGTAGGTTCTAAGGTCAAACAGAGTGAGGCCTCCCGCTTTGTTTTTTCAGTAATGCTTTACTTATCCAGGACTTTCTCCCTTTTCACATGAAGTCAGTGATTTGTGTCTCCATCTCATTAAAAAAAAAAAAAGCCACTGAGATTTGTTTTGGGATTACATTGTACATGTAGATTGCTTTTTGTAGAACAGATATTTGCATGATGTTAAGACTTCCTGTCTGTGAGCAAGGTAGGTTTTTCCACTTAATATAGACCTCTTTTGGTTTCTTGCAGCAGAGTTTTGTAATTTTCCTTGTATGGGTGTTTTACATCTCTGGTTAGATTTATTCCTAAGTATTTTATCTTCGCGGGGGCTATACTAAATGGTAATGATTTTGTCATTTCCTCCTGGATAATCTCTTTCTTGGTGTAAAGTAATCCAACTGACCTCCATATGTTTATCTTGTATCCTAATACTTTGCTGAATAGTTCCAGTAGGGTTTTTTTTTTTTTTGCTGGATTTTTAAGGGTTTTCTGTGTATAAGATCATTTGGAATAGGTACTTTTATTTCTTCCTTACCAGCCTGGATGCTCTTTATTTCTTTATCTTGCCTGATTGTTCTGGATAGAGACTCCAGCACAATGTTGAATAAATGTGACAGTAGACATTCTTGTCTGGTTACCATTCTCAAGGAAATTGCTTTCAAACTCTCTCCATTTAGGATAACATTGGCTGTTGGCTTTGTATGGCTCTGTATAGCTTTGCTGCTTATCACATTGAGGAATTTCCCTTCTATTTCTATTTTGCTGAGAGTTTTTAACATGACTGGGTGCTGGACTTTATCAAATGCCCTTTTGGCATCAGTTGATACAATCAAGTGGTTCTTATGTTTGTTTTACATTATTTGTTTTTCTAATCCTGAACCATTCCTGCATCCCTAGTATGAATTGTGCTTGGTCATGGTGAATTATTTTTTGATACGTTGTTGAATTCTATTGGCTAGAATTTTGTTAAGGATTTTTGCGTCTAAGTTTGTGAGAGATATTGGTCTGCAATTTTCCTTTTACAATGGTGTCCTTACGTGGTTTGGGTATCAGGGTTATATGGGCTTTGTAGTATGAATTTGGGAGTATTCCATCATTTTATATACTCTGGAATATCTTTTGTAACAGTGATGTTAACTCTTCTCTGAACTTTTGGTAGAATTCTCCAGTGAAATTATCAGGGCCAGGGCTTTTTTTTAATTGAGAGTTTTTAAATTACCTTTTCAATCTCTTCTTTTGTGAAGATTAATTTTGTTGCTATATGTCTGTTTGTACTAGTTTTAGTAGGTGATGTGTTCTAGAAATTTGTCTATTTCCTCTAGGTTTTTTAATTTATCAGAGTACAGTTTTTCAGAGTTTTCTGTTATGATTCTTTCAATTTCAGTTGGGTTCTTTGTGATATAACCCATCTCATTTCTTATTTATTTGTTTCCTCTCCTATTTTACTTCTGTCAGTTAAGCCGGTGGTTAATCAGTTTTGTTTATCTTTTTAAAAAAATAGCTGTTGGTCTTTTTAACTCTTTATCACTTTTCTATTCTCTGTTTCATTTAGTTCTACTCTAACTTTTGTGTGTGAGGCATTCTTTTGCTACTGTCTTTCCACTTATTTGCATTGTAGAGTTAATTCTTTGATTTGACTCTTTCTTCTTTTCAGATGTGTGCATTGATTGAGATAGATTGATGTCTGAGCACTGCTTTTGTCATGTCCCAAAGATTTTGGTAGGTTGTGTTTTCATTCTTAGTTGATTTTTATGATTCTCTTTATTCCATCCTTGATTTCTTCTATTATTCAGTCACTTTTAGCAAAATGCTGTTCAGTTTCCATCTTTTTTTTTTTTTGCTGTTGTTATTGATTTCTACCTTTATGCGTTTATGGTCTGAAAAGATGTTTTGTATTTTTTCACTACTTTGAATTTTGTTAAGGATTGCTCTGTAGGCTAAAATGAAGTCAATTTTGGAGAATGTTCCATGCGGATTGGAAAACAAAGTATACTTGGCTGCTGTTGGGTGGAGTGTTCTGTATATGTTTACAAGGTCAAGTTGGTCGATGTGGCATTTTAGATCTTCTGTGTTTTAACTGAGCTTTTTTCTAGATGTTCTGTCCTTCTTGAGAGTGGTGTGTTGAAGTCTCCTACTATTATTGTGGAATTGTCTATTTGTTTTCAAGGCAGACAGTGTTTGTTATATGTATTTTGCAGCCATGTCATTGGTTGTATCTATATTTAATATGGTTATGTCCTACTGGAATATTGATCACTTAACTATTATACAATATCCTTCCTTTTCCAATGTGGTGAATTTTACTTTAAAGTCTATTTTATCAGAGATTAATATCACCACTCCTGCTGTTTTTTGAACATTGCTGGCCTGACATATTTATTCTATTCTTTGAGTTGTAGTTTGTTCATGTCTTTGCATCTAAGGTGTGTCTCCTGTAGGCCGAATATCGATGGGTCGTTTTTTAAACCCAATCTGCCACTCTCCATTTCTTTATTGCTGCATTTAGTTCATTTACATTCAATATGGTTATTGACAAGTTTAGTACTGTTATTTTCACATCTTTTTGTATGTTGTAGACAATTCCTTTGTTCCCTTTTATTTTCTGTGCTAAATGTTTTTTTTTAATGCATGTTCTTTTCATGTTTTTCAATGTTGATAGTTTTGTATTTGCTGAGACTTCATATTTTTCTTATTTTGTATTTTGATGCATAAGACTGATAGTTTTCTGTTTGGTCACCTTAATATTTACTCCTATTTTTCTACAGTCTTTAATTTCTTTATATTGCATTGACTTTGTCTCCATATGAAAGATCTATATTTTCTTTTGGATCTTTCTTTTTTTAGTATAATGTTTACATAACGACATCTCTGTTTCTCTATTTTCAGTGTTTTGCCTATGATTTATATTTGTGATTCCCTTATTTTCAGTTTATATTTGGTTGCTTCTGTTCTGTGTTCTTGTCTTGTGTTGTTACCTGGTGTTATTGGCTTTGTAATCAAAGGATTCTGTTTAGTATTTCCTGTATTTTTGTTTAGTTTTATCAAATATCCTAAATTTCTGTTTGTCTGGAAACATCCTGATTTTGCCATCATATTTGAGAGATGATTTTGCTGTATATATAATTCTTGGCTAGTAATTATTTTTCGTCAAAGATTTGTATATGTCATCCCATTGCCTTCTTGCCTGCTTGGTTTCTGCTGAGTGGTCTGAGCTTAGTCTTACTGACTGTCATTTGTAAGTTATTTTTTGTTTATTTCTAGCTGTTTTTACAAGTATCTCCTTATTTTTAGTTTTGAGAAATTTGATTATAATATGCCTTGGTGACTTTCTTTTAGGATCTTTTTGGATGGAATTCAATGAGCACCTTGCATAGTTATCTTTTCATCTTCCATGATGTGAATGAAGTTTTCTATCAGCAAACCTTTTACAATTCTCTCTATATTTTCTGTTATCTTTCCGTGTTCTCACCAGGCACTCCTTGGAAACTCCATGGCGCAGTTCTATTCTGACCTATAGGGTATCTATGAGTTGTACCGACTTGATGGCTGTGGTTTGAGTTTTCCCTGTTTGGGTACTTCAATCAGTTGTAGATTATTGCTCTTCATAGAGTCCCACAGAATTTGTAGTATTTCTTGATGTTTTCAAAAATTCTTTTATGTGATTTTTTTCCCCTCAGATATGATAATATCATGTGCTTTATCCTCAATCTTACACTAGTTAGGGCTTCTATTGGCTCAATTCTGTTCCTTTGAGTGTCTATTGAGTTGTCTAATTCTGTAATTTTATTATTAATTTTCTGAGTTTCTAATTCTTGCCACTCAGTGCTGTCTTGCAGCTTGTTCAATTTGTCATCAAACTCCACTGCATTTTGCCTCATCTCCTTCCCTTTCTCTTCAAGTGTTATAACAACAACAGCAGCACCTTACCACATACCCCCTCTCCCAGATTTGATGCATTGAATACTAATGACCAAAGACCAAATAAGTTGTAGAATGACATCAAGGATGTCATGCATGAATAAAGCAAGAAGTCATTGAAAAGACATGAAAAGAAGACAAAAATGGATGTCAGAAGAGACTCTGAAATTTGCTCTTGAATGTTGGATAAATAAAGCAAAAGGATGAAATAAGTGAATTAAACAGAAAATTTCAAAGTTTACTCCAGGAAAAACAAAAACAAAAACAAAACATTATTATAATGACATATACAAAGACCTGAAGTTACAGAAACAAAAGGTAAGAACATGCTCAGAATCTGTCAACTTGAAACAACTGAAGAAAAAAATTTAAGGCTTAAGTTGGAATAGTCAATGATTCTAAAGAGAAAATATTAAATGACTCAGGAAGCATCAAAAGAAGATGGATGAAACACGCAGAGTCAGTATACAATAAAAAGTTGGGTAAATCTGCTGCAGAAGATCTCTTTATAAAGTATTAAAAAGCAAGGATGTCACTTTGAGAACGAAGGTGTGCCTGAACCAAGCCACAGTATCTTCGATTACTCCACACACACATGAAAGTTGGACAATGAAGAAGGATGACCAAAGAACTATTGGTGCCTTTGAATTGTGGTGCTGGGAAGAGTACTGAGTATACCACAGACAGCCAGAAGAACAAGCAAATCTGTCATAAAAATATAACCAACAATGCTCCTTAGAATCAAGGATGGTGAGACTTCATCTCAGGTACTTGGAATATGTTATCAGGAGGGGCCAGTCTGTGAAAAAGGATTCCCTGCATGGTAAAGTTCAGGGTTAGGGAAAAAGTGGAAGGTTCCGTCCTGCCTCCCTCCCACCTTTGGTAACCAGTAATAAACCTTGGACTCTGTGCACTTGTCTATTTTGTATAGGTGAGATCATACCAATAGTCTTTTTGTGATTGATGTATTTCACAAAACAATGTTTTGAAGGCTTATCCTGTGCCAAACCATAATTGTTGTTAGGCCTGAACCCATTGTTATAGCTGCTGTGTCAATCCATCTCATTGAGTGTCTTCTTTCTCAGTGACCTTCTACTTTACCAAGCATAATGTCCCTCTCTAGGGACTGGTCTCTCCTGATAACATGTCTGTAAGGTGAGGTAGGCTAGACATATCGGCGGTGGTTAGAGAGAAAGAGAGCGGGAATCAGCAGTAGAACAGGGTTTATTGGTGTGCTCCTGGGCGAGATCTGAGAGCTCCAAGGTAGGAGTCGGAGAAGTCACACTTTCAAGCTGGGGAAGGGGGTTTATATATGGGAAGAGGGTTTATGTTGAGGCAGACAGTTCCGCCTGGCACCGACCTGAGTGGGGACATGGAAAAAGGTGGAGCCAATAAGATTTGAGTGAGGTAAGTCACTTGATTAGCATATGAGAAAAACAACTGGGGACTTGGAGCTAATGGGATTTGGGCAAGGTAAGTCACTTGATTAGCATATGAGAAAAAACAACTGGGGAATTTCGACTTCCCAGGAAGGGAGGGGTTTGCCATGCTCTGATGATTTCCAGGAACTGAGGGGGGTACTTTCCAGGAAAGGAGGGGCGTTCCCTGCTCTGATGATCTCCAGGACCTCAAGCTCCTGCATCCTGGTTGCAGTATCTAGGTACAGCCCAGCCTGCCTGACAATGTCCGAAGTATGTGGGACAAAGAGGAAGAGAAACAGAATAAATGATGAAGCAGATGAGACATGAGCAATAAGTGAATTCAGATAAACAGTATATAGTGCTGTCTTGTACCATGTGTGTTTTGTATGGTTTTAGTTATTTCTAAACAGAAGTTAATAAAATAATGAAATTGCAGGGAGATACATGTAATAATTGGCTTTTAGATAAAAGAGGAAGACATTACCTTTGTCTGGGCATGGAACATCAGTCAGGAAAGGCTTCACAGAGAAGTCGAAGGAGAAACTCCTTAAGGATGATATCTTAGCAGCTCTGCCTGAGGTCTTGGAGCATCTGATGGTGGGTGGGAAAAAGCAGAATACAGAGAAGGGCTACAAGTCTGATCTATCCTGAGAGTTCAATTCTGTGATAACCCTGTGTAGGTCACTGCCTATTCTGCTTGTGTATGAAACACACCATGACAAAGGAAGATTCCTTTCTCGTCAGGTGATGAGTGCTACCTGTGTGATCAAGCTCACACGTCCGTCCCTGATCCTCCGGCTGTTCACACGTCCCTTGTCATTCCCAGAATGACAAGAAAAGGATGCCAGAAGGAGGGGCTGGCAGCCTGGACAGGGAAGGCTAGGACTGCACTGAGCTGGGCTTGCACTGTGTGGCTAACCTTATAAAGGCCTCATCATTCACCCCTCATCAAGGTGCTCTGAGTCTCCATCTCAACCCCCATCTGGCAGCTCCCGCATTTGTGAGAGGGAAGAAGAGAGTTTTCTGTGCTGGTGAGGAAGGGGTTTTTGAGTCTGAGACAAGGCCTGGGTGTGGAGGGAGCCCTAACACCAGCTCAGGTCGGGTCTTGGTCTCAGCATTTGAAAGTTTCATGCCAAGAAACCCTCGGTCCGTTGGGTATTCATAGAGCAGAATAGGGCTGGAGGCTATTCTTGGAGATTCTAAAATATCCAGAATCCCATAGCACTCCTTTTGACATTTTCTAATTCAGAAAACTCAGGGAAGAAAGTTGAGAGGAAGAGAAAGACGGTCCAGCAAGTGATCTTGCGCGTCTGTTTTCTCTTGGAGGACAATGGCCAGACTCTGCGTTCTGCTGTTTCTCCTGGTGGCCACCAGAGGGTGCAGTGCAGGTAAATGTGTCGTAGAAGTTGCAGTTCTTCGGTACACATCCACAGTACACTGGAGTGAAGAGAAGAGAGCTGAGCTGGGTTGTTCTGCATTCCTGGACTAGATGAGGAGTTGCTGAGATGCACAGAGACCACCCTTGGCAGCAGACATAAGATACCGAGGTGGTGCTGATCTGTGGCTTCTTTTGGGGTCTGGTCTCCTTGCAGTCAGGGTGCTGGCTGAAGTATGTCTTGGGGCCCTCACTCTGCGCCTCTGTGTGGCGGTGAGGGGCCTCAGAAATGGATGGTAAGTATTGTGTCCGCTCTCTGCCGCTGTTGTGTCCGTGGCCTTGGGCTCTGGCCCTTCAGAGGGAGCTGTGTGGTCAGTGGTGTGTCCAGGGAACAGATTCCCCTAATTCCCTAGCTCCACAATTCCATTCCTCAGAACAGGCATAGTATTGATGGTTTTCATTGTTATTGGGTTCTATTATTTATTTGAATTAATTAACTGAAAAGCACATCACAGCTGTCTCTCATTTGATCTCCAAGGGTAAGGAGAGTTTATTAGTGACATTTTAAAGACGAAGAAGGGAGGGAGGAAGGCTTAGTTAAGAGGGGTTGAGAATCTTCCCAAGGAAGCTCAGCCACGATGAGTTTTCTGGGACTTTAACTTGAGTTATTTTAATTCCAAGTTTACCTATTTTCCCCCCTTGTCTGGGCTTTCAAAATAATTCTTAGACTTTTAGACTAAATATACAAGGCTCTTCCTCCTCTGGCCTCAGTTGATTCTAGGCTTTGGTTTTGACTGCTACCTGCATTCCAACATATACTCTCGTCACAGTGTATGACTGACCTCCAGTTTTTCAGCCAGCTGGACCATGGTCTGTTATTCTTTCATCCATCTGACATGTTTCCCACTTCTTGGAGCTTTCTCTTCCTTTCCCTCTGTCTTATAGCCTACTCCTATTCATCCCACTAAAATCAATCTTCTCAAATTACAATATCCCTTCCTCCCCAAAGTTCCCTACCTCCACCCCCACAATAGGCTTCTCCCTACCTATTCTGAGTTGGCTACTTCCTCCTTCTAGAATGTAATCTTTTAAAACAATGTGTCAAATTGTCTTTGGATGCCCAGTGTTTACATGGTGCCCGTAACAGTGATTTAATCAAAGTTAGTTGAGTGTAAAAATTGAGGTGTGGAACGTGCACTAGATCTTGGATCAGCCAGTCTCAGCAGAGAGAATTACTGGCCTCTCGGAGCCCCACATCGCTGGAGGGAGGAACTGCTGCAGTGAGCAGGGGCTGGGACTGGAGGACTAGAAAGACGGTGTCAGCAACCCTAGATTATTAATGAGAAGTATCGCTGTATCCCTAGCAGTGACCAGTCCTACTGAGGTGTTTCAGGAGAACAGACCCTGTGCATCTTCACTTGGTTCCCTGCCTAGAAGCTACAATGAAATCAAACAAAGATGCCCTAGAGCAGGTGGTGACTAATACAACAGTGTTCCAGCATTCACTCCTTGAAGCCGTTGTTTAGGTCAACAGAACCCGGTTGTGGAAACTGGGAGATATGTACCTACCCCTACCGCCTGCCTGACTCTGCCTGCCACCCAAAGAGGTTCCCAGTGGGAATTTTGAGGCTTTCATCTAAGTTACCTCTGTCATAATCCTCTGGACACAGGGAGAATGCAGAGTTCCTGGTGACCAGTAGTCCAGTGGTAAGAACCATAAGGGGTCCAAGATTTTACTCTACCTGTAAGCAAGCTAACTACTAGTGAGCCCACACCACTTTTATGGATGCTGGCAGAAAACACAGGGTACCTGAGTCAGAGACACAGAACTTTATGATTCACAGCACCAGCAGCAGCCTGATTATCAGCACTTTCTTGCAGTGGTCACCTGAGTCTGAATTCCTACTGTGTGATGCAAAGAGGGCCAGGTGCATCTTCCTGTGGGGTGGGCTTGTCAAGCAGGCTGACCAATTTGGTCGGTAAGAAACAACAAGCCCTTTTTTGATTCAGGTAGTATCAGCTGCAACCCTGAGCATGTGAGCCTTTGGGGAGATGGAGAGTGTGTGGGATCTGTGTGTCGTGTGCTAATGTGTGTCTTTGCGGTTTGTGTTTTTACTCTCTTGATGGTGTCTGCTTGATACACTTTATTTTAATGGAGCCAAATTTATTAATATTTCATTTATGCTTAATACTCTTGAGTTTTGCTTTAAAAGTGTTTCTCTGTGTTAAGGTAATAAAGATATTCTCCAATATTAATATTAGCTTCCAGAAAGCTTACATTTTTTATCCCCTTTCTTGGAGGGGAGAGACTATCTTTGAATGACATCTTGTGGTTAGGGGCAGGAGGCAGTCAGATCTACCAGGAAAGAGGGCGTTCCCTTAGGAGTCTCTCCCCTCCTCCTACTGCTAGGTGGAGAAATGGGCCTTGGTTCATGGAAGGTGACCCTAATGTCATAACTCCATCATCACTTACCCAGCTGCTAGTTTGTCTGTTTTTGGCAGGCAGCTGTGCTTTCATGTGAGGACCCCATAGACCATGATTCAGAGAATGAAGACAGTGCAGACAATGGCCTGTGCTCTCTGCCTTTATATCTACACTGCTTTCCATGGCCCCTTACTCTGGTCACTAATGCCTGTTTGCATCTGTGCCTGCTTGCATTGACTTTTCCTTAAAAAAATGTGTGTACCTGCTGTGTGCTAAGTGTTAGGCATGGTCGTCTTAAAGAACTCAGATTGAGTGGGGCAGAAATGTAAATGCATGATTGCAATCTCACATGAACTATAATAGAAACATAAACAAAGGGGTCTGGGAACACAGTAGAGGAACTTCCAACTCAGTGTGGGGCACATGGTTGATTCTCCAGGGAAGGTGACATCTGTGCTGAATCTCAAAAGAGTTATAGAATTCAACAAGTAGCAAGGGCTATTGTTAAGTGCTATCGAGTCAATTTCAATGCATAGTGGCCTCATGTGACACAGTAAGATGGCCCCCAGAATTTTCTAGGTTGTAATCTTCACAGGTGAAGATCACCATGTTTTTCTCCCATGAAGGTGCTGCCTGGGTTTGAACCGCTAATCTTTTGTTTAGCAGCTGAGCATTTAACCACTGCACTGCTGGAGCTCCTTCACAAGGGATGGTATAGTGCATTTTAGCACACATGAAGACTATGGTCAAAACCACTGGTGTCTGAGAGAGCTTGGTGTGTGAGGGAGCAGTGTGCTGTTTCTAATTTTGGAGTACAGGTCTATGTTGAATAGAGGAAGGACAGATTCTGGAAATATTTTCAGGGTCTAGGGCAAGGAAAGACTTACATTATGTAAAAAATTTAGGGCTTATACTGTGGGTAGAGAAAATCGTTAGAGCATTCTCAATGCAACAGTGACCTGATCTACTTTGGTGTGATAAAGACTACTCTGGTAGCACTGTGGAGGACCTGGATTCGAGAGCAGGGAAATTAGGGACAAGGAGTTCAGTATGAGGCAGGTGTAAGTTCTAGACACAAAATAATAAGGACCTGAACTATGTGGGGCATTCTGGATAGGGATAGATGAGCATGGGTTGAATCCAGAAATACGTAGGTGATATGGAACGAACAGTTCCTGATGACCAGATGATTATGAGAAAAGGGAAGTGAGGAAGACTAAAATGACTTTAGGTGTTTGTTTTGAATGGCTGAGTGCTGTCGCAGATGAGGTGTGCGGTCAGTAAGAGAAATTTTATGTTTTTCAAATGGAGTTTGAGATTTCTGAGACATAAACGTGGAGACAGCCAGCTCGCTGTTGGAAATGGAGATCTCAAGCCCAAGAAAATGGGTGCGAGGGCCAGGGATCGGGGATAGATAACACTCAAAGTCACGGAAGAAGATGAGCCATAACAGGGCAGTGAGGTGTGGACGGAACCCTGAGGAACAGCATTCAGGGGCTGGACAGAGAGGCCAGCAGAGGGGTCTGAGAATGAATGCTAAGTAAGATAGAAGAGAAGCCAGGAGAGAGAGCATCACCTTAGAATTCACTGGAAGGAGGGTTTTAAGAGAGTGAGGGAGGACACCATTGAAGGATGTGGTAAACAAAGCAGGATGAGGACCAAGGATTCCAAGGGCTTTGACTCTTAAAAACTTGCTAGTGTCACCTCATTGTGTCCCCTCTCCTTGTTTCCCAGCACTGCATTGGAGGAGGCAGATTCTTCCCAGAGGGCAATCCCAGACAGTGTGGGGGTTTCTCTGCCTTTGATTGGAGTGGACATGGAACTCACATAAGCTACAGCAGCAGCCGGGAGATAACTGAGGCCGCTGTGCTCCTGTTCTACCGATGAGAGCTCTAGTGGGATGGAACCTCATCTGACTCCCGATCCTCGATGCTGGGAGATGGAAAACCTGGAATGCTACTGAGGAGGAGAGGCTAATAAATTCCATCCATCAGTACCTCTGGGTTCCTTTGAGTTATTTTTACAAACTGGCAGAGACTCTGAGGGATTTTTTTTTTTTAAAGAACACTTGTTGTTCTGGTGTATTTCTCTGTAGACATTCTGGGTTTGGAAGTTCAAGCCTCAGGCCTTCCAGAACATAAGTATGCCCCTCTTTCTAGGAGACTCTGAATTAGATTTAAGGATAGATCAAATAAAGCCCTATTACAAACATCTTCAAGAAAAGATGACTATTGTTTAGTAGGAAGAAAAAATAAAAGAAAAAAAGGAAATACAAGGTACAACTATCCACTTCCCTTTTTATCCCAGTTCTGGAAGTTAGGATAGCCTCACTAGGTGACTGGCAGGTTCTGGGCTCCCATCTTCAGTTGCTTGTGCAAAAGTGGGACAAGGGTTCATATTGGGTCTCAGTGTTTTACCCACGCAACTAGCGTGATAACTGCACCTGTCCTGCCTTGTGAGTGGGGCTCAGAAAATATTCAATACTGTTTTAATAAAAATTCATATCTGGTCATACCGTGCTCTGCCCCCACCACCACAGTTTTCTGATTTGTTGTTCCTCCAGGGCTAAATAAGCAGGTATCTTAGTCATCTAGTGATCCTTTAACAGAAATACCACAAGTGGGTGGCTTTAAAAACAGCAATTTTTTTTTCTGTCACACTCTACTAGGCAACAAGTCTAAATTCAGGGCATCAGCTCCAAGAAAAGGCTTTATCTGTTGGCTCTGGAGGAAGGTCCTTGTTACTCTTCCACTGGACTGGGAGCTTCCGTGGCACAGGGACTCTACATCCTTTCCAAAGGACGTGTTCTGGTCCCAGATATGAAGTCCCCAAATTTGTCTATCAGCTTCATTTGTTTATATCCCAAGATATTGTCTCAAAGCATGATACAATCTTACACTGAGTCTTGCCCCACCAATGCAATTGCTATCTGTCTTCCCTCATTAACATGATTGAGGCCATATTTGTGTCTGTCATGAGCACCCAGAAAGTATTGGGGGTCACGAGAAAAATAAAACTTAGGGTTAATGACAAGCTTTTATTTGATGTCTTAATTAAAAACACACTTATGCATGTACTTTGGTTAGAAGCACGTAGTTACACAGATGTTAAATAGCACCTTAACTCAAAATGTTAATCAAACATGAACAGGGAAATGTGCAAGCACCCCAAAACACCCAGAAAGGCTATATTAATTATGTTAGTTCAAAGTCACACACAGGTTCATACAGGGTCTCTCAGGGACTGTGTGGTTCAGTCATAATGTTAGTATGTCACCACTCACATTTCCCTAGAAGCAGGTTTTACACTCAGGAGTTTAGTGACTAGCTGTGCTATCACCATTCAGTCAGGATCGTCTGGAGTAGGATGATGATAAGATGTCTTGGAGGCGGAGCTGGCAGAGACAGCACCGGAGGCTCAGTTACATGCAGGAAAACAGTCACTGGAACCAGGCCATATAAACATCAGGACAGTCTGGAGTTGGAATTTGTGGTAATAGTCCTCTTGGAAGTGAATCCTGCTCAGGTACCAACCTAAAACTGTCATAGTCACTTGATCCAGGCTTTTGAGGGTGAAGCATATGAGATCTCAGCATCAGGTCAGAGCACAGCAGCAGACTGTCAGATGCAGACCCTCAGAAGAGAGACTGTGCACCCCCAGCCTTCAAGGGTGAGACAGATGAGGTCACAGCAGGAGAGCCATGGACACAGACTCCCAGGGGCAGACTGTACTCTAAATCCAGAGTGCCAGAGTTTTAATAACAGTGTGTATACATTTTTTTTTTCCAGTACTGATCATAGTGACCAGTCCATTCTTCCTATCTTCTGGTGCCTTCAGTTGCTGACTTCTCTTTGGTTTGCTGTGTCCTCACCATCTCCCTGGCTATCTGTTGCCATGTCCATCTGGCAGTTGTTTTTCTCATTTTTTTCTTCACTTTGCTTCTTCATCATGACTCTATTTTCTCATGGCCTTACCTAACTTGAGTACAACCATTTTATGTTTTAATAGTTCAGTCAGTTTATAATTTAGCCAATTCTTTTTTTTTTAATTTAATATCACTGAATGAAAATGTACATTCCCATATAAATTTACATGCCCACCTATGTGCAGCTTCCACTGCTCTCCCTGTCTGGTGACAGCACACTATTCCTCTCTGCTCCATACATGTCTCATCCTTCCAACAGCTTCCTTTCCCCTCCTCTCCACCCACTCTCCTTCCTCCAGCCAGAGGTCAGCAGGATAATATCCTATAGATGCATAGAACCATAAAGTGCATCCAATATATGGTCACTCTGCATTGCCAAGTCCAATTCATTCCTGTCCAAAGAGTGGTACTTTGTTATAATTTATGGGTAAGGGCAGCATCAGGGCCAGGGGCCATGCTCTCAGGGGAACCCCAAAACCGCTGGACCATCAATTGAGGTCTTTTAGTGGAGATCTCAGGATGCACCCCTTTTTATTCTTGTGTTGCCAGTGAGACTCCTCTCCGTGAGCTCCATTGTGGCTGTCACTGGCGGTGGCCGGGCACCATCTGGTTCTTCTGGTCCCAAGTCGATGTAGGCACCCACTGATGTGGGTCTCTCTGTCTTCTGCGGAGGTCCGCCATCAGCCTTGTAGACAAAGTCACGAGCTCCTGCAAATGACAGGCTGAAGCATCTCACCTGTGACATGTTTTTTAGCCTACTGTCCTTGATATTATTTGGCTTCCTAATCAAATTTTCTTCAAAAAGATACCCCCTCCTCTCCTGGCACAAGGATCAGGGGAGATGCCTTCTGAGAGGGGCCCTTTACTACCCCCTTGGTCTGTGAGATAATATTGGGAAAACCTGTACAGGAATCTCTGGAGAAAGAGCTCAGAGGAATGATTTCTAACACAGCCAGCTTTGAGAGCAACGAGGCCGGCCCAACCCCTGCTGACTTCCCCCAACTGCACATCCCCACCCATGTGAAAGGAATTATCCTCTTTAGAACAGCTTGAGAAGAACATAGGGTGGGGGACAGTAGATGTTTACTATCCCTGCAGGAGGAGATAAAGAGCAAAGTAGGAACAAATAGAGATCATAAACTTTAGACCCTTCCTCGTGAACCTTTTAACCTTGAGGTATAAGTAGGGCTGATTGAGCTCGAGGCATCCATAGGCCATTATCTAAAAAGCTTTGACAGTTAAAAGGATCACCAGGTTTCAGTTAACTAATAGCTCATGTGGCAGGGTAAAAAATTACATCACCTCAAGACCACGAGGATTTTGGTTTCAAATTTGCCAACCACGAGGTTTTGGTTTTGAACTAGCCAATAGATTGTGTGGTCAGTGGGCAGGGTAAAATTCACGTCACTCTTACTATAAAAACAATAAAGACAGACAGCCTTCGCTCTTGCTCTCTGGGTCGGGCTGCCTTAAACCAGAAAAGTCTTTTCTGTCTCCTTGATTCATTTCCCGCCGCGCCTCTCCCTCCCTCCGTGCGTGACCCTGTAAAGTGTCGGGGCTGGCCCCCGGCAGTCTTCTAGGTTGTCTTCCCCTATGTCATTTTGGTCCTTGGTGAGCATCTGTTCCTGTTGAGTTGGGACCATTTGCTGTGCCCTCGAATGGCAGCTTGACAGCTTTTAAGACCCCAGACACCACTCACCAATGTGGGGTGCAGAGAGCTCTCTTAACAAAACGCTGGTTGTGCCAAATTTAGCCAATTCTTAACATATTGGCTGGTTAACATATTTATGATGACTCCACTTTGCTACATGTGTGTATACGTATACATACATACATACATATATATATATGTGTTTCCTCATTTCAACAACATGGAGGAATATTGCATAGTACTGGGAATCATGGCCTAGGCAAACTGCTATGCAAATTTTTGGGGAGGAGGCAATTCAATCCATGACAACAGGAGTTCTCAAATGGGTTGGGAGGCGGGAGAGAAATGTGTGATTTTGTCTGTTAAGTAGGATTGTGCATTTAGGAAAAATAAATAAGTAAATAAAAATACAGGAAGCCTAATTAAATTTGAATTTCAGATTTAAAAAAAATGTTTTTGGTATAAGTATGTCCCATACAGTATTCTGTCTGGCAGGAAGTACTTGGCTCTGTCTGGAGATATTTTTCATTGTCCACTAGTGAGGAGGGCAGAGGAGTACCATTAGCTTCAGTGAACACAGGCAGCGATGCTGCTCAGCATCCTAGATTGCACAGACCAGCCCGTCCCTACAACAAAGATCAATCTGATCTGAAATGTCAGTAGTGCCGCTTGTTGATTAATCATGGGCTAGCGGTTTTGTTTAAAATTTACAGAGGTCATGAGGCCCTGACCTTTGGCATTTGAAGGCAAAGCAAAAAATATTTAAAATGTTTAATTATTTTTTTAAAAATGAAAAAGCCCAAAGGTTGTTCTTTGTTAAACTTGGTCTCTAAGGTATTGGGTCAGCTGTGGAGACCTGTGCAGTGCTACATCTGCTAACCAAAAGCCATTCCTGGGACCCCTATCGTTCAGCTCTATCCTATAGGGTTGCTATGAGTCAGAATTGACTCAGTAGCAAGGGGTTTGTTTGGGTTGGGTCAGCCACTGTCAGTGTCTTTACTTTTTTTCAGTGTCTTCTTTTTTTTCCTTCTTAAAAACCGTTTATTCTTTACTAGCCCATTTTTTCCTTTTCTTTTTACTCCTTTAGTTCTTCTTTCTTTGTTCTCTTTTGTGTTTTTTTCTCTGTCTCCTAATTCAGGGCTCCAGAAGAAATACATATCCTGCTCAAATAGAACAAATGAAGAGTTTAATAGACTATTAAGAAAGGTAAGGTTGGTTAAGAGAGACAAAGAAATATATAGTGCTTCAGAGTTCATAACATTAGGGAGCAGTTACAGGAACCCTGGGAGAAAATAATGTAGAAGAAATCTACCAGAAAGGAAATTGGTCTTTGGCAGAGGGATGTAGCCAATGTACAGCAAGCCAGTGGTAGGTGAGCTGGGGAGTTAGTACCCTCATTATCCCTCTGTTACTAAATCTTGTCAGTAGCTGTTACTTGCTATGCCAAGTTGGAAGACCACGGGCAAGGGAGCCCATTTATCTATGTCGTAACAGTAAGCTTCTTGTCGTGGCCTGAATGGTGTGTGTCAGGGTTGTGTCCTGTCACCATTACCTGTTCAATCTGTATGCTGAGCAAATAGTCCAAGAAGCTGAACTATATGAAGAATGAGGCATCAGGATTGGAGGAAGACTCATTAACAACCTGCATTAGGCAGACGATACCACCTTGCTTGCTGCAAGTGAAGAGGATTTGAAACACTTAGTGATCAAGAACAAAGACCACAGCCTATAGTATGGATTGCACTCCACCATCAAGAAAACCAAAATCCTCACAACTAGACCAGTAAGCAACATCATCATAAAGGAGAAAGACTGATGTTAAGGATTTCATTTTACTTGGTTCCACAATCAACACCCACAGAAACAGTAGTCAAAAAACCAAAAGATGTACTACACTGGGGAAATCTGCTGCAGTGGATCTCTTTAAAGTATTGTAAAGGTGTCATCTTGAAAACTAAGGTGTGCCCCACGCAAGCCATGGTATTTGCAGTTGCATCACATACATGTGAAAGCTGGACAATGAGTGAGGAAGACAAGAATTGATGCCTTTGAATTGTGGTGCTGGAGAAAAGTATGAATGTGTCATGGACTGCCAACAGACCAAATAGATCTGTTCTGGAAGAAGTACAACCAGAGTGCTCTTTGCAGGCAAAGTTGGCAAGACTGAGTCTTACATACTTTTGACATGTTGTCGCGGGGGATCAGTCCTTGGAGAAGGACATCACGCTTGATAGAGTGAAGGGCCAGTGAAAATGAGGAAGATCCTCACAAGAAGGGTTGACACAGTGGCTGCAGTGTTGGGCTTAAGCACAAAATTTATTATCGGAATGGTGCAGGACCGGGCAGTGTTTCATTCTATTGTGCATAGGGTTGCTGTGAGTCAGAACTGACTTGATGGCATCTAACAACAACGACATAATGGTAAGCTTGCTTTTATAATTGAATTGTTTCTCCCCAAATTATCCATTAATTTAGCTAGGTGGTGATTCCTAGTATTGTACGGTTGTGCTCCATTTTGTGACCTGATGTAATTTTCCTATACATTCTAAATCTTAATCTCTGCCTGTGGTTAATGAGGCAAGATTAGGTTATGTTCAAGTGTATCAGGGTGGAATGTAACACCTTTACTCCAGTCAGAGCCATGATTTGATGTAAGGGAAGTTTCCTTGGGGTGTGGCCTGCATCTCCTTTTGTCTTATAAGGGATAAAAGGAGAGAGAAGAGAGCACAGAGAGAGGGACAACTACGAAAGAAGAGCCAGGAGTGGAGCATGTCCGCTGGACCCAGGATCTCTGCAGTAAGCAACT
The DNA here is from genome assembly GCA_028571685.1 of Heterohyrax brucei. NCBI lineage: Eukaryota > Metazoa > Chordata > Mammalia > Hyracoidea > Procaviidae > Heterohyrax > Heterohyrax brucei. The sequence goes on along the minus strand of CM053140.1, from coordinate 191,233,980 downwards.
TGCAGACCTAGAGAAAGACTGATGACAAGACACATGGAGGTTTGCGTGGAAAGCTAAGCCCACAGATGTTGGAAGGAGACACGGATCTGTCCCCAGAGCCCACAGAGAAAGCCTTCCGCCTGCTCTGGTGTTCTGAATTTGGACTTTTACTCTCTTAAACTGTGAGAGAATAAATTCCTGTTTCTTAATCCCATCCACTTGTGGTATTTCTGTTACAGAAGTACTAGGTAACTAAAACACATCCTGAGTCATCAGACGGTGAGGAGAATGGACCTTAAAGAACAAATGAAAAATATTTATCACAGTCCACTGCTCTTGTTCATCGGTGTTCATTGTTTTCTTTGTCCAGATGAAAAAAATTCTTACCTGCAACCAAGAGGACACACGATTGTCCTGTTAGTTCTCGTATCATTGTGAGGTGATGTCAGTTCAGCCATATCCTCATGTAAACCCAATACGTTAGCTGCTACCAGTGGTCTTCATATAAGGTCTGAAAACCCAAACTCAACCTATTGCTGTCAAGTCTATACTGACTCATGTGACCCTATAGGACAGATTAGACCTGTCCCCCAGGGTTTCCAAGACTGTAAATCTTTATGAAAGCAGGCTGCCACATCTTTCTCCCATGGAGCAGCTGGTGAGTCTGAATCAATGACCTTTCAGTTAGTAGCCTAGTGTTTAACCACAGCACCACTAGTACTCTGGTTCATACAAGGCAGCAGGGGGAAAAGAATCAAGGAAGCAATTAGTTAACATAAACCAGCTGCTGTGACTGATGCTTTTGTAGCTAGCCACAGGCACTTAGTTGACTATGGTAGCTCCCTTCTTCCACTACCCTTTGTTTTTTATCTTTACCTCTGTCGGCACCTCAGGTGGATAGGGTTCTTTAACTTGTGTGTTAATGCTAGATCTGAGCTGTTGTGGCCTCTTCTTTACTGGGTTTTTGCACTTTTTCACTGGCCAGTACTATTGGCCAGGTATTCGAGACATAGTCCTTCTCCTTGTCTGTGTTGTATATCTGAAATGCAATTTCCTGAGAAACTATAATAAATCACTCCAGCTGTACAGTGATCTCTTCTTGGCCTGTTGATTCATTAATCCAGCTTCCAAATTAGAACCATAATTGCATTCCTGACAGAAGCATTCCCTCAGAACTACCAACACACCAAACCCATTAGGCTGAGGGCTGTGGGGTTGCAAACCAATAATTCCTCCAGTGAATTATTATTTCATGTAATGGCAATAGGAGCCATTTCACTTCTACTTCAGACCTGTGTATTCAGGCCGTTGGGGGAGAGGCTCACACCACCAATGTTTTGTGTCTGGTAGGATATCCCTTTCATCTCACAAGAGTAAAGCCTAGCCTTTGGCTGCTTGTTCCATCCTTGTATCAAGCCATTGATTCTGGGAGTGGGGGTATGTGGTAAGATGCTGCAGTTGTTGTTAGGTGCTGTCCAGTTGGTTCTGACTCATAGCAGCCCTCTGAATAACAGATCGAAACACTGCCTGGTCCTGCTCCATGTCCACAATCACTTTTGTGCTTAAGCCCGTTGTTGCAGCTGCTGTGTCAATCCATCTTGTAAGGGTCTTCCTCTTTTTCTCTGACCGTCTACTCCACCAAGCATGATGTCCTTCTCCAGAGACTGATCCTTCCTGACAACATGTCTAAAGTATGTAAGACGCAGTCTCGCCATCACTGCTTCCAAGGGGCACACTCGTTGTACTTCTTGCAGAACAGATCTGTTTGGTCTGTTGGCAGTTCATGGTACACTCAACATTCTTCTCCAACACCACAATTCAAAGGCATCAATTCTTCTGTCTTCTTTGATGATTGTCCAGCTTTTGCATACATATGATGTGACTGAAAAATACCATGCCTTGGGTCAGGCACGCTTTAGTCTTCAAGGTGACTTTTGAACACTTTAAAGAGGTCCTTTGTAGCAGATTTTCCCAGTGCAACACAGCTTTTGATTTCCTGACTGCTGCTTCCGTGGGTATTGATTGTGGACCCAAGTAGAATGAAATCCTTGACAACCTCAATCTTTTTTCCATTTATAACAGTGTTGCTTACTGATCCGGTTGAGGTACAATTCCTAATGACAGCTATGGTCCTTGATCTTCATCAGTAAGTGTCTCAAATCTTCTTCATTTCCAGCAATTAAGGTGTCATTGTCTGCGTAATGCAGGTTGTGATGAGTCATCCTCCAATGCTGATGCCTCGTTCTTTTCCATAGAATCCAGCTTCTCAGATCATTTGGTCACATACAGATTAAAGAGATACAGTGGAAGAATACAACCCTGACACACACTTTTCCTGACTTTAAACCGTGCAGTGTCCCCTTGTTCTATTTGCACAACTGCCTCTTGATCTATATACAGATTCCCTAAGAGCACAATTAGGTGTTCTGGGATTCCCACTCTCCACAACGTTAGCCGTAATTTAGTGCGATCTACACAGTCAAATGCTTTCGCATAGTCAGTGACACACAAGTACACATCTTTTTGGTGTTCTTTGCTTTCAGCCAAGATCCATCTGACATCAGCAATGATGTCCCTGGTTCCACACCCTCTTCTGAATCCAGCTTGAGTTTCTGACAGTTTCTTGTCAATATATTGATACAGTTGCTTTTAATGATCTTGAGGAAAATTTTTCTTGCATGTGATATCAGCGATACTGTTTGGTAATTTCCACGTTTTGTTGGATTACCTTTATTTGGAATGGGCACAAACATGGATCTCTCACAGTCAGTTAGCCAGGTAGCTGTCCTCCAAATTTCTTGGCATAGAAGAGTGAGCACTTTCAATGCTGCATCTGTTTGTTGAAATATCTCAGTTGGTATTCCATAAATTCCTGGAGCCTTGTTTTTTGCCAATGCCTTCAATGCAGCTTCAACTTCTTTCTTCAGTACCATTGGTACCAGGAACCAATGGTAAGACGATGAATTCCCTAAAATGTGAGCCTGGTTGGAGTAATGTTGTGTGGAATACCACAGAGATGGATAAGGTATTTTGTAAGTCAGTAAATCATGGTGCTTCCAGAAGCATTTTTGGTGAGGGAGGGCAAATTTATAACAAGAATATGAATCAATCCTTATGAAAATCAATTATTACTCCCTCCATTATAGAAAGGTTCTATTGCAATCAAACTTGCCATTAAGCAGCTAAGTGGTCCACACTCAGGGAAGTGCCATGTTAGAACTCAATATTGACCACTTATATTGGCAGGTTGGACACTCAGGAATGACAGTAGCCTGAGCGAGTACAGAGAAGCCACATTGAATTTATGTATATCCTGATTTCTGATGTGACAGTTACTTTGTATGTGAACCCACTAAGTAAGCACTGAGGTGTTTGGGGAAAGATGCTGAGTGATATCCACAAGATGGATCCTCTTACCCATCTGGCAATTAAAAGCTTCTTCCATAGTAGATGCTGTTTGGTGTACATTTACATAGGAGATAAAGATTTTCATCTGTGCTCACGTCTAGAGGTCCATCCATGTACTTTCTCCCAAAAGCTTTTTATTGCCAACCCTTTAGTCTTCGTTCAACCAAATTCTTCACTAAAGGGACAAACTGTTAATCACTGCTCATGAATCAGTATAGATTTGTACTTTAGGCCATTTCTTCTTCCTCACAAAGTGAGCAAACCAGGTGAATCACCTGAAGTTATTCTCAAGGAGAATTTCCCTTTGTTACTGCTTGCATATCATGTAGACCCATTTGTAAACCACAATTTTCCCTCCTTTTCCATAATTGGTCAAAGTTATTTCATGTGAGACTGTAGATGTAAATTGAGGAAGAGAAAGCAAATTCGTAGGAAGTTGCCCTGCAGTGAATTACTTAATATGGCCTTTCTAACCACGGATTTTGTGATTCACACACAGCGATCAATTAGGACTATGAAAATAAGGTACACAGAACCTGTGTTGGTTGGGCTTACAGGTCGACACGGCTAGGGCGTGAGTCTCAGTGTTGTATGGTTGTCCTTCATTTTGTGTGCTGTAAATCCTAACCTCTGTATCTTAATGTTAATGGAAAACCCTGATGGTGTAGTGGCTAAGTTCTATGTGTGCTAACCAAAAGTTGGCAGTTCAAGTCTGCCTAGTGCTCCCTGGAAACTCTATAAAACAGCTCTACTTTGTATCATAGGGTCAGTGAGGTAGAATCTATGCCATAATAGCTGGTTTGTCTCTTAGGTGTATATGTTAATAATGCAGAATTGCCATAGGGTGTATCTTGAGTCACAGCTTTGCAGAAATGCATGACTCAAGTCCCACCCTTAATCAAATTCCCTGGGGTGTGGCCTGCATCCAAGGTGTCTATGTGGGTGCACCAGCAGAGCTCTCCTTCTTCATCTGGATCCTGCAGCCAGTTTATGATCATCCAATCTCTGAATCTTGAGGCTTGAGACAGAGGCCTGCCACCTGACCTGCCACTACTGGAATTCCTTGTCCTCTGTAGCCCATGGGCAGACAGCCTATCATCTCACCTCATTAGCTAGCTTCTGTAGCCTTGTAGATCAGTAGTTCATGGTCTGATCTGCCGTTTGGGGATCATCAGCTCCTGTAGTTGTGGATTGTAGACAAAGGTAGAAATCTGAGTTATGCCATAAACCAAAGAATGTCTGAGATTGCCAGAAGATAGAAGAGACAAAAGAAGCCTTTGCCTGATACTTGAATTTGGGACTTTTCAGCCTCTGCAGCTGAGTGGGACATTTCTTTAATACAGTTTTTGAGTTATGTGAGACTTGCTGCAAATTGTGGAACCCAAAGATGGGAGGGAGAGTACTGAGGGAAGGGAGAGTAGTTGATATTAGCAATGATGGAGTGGAACAGCAGTTTGGGAAAGTTGAATATTTGAGACACCTTAAACTCTGCCTTACAACTACCAGCTTTGTGCTGATCCTTCAAAATAAATTATTCATTTAGAAGCAAAATAGTAATATGCAAGTCTGAGATACCTGTTCATGCAGTTTCCTTCTATTTCTTTGACTTGCCTTGTCTTAGCCTTAAATACAGCATTTCTGTTTTACATTGGAATGCTACTTTGCACCTTCAGTTTTATGATTTGATGGATGTCGGGAGCCATGGGTAAGCCCCCAGGCCCCAACATACAGGAAGCTTGAAGGGTTGAAAAAGCCCGCGCGTGCCAAGTTTGAAAAAGCCCGCACCCGCGAAATTCAAAAGGCCCGCGCGCGCGAAAACTTCCTGCCTGATGTCACTGCCTTAGTCTTATGTACACCCAATCCCCAGCCGACAGCTACCTCATTCCAAATGTCACCCGATCCCTACGTCACTTGATCCCTCCCTCCATTCCTGCTGCTATATATACCGCAAGGTAACAATAAAACCTTGAGGCTTGATCAGAATTTTGTCTTGCCTTCATTTCTTCGCGTCTTTCTTGCCCCACCTTCATTTTCACAGGCTCCCCCTCGTTCCTCCGTTGATTCGCCCCGCGGGTCGGGGCAGATGGATCAAATAGCCAATTCATGATGTGTAGCTTGGGCTCCACAGCACTTAATACTCCTTAGTCACGCATGTATCCTCTCTAGCACCTAGTAGAAAGCCAGAAGTTATTTTAAATAGAAGATAATTGACAGAAAACTCCAAATCCCTATGGATATGTGGTGTGGTTTCTCCCACTGGGGATTGCCAAGACTCCAAATAGGAGAGGAGAATAAGGAGAAGAGGGAAGAGGGGAGAGAAAACAAGAGAGAAGTGAGGAGAAGAGAGGAGAGAGAAGAAAGAAGAAAGACAAAAGGGGAGAAGGGAGGGGGGAGGAAAGAGGAGAGAAGAGGAAAGGGGAAGGAGGGAAAGGGAAAGGAAGGGAGAGAAAGAGAGGGGAAGGGAGGGGAGGAACAATACATCTGGATAGTTAGAGAGGCACAGTTTCTGAGTGACTTGACAGCAAAATAATTCTAAATTTGTTTTTTTGTTTTTTGGTTTTTTTAAAATATATTATCAGTCCTACTCGACGGCCTTGGCTTTGGCCTGGCTTTGTTTCCTAGTTCTGCTCTAACAAATTGCCACATACTGGGTGGTTTAAAAGAAGAGAATTTTTTCTCTTATAGTTCTGGAAGCTTGAGGACTGAAATCAAGGCTTTGGCAGGACCAGTCTCTGTAAAGATCCGTTTTCACCTCTTCTGTCTTCTGGTAATTTTAGATCTCTCTTCATTTGTGGCAGCATAACTCAAATATCTGCCTTTGTTTCCACATGGCCACCTTCCCTCTCTATCTCTGTGTCTCTGCTCTTCTTATAAGGCCACCAGTCATGATGGATCAGGATCTACCCTACTCCTGTGTGACCTCATGTTCTCTTAACTGACAAACCAGACCAAATCTGTTGCTGTGAATTCTGAATCACAGAATATCTTCAAATACCTCATTTCCAAATAGGGTCACATTCACTGCTGTCATGGATTAAGACTTCAACACACTGTTTATGGAGGGCACAATTTAACCCTTAGTTGTCAGTTATTGAGAAAGCATCGTTTCTTCTCTAGGAAGAAGCACAGCATCCTTGGGATAGTAAAGCTATTGTCCTTGCTCTTTTTTTTTTCTCTTACAGAAATGCTCAGGGAAATATGGAAATGGATAGTATCAGCCTGACAATGGCCTGCTGATACTTTTGGACTATGACTTGGTAATGCTGAGAAAATTGCATGTTGTTATTTACCTCTTGGGCAGAGTGAGCCTTTAATGTTCTTCCCAATTCTTCGGTAGAAAAGGGGATAAATTCAGCAAGGGTAGGTAACAGTTACTTATCATTGATTAGAGCCTAGATCTATGATGCTTACAAATACTGTTTATTTAATCTCCATGAGTACCCTTGAGTTCTAAATGATTATTAACCCCATTTTACACATTAGGAAGCTGAAGCACTGAAAAGTCCAGCAATTTGCCAAAGATCACAGGATGTATGTAGGGCAGTCAACAGCTAGACTGAAGGAATGTGACTTTGGGCTCTTTCCTCCTAGCAACCTGTCTGCTCCTCCATGACCAGGCCAGGTTTTCCCATGCACAGGGAAGAACAATCAACAAGTTGTGAGATGATTTTATTTCTATTGTGAGGGGTAACCATTAGTTTATTTTACGGGACTCTAAAGTTGACAGTGTAATAGCCTTTAAAGATGCTGAGCCTGTGATGTAAAGTTCAAAGCTGCTATTATTTACGTTTGTGAGATGAGATGTAAAGATCAAGAGAACAAAAGTGTAAACAGGAGCAAAATGACTACATCTGCTAATCACTACAGTTGTGACCTTGGAGATGTTTAGGGGTGAATAGTTGAATTTCTTCTTATGAGCCACAGGCCCGTATGGGTCCCTCTCTGAGGGTCAGCTCTTGGTCTCAAGGGTTGGGAAAAGGTTCTCTTTTAGTTAAGTTTAAATCTCAGAGTAGTGCAAATGGTTTAGTGCTTGGTTACTGTGATGATTATTAACAGGTTTTATGTGATCTTGTCTGGGTCACGATTCTAAGAAGTTTGGCAATTGTTTAGTTTGACAGTAATGATGTAATCGGCTCCACGATGGTATCTGCTTTGAGCAGTCGATCAATTAAAAGTGTGTTTCCAACGAACTGTGGCCGGCCTCCTGTATATAAATGGACATCCCAGACAGGCTCTTGCTTTGGATCCTGTGTCCAGCTTGTCATTATCTGACCTCCAGTTGTGGAGACCTGAACTAGTAGTTTATCTGCTGATCTTGGTTTTGTTGAAATGAGGCATAAGTGACTCCATCTGGAGGAAGGGTGCAGTAAAAATTCAAGGTATTAAAGAAAGCCCCAGGAAACAACCTAATAGCAGAAAATACCATAGGGTAATCTCACCTTTGTCTTACAAAACATCTGTCACAAGGCAAAGCCTGGGGACAACCTTGCAAGTGACCCCTAGACCTTGACCACATTTTACAACTAACAGGAATTCCAGGTGGCCTTAACCAATCAATGTAAAGGTCAGTTCCCCCTCTCCGCTTTGTAATCTCACGATTTAAATACTGGGTGCTGAGGAAGCTCGTGGTCACCCCCTGCTCTGCGTAGTTTGGGGTGTGTCCCTGGTGCACCAGTGTTTTTCCTATTGGGTGTATTTTTTTAATAAAATTTAACCTTTAAAAAAATTCTGGGTCGTGTCTTGAAATTCGAACCCCAACATTTGGGGGCTCTCCCGGGATTTCAAGAGCGACCTCCACGGCTGACTGATCTGGTTTGAACATCACCGATGAGTCTGAATATTTTCTGTTAATCACTGTGCTCAAGCTCTGGTTCTGGGACTCACAAGAGAGAATCTGGACGCAGAATTTCTCTCTGAGTTGGAGACTGGGGGATGCCCCAGCTCTCCATCTGGGCGGGCGCCGCTAGTTCCTTTCTTGGTTCTGCAGCACAAAGTCCTGCAGACGCAAAGTAGCGTCCTGGTTTGGTTTTCGGAGGCTGGGGGCTGCCCCAGCTTTCCACCTGGGTGGGCACCGCTAGTTCCTTTCTCGGTTCTGCGGCATGAAGTTCTGCAGACGCAAAGTAGCTTCCTGGTCTGGTTTTGGTTTTGTTTTTGACCGGTCTGTGTCCCATTGCCTGTCTGATTGTGCCTGATTGTGCTGTTGATCCTGATTGTTACTTTTGATCTGCAACCCGTCCGTGTCTGTTCTGTTGTCCACCTGATTGTACTGTTTGTCCTGATTGTTACTTTTTCCACCATGGGGCAAACCTAGACCTCTTCCTTGACCACTTTTCAGATTTCCAGAAACGAGCCCAAGACTTCAGCAAGGAGCAGCCAGGAAAGCTCCACACCCACTGTAAACTGGAATGGCCAGCCTTTGGTACTGGATGGCTGCCCGCGGGGTCCTTAGACATTAACCAAACCCATTCTGTTTTCCAGGTCATCTTTGGTGATCCTGGTCACCCTGATCAGATGCCATACATTGTTACTTGGCAGGACCCCCTCAGGCGGCCACCTATGTGGCTGCAACCCTATGTTCCCCATAAACAGCCTCCTACAACCCTGGTGGTTCAGGGTTTCTCGAAACCCCCTCCAGCTCCCCTTCCTCCATCTGATTCCCCTAACCCAGATGACCTATTGGGTCTCCCACCTCTTCTAGAGGGAGCCGAAGCCAGTCACTGTGGCCTGTATAGGGTCCCCACGGACCCTCCAGTCCCGACTGCTCCCCCGAGCCCCGCCACTTCTGCAGCACCACCTTCCTCTGACCTCCAGAGCCCAGCCCATACCCACTCAGGTTGATCCTTCCAGCCGTCCACAGAGCCCTCCTCTCAAGTCTTTCTCTTACGTGCTGTAGGGCACATGAGGCAGGGAGCCCCTTTTTAGTCTGTACTCCTTTTACTATAACTGGAAAATGCAAAACCCTCCTTTCTCTGAGAAGCCCCAAGTCCTGATCTCCCTGTTAGAGACCATCTTTGTGACACATCAGCCAACCTGGGAGGATGTGCAACAGCTCCTCCAGACTCTCTTCCAGACTTTCTTCACTACTGAAGAGAGGGATAGGATTGTGTCTCTGGCCAGAAAGCAGGTACCAGGAGTAGACAGCTGCTTCTCGAGCAACCTGGATGAGATTAATCATATTTTTCCTCTAACCCATCCAGATTGGGACCCGAACACCACTACAGGTAAGCAGCACCTAACTGTCTACTGCTAGGTTCTAATGGGGGGGGGTCTCTGGGACGCCGCTGGGTGCTCCACAAATTTGTCTAAAGTAACCCAAGTAGTTCAGGAACCCTCAGAGTCCCCAGTAGCCTGGGGCTAGTGACTTGGTTCTGATTGAACCCTTGGGGCCTTCAACCGAAGCCAAGACCTTGATGCAGGGAGCTACTGGGATGAATACCTACTCATGGACTGACGAACAAAAGGTAGATCTGGGGCTAAGACTGTCTCCCACTCATTTATAGTAATGCCTGAATGCCGTACCCTTTACTTGGAAGAGACTTGTTATAAAAAATGCAGGCAACTATCCACTTTGCTGGGGATCATGTTTACCTGGCACCCCAAGTCAATGTGATAGCCCCTTTAGATGAAGAATACAAATTTTATGATGGTTCTGACAGGGGCCCCCACTCTATCCTCCTGATATCAGTGGATCAATTGATCAAAGAGATTCCTCAGGTTTGGGCTGAAAACTGGCCAAACACCAAGCACCGGTTGTGGTGACTTTAAAACCATCTGCCAACCCGATTCAGGTACGGCAGTACCCCATTGTGCCAGAAGCAAAGAGAGGGATCAGGGCCCACATTCAAAGACTCAGAAAACATGGAATACTGGTGCCTTGACAGTTGCCCTGGAATACTCCCCTCCTGCCGGTGAGGAAGGCAGGAGGGCTGGACTACAGACCAGTCCTAACCCGTACACTCTCCTGAGCTCTCTGTCACCAGAACACCGGGTGTATTTAGTGCTGGATTTAAAGGATACATTCTTCAGTATACTCCTGAGCCTGCAGAGTCAGCCGCTCTTCACCTTCAAATGGCAGGACCTGGAAGATGGCTTGAGCGGGCAGCTGACCTGAGCCCACCTGCCATAAGGGTTCAAGAATTCTCCCACCATCTTTGATGAGGTCCTTCATTGGGACTTACATGAGTACAGGCATCAATGGCCTGACATTTCCCTCCTACAATATGTAGATGACTTATTACTCGGGGCACCTGATAAGGACACTTGTTTAAAGGCCACCAAGTCCCTGTTAACTCTCTTGGCAAAATTGGGATACTGAGTCCCTGCTAAAAAGACACAGATCTGTGTCCAGGAGGTGACTTAATTGGGTTTCCAACCCAGGGGGGAACAACGCTTCCTATCCAAAGCAAGAAAACGGACTATCCTTGGGATTCCCACCCTGTGTACGCTGTGGCAAGTTAGGGAGTTCCTGGGATCCGCTGGATTCTGCCGACTCTGGATCACAGGATTTGCAGAGATAATGCGCCCCCTATACGAGCTGACCCAAGGAAAGGAAAAGAATTTTATATGGACTAAAGAAACAGAGCAGGCTTTCCAGACTATAAAGAAGTCACTCTTGGAGGCACCGGCATTAGCATTACCCAACCTGGAAAAGCCCTTCCAACTAAACGTTGATGAAAATAAAAGAATAGCCAAGGGAGTCCTTACTCAGACACTCTGCCCATGGAAAAGGCCGGTGGCCTATCTGTCTAAAAAGCTAGACCCAGTGGCCTCAGGATGGCCAAGGTGCCTTAGAATTGTTGTGGCCGGCACTCAACTAGCGAAAGACTGATAAACTGAGTATGGGACAGCCCCTGACCATCACTACCCTCCATGCCATTGAGGGAGTCTTGCGTAGTCTGCCTCATAAATGGATTTCCAATGCCTGGCTAACCCACTACCAGTCTTTATTACTAGATCAGCCCTGAGTTGTGTTTACTCCTAGCTTGGCCCTCAACCCAGCCATGCTGCAAGCTGACCCAGACCTGGAGGCCGAACCACAAGACTACACTGAGGTGCTTGACCAACAGCATGGCCTTCACCGAGATCTTACGGTTGTTCCCTTGCAGGACCCCGATCTCACTCTGTCCACTGATGGGAGCAGTTTTATTAGGGATGGCACTAGGTACGCAGGGGCAGCAGTGGTAGCCGAAGATGGGGTCCTCCGGTCGCGAGCCCTACCATCTGGAACATCAGCACAAAGGGCTGCCCTTAGCCGAGGTGCAGGGCGGCGCAGGCTGCTCCCTGGCTGGGCTTCTGCTGCTGCCGCTGCCACACGGCCTCAGCAGCTTTCTCAATGCCAGTGGGGGCTCATGGTGGGAGCTAGAGCGCGTCTACAGCCAGTGCAGCCGCATCCATGATGAGCTGAGCCACACAGCCCGCGCTCCGGACAGAGCCCGCCACAGTGCCAGCACTGCCAACGCGGGCCCCGTCGCTGGCCCCGCTGCTCCACGCTGCCCAGTGAACCTTGACTCTGCATTAGCAGTGCTGTGCAAGGAGATGTTGCCTACTGGTGAGACTGCGACAACTGTGGGGTCTGGTATGAGTCAATCCAGGACTACAAGCACCTGTGCCAAGACCTAAGCCTGTGCCAGGATCTGTCCTCCTCCCTGCACTCTGACAGCTCCTACCCACCAGATGCCAGCCTCTCAGATGACGAGGAGTCTCCTGACACCAGCCTGCCCCCTGACCCGCCACCCCTCACTGTGCCCTAGATGCACAATGCCCACCACCAGTAGCTACAAGATGCCTTCCACATCAGTGGGCCGAAACAATGGAAGCCCAAGGCAGACCGAGCAGCTAAGGAAGCTGCCCTCAGCTTCCCCGATTCTATCCAGCTCCCCTAGCTGACCCTTCCCGAAGAGCTCACCTATACCCTAGAGGATACCCTCCTGCACAAAAAGATTCCTGAAATAAAACAGAAGAAAGGATGGTGCTATACTTCGAGTGGGCTCCCCATTCTCCCTCAGAAACTGGGAGAGGAACTCATCCGCCAGATTCACCAGATCACCCATTTGGAAGCAACAAAAATCCAGTAACTTCTGTCTCCAAGGTAATGTATACCCCAACCACCCAGGCTGGCTGAACGAATAACGCACACCTGCCAAGCCTGCCAAGCCACTAATGTAAGCAGCTCTGGTAAGGCCCACCAAGGTAAGAGAGAAAGAGGCACTATACCCGGAGTACATTGGGAACTGGACTTCACTGAAATTAAGCCTGGCAGATATGGATATAAGTACCTTTTGGTTTTTGTAGACACATTCTCTGGTTGGACTGAGGCATTTCCCACTAAGAGAGAGAAAGCACAAGTAGTCTCAAAAAAACTCCTGGAGGAACTTATACCTAGGTTTGGTGTTCCATTGACGCTAGGATCAGATAATCGCCCTGTCTTTGTAGCCATAGTCTCTCAGGGAGTAGCATCTGTTCTGGGGATTAATTGGAAATTACACTGTGCTTATCACCCCCAGAGTTCAGGACAGGTAGAGAGGATGAACCGGACCCTTAAGGAGACCTTAACCAAATTAACCCTAGGAACTGGTGGTGACTGGACGGCCCTGCTCCCCTTTGTCTTGATGCGTGTGCATAATTCTCCCTACCTCCAAGGCCTTACGCCCTATGAAATTGTTTTTGGGAGGCCACCACCCCTCTGCCCTACATGCCTGCTGAAATCTCTAATCATGACCTGCTTAAGTCCCTTCAGGCCCTGCAGAAAACTCAAGATCTGCTTTTCCCCTTGTTGAGACACCTTCATGATCTTCCTCCTGTAAAGCCACATCAGTTTCAGCCGGGAGATCCGGTCTAGGTCCGAAGACACCTAAAAGAGACTTTAGAGCCCCGTTGGAAAAAACCCCACACGGTAATCCTGACAACTCCAACTGCCGTCAAGGTTGACAGGATCCGGCCCTGGGTCTATCACTCCCATCTAAAAAAGGCAACACTAAACCCTGACCTTCAATGGAGGGTGAGACAACACACTGGCCCTGAGGCGGCTCCAAGAGACCTCCACCGGCAAGTTCAAGAACTGACCCTAACCAGCCCTCCCAAGGTGACTTCACCAGTTTTTCACCTTGATTTACGTGACCTTGCGGGGGGGGGGGGGTTCTATAGGCTCACAGCTTAAGAAAGACCCATACCCGTTTGTGCACGCAGAGGGGCTGTCATAGGGGACTGGGGGGGTCGGGGGGAAGTATGCATGCTGATGGGTGGGTATGCTACTAACTGTCTTTGAAATGAGGCATAAGTGACAGCCTTTGAGGAAGGGTGCAGTAAAAATTCAAGGTATTAAAGAAAGCCCCAGGAAACAACTTAATAGCAGAAAATACCATAGAGTAATCTCACCTTTGTCTTACAAAACATCTGTCACAAGACAAGCCTGGGGACAGCCTTGCAAGTGACCCCTAGACCTTGACCATGGACAGCCTTGCAAGTGACCACTAGACCTTGACTGTATTTTACAATTAACAGGAATTCCAGGTGGTCTTAACCAATCAATGTAAAGGTCAGTTCCCCCTCCCTGCTTTGTAATCTCACGACTTAAATACTGGATGCTGAGGAAGCTCAGGGTCACCCCCCGCTCTGTGTAGTTCAGGGTGCATCCCTGGTGCACCAGTATTTTCCTGTTGGGCATAATTTTTAATAAAATTTAACCTTTAAAGTAACAGCGTCGCATCTTGAAAATTGCGGACCCTAACACTGTCTCATACAACAACTGGCTAAGAAACAATTTTACGTCTGTCCCGGGGCTAATGACTATGGATCATGTGGAGGAACAAATAATTATTTCTGTTATACATGGGGCTGTGAAACCAATGCACCCTAGATCAGGAAATAGGGACCTCATTAGAATCAGTCGAGTCTCTGTTCTCCTGGTCTCTGTGGCTGACCACCTTCTTCTTCTTAGCTTTAACTGTGGATCCCTACATTATAAATAAGACTACTTAAATTCGTTCAAGAAAGACTAGCCACAGTCCAGCTTCTAGTCCTAAAACATCTGCCCCAGAACTCCCACCCCCCTGAGCAGCCAGAACCTTGATCAGCCTGACACCCATTTAGAGTGTAAGATTTGACTCTGGGACAAGAACTCAAGGGGGGAATGTTGAAATGAGGCATAAGTGACTCCATTTTGAGGAAGGGTGCAGTAAAAATTCAAGGTATTAAAGAAAGCCCCAGGAAACAACTTAATAGCAGAAAATACCATAGAGTAATCTCACCTTTGTCTTACGAAACATCTGTCACAAGGCAAAGCCTGGGGACAGCCTTGCAAGTGACCCCTAGACCTTGACCACATTTTACAACTAACAGGAATTCCAGGTGGCCTTAACCAATCAATGTAAAGGTCAGTTCTCCCACCCTACTTTGTAATGTCATGACTTAAATACTGGGTGCTGAGGAAGCTCGTGGTCGCCCCCTGCTCTGCGTAGTTTGGGGTGTGTCCCTGGTGCACCAGTCTTTTTCCTATTGGGCATATTTTTAAATAAAAGTTAACCATTAAAGAAATTCTGGGTCACGTCTTGAAATCCGAACCCCAACAGTTTCATCAGCCCCTGAAGCTACATAAGTCAGAAGAAACCTCCTCCTGATATCTTACCTATGGACTTGAGGCTTGTCAGCTTCTACAATCATGTGAGTGGTTTCCTTGAAATAAAACTCTCTGTGTTATGCTTCACTTGTTTTGTTTCTCTAGAGAATGGAGCTTAAGGCAGGTACTAACTGAAAGGCTGATGGTTCAAATCCAGACAAAGATGCCTCAGAAGAAACAGTTGGTGATAAATTTCCAAAAGATCAAGGTCAGTGAAGACCTTACAGAACACAGGTCTATTCTGACACACATGGAGTTCTGCCCTTAACGCCCTCTTCTTTTCCGAGGAGTTCACTGAGGGATTCAACAGTTGCAGGATTTAACCAGTTCAGGACTGTTAATAACTACTAAGGAGCAACCACCACCACGTGTGTTGGGATGACAGTCACAGGATATAACACAGAGCATGTGAGTCTTTGGGGTTTGAGTTTGTGAGCATTTGTTGTGGGCGTGTGCACTTAGAGTGAACTGTGGCAGTGGTGAAGAGGAAATTAGTTAACCCCATCCCCACCTTGAGCCACCTCGCCCAGCTCTGGAACCAGACGGAGAAGATCCCTGCCACCCCAGCAGCTCCATCTTTGCCTGCAACCAACCCCATAAAACACCCAAACCCCTGACACATGGGGCCAGTGCTTTGGAGAGCCTTAACTCCCACTGGCCCGCTAGCGTAATAAGCTGCTACTGTCTCTCTAAACTAGTGGTGCCGGCTAGTTTTTCCACATCAGTAGTGTGTGCACATGTGTGGGTGTGTGACTTTCTCTTGCTCCTTTCTGGCTCTCTGAGGCAAGAACTGTGGGCTCTGTTATCAAAGTACAGAGACCTTGTGCTTTGGAGGACCAAAATGCAAGAGTTCAGGTTTCTAAACCATCATTGCGGCTTTTAGGGTAAAACAGTCAGTGGCCTGGAACTGGAGTGATGCTTGTGTACAGAAACACTCTGTGGAAGTCTTCCAGAGCTGAGACTGCATAAGAAACATGAGGTCTTTTCATTTCCTCCCCAAGGATTAGCTTTTCAGACAAAACTTGTCCCCTCCACAACCCAGATTAAGGCTTGTTTTGATGTGTGTTCTACTTGGAGGCTGGTTACTGGCAGAGTCCTGGACATTCCCTGTTAGAACCTCACTCAGCCCATCTTGCCTCTCCACCAGAAGCACTCTCTAGCTAGAGGTCATTATACAGACTGACTCCCAAGGCAGGTAGACTTGGCTCTTACCTGTAGCAAACTTTATGTCTCCTCCAGACCGGAGATCTTTAGACTTCTGTTTCACTCCAGTTTCATGGCTGAGGTCACAAGGAGGAGGGCGTCCTTGAACTTCCCAGAGTCCGAGTGGTCAATTGTAAGTGTGTTCACTTCGGACTTGCCCTCCCCCAATCAGCAGTCTGAGGTATGGTCCTTGGCTATGAGCCTGAAGGCTCCATCCTTCCTTAGCAAACAGCCTGTCCTTTCCCAGCCAGGATGAGGAAGCTTCACTGTCAGAGAGGAACCAGGGATGATGGTGGGAGAATGATGAGAGTCTCACACACATGCACACACTCCCACCACATTCACACTTAGCAAACACACCCACTAGCGCATTGAGAGGGCAAGTCTGTGCATTCTTCCTCTCTGTGACAAATTGGCTCCTAAGGCTGCTTCCCACCGTCATTCAAAGCTTGTCATGTGTTTGTATCCTTGCACGTATCTATTCATTACTTAAAGTGTGCAGTCAGCACCCACTCTGCTGGTGCAGGAGACTCCAAAGATTAGAGCCTCTTTATTCAGTGTCTAGTGGGATAAACATTCACACAAACATATAATTATAATCCTGTGAGTCTGAGATATGATGGCAATCTAAGTAAGGGGCTATGTGAGCACCTACCTCTGCTGGGGGTGTCAGCAATGTAACTGCAGGGAAGGTAACTTCTGAGTTTGAGTGATACATAGAAATTTATGAAGTCTTAGTGCAATTTAGGTCACGTTGTTTGAGGGAACCACAAGCTGCTTTGTAAGTATGGTGCATGGGATGTATGTTGGGTAAAAGCAGAATCTGCTGATGGAAATAAATTCAGTATCAAATGGATTTGAGTCTTGGAAGGACTTTTGCCTTGTGCAAGTGCCTTTAGATTTGATGCCGTGGGTGACAGGGACCCACTAAAGCATTTTAAATGGAAGAGTGATCTGATCACATTTATGTTTTACAAAGATCACCCTAGTAGCACAGTGGGGACAGATTTTAGCAGGGAGAGACTAGACATAAGGAGACTAGTATTGAAACAGGTTCAGTAGTTCAGATGACGGCATGAACTAGGTTGGCATTAGTGAGAAATGTTGGATAATGATGACTTCCAAAGACTCTGAGTGGTGGAATCAATAGCTCCTTGTGATCAGTTGAATACAGGAGATGAGGAATGAAGAAGTCTAGAATAACTTCATGTTCTTCCTTTGGGCAAATGAGTGTCATTTATTAACTCACAGTGCTCAGAAGGTTTGGAGTCAAAGAGATATAATTAATTCTCTTTTGGTTGTGTGGAGCCTGAGGTACCTGTTCCAGTGATCTGAGTAGCAGGTGGATATTAAGGTCTTCAGCATCTGGACTACGGCTAGAGACATGGGGGTCATCAATGAATTACAAGTAACTGAAGCTAAAGGAACATGCAAATGAATAATCTCTCCCTTAAAGGGAATAACCCCTAAGAGGTTTGTGAAGGAAGATTCTAGCTAAGGGAGTTGAGACTAAACACAGAAAAGTTGGAGGAAGCTGGAGATAGCAGTTTCACTGACCCTTAAGGAAGAGAGTTTTGCAGGAGGAAGAGATCAGTACCCTCAACAGAGACAACAATGCCAAGTTGAATGAGAACCAAAGATTCCCCTAGATATGGACATTAATACACCATCAACTTCACCAGCAGATCTCTCATTACCACATCTTCCTGTCCTTATTTCCTTATTTTTTAACGTAGCATTGGTGATAAGGACACTTTCCAGAGTCCAATTCTGGGCAGTGTGAGAATTTCCCTGGTTTTGGCTGGAATGGGTAAGTAACTCAGGTTGGTTTTAGCGATAGCTGGGAGATCACCAAAGCAGCTGTGCTTCTGTTCTACAAGTGAGAGCTTCATGGTGTAGGGTGCAGAACTCTTCCCCAAGCCTTAGAGCTCAAGAATAGTGAACAAGTTTTGCCTAGTAAAGAGAACACACTAATAGCACTGATTTTGCCAATGGTTTTAGACTGTCTGCTATAGGTGATGGCAGAGGAGAGAGGAGTAAAACATAATAATTCAAGGCTTTAGACAGTGAGAGAATAAGTTTCTTTTTGTTAAAGCCATCCACTTGTGGCCTTTTTGTTATAGTATCACTAGACAACTAAGACATCTGTTTTAGTCAGTTAGTGCTGCTATAACAGAAATGCCACAGAGTGGATGGATTTAGCAAAGAAAAGTTTATTCTTACTCAGTCTGGTAGGCTACAAGTCCAAATTCAAGATGTCCTCTCCATGGGAAAGACTTTCTCCCTTGTCGGCTAAGGAGGAAAGTCCTTGTGTTGCTTCAGTCTTTGTTCAGGGAGTACCTTGGTGCAGGAACCCCAGGTCTGAAGGATGTACTCTTCTCCCAGTGCTGCTTTCTTGATGACATGAAGTTCCCAACTCTCTGCTTGCTTCCCTATGCTTTTGTCCCTTGTAGAATAAAAGGATAAAAGGTGTTATAAGCCACAGTCAAGGGAAACTCTTTATAGTGGAGCAGGGTGATGACCTTCAGAAG
The DNA here is from genome assembly GCA_028571685.1 of Heterohyrax brucei. Taxonomy (NCBI): domain Eukaryota; kingdom Metazoa; phylum Chordata; class Mammalia; order Hyracoidea; family Procaviidae; genus Heterohyrax; species Heterohyrax brucei. The sequence goes on along the minus strand of CM053140.1, from coordinate 191,215,245 downwards.
GGATTTACAGTCCCACCCTAATTTCCTCTAACAGAATCCACTTTGTTAACCACAGGCAAAGATTAGGATTTATAGTATCAAAAAATCACAAAATGGAGGGCAATCACAGAATACAGGGAATCCTGGCCCTGATAAATTACTATACACATTTTTGGGGGGATACAATTCAGTCCATGATAACATCATGTTAGCTTTTTTTTTTTTAAAATATTTTATTATATTTTTGGTGAATGTTTACACAGCAAGGTAGGTTCCCATTGAACAATTGCTACACATATTGTTTAGATACATTGGTTACATTTTTTGTAATGTTTTGATGTTCATTAATTCCCTTTAGGATGTTTCACTTCTGGAAATCTTGAAACCCTGTCCCCATATTCTTTCATCTTTGCTGTAATTACTGACCATTTAGTCTCATATAGATGATTTTTAAAAGTGCAGAACACAGTGGTGTGACAGATTGCTTTTACACGGCCTTTTCCCCCACGGGCTTGTAACTCCCATCAAATGATTTGGTGGGACTATGCAAATGAGATGATTTTAGCCATTAAGGGGATTGGATAGCTTGCTAACAATGCAAATAAGGTGCATGTACTCTTCTGGAGTGGGACCATGCAAATAATGCACATGGAACCCTAATGAGGGGATTGGTTAGTTTTGCCATCTTTTGCCAGTTTTAAAATGGAAATAGTGGGGGCCTTAGTACCACAATCAAGAAGAGAGAGAAGTGGTGTGCATCCTTTGGACCTGGGGGTCCCTGTGCTGAGGACCTCCTAGATCTGGGATACAGAGAGAGTGATCTGTAACACTGAGACAGCACAAGATGGGGAAGGGCGTAGCAGAGAAATGGCAGGAGTAGAATCAAGAGGCTGGTGCAAGATAACACATAGGCTTCCCAGCCCATGGAGCAATGTGGTTATAGCCAATGTGTCAAGCCGCAGACCAAGAGTGCTGAGTGTCTTCAGGCAGGAGACTTCTAGTGGAATAAGGTGCCTCCAGACACTTGTTGGCAGAGCTAAAACACTCTGTGACACTAACTTGGGCAGGAAACAGGTTAAGCAAAGAGAACAAGGATCAAAGGGAGGGCTGCCAGTGGGCACAGCTGAGAAGAATTTGTTCTGGTTGAACAACTGTATCCTGAGTCATTTCTGATCCAAATTGTAAACTGTTACTTTCCTAATAAACACCATAGCTATGAGTGTCATCCGGGGCTTCAGTGTGGTGAATTACCAAACCCAGCAGAAAACTAGAGAGGGCCATGGAGGGACAGCAAGCGTTAGAATTGGTAACAAGACTGGAGGGTGGGGGGGTGTCTAAGCTCAGCCACATAGGAATCAGCTTTGGAGTGTTGATCTTGAATCTCCTTCCCCCCTTCTGAAGTTAGAAGAAGTGAGATGACCCCACCACGCCATTTTTAATAAGTATTCATTGGCAATATTCTTTATTTTATGAAGGGACCTCCTATCACTAAGAAAGAACCAATCTATTATTTAGCTAAAAGGTGCCCATAGGGCTTCAAGGTTTATGGAGTATCTCAGGGAAGTCTTCTAGTCTTAACTGCTTAAGAAAGTATAGACTGTTTTAAAAATTTGAGTTCTGTTCTCTGTTTTTCTCCCCTTCTGGCAGGATCCATCTATTGTGGCCCTGATAAGAATGGTTATTAGTGGTAGCCAGGCAATATCTAGTTGTCCTTGGTCTCAAGGTCTTGGTTCTCATAGATTGTCAGTCCTGTAGTTTATGCTCTGAATTTTTGGTTTCTTCCCTTAGAAGACTGATAGTTGTATCTTCAGCTGCTATTTGCTAACTTTTAAGGCCCCAGATGCTACTTACCAAACTAGAATGTAAAATAAGTTTTGTGAATTACAGTTTGCCAACTGACCAAGTTGTCTCACTGGACTATGGTCATATGGCTTCAAACCCAGAAATTAAATCCCCATGAGGTATTTGATTATGTCTAAGGAGTATGTATAACTGTGCCCTCTAATTCATTATCTTACATGTGAACATACATGCTCACACACTGTTATGGATTTAATTGTGACCCCGCCCCCCACCCCAATGTCTGTCAACTTGGCTAGGGCGTAATTCCCAGTGTTATGTGGTTGTCCATCATTTTGTGATCAGATGTGATTGTCCTATGTATTATAAATACTAACTGCTATGGTGCTAATGAGGCAGAACTAGAAGCAGTTATGTTAATAAGGCAGGACTCAATCTATAGGATTAAGTTATATCTTGAGTCAATCTCTTGAGAAATAAAAGAGAGAATGGAGCAGAGAGGGAGGGACCTCCTATCACTAAGAAAGAAGAATGTGTTCTTTGGGCCCAGGATCCCTGTGCTGAGAATTTTCAAGACCACGGGAAGATTGATGACAAGGACCTTCCCCCAGAGCCAACAGAGAGAAAGCCTTCCTCTGGAACTGGCCTGAACCCTGAGCTTCAACTTCTAACCTCCTGTACTCTAAGAGAATACCTTTGTGTTTGCTAAAGCTTTGCACTTGTGATATTTTGTTACAGCAGCCCTAGGTAACTAAGACACACTAACATGTATAGACATTATTTTACTATACATTCTGCTGCTGTTCATGTTTTCACTAGATAATTCTTTTCAGAAAACTGAATGATGAATAAGGAATACTGAAGAGGCATTTATGCCTTTGAATTGTGGAGCTTGGAAAGAATAGCGAATGTACCATAGGCTGCCAGAAGAGTGAACAGATCCGTGTTGGAAGAGGTACAACCACAATGCTCCTTAGAAGCAAAGATGGCATGACAGCATCTCACATGTTTCTGACATGTTATCAGAAAGGATGAGTTCCTGGGAGAGACATCATGTTTGGTAAGGCAGAGGGTTCTCTTAAAAAAAGGAAGACCTTCAATGAAGTGGATTGATCAGTAGCTACAACAGGCTCAAGCTTAACAAGGATTGTGAGGATCGCTCAAGACTGGGCAGTGTTTTATTCTGTTGCACATAAGGTTGCTATGATTTGGAAGCGACTCAACAGTACTTAACAAAAACAACAACAGGATACATGCATATAAAACCTGTTCCAAACCTGTTTTTTCTGAGTTGATTCTAATTGACAGTGACACTGCAGGACACAGAAGAACTGCCCCATAAGGTTTCCAAGGAGCAGCTGATGGATTCAAACTTCAGACCTGTCTGTTAGCAGCTGAGCTGTACATACACCTATGTACATATGTACAAGCACTGCCAGTTAAGTTCATGAACCCAACTTAGAAAGCGCTACATACCTCAGTGCTGAATATTACTATGGTCTCCTTCAAAGTACTCCCATTGGGAAGCTATAAACTGATACCAGTGCCTAGTACACCCTTCAAAGCAATTTTGGAACTCTTTTTCTGGAATGGTCATCAGAGCTGTTACTATATTACCCTTGATGTCCTGAATGTCATGAAAACATCTTCATTTAAATATTTCTTTTATCTTCAGGTAAAGATAAAAGTCACTGGGGGCCAGATCAGGTGAGCAGGGAGGGTATGCCAATATGGTTATTGGTTTACTTGCTAAAAACTCCCTTACAGACAGCTACACAATTAAGTTCGTGAACTTGCCACTTTGTCATGAGCAATGGCCATGCCAGAAACAGTTCCAAAATTGCTCTAAAGGGTGGACTAGGCACTGACATCAGTGTGTAGCTTCCCAAGGGGAGTTTTCTGAAGGTGATCATAGTAATGTTCAACAATGAAGTATGTAGCACTTAGAACAATTAAGTTCGTGGACTTAATTGCCAGACCTCATATACATGCCTGTTGTCGTTGATTGAATTATGTCCCCCGAACATCTGTGTCAACTTGCTTAGGCAATGACTCTCAGTATTGTAGGGTTACCTTCCATTCTTTGATTGTAATTTTATATTAAAAAGGTTTACAGAGGAATCGTTACCCAATCCAATGTAGAGATAGTTTCCCCCAGGTATGGACTGCATCACTTTTTATCTCTCAAGAGATAAAAAGGAAAGGGAAGCAAATCTAGGGTTGGGGACCTCATATTACCAAGGAAGCAAATCTGGGAGCAGGGTGCGTCTTTTGGACTTGGGGTTTCTGTGCAGAGACTCTCTGAGTCCATGGGAAGATCAATGATGAAGACTTTACCCCAGAGTCGACACAAAGATAAAACCTTCCCCCGAAACTGATTCCCTGAATTTGGACTTCTAACCTATCAGATAGGTATCTTAGTCATCCAGTGTTACTATCACAGAAATACCACAAGTGGATGATTTTAACAAGGAAAAATTTATTCTCTCTCAGTCTAGTCAATCTTCTCCTGGTCTCAGTCTGACAGGCATAAGAACCCTGGGTCCAAAAGATATTCTCTGTCCCTGGTTCTGCTGTCTTGGTGATATGAGGTCCCTGTGTCTTTCTATTCAATTTTTTCTTTTCTATCTCAAAACATAGAAGACACAAATTAATCTTGTATAATGAGCCATGTCTCATAAACATAACTGCTGCTAAACCTACCTCATTAACATCATAGATGCAGGATTTGCAACACACGGGAAAAATCATAGCAGACGATAAAATAGTGGAAGATCACGTAATGCTGGGTATCATGACCTAACCAAGTCGCCGTATATTTTTGGAGGACAGTTTCCTCTCGTCCGTGTGGACTGTTCCTATGAATTGTGCTGTTTCCTCCAGCTTTGCCACGAGGCGTCTTTCTGGGCCTGTTGCTATCTTCAGTACATAGGTGTTGACCTGTGGTATATCTCTTTTAGGAGATTCCTTACCTCTTCTCTCTTTCTCACTGTCTCTATTTCTTCTTTCTTCTTTCTTCCTCTTCTTGCTTCTTTCTGTCTCTAACATGACTTCCGAATAATTTCAAGGCATAGGGCTCCCACCAGGGCCAGGAACTGACAAATTCTCTCTTGTTAGGCCACAGACGATTTATCTGCATAGTAGACTACATATACTTTGTTTGCATGGTCTACTGATCAACGCAAGGCAGGCTGTAGCCCAGGATCAGATAAAAACGATCACAACCATGTTGTTTACAAGTTATGTGGGAAATGTCAATCAACCTGATCAAATGGAACAAACCCTCAGGGGTAGAAAACTTGGGGAAAGGTTTTAGGGGAAAAATCTTTGAAGTTGTTTTTCCAAAGAACCAAAGCAAAAGGCCACATAAAGGAACTCATTTCACCACAGACGAAAATCAGGACCAACACAAAGAAGAGATACATAGAGTAAGGCCTGGGAGTGTTCCCAATATGAAGCGTCCACACACCAAGGGACATGTTACCTACCCTCCTTTTGCATAGATATCTATCACCAACCAGGAAGCTCCCCTGAGCGTCAGTGTCCAGACATTTTTTTGAAATTTCATTATGTATGCATGATTGATAGAATTATTGTCCCCTTAGTATAATTCAATCCCCAGCTATCCTCTCCCCTTTACTGTTGAATACTTGGTGTTGTCCAATACCTGGTGGACAAAAAGAGATTATTGCTTTAACTAATGACACGTTAGAAGCCTAAGTGTTCATACAGACAGAGTCTATGTAAAGAGCTCTGTGTGGTCAGCAGACTAGAGCTAATGACAAAATTCTGTGAGTGCCACTCAGTGGCAAAGGCTGGGATTTTGGAGCAGAAGTTTACTTTTTGAGAGATAATTAATTACTAGGTTTTTATTGGAATGGGTAGAGTAGAATAAATTGCTGCATTCTGAGTGTAACCTGCGCTATTTTATTTGTTAATTCTGTCTCCAAACCTGAGTCCATTGTTTCCCTTAGTTTCTCTCTAGGTTAAGGATTAATCTATGCTCTCTTTACAACTGTGGAAGAACAAGTGATAATAATCTAAAAACCATAGAAGAAAAACAGAAGAATCTTCTGGGAGATTATATGATTGCCAGACCATCTCCAGGCCCCAAACACTAATTAAGATATTAATATATCTGAGACATGACCGTTGTAATCATCTAGAGAAGATTAATGTTCTACCTAGGATTCAAATCCTTACCCCCTTCTCCTATAAAACCTTCAGCTAGTCTCCATTTGAGGGAGGCAGATTTTGGAGGAACCTATCTTCTCTGTCTTGTTGCCTACTAGTGCACAGTGAATGTCTTGCTTCTCATTTCACCCCTGTCTCAAAGATTGGCTGTTCATGGCAGGCAGTACAACCTCCAGTTAGTTTTGCAGTAACAGATTTGGTGCTCACTATGGGGCCTCTGTGTTGGTGAGCCAGGAATCCTGTGTCAGGCCTGGCCTTTGTGTCAGCTGTATTGCAGATGGCCCCTGCTGGAGACCCTTTCATTTCCAAATTGAGCTGTCAGGTGGGTCCAGGTCTGACCACCCATCACTGGTCTCTGTAAGAGACTGGCACTGTAAGAGAGGTGAGTACTTAAGAAAAACTTGGATGGGATTCCCAAGTCCACAGTTCTCTTCCTGAGCACCATAGGGCTAGGAGTGGATAAGTTTAGAGTCCCTTGTTATTGGATCTGACTCAACGGCACTTGGCTTGGCTTGGCTGTTATCTGAGGCAAGCAGCACCTCAGATGATTGACCCCTTGGGTAGAATTATAATCAGGGACTCTTGGTAACTCTAGAGTCTTGGTTGGGGCCTAAAGGTGTCTGGGGGATTGAGGTGGCCAAAAGTACCTTTGAATAGCTCATGTGATTGGAAGGTTGAGGTGAATGAGTATACCTGCATCCGTTTGGGAAGGTTGACGTGACTGAGTGTACCTCTGTTCTTTTGGGGTTGTAAGTGTTTCTTGTGTGTCTGTGTATCTTGTATATCTTGTTGAGACTTCCCAGTCTTGTCAAGTTGTCACTTTATTGGTATCATAGCCCACCTACATGGTGTCATTTCGGATTTAAATTCTTTGAGACTGACAACTGGTTCTGCTGGTTGCAATAGCTCTTTCATGCCCAGATACTTAGGCAAACACAGTTGTGACAGAATGCTTGTTTGTTTTCTCATTCTTACCTAATCTGTAGTAGTCTCTAGACTTGGGTAAACATGGTTGTGGCAGCATGCTTGTCCACTTCTCATTTTTGCCCTTTTGAATATATACCAAATAAAACTTTCTTTTTGCTTTCCTTACTCCCCTTCAACAGTTAATAGTGTAGTCATCAAGGATTTCTGATTCCAGGAATCCAATAAACTTGATGAGACCTGGAACGTGGAGCAAAAGTTGGCAAAGAGAGGTCCTATCTTCCAGACCTGTGTGTTCCCACTCCACGTCTCTTCAACATTGACAGGGTGCATGGTCTTGGAAAAGGAGAGTTTGCTTACTCTTTTTTGTTCTTTTTTTCACGTTTTCTTAAATCTTGTTCAGCATATTTATTTGAAAAACTGGTTGGTTTGAGAGAGGAAAGCCTGAAGAATTATAGCCTTTCCTAAAATACCAGAAGCCTGAGGGCTTCAAACCTGAAGAGTTACAGCCTTGTTCAAAGTAGCAGGAGAGTGGAAGCCTGGCACAAGAGAAACCCCCACACAAGTGCCTCGTGTAAACAGTTTGACCCCAGAGAAAGGAGAGCCCCTCCTCTCAACTTACGGGTTTGCTTATCTTTATCTTTGAAAGCATGTTAACACCACTTAGAAGGTTAAATGATAATTTGTAAAATTGCTGTAGCAATGAAATTGCAATATGAAAATCTGTAAACCAAAAATCTGTAGTTGCCAATTGGAAGGATGTATGAAAATTCCTTTGTTTGCTTCTTTCAGAAAACGTATAAATAGGTATGTTTCATAATGCAACGGGGTGTGCGGCTGTTTTTCGGACTTGAGTCTGACCGCCGCACTGCCGTCAATAAATCCCCTTCCTCTTAAAGACAAAATGGTGTTTGAGGTGTTTACTGCTCTGCGGGCCAAACTTGTCTTTTTCCTGCCACAGGTTGAGTAAGAGAATCTTAGATTTTTGCTTGATCATTTGGTTAAGAGGGACCCTTAGTAACTCTTTGGGGAAATTGCAGTTTTGGTCTAGATTTGAACATTAGAAATATTAAAGAAGTATTCTGTTTTCAAACATCTCTGAATCACCGTAAGCCTCAAAATTTGGACCTTTTTATGACTCAGAGAAAACCTGGAAAATAGCACTGTGTTTTGTCAAATTCTCAAGAAGTGGCAGCTCCTGATTTGTGTTATGAAATTTAAGGGAAGTGTGGTATTTCCTTGCCTCTTTATGTTACAGTTTTTCAATGAAGAATTACAATGTTAAAATTAAAAAATCAAGTTTCAAAATAACTTTTCAGTTGGAGGAACTAGTATATTTAAGGTCTTAAATAGGAGTCAAGGTTTCTATTCATCTAAATGAATTAACATCAAAGGGAAACCAAAAACTTGAAACTTAAGAGCTTGATATCGTTGACAAAACAAGCATAGATTCCTGCCCCGCCCTCCACTACTGAGACACTGGTTTGGGGTTCATGTTTCAAAATGCAATACACTGAATATACTAGAAGTAATCTGGAATTTCAATGACTGCTTTGGGAAAATGAGCTTCCTTGTGTTGTCCTTTTTTTCCCCTTTTGGGAAACTTTTCTTGATGCTCAGGTTTTGTCAAAAGGTTTAATATTCCTCTGTCTGAGGCACCAGTGAGTTAATCAGTTATCTAGAACCTATTTTTTTTTTCTGTTGAATTGAGGCAGTTACCAAGAACTGCTGTATACACTTGAAGAAACTAGAATCCTCATATCCTTGTTTTTGTGTGGTATTGCTTGGTCTTTCTGTTCCTCTTGTTCTGAGATTTTGCTTTTGGTATAGAGCATTCTGTCTTAGATTTGTAGCTATAGCTTCAAATGGATGTTTATTATAAGGCTATCTTAGAATCTCGGTACTTTCCTCACTCAAGAAAAACCACATCATGTGTCTGTCTTGTGATTTAGACTTTTAGCTGTTTATTGGAGAAATTTTGACTTGAGTTGTTCTATTTGAAAAGTATACTAAGAGCTTCATAATCTGTGCGTCAATTTTGAAAGCAAAAGCTTTCCAAGTTACTGAAGCTAGATAAGATATGAAATTTGTTTTATTTAAAGAAAAAGTATATTTTGGTCTTCAAGTAGCAAATCTGAAACAGAGAAAGGAAAGATATCAGTGATCTTTTGCTTTTCAAAATGCCTAGGTTAACTTAAACATATTTAAATGATCTGGAATGTCCTAATCTTGTATTCAGAAACCCTCGTGGCATAGTAGGTTAAGTGCTATGTCTGCTAACAAAAAGGTTGGCAGTTCAAATCTGCCAGGCGCTTTTAGGAAACTCTATAGGGCAGTTCTACTCAGACCTCTAGGGTCGCTATGAGTCAGACCCAACTCAATAGCAGTGGGTTAATCTTGTGTTCTAACTGAGCTGAAAAGTAAGAGGGTGGGACAGGATCAGTCTCCTTCAGTCCACCAAGATCATATAAAAAAACCAAAGCCAAACCCAGTGCTGTCATGTTCATTTTGATTAATAGAGGCCCTGTAAAATAGAGTAGAATTGCCCCATAGAGTTTCCAAGGAGCACCTAGCGGATTTGAATTGATGACTTTTTGGTTAGCAGACATAGCACTTAACCACTGTGCCTCCAGCTCCAGGGAAACTTTTGAAAAAATCTTTTCCAACTAAGCGGATACATTTCAGGACAAAAAGAAGATAAGAAAAAATTACTGCTTTGCTGTAGTTAACTGAAATTAGGAGAATCCTAAGCATAAAAAACTAAACAAGTTCTCTCTATTGTAGGGGAACTTTGAGACACATTTTAAATGGCCTAAAAAAAGTTCCAATCCTAGCAAGAGACTTCACCAGTTAAACAGAGACTCTGTGATTCCCAAAGGCAGTTGATAGAAACTTTATGAGTTAGAATTAGCTTGCTAAAAATATGAGACATAGTAAGAGTTGAATAAAAACTTGGAACAATTAAGCAAACTTTATTTCAACTACAGGCTTAAAATAATTTAAGATATTTTCGGAAACTTATTCAAAAAAAAGCCTCACTGCTGTCAAGTTGATTCTGACTCATAGCAACCCATAGGACAGAGTGGAACTGCCCTATAGAGTTTCCAAAGATTGCCTGAAGGATTTGAACTGCTGACCTTTTGACTAGCAGACATAGCACTTAATTATTACACCACCAGGGTTTCCAGGTAACTTACTAAAATTGAGTTAATAGATACTTCTCATAATTTCAGTTTATATGCCATTGCTTTTGGGGGTCAGTTCTACTCTGGCCCGTAGGGTCGCCATGAGTTGGATCCAACTCGACGGCACTTGGCACTTGGGTTTCATGTTATGAGAGAAAATATATGTCTGTTAATGAGTTCATTTTTGCTCTGTAAAGGGATATACTATAAGGTTTATTGAAAAAAAAATTTGATACAGTCAAAAGTTTTGTTTGCCTGACAAAATTTTAATGTTTTAACTTATGTGATTTTTAAGAGCTTCAATATTATGTAGCATATAAAACAAATAATTGTTTTTTTTTGCTGTGAAAATAAAAAAATTTTCTCTAATTTCTGAGTAAATGGTTAACTTATTCTTTGTGTTATTTCTCTTGAAGGCCAAATCTTGGCCTCTTGATAGAGTAAGATTCTTGAGTCAAAAACTGAGCCACAGGACTTGGGAAAGAAGAAAAGGCTAAGGTTTTTACTTTAAGATTTTTAGTTAAATAACTTAAGTATTATTTCTTGTTAGCTTGTAGTGAACTGACAACTCTAAAAACTCATGAAAAGCCACAAAATGCTAAAAAGTTTTATTTAACAAATTGCATAGAACAGACTAAAGTCAAGAGAAATATTTGATTCTTCTTGACTTAAAATTTGTTAGTTATTTTCTCCTATAATTTTGTCTAATATTATATAACAAACACATAGTATTATGTCATAATTTTATTATTTATTACTTGCTGGCTTGGTTATAACTTTACTATTATTATTATTATTTTTTAATCTAGCATCATCAAACCAATGCTTGGACTGCAGAATTCAAATTGTTTTTAACAGTATTTATTTTTAGAAATCAATCATGGCTTTATTAAGTTTTGTCATATACAGGAAAGTTTTTGCTTTGCTGATTTTCTGGCCAGAATATCTCAGCAAAAAAGGGAGTCTATATTAGGCTTGTAAAATGCCTGTGAATTGAGATTTCCAGAACTCTTACACTGAAACTGATGGGCTTGCAGACTGTGACTGATCTAGAATTAGGTGGAACAGGAAATACCGATGTAACACTGAGTAAACAAAAAAATAATGTGAGTTTTGTGTGGAAATATTGCTGATGCTTTAAGGTCCTACTTTCCAGATATAAGAAATCATTTTGCTTTCTCCTGAATTGTTTAACTAACAGGTTTAGATATTGTAAGTCGCAAATTATATACTCCTATCGGTAAGTAATGGATTTAGATATTGAAATTTCTATAGGTAAACTTAGCAAAGTTGTAAATATCATAAAATATCTGAAATTTGAGCTATGATCTTACAAATTAGAATAATATTAGATATACTATTCTATCAAGAAACAACTTGTGTCATGATAACCATTGCTGTATTTATATTAATACACAAATTGTAGATTTAGCAAATACAGTTGCTGCTGAGGCATGTAAAAAGCAAGTTATTAATGCTACTTATGGATAGACAAACTGTATGCGCTCTTTATAGATACATGTTTTTGTGTAGTAGATCCAGCTATACTAATTTAGATGATTCCTTTCCAGCTGATAGCGAACTTATGTGGACAATCTCTTGGTTAGATTCCTGGTGAATGCATGGACAATGGACTTGGAAACTTTAAGGTTACTTTTCGCTATTCATAGTAATGGTGGAAAGGTAATGTTAAATTGTTAAACATTGTAGAATGAGAGTCAGAGGAAATTTCACTGGCCTGGCACTCAGGATGGTGTTAGTCATTTCTAAGAGCTTTACTTCCTATTTATGGAGAAATATTTATTCCTATTTATTGGAGAAATATTTAAGAAATGCATTAATCACTATGGGACAAATAACAATGAAGTTCCAAATGGGATGGAAGTACAGCAGCAATCCTAAGATATTTTTATTAGTCCAAGAAGATAGTCTGTGTTGTAGAAACATATAAAGTTAGATGGCAAGCTACTTGGTTCCATACTATGACACACCTGTAAACACCTGGTTTGTTTGGATGGTTGCTGTCAGGTATAAATACACGAGTTAGATAACTTAGTAATATTTTAGTTTATATTCTAATAGTATTCTTTTAATTATCTTACTTACCTAAAAGGCAAAAAAAGGCATTGATGTACATCAACAAAAAATGTTAGTGTACTTTGAATTTGCTCACTGTGACAGTACTACTGATGAGACCATTGCTCTCTCTTAATAATCTGATGAAGAACTAGATGGTATCTGGTGGAAAACCAGCTCACTGAGTCCGAAGACCCTGCAAAGACTGCCCTTTAGGAAACTGACTAAGTCCAGGTATTAATCATCACTCTGTTATCACTGATTTCCAATGAAAAAGTAGGGAATAATTTAGAAAATAATGTCAAAGTTATGATTCCTTGTTCTTGAATATAGACAATGTGACCTAGCTGGAGCTTGACTTACAAGGACACATCAACTGAGCCCTGAGGTATAAAGACAATAGCTAAGATAATCTTGAATGAAATCTTTTGGGGAAACTTTCACATGAGATATTCAGGCAGAGCAAAAGAGACTTTCCACTCTTAAATTTTCCTTTTGACACTTAACAAATAGAACATTTGGACCCATGAAGACCTTCCTGATGGAAACGTATACTAATGATTGTTAAGAATGAAGTTCCCAACAGCTAAACAGACCCAGGTTTATTCACTGATATTTTATGTGTGGGAGACCCAATGTGCCCTAATAACACACACAGTTGTTGTCTTCGTGTGACTCTATTTGCTATAGTGTTTGTCAGTTTCTAGGCTAGTATGCTTTTCTGTGACCTCCCTGCTGAACTCACCCATATTTTCTGCTCTAAGTAAGAGCCAGGATATTTCTCTCACCTGTTGGATGCCAGGGAATACCAAGGGACAGTAAGGGATACCTAGGGCCAAACTCACTAGAATTGTGAGAACTGAATTTACCAGTCTAAAAGTTTAGATGTATGTTTTCCTGACACCCTTCTGCATGGTCTGTGTTTTCTTCATATTCATCACCTAGTCTATAAAGATGTGATAAATTTTAACTTTGTCTTCCCTATGGCTCACCACCCCTAAGAGTTTCTCTTGGAACCCCCATCTTGCAGGTAGCCAGAAAGGCACAATGCCCTGTTTCCCAAGATTGAGAAACCTACAATAAGAAGGGGGGATTGGCACCGACAGAATAAAAAAATGGCCACATCTTGAACTATTTGTTTCTTAATTCTGTCTCTAACCATGACTCCCTTGTTTCTCTTAGTCTCTCTCAAGGTTAACAACTAATATATGCTCTCGTTAGGACTGTGGAAAAACAAGTAATAATAATCTAAACACCATAAGAGAAAAACAAAGGAATCCTCAGAGAGATTATAGGAAGCCAGACCACCTCCAGACCGGAAACACTAATTAAGATGTCAGCACATTTGAGATGTGAACACCGTGACCACATAAAGAAGATTAACATTCTATCTAGGATTGAATTTTTATCCCTTCTTTTACAAAACTTCCAGAGAGCCTCCTTTTTGGGGAGGCAGATTTAAGAGGAACCTACCCCCTCTGTCTCCTTGCCTACAAGTATACAACAAACATCTTGCTTCTTATCGCACTCCTGTCTCAAAGATTGCCTGTTAGTGGCAGGCAGCATGACCTCTGTTTAGTTTTGCAGTAATACTATTTGACTTTAATTGAGACTATCCCAATGACTGACAAACATAAAATAATCTTGAAACCTTAAATACCCATAATGACTTTGGTTGTTGTGTACTGTTGAGTTGATTCTGACTCATGGGAACCCTGTATGACTGTAGAACTACCCCATAAGGTTTCACAGACTTTAATCTTTATGGGAGCAGATCAAAAAGTCATTTCTCCCTTGGAGCTGCTAAGCGAGTTGAAATTGATGACCTTTTCGTTAGCAGTGAGTACTTAATCCTTGTATCACCAGGACTCCTCAAAGTCTTTCATAGGGTTCTAGAAATATGTTACTAAGGAAAGCTGTGCCCAGAGGAGTTCTGTAGTAGTTTGGAAACAGTTCATACAGAAAGATGTTACCAGAGGAATGCAAAGATATAGTGATTATACTGACAAGCAGGTAGCCTCTTTTTCCCCAAGGCTGACTTGGAAAACCACTGGAGGACCTTCCAGGTTGTATTTACCGCCTGTATGTTTCCCTCTGAACAGTTTTCTACCAGTAGACAAAAGAGTTCCTTGGTTTATAGATTGCAGTTCCAAGGTGAACAGATAGTATCTTGTTTAGAAGGCTGCCACCCTGAAGAAGGTGAAAACGAATCTGCTCAGCTGGCTAAAATGTGTGCTGGTTTTCCATAAGTTGGCATTTTTATGAACTCATGGGTGGCTGGTCTTATGGTCCAGCAGATGGACAATGCAAACTATACTACTAAGGGTCTGATGGGTGATTTGTGCCCTCAACCCATCTGGTAAATGAGATAGCCCACTCATTCTATATCTATGTAACCCCACCCTACATGGGTGGCTGTGAATTGAGGGGGAGGCACTTGCTAGACTAATAGTCCTGAAGACAGCCTGGACCAGCACAACAACCAAATCTATATCCAAAGGTGGAAAATTGGGGTAAAAAGAAATGACAAATGGAGAGGTGAAGTTGCAGCTGAATATAAAGGAACGAATAAATTGGCTATGCAGTGAGGAAAATGCAGTATTTTCACCATAGAACATGGGTTTAGGCAACCTGTTGCAAAAGCTAACAATGAGACAGGGGTAAAGTAAATGCTCAAAAAGTTTGTTATATGCAGACATGTAAAGGATATGGGGAATTTGGGTCCTAACAACCTATCTCACTTTTTCAGGCAAACTCCAGGTTTTTCATGGGTAGGTGTGGGTAAACACGTGGGCAGTTGCAGGTGTGTGGAGGTCGACTGGGTAGAGGTTGACTGCTTTGCAATCTCCCAGGCCATCGCTGGCCACCAAGGAAAACAAAGTGGTGCTGGATGTTATCTGGCCAGTAACCCAGAAGCAAAATGCTCAAAGTGAGTTACTTCTCCATCTCCCTGGCCTCCTACTTGATTCTTTTATCATTGGTTTTATCAAGACAAAAGGAGTCACTGATGGCCTATAGTTAGTTCACTGAATCTACAGTGGTGCCTATGATGGCCCCACCCTGACAAGGGCCCCACCCTAGCATCACTGCCTGGGGCTTGTCGGATGTGGAGGTCATGTCTTTCTCTGCATGTTAGGGGTGACCTGAAACAACGTCTCTCAAGTCCCTTAGTTTCAAGCACCCCCACGTGGAAGCTTTTTCAGCTGCTGGTTTCAGTGTCCCCCCCAAATGTGTGTAGAGATTTGGCTAGGCCATGATTCCTGGTACCATGTGTTATTCCTATATGTTATATATCCTGCCTCCATGATGTTAATGAGGAGGGTGGGTGGCAGTCTCCTTGGTGGGAGAGGACTCCATGTATTTTGTGTCTTGGGATATAAAGGAAAGGGAAGAAAGCAGAGCTGGTAACCTCTAACCACCAAAAAGCAGTGTCAGGAGCAGAACATGTTCTTTGGAAAGGACCTGGTATCCCCGCATCTCATGTTAGGGTCCGGATTTCAAGACGTGATGCAGTTTCTCTTTAAAAGTTAAGTTTTATTAAAAAATATGCCCAATTAAAAAAACTGGTGCACCAGGGACATACTCCAAACTACGCAGAGTAGGAGGTGACCCCAAGCTTCCCTAGTGTGCAGCATTTAAGCTGTGAAACCACAAAACAGGGAGGGGGAGCTGACCTTTGCATTGATTGGCTGAGGCCATATGGAATTTCTGTAAGTTACAAAATATAGTCGTTAGTAAATGTTTCAGCCACATGGAATTTCCATAGGTTGTAAAATGTAACCATTAGTGGATTTTTACTAGATTGTGGTTAGGGCTGGCTCCAGGGATAATTTGCAAGGCTGTCTCCAGGCCCTATCTTTTGCAAGACAAAGGTGAAATTACAGTGTAATTACTCTATGTTATTTCCTACGAAGCTGGTTCCTGGAGCCTTTCACTTTAATACCCTGAATTTTCACTGCACCCTTCCTCAAAATGGAGTCGCTTATGTCTCATTTCAACTCTCATGAGCACCCAGTCTAGGAGAAGGTTGATGACAAGAACCTTCCTCCAGAGCCAATAGAGAAAGCCTCTCCCTGGAGCTGATGCCCTGAATTTGGACTAATTTCTACTTTTAGCCTACTGGACAGTGACAGAATAAATTTCTTTTTGCTAAAGCCATCCATTGGTGGTGTTTCTGTTATAGCAGCACTAGATGACTAAGACATGTGTGCAGTGGCGTTGTAAGACAGACCAGTTGTTTCTTTAAATCTATTTCTATGCCATCCTGACTCCTCCAAATGTGAGACAATATTCATACTGTTACTGTTTTGTTCCACACAACTACAGAACTGAGAGTGAGACAGGGATATGAAAGGCCAGCCTGACTACACCTTGGAACATTCCTGAGTGATAAGCAAATTATTTTATCACCCACACCTGGGGAGGAGCCTTAAATTATCCCTAAAGTTGTTTTTCAGACAAGCCAGTTTAAATCCAATTCAGAGACATGTACAGATGAAACAGAGGTGACCGCTATTTGTCCTTTGAACAAGAACAATGAGAGCTACAATCAGGTCCAGGGAAGTAAACTGAGGGAGCAAGAAGTTGCACATGTGAAGTACTCTGTAATAAGTAACGCTGTCAGTCCCAAAAGGCCTATGGTGGAAATAATCTCTAAGTGTGGGTGAGTGCACAGCCAAGGGACAAGCAGCTGCCTGTCATCCAAAAAATGAAATTCTTCAGATGTCCATGGATTTGATGTCCTTAGCTATACCCAGGGCATGAATGGATGATAGAAACCTAACCCCAAACTGCCTCAGAGGCTCAGCCTTCAAGAGTGCTTCACACTGTGCTGTTACCCTACTCTGAAGTGCTTTCTCTCAGTTTCCAGTAAAGATTTCTCTAGTGGGCCAGCCAAGTCTCCCTGAGTAATTCTTTCTTGTGAATCTGACACGGAACCTTGAGGGTCTTCAAAAGACCACTGGTAACAAGAATGCCCTGCTGGTGGAACTCAGTACGTAGTTTCAAGGTCATTGTTGTCACCAGAAGTAGTCTCATTAGTATCAAGTTCTTTATCCATTTTCAGTATTGCACTTACAGAGGAAAATCCTTCCCAGAAGCCAGTCCTGGGCAGTGTGGGACTTTCTTCTCCTCTGATTGAGTTGGGTGTGGAGCTTACATTCTTATTGCTGCATCTGGGAGATAACTGAGGCAGAGCTGCTCGTTCTACCAATGAGAGCTGCGCAGAGTGGAACCAGGAACCTGACTCCCAACTCTGCATTCTGAATGCTGGCTTAGTTTTGAAAGAAAAATTGATCCTATTTTCTTGTGTTTCCAGATTTTGTGAGATCTCTTTCCTTCTGAGGAACCTTTGTCTTTATGGACACTCTAACACACTGTCTCCCCCAATACATCCTCTCCTTAAATATACTCTGTCTCCTACACATTCTCTCCCTTAACACTGCACTGAATCCAATTCTTTCTAAAAATGTATTTTGTTTTTGGTTACATATATGTGTGTGTGTGTCTGTACACACACACACACACACACACACACACACACACACACATGGAACCCTGCTGGTACAGTGTTAAGAGCTCAGCTGCTAACTGAAAAGTCAGCAGTTCAAATCTACCAGCTGCTCCTTGGAAATCCTATGGAGCAGTTCTATGCTGTCCTATAGGGTAGCTATGAGTGAGAATTGACTTAATGACAGTGGGTCATAGGTATATACATATAAGAGAAACGCTTTTCATTTTAAGTAACTGTAAGTGTATGATTCAGAAACATAACTCACATCCACCTTGTTGTGCAACTATCACCAGTATTTTCAAAAAGTTTTTCATCATTCCAAATAGAAACCTAGTTCCAGAAATAACTCCCTATTCCCTACTCTCCTGAGCACCTGTAACTACTAGTAAACTTTAGTCTCTATTCATTTGCCTATTCTAGATATTTCATATGAATAAGTTCAAACATTATATGTCCTTTTGCGTCAGACTTACTTAGCATGTTTTCAAAGCTCATCCAATTACTCCATATACTTGGTAACACTTGTTTTGGTGTTGCTGCTAGGTGCCATCCTGTCGGTTCTGACTCATGATGACTCTATGCACAACAGAAAGAAATACTACCTGGTCCTGTGCCATGCCCATAATCTTTTTATGCTTAAGTCCATCATTGCAGCCACTGTGTCAATCCACATCACTGAGGGTCTTCCTCTTTTTCGCCAACACTTCACTCTACGAAGTGTGATGTCCTTCTCCAGGGACTGATCCCTCTTGACTTGTTCTGTTAGTAGGCGTGAAATAGTAGCTCATTGTGGTCTTGATCTGCATTTCTCTAACAATGTTTTTGAACATTTTTTATGTGCCTACTGGTCATTTGAGAGCAATGGTTAAAAGCCTGGCTGCTAACCAAAAGGTCCACGGTTTGAATTTACTAGCTGCTTCTTGGAAACCCTAAGGGTCTACTCTACTCCGTAGAGTAGAAATTAACTTGATGGAAACAAGAGCATTTCTCTTATATATTTATACTTATGACCCATTGCCATTAAGTGAATTCTCACTCATAGCTACCCCATAGGACAGAGTAGGATTGCTCCATAGGGTTTTCAATGACTAGCTGGTAGATTTGAACTGCCGATGTTTTGGTTAGCAGGGCTCTGTGTGTGTGTGTGTGTGTGTACACACACACATATATGTAACCGAGAGTAGAAATTAACTTGATGGAAAGAAGTTTGGTTTTTGTTTTATTGGTCATTTTTATATCTTCTTTGAAGAAATGGCTATTCCAGTCCTTTGCCTATTGCCAAAGTGGGTTGTTTGCCTTTTTGTCATTGAATTGTAGAGTTCTTTATATACGCTGGGTATGAAGCCCTTATCAGACATTTGGTTCCCAGATATTTTCTTCCATACTGTATTTTGCCTTTTCACTTTCTTGACAAAGTCTTTTGAAACACAAAAGTTCATAGTTGTTATATAGTCCAGTTTCTCTATTTTTTCTTTTATTGTTCATGCTAATGGTGTTGTATCTATAAATACATTCCAAAACCAAGGTCCTGATGCTTTACTCCGATTTTTTTTCTAGAGTTTTATGTTTTTTTCTTCATGTGTAACTTGTTAATCCATTTTGAGTTAATTTTTGTATATGATGTGAGGTATGGATTCAACTTCATTTTTTTGCATGTGGAGATCCGGCTGTCTTAGCATCACTGGTTGAAGATTGAGGCACCAAAGCAATATTGCATTTTCTTCATTGCATAGCCAGCCAACTATTGGAGAAGTTATTCTTTCTCCATTGAATGGACTTGGCAACTGTTTTAGTCATCTAGTACTGCTCTAACAGAAACACCACAAGTGGATGGCTTCAAGAAAAAAGAGTTTATTCTCACATAGTCCAGTAGGCTAGAAGTTTGAATTCAGGGTCTCCACCCAGGGGAAGACGTTCCCTGTC
Organism: Heterohyrax brucei; assembly: GCA_028571685.1. Taxonomy (NCBI): domain Eukaryota; kingdom Metazoa; phylum Chordata; class Mammalia; order Hyracoidea; family Procaviidae; genus Heterohyrax; species Heterohyrax brucei. Next base: position 191,195,652 of record CM053140.1, on the reverse strand, counting down.
TCTCTGCTCTGGAGGAATGTCCTTGCACTGCATCCAGTCGACTATCTTTGGTCTGAGAGCACATTGGGGCAGGAACCTCAGGTCTGAAGGACACATTTTGCTGTTGGTGCTGCTTTCTTGATGGTACAAGGTCTCCACTCTCTCCTTGCTTCCCTTTCCTTCTATCTCTGTAGGATAAAAGGGTACAAGGTGGTGCAAGCCGCACTCCAGGAAAACTCAAGCAGAGAGGTAACTTTAGGAAGGGTTTTATAGTCCCACTCTAATCTGCTTTAATATAATCCAGTCTGTTAACCACAGACACAAATTGGAATTTACAGCATCAGAAAATCACAAAATTCTGGGAATCCTAGCCCAGCCAGATTGCTATACACATTTGGGGGGTCCCAATTCAATTCAAAACAGCAACTTTGCTGAAAATCTGTTGCCGCAGATGTTAGAGCATTCTTAATAGACATTTTCAGTCTTTCTACATATTGACCACTAAGGAAGATCTGATCTTTTAAATGTGTCCCATTTTTTGAAAGTCTTTTACAGAATTCCAACAACCTAATCTCTTTCCTTTTTTTTTTAAGTGTCCTTTAAATCTCCCATTCCTGAATTGTTCAGCCGTATCCACAGTTCCAGTTGCTCTGACTGACTTCTACAGGCCTGATCCCATCCTGACTTCTAGTTCTGTATTTTTATTGCCAGTTTTCCAGTTATGCTTGGAGGTTCATATCTCAAATTCAACAAATTACAAATGGATCTAGTCTTCTTTCTCTACAAAATTGTTCCTTCTTTTATTTGTCATCGTAGACAAACTCAGCTGTGGTAGAAACCTGAAAGTTCTCCATCTTCCTAACTCTCAATATCCAATCAGTCCAATACATTCTATCTTTCAACTGTCTCTTGGTGCTTTCTTCATCTTTTTAATTTTACTGATACTGAATTTCTGGTCTATGTTAATTAGGATACTTTCAGCTATAGGAAATGGAAACTCATTGCCAACACATTTGCCCTGAATCATAGTGACCTCCTGTAGGACAGAGGAGAACCACCTCATGGTGGTTCCAAGGCTGTAAATCTTTACTGAAGCAGATTCTCTTATCTTTGATGCATGGAGAAGCTGGTGGGTTTGAACAACCAACCTTTAGGTTTGTAGCCGCACACTTACCCACTGTACCATGATGAGTCCCTAGAAAAAGAGTGCATGCCAGAAAAACTTAGAGAACTTCACCTGCAAGCTATGTATGGAGGGAAGTAACTCCTAGGGTGCATAAGATGTAGGCTCTTTATTTTTTATGGAGCAGTGTGTGTGAGTTACCTGCACGCCTGTTTGTTTGACTTAACTGTGTGAAAGATCTGGAAAACAGTCACCAGGGATAAAGATTATAGATGCTAGAGAAACATCAATGTGAATTAGCATATAAAAGTCCCCAGAATGAAATTTTGCAGTGTCAAAACAATTTCATTTACAATCAATTATGCATGTTCACTTACAATTATTACATCTACCCTTAGGTGTAGTCTGGAGGCCTCTTAGATAACAAAGTCACTTTAATTTTCAAAGTTTTAGGTGGATGTGGTTCAGTGATAAAATTCTCACCTTTCACAGTTGACATCCACATTCCATTACAGGCCAATACACCTGAAATGCAGCTACTGCTTGTCTATTGATGGCTTACGTATTGCTACGATTCTGAACAGGTTTCACTGATGCTTCCAGACTAAGACTAGAAAGTTTAGGTGATCTACTTCTAAAAATCAGCCAGTGAAACCCTATGAATCACTGGAGTCTGATGACAGCCTCTTGTGACAATAACAGAAGTTATCTGTCAGGAATGAAGGATCAAGACCAAATTCTTTGCATAAAATAAACTCTACATAATGCATAGGTCATTGTAAAAATAAATAAATAAATTTCAAATACATTATACTATAGAACATAATATTTTATGCATTAACATTTACCTTAATAAAATATGTAAAAAACATACAGTTTATCACAGATTTGTGTTAAGAAAGATTAGGGAAATGCAGAGGAATGTAAAGAAAAAATAAGATCCTTTCCTTCCCCAAATGTACAGCACAGATATTCTTGTTACAGTTGTCAAACCAAATTAGATAAATCTAAATAGATACCAGTCATGAAAACAGGAAGTACTACATGAGTACAGTTTTTTCTTAAAGGAATAACATTTTGATTTTGCATCATAGAAAACTGACTTCCATCAAACACAAAACGTACCTATATTTTTGTTATTGGAGAAAAATTCCAGGTTTTCATTGCCTGTCCCAGATAGCCGATCTCTGAGACAAGTATTTTGGGTTAGTATGTTGCAGGAAAAATGAGAATTTACAAATAACCATTAAACAAAGCTCCAGGGAGGAGGGATCACTCTGAACACCAACAGTTGGTAGAGGGAAGGCTTTATTCCCAGCTCGGGAAATGCACTGTACGGAGTCCCAGAAGGGCTGCGTTCCCTGTCCTGCTAGATTCCAGGCTTTATAAATGCTTTACAGAGAGTTCAAACAAAGAAATTTTCACATAGAATTCCTATTGGTATTAGTAGTTTTACAAATTATCATACTACCTTCTAACTGATGTTAGCATGGTTATAAAGATAAAGGTAAGCAAATTCTTAAATTGAGGGGGTGGGGCTTCTCTTTCTCTTGGGAGCCGAATTGATCACAGGAAGTTTCCTTGTGCCAGGAACCTCCAAGCTCTCTCGCTCCTGGTGCTTTCAAAAGAAGCTGTAACTTTTCAGGTTTGAAGCCCTCAGGCTCCTGATATTTTAGGAAAGTCTATAATTCTTCAGGCTTTCCTCTCTCAAATAATTAAAAAGAAGTTTATTTTCTGTGTGCTAGTGAAACCGGAGGCTGAAATAGCCTCTACGTCATGGGTGCTCAAAACTAAGGGGACCTGGGTTGTTGCCGAATTGACAGTTAGGTTTGTCTGCCTGTCACTATAACTGAAAAGTGTACAGACAGCATAGAGTTCAAGTAATAATTTATTTGCAGGTTTCTGCAGCAAACCTCGGAACAGCGGTCAATTCAAACCAACCCGTTTTAGTTCAGTTTTCCAGGGTTTTTTTATAGCCAGAATTCAAAGGGGTGGGGGGTTTGTCACAGAACAATAGTCAGGAGTTACAGGACTTCATTACATCATAAGGTTTCATTACATCTCACCAACAGTGTGAGTTGTCTAAAGTTTGTCAAGGAAAATCAGAGTAAACTATTATTTACATCTAATAAACAGTGTAAATTGTTTATAAGTTTGTCAGGGGAAATTAAACAGGGCAGCCTTAAAGTCTATCACAGGATAATAAATCAGAGCAAATCTAAATGTCATAGGATAATCTAGCAGGGTAAACTATCCAAAAATTTTTATCTCCCTCTGAGGTCTTAATCAACTCTATATCCTCCGAGATTGTGACAGGATGAGGTAGGGAGAGGAATGCTAACCAAATTATTAGAGTGATCCTTGCTCCCATGAGTCGGATCCGACTCGATGGCACTTGGCTTGGCTTTGCTCCCTGGAGCTTTGTTTAATGATTATTTGTAAATTCTCATTTTTCCCGCAACACACTAACCGAAAATACTTGTCTCAGAGATTGGCTGTTTGGGACAGGTAATGAGAACCTGGAATTCTAACCAGCCCTGCTTGTCTGGTTAGAATGTAAAACCTAAGTGACCTTTGTCAGGCCCTCACATCCACCATCACCTCTGAGGTCTCAGTTAACTATATTTTCAGTGATCAGGGGAACGAAAGATAGACAGAGGAATCTGGACCTGTTTGTCAGGTTAAAATGTAGCTTAACAATTTAAGTGACCTTTGCCAGACCTTTGCATCCCCATCAGGGTGACATTGTTTCAGATCACTTCTAACACACAGGGAATGACATGATCTCCACACCTTACAAGCCCCAGGCGGTGATGCTAGGGTGGGGCCCTCTGTAGGCTCCACTATAGATTCAGTGAACTATAGAAAATAAGTGACTCCTTTTGTATTGATAAAACCAACAATAAAAGAACCAAGCAGGAGGTTGGGAGGATGGAGAAGCAACTCGTGTTTCAGCATTATTCTTCTAGGTGACTGGCCAGACGAATCTAACATCACTCTGTTTTCCCTGACGGCTGGAGAAATTGTGAAGCAGACCTGCACCCAACTGATCACCTCTACTCAGTCAGCCTCCACCCAGTTGACCTCAGTATGTCCCAACTTGCCCACGTTGTTCCCTACGTCTACATGTGGTCTTTCTCTTTAAATACTCAGACTTTGCCTGACCGATTTGGACAGGATCTGAGGATGAGACTATTTCCCTGTCACTTTGCAACGCTGACTTGCAAATAAAAACCTTTGCTCTCACTCCAAAAGCTCCTGTCTCAGGGAATTGGCTTTTTGCAGCAGGTAGTGAACTCTAGGGCTTTTGCAGTAACACTAGCAAAAACACAGGGAACGGGCAGATATTCTTCCATCTAAAACCTATTCAAAAATTATCAGGTGAGGACAGGGTATATAAGGGACTGGGGTTGCATGTAAATAGAAACACAGGTATTTGTGCTGGTGTCAGGGAAACAGAGGGAGTGATTAGAGGTTAAGTGCAGGATACATTCAGAAGTCTCGGAGTCCTTTGTTAAAAGCAGGTTTCCAGACAGCTTTCAATTGTTATTGAAAGCAGGGGGGTCCTGCCTGGCATCTGGGTCTTTGTTTTGATGTTTCCGATAGTACTTGTGAAAAAACTACACGACATTATTTCCTGCTGGCTTTCTACCCAAATTCCCTCTTTTTGGTAGAGCAAACATGGCATTTCTCTGTTACCTTCTCAGGAATGTTAACCTCCAAGACTTTGACTTTGTTTCTTGAGTTCTGTGAAACGTTGCAGCAAGTTAGGGAGCTCAAAGACAATGGGTGAGTACTGAAAGAAGAGGGAATAGCTGATATTAGAGACTGTTTTAGTCATCTGGTACTGCTCTAACAGAAAGGCAAGCGGGTGGCTTTAACAAAGGAAAGTTTATTCTCACGCAGTCCAGTAGGCTAGAAGTCTGAATTCCCAGTGCTGGCTCCAGGGGAATGCACTCTGTCTCTGTTGGCTCTAGAGGAAGGTCTTTGTGATGGTAAATGTTAAAGACCTAACAAAGGTCACTTAGGTTATTAGGCTACATTCTATTTTCTGCCTCAGGTACCATCCTCATGTTACTGGAAAAGCCCTGGAGTTCGGCTACCTGCCCCCACAAGCCAATTCACTGAGACAGGAGCTTTTGGGGTGAGGTCAAATGTTTTATTTGCAAGTTGGCATTGCAAAGGGACAGGGAGACATTCTTTTCCCTAAATCCTGTCCAAATTGGTCAGGCAAAGTCTGAGTATTTAAAGGGAAAGGCCATATACAGATGCAGGGAACAATGTGGGCAGCTGGGACATTTAGGGGTCAACTGAAGCTGGGGGGAGGCCGACTGGGCAGGGGGGGTCAACTGTGTGGAAGTCCACTAGGTGGAGGTCCTCTTCCACTTCACAATGTCACAGGCCATCAAGGAAAGTGGTAGGCTGAAACCCAAGTCCCCCCACCACCGCCCCCCCAACCATTCCAGAAGCGGCCCCAGTCAAAACGTTTTACCTGCCAGCTATTCTGGAAAGCCCATTCAAATGAGACTAGCTGCCCGGGCCAACTAGCTATCACTTCTTTCCCATAGGCTCAACTCCATTGAAATAATACCCCCTTATGTTAATTAAGTAACTCTAATCATCCACAACCCCATGGGCTTCTTGCCAGGGACACTGTTCTCTTCGTCACAGGCACTGTTTTCAGCGCTGTCCTCAACAAGGTCCGCTGGCATCCCTTTATAAATCCCCAACCCCCAAGCCAGCACGTGGTTCTACAGACTGCCATCCAAGAACTCTGTCAAGTCGCCCAGGACGCAAATAAGCTTTTCCTTTTCTTTCTCCTCCTCTCTCTCTGGTTTTTCCTCTACATACTTTTGATTAAATGAAACCCATTGCATCCAAAAATCTCTAACAGAAAACAAGGTTGTGTTAGACTCTTCTGGCCAGTAACCTGGCTTTGTGCTTGATTCTTTCATCATTGGTTCTATCAAGATGAAAGGAGTCATTTTTTGTCTGTAGTTCACTGACTCTATAGTGGAGCCTACAGAGGGCCCCACCCTAGCGTCACGCCCGGGGCTTGTGCAGTCTGGAGGTCATGTCTTTCCTTTTGTGTTAGGGGTGATCTGAAACAATGTCACCCAATTCCTCTTACTTTTGAGAACTCCTAACACAGAGGCTTTTTCAGTCTCTGATTTCACTCAGACTGGGCTAACAGGTCTGCATTCCTCTCTCTATCTCTTCCTCTCTCTATCCCTGAGGAAACAGAGTTAAGACCTCGAAGAGAGAATGAAATTTTGGGTAATTCACACTGTTTGATAAGATGTAATGAAACCTTATGATGTAATGAAATCTTGTGACTCCTGACTATTATTCTGTGACAAACTCTTATTACTCCTTTGAATTCTGGCTATAAAAACCACTAGAAATGTAACCCAAAGGGGACAGCTTTTGGCTCGCTGTTTCCCAGATTGCTAGCAAATCTGCATATAAAATATTCCTTTAACCCCATGCTGTCTGTGAATTTTTGACCACAGTGACAGGCAGAATGAACTTGTTCCAGTTCGGCAAGACTTGTGTTGCATCAGTCTCTCTTTGCTCTGAGAGCTTGTTGGTGCAGGGACCTCGGGTCCCGAAGGACATGCTCTGCTCTTGGTGCTGCTTTGCTGTTGGGAACCTGATCTCTGCTGCCACGTACCAATATATTTTACTCCAGAATCTAACATTTTCTAGGGATAACAAAGGCCGTGGTTTGCATCATAGAACACACACAGTATTGACAAGCTACCAAAGGAACCTGATCTGTCACAAGTCAGCGGTTCCCTCTGGCAGTTTGTGATGCAAATACAATTCTTCCTGGCAGTTGTGAAAAGGCTACAGTAACTTTAAAGCCAATCAAAACCTAAGTTACTACCTCTGTCCCCTAGCTTTCGCCAATAAAAAGCACCCCCTAAATTTATGCTAGGTCTTTTTCCACTCATGGAGGCTGACCTGTTCTCTCTTTGGAACATACATTATCTTAATAAACTTTTCCGTCATTTGCTACCAAGAAGGATGCATCTGTAAGGCGAGGTGGGCTAAATGTATCTGCAGCAGTTAGAGAGAAAGAGAGTGAGAGTCAGCAGTAGGACAGGATTTATTGGTGGGCTTCTGGTAGGAGTGAGCTCCAAGGTAGGAGTCGGAGAAGTCGAGCTTTCAAGTTGGGGAAGGGGGTTTACATAGAAGTGGGCGGTTCTGCCCAGCATGGACCTTAGTGGGGACATGGGGAAAAGGTGGGAGCCAAAAAGATTTAGGCACAGCGAGCTGCCTGATTAGCATATAAGGCTGAGACCTTAATGGGGTGAGATGGGGTAAGAAGATAGGAGCCAACAGAATTTGGATAAGGTGAGCTACTTGATTAGCATATGAAAAAAACAACTGGGGATTTTGGACTTTCCAGGAAGGGAGGGGATCCCACCATGCTCTGATAATTTCCAGGAATTGAGGCAAGGACTTTCCAGGAAGAGAGGGGCTCGCCCTGCTCTGATGATTAATTTCCAGGAACTGCATCCTGGTTGCCATGTCCAGGTACAGCCCAGCCTGCCTGACAGCATCCTAATGTGCTTTGGGGAAGGGGGAGTCCAGTTTGCCACCCATTGGGAGACTGAACTTTCTAGTTTGATCTCCAGAACCCCATTCAGGTCACTTTGGGTCTAATCAGTTATGTGACCTTGACAATAGGAACCACTTTTGTGCTAATTCTTATATGTTAAATTATTCATTTAACACACTGTCTTAGTTCTCTACTGCTGCTATAACAGAAATACCACAAGCTGTGGCTTTAGCAAACAGAAATTTCTTCTCTCACAGCCTAGTAGGTTAAAAGTTCAAATTCAAGCTGCCAGCTCTGGGGGAAGTTTTCTCTCTCTGTTGGTTCTGGGAGAAGGTCCATATCATTGGCCTTCCCTTGGTCTATGAGCTTCTTAGCTTGGGAATCCAAGGTCTAAAGATGCACTGTGCTCCTGGCACTGTTTTCTTAGTGGTGTGGTGACCTACTATCTCTGCTCAATTCTCTCTTTTATATCTCAAAAGAGATTAACTCAAGATACAACCTTAATCTTTTAGACTGAGTCCTGCCTCATTAATGTAACTGCCTCTAATCCTGTCTCATTGACATGTAGAGGTGGACTTTACAACACAAAGGAAAATCATGCCAGGTGCGAACTGGTGACAATCATGGGAATCCGCACTGTTTTAGTTACTAATGCAGCTATGAAAGAAACACCACAAGTCTATGGCTTTAACAAAAAGAGATTTATGATCTCAAGCTCTAGTAGACTAGATGTTTGAATTCAGGGTGTCAGCTGAATTCTCTCTCTGTTAGTTCTGGATGAAGGTTCTTTTCCCCTATTCAATGCAGAGACATTGGATCCAAAGACATACTGCTTTCCTGATTCTGTTTTGGTGGTAATGAAACCGGAGGACTGAAAAGCATAGTTCTTCTAGCAACGGGGGGAAACTGAGGTTGGAGGCCTGACTGCCTTTGCCACAAAGCAATTGCCCCAACCCACCACCCTGCCCTGGGAAACATAACACTCACCTTCCGTAGAGCCCAGATGGCAATACTAAGAGGAAAACTCACAGCTTTGACAAACACCGATGAGAATTTGGAAACTTCACTGTGGGCAAAGGGATAACACCTCCTGCCCCAGTAACTGGGCTCTAGGCTGGTAACTGGGTTTCAGGCCAACGGTTGAGTACTTAGACAAGAAACTAGGGAGGGCAGGGCCGGTGATCTGTTTTGAGATTTTTCCCCTTCCAGGTGGCTGAACTGGCACCTGAGCTGAATGCTCATGGCCTGGAAGACTGATAATGGCCTGTTAGACTGCAGGCCCAGGTGGCGCCTGGTACCTTATCACTCTAACAGCCTAAAAAGATCAAAAGGATTGAAGAAACCCAGATTCTTCTTCCAAACATATTCCCTAACCCCTTGAATTCTCTACCTCTGATCTGAGCACGTAGCCTCACCCTTTAAAACTCTTGCATAAAACAATAGGTTGGGCAGATTTTCAGAGGAGCTATCCCCTCTGCCACTTTGTGTAAGTTAGCACACAAATAAAATCTTTGATTTAATTCACCCTAACCTCCCATCTCAGTGATTGGCCTTGCGGAGGGTGGCATGAACTCCGGTGTTTCTCCGGTAACAGTAATGAGGTCTTCCTGTCTTTCTGCCCACTTGAATCTTTTATATCTCAAAGGAAATTGACTCAAGAAAGAATCCAATCTTGTAATTGCTTCTAATCCTGCCTCATTAACATTATACAGACAGGATTTATGAGGTCTGCCAGTTAAGTTCGCAAACTCATCCTGGAAAAGGTATTACATATTTCACTACTAAATATCACTGTGGTCACCTTTGAAGTACTCCCCTTGGAAAGCTTTGCACTGATGCCAGCACCTAGTCCACCCTTAAAAGCAGTTTTGCAACTCTTTTTCCGGAATGGCCATCAGAGCTGTTGTAGTACTACCCTTGACGTCCTGAACATCATCAAAATGTCTTCCTTTCAGTATTTCCTTTATCTTTGGGTAAAGAAAACAGTCATTGAGGGTCAGATCAGGTGAGTAGGGAGGGTGTTCCGGTACAGTTATTTGTTTACTGGCTAAACACTCCCTCACAGACAGCTATACAATTAAGTTTGTGAACTTGCCACTGTGCCATTGTGCACAATGGCCATTCCAAAAAGAGTTCCAAAATTGTTTTGAAGCGGGGACTAGGTGCTGGCATTAGTGCATAACTTCACAAAGGGAGTACTTCAGACATGCCCATAGTGATACTCAGCCATGAGGTGTGTAGCTGTTAATTTTGTGGATTTAGTTGTTGGACCCGTACCACACGTAGGAGAATCACATCAGATTAGAAAACGGTGGACAGTCATACAATACTGGGAGTCATGGCCTAGCCAAGTTGACACATGAATTTGGGGGATACAATTCAGTCTATAATAGTGTCCTGGCCAAACTGATAAACATTCTGGGGGGACATAGTTCAATCCATAACATATACAATATATTTTGATTTTATTTAAATTAAAAAACTATTTTGTTGTCAAGAATAGTCACAGCAAAGCATACAGCAATTCCCAATTTCTACACATACAATTCACAGACATTGATTACATTCTTCGAAGTCTGGAACAATTCTCACCTTTTTTGTGCTTAAAGAAAAAATCTCTCTGTCTCTGAAGATATTATTAGTTAACATGAGGTCATAGCACAGTAGAGTGTATGCTAATCACATTTGAGTTGTTTCTATAGAAAAGAGAAGATGTATATATGTATATATATACAATATCTTACTTTTTAAATTTGCTCTTCTATGATTAGTGGCAAAACTGCATACTTTTCCATATGTTTATGTACACAAATATATATCCACACACATACATATAAAGGGTCTTCCAATAAGAATGTCCTATTTTTGATAGCTCACAACAGCAATATCTGTGACCAACACTTCCCCCTCCCTTCTTTGCTCTGCACTGGGTTCTAAGCTCTGCTACTCTACCTGGGCCAGAAGTGGGATGTGTTATCTGCATGTCTTGAATGATTTTCTCAGACTTGGAGAGGGAAACAAAAGAAGAGGAAGAAAAAAATTTCTTCTGGCTCCCCTGAGCCAGCAACTCTTCTAGCCTTTCTTAGCATGCTCATAGCTCTAGTCATCCAGTGACAGGCCATTGAAATTTTTAAGGCTCCAATAATCAAAGTAGCTCAAACAACCAGACTATTTGGACACTCAAAAACTAAACTAAACTAATATATACATATACATATATGAGGTACAACAATGAAGTCCAAAAACTTGATTGTTCTAAGTGCTACATACCTCATTGTTGAATATCACTATGGGTACATCTGAAGTACTCCCCTTGGGAAGTTATGCACTAATGCCAGCACCTAGTCCCCACTTCAAAACAATTTTGGAACTCTTTTTGGAATGGTCATTGTGCACAGTGGCACAGTGGCACGTTCACAACCTTAATTGTATAGTTGTCTGTGAGGGAGTTTTTAGCCAGTAAACAAATAACTGTACTGGAACACCCCCCGACACTCACCTGATCTGACCCCCAATGACTGTTTTATTTACCCAAAGATAAAGGAAATATTGAAAGGAAGACATTTTGATGATGCTCAGGACATCCAGGGTAATACTACAACAGCTCTGATGGCCATCCCAGAAAAAGAGTTCCAAAATTGCTTTGAAGGGTCAAGTACACACTGACATCAATGCATGGCTTCCTAAGGGGAGTATGTCAAAGGTGATCATGATGATATTCAGCAGTCAAATTTGTAGCACTTTTTCTAGGATGAGTTTGAGAATTTAGTTGCCAGGCCCTGTACACACACATACACACACACGCATGCATGTTTGCGTGTGCACATGTGCACACACATGTTCGTGTTAGAACAAAATGACCAAATAAATGTTTGTGACAGCTCTGAGACAACAATTTTTTGTCATTTGAAGTAGACCAACATAGCTTTAGAAATCTCTCAGAACAAAGAATTGTTACTGTAAAACACAGATATCACCTGCTGCAAAGCCAATATTGAGACAGGGATGAGGTGAGTAGAAAGAGGGCTTTATTTAATGCTGGCATGAAATCAGCTACTCCAAAGATCTGTCAGCCTGTTGCCGACTGACAGGTGGGTTTTATAGGGTCAAGGATTAAGGTTGATTGATTTGAAGAATATTAGTTCTGGAACTGATGAATGTCAGTTTCCCTTTCAGGTAAGTGAGGTGACGTCTACAAGTATTCTTTTGAGGTCTGTTGGCACCATCTGCTTTCAGTCACAAGATGAACACACATTGTCTGGTTGTCTCACTTCAGGTCTTATTGCTTGCTGTTTGGCTCCGCTAAGAATCTCTATGGTTGTTGCCTGGCTTCTCTAAGAAGGACATAGGTTAATTTTAAACTTCATAGAATGTGAAGAACAGGAGGGGGCAGAGGAAAAAAACTCATAAATCACAGAATCACCAAAGTATATGAAAGTTAACTGTGTAAACCAAACAGAAACAGTGCTACAGTTATCCGGGAAACTAGGCTTCTGCAATCTCCTTCTCACACTGCCCTTGTAATTCTTTCTCACACTACCCCTTCAATTTTTTTCTCACCCTACTCCTTTCAGAATAAAAATAAATTTCAGATGAAGAAGACTTCCTGCAATTGTCAGAGATAGAATGCTAAAAGCTAATGTATAGAGCTCTTCAAGACATCAACAGGGAGATTAGGGAAAGTGCAGCACAGCATAATAAAAATTAAACAGACTGCAAGAAATACTTGAGCAACAATGAGTGAAATTCAGTAGATTAACAATAAAATGATAGAATTAGCCAGTTCAATAGAAAGCAAAAAGAGCAGAATTGAGGCAAAGAAATGCAGAATCACTGAGATGGAAGGTAAAGCAACTGACACTAGACTATAGGAGGATAAATAGATAAAAGGATTTTAAAAAACAAAGAATCACTAAGATTTGTGTTGGATTCTATCAAGAGGAATAATTAATGAGTGATGGGACTACCAGAACAGGGGGTATAACAGAAAACACAGTGAGAATTGTTGACAATATGCTGACAGGAAACGTCTGTGGCTTCATGAAAGACAAGAATACATCTATCCCAGACGCACATCAAACTCCACACAAGGCAGTTCTGAAAAGAAAGACACCAAGACATATAATCAAACTTACCAAAACTAAAGGTAAGGAGATGCTTTCAAAGGCTGCTAGGATTAAATAAAAAATAAAGTAAAGAGGAAAGTCATTAAGAGTAAGCTCAGATTATGCAATGGAAACCATGTTGGCAAGAAGGCAATGTGATAATATACAATGCCTTCAAGGGGGGGAAAAAACAAAAAAACTGCCAAACAAGAATTACATATCCTGTAAAACTGTCTCTTAAATATGATGGTGAAATTAGGACATTCCCAGATAAACAGAAGTTTAGAGAATTTGCAAAACCCAAACCAAAATCACAAGAAACTCTGAAGGAAATTCTTCAGTTAGAAAAATCAGTAACATCAAATATATAGTCAAGGATACAGTACAGGACAGAGCATTCAGATATCAACATGGATAAGGAATTCACAAAAATAAAAGCTAAAACAGTAAAGATAGGGAAACAGTGATCCCAGTATGTGAATGATGACAACATTATCCACAAAGAGGGAGAAATTAATGTATTCATAGATCTTTCAGCTGCAGAGGAAGGCACGGTGGCACAAAAAAATTAAAAACTGGTTTAAACTTAGAACATTAGGAGTAAATGTTAAGGTAACCACAAGTAAATTAACAATCATATGTGTCAAAACAAATGTAAAACCAATAACAATGAAAATGATGGAAAGAAAACCCAGACAGAAAAACAACTCAGCACAGAAAATTAAGTGGAACAAAGAAACTGCCAAAAACACACTCAAGAAAGGCATCAAAACGACAGCACTAAATTCATGCCTATCAATAAAATTACCGCAATAGCAATCAAAGGAATCATCCTAGGTGCCAATCAACAGATGAATGGATAAGCAAACTATGGCATATTCACACAATGGAATGCTATGCAATGATAACACCTGATAACATGGAATCATCTGGAAGACATCATGTTGAGTGAAACGAGTCAGTCACAAAAGGACGAATATTATATGAGGTTGTTATTATAAGTACTCAAAAGGTTTAAGCACAGAAGAAAGTGGGTGGAGAGGGAGATGGGTATTTATAGATTAGATAGTAGATAGGAATTGGGTTAAGTGAAGGAAGTGACAGCATGCAGTAGAAGGGAGGTTAACACTGCTGGATTACACCAAAATCTAAGAGGGTTCCTAAATACAATCTAACATTTTAAAGGTCAGAGTAGCAGGGGCAGGGTTCTGGGGTCATGGTTTCAGGGGATCTCTAGGTCAACCGGCATAACTAAGCTTTGGTTCTTCTTTTAAAGGAAATGTTACGCATCCCATTTTGGTGAGTGGTGTCTGGGGTCTTAGCAGCTAGCAAGCTGACATCTAAAGAGCATCAGTTGGTCCTGAGACATCTGGAGCAGAGGAGAACGAAGGATATCAATGACATGAGGAAAATATGAGCCCGGGAGACATGATAGGGAGACTACATTAGCATGAGACTGGAAGAACAAAAGGGTGCCGTGCCACCACCAATGACAGCCCTGACAGGGAACACAACATAGAATCCTTGACATAGTGTTAGGAAAATGGTGGTACACAAGAATAAAAAGGGGTGCACCCTAAGTTCTCCACTAAAAAACCACAATTGATGGTCCAGTGGCTGCGGGGTTCCCCTGGGAGCATGGCCCCTGGTCCTGATGCTGCCCTTGCCCATGGATCATAACGAAGGTCCACTCTTCTGACAGCAAGGGATTGGACTTGGCGATGCAGAGTGACTGTATTGGGTGCACTTTATGGTCCTATGCATCTATAAGATATCATCCTGCTGACCTCTGGCTGGAGGAAGGGGAGTGGGTGGAGAGAGGAGGGGAAAGGAGACTGTTGGGAGGATGAGACATGTATGGAGCAGAGAGGAATAGTGTGTTGTCACCGGGCAGGGAGAGCAGTGGAAGCTGCATATAGGTGGGCATGCAAATTTATATGGCAATGTACATTTTCACTCAGTCATAATTAAAAAAAAAAAGAAAAATTGTGGTACAGATCTAGAACTCTAATAAAAGACCAGACTTGATGGTCCGACATCCTGGAGGGTCCCCTGAGGACATGGCCCCTAGATTCTCTGCTAGCTCAGAGCTGAAACAAATATTGAAGGCAACTCTCCAGACAAAGATTGGAGTGGACTATAGGATGTAGAGTGGTTGTCATAGATTGAATTGTATCCCCCAAAGATGTGTATACTAATTTGGCTGGGCTTATGATTCCCTGTATTGTGTGACTGTCCCCCATTTTGTGATTTTCTGATGCTGTAAATCCTAAATCTCTCCCTGTGGTTAATAGACTGGATTTATATTAAAGAGGGTTAGAGTGGGACTGTAAAACTCTGCCTAAGATCACCTCCCTTTTCCAATGGAAGGAGAAGTTTTCTGGAATGTAGGCTACACCACCTTTTATCCTACGAGAGAAAGGGAAGCAAGCAGAAAGTCAGGAACCTCATACCATCAATAAAGGAGCACTGGGAGTAGAGTCTGTCCTTCCCTGAAGTTCTTGTGCCAAGATGCTCCTTGAACAAGGACTGATGCAACATAAGGACTTTCCTTCAGAGCTCACAAAGAGGGAAAGCCTTCCCCTGGAGCAGGCACCCTGAATTCAGATTTGTAGCCTCCTGGACTGCGTAAGAATAAGCTTCTTTTTTAAAGCCATCCACTTGTGGTATTTTCTGTTAGAGCAGTACCAGATGACGAAGACAGCGGTGTTGGTGAAGTTTGTGCTTCTTGGCTAAAATATGCACATAATGTTCTCAGAGCACCTCATCTAGAGGGAAGGTGGGAGGGTAGAGAGGACGGAACAGTTACCGGTTGAACAAATATGGGAAGTACAGCTCAGAAAGGAGGAGTGTGCATCACAGTGTGGTGAGAGCAGCTAGAGTTGCATAGATGTGGGTGTGGGGGTGTTTATATGGCAAACTGACTTGGATCGTATACTTTCATTTAAAGTACAATAAAATATTAAAAAACAATATGACTTCAGCCCACATACAAGGCAGGTCAGGAGCAAATACTGTTCTGGGTTATAAGGAAGTCATGGTTGTTGTGGCCTTCATTGGGAGACCTCCCAGGAAGAAGTGGAGAAATTTGTAACAGCTCTTCCTTGGTGAGTGTAGCTTGCTGCCAAAATGGTAAGTGGAGGGAGACTGTGATAAGACGCTGTGCTTGTAGCCTCAGCTATCACGAAGCACTTCCCAGAGGGACACGTGACAACGGATGGAGAGCACGGCCCGTGCATCTCCACTCATTCAGTCATGCTTCTTACCATAACTCCCTTAAAGGGGGAAGTGAGAGGCCAAGAAAGAGTCAAAATTGGGGCTGGGATTTGGAGTAAGTCACCCCAAGGTTCTGCTTTTTTTCTCCTCACTCTACTGAATTTTTATTGTTATTATTTTTGCAGAACCAAGCAATTATTACTAATAATTTTTTTACTGTACTTTAGATGAAGGTTTACCAAGTTAACTAGTCTCACATTAAATAATTAATACACATATTGTTTTGTGACATCCATTTTAACCCCACAACGCTTCAACATTTTTCCTTTCTTGACCTTGGGCTCCCAATTGCCAGCCTTCTTTTTTCCTCCTGCCTTCTTGTCCTGTCCCTGGGCTGGTGTGTCCGCTTAGTCTGTTTTTTTTTTTTTTTTATGGGAGCTTTCCAATCTTTGATGAAGAGTAAACCTCGGGAGCAACTTCATTACTGAGCTATATGGGTGTCCTTGGGCGTACCCTCAGGGCTGTCCCAGTCTCTACCAGACCAGCTAGTGTGCTTTATTTTGTGTGTGTGTGTGCTCAAGTTTTGTTCTATATTTCTCTCTAGCTTTGTCCGGACGCTCTACTGTGATTCCTGTCAGAGCAATCAGTGGGGGTAGCCAGGTGTCATCTAGTTATATTGAACTCTGTCTTGTGGGGGCTGTTGTAATTGTGGTCCGTTAGTCCTTTGGACTAATTTTTCCCTTGTGTCTTTAGTTGTTTTCGATCTCCCTTGCTCAAGACAGTATGAGACCAATGCAGTATTATACTTAGATGGCTGCTCACAAGCTTTTGAGATCCCAGATATTACTCATCAAAGTAGAAGGTAGAATATTTTTCTTTAAATCTACGCTATGCCAGTTAAGCTATATATTTCCTGAGATCTTGGTCCCCACAACCCTCAGCCCAGTAATTCAATCCCTTGGGGAGTTAGGATGTATCTATGGATCTTCCATAACTTTGCCTTGAAGAAATTGTGCTGGTTTCTCCAGTACCGTGTACTATCTCACCCTTCAATGTTTGTTGTTTGTTGTCTGTTTAGTGTTTTTCCCTCCCACTTCTCATCTCTCTTGTAACCACCACGGAGTGTTTCTTTTTGTGTGTAAACATTTTCATGGGTTTTTAAATTAGTGGTCTCATACAATATTTGTCCTTTTGTGATTGGTTTATGTCTTAGGCTGGGTTCTCCAGAGAAGCAAAACAAGCATAACATCTAAATACGTGTATAGAGAGATTTATACCAAGGAAACAGCTCACGATTTTACACACTGAAACATTCCAACTCCTGGGTTAGAACAGAGGCCTCTCCCAATTCATGCAGGCATGGCAGCTGGCAAACCCAAGGCTAGGAGGTTGCATGATTAGCAGATTGGTGAATCCCAAGGTGGCAGGCAAGACTGCAAAGTTTCCCATGATTCACATAGCTGCAGGGGCTGGTGAACCCAAGATCACAGACAGTGAAGACTGATGAATTCCAAGATTAACAGGCAAGCTGCTAGCTTAAGTCCCCAAAACCAGAGGTCAGAAGACAAGAGAGGCAGCTGCTGGATCCACAAGCCAAAACCTTTTTGCAAGGTGAGCAGAAGAAAATAGGGGGCAAAAGGAGATTACATCATAGGGGTGATCACATTATACAACTGCTGACACACTGAGAATTATGGCTCAACCAAGTTGACACGTCTTAGTAAGCTAGTACTGCTGTAACAGAAATACCACAAGTGGATGGCTTCCACAAAGAGAAATTTATTTTCTGACAGAAAAGCTAAAAGTCCAAATTCAGGGCACCAGTTCCAGGAGAAATCTCTGCTGGCTCTGAAGGCAGGTCTTTTTTGCAATCTTCCCCTGTACTGTCAGCTTCTGAGGCACAGGTGTGCTCTGCTCCCTGGACTGCTTTTTTGTTGATAATGTAATGTTACCAACTCTGTGTTTGCTTGCCTTGCCTTTAAAGCCCCAGAGATTGTCTTAAGGCACAATACATCTTATAGATCGAGCCCTGTGTCACTAACACAGCCACCACCTATCTTCCATCATTAACATCATAGAGGCAGGATTTGCAACATACAGGAACATCACACAATACCAAGAATCATTGCCCAGCCAAAGTGCTACACTTATTTTTTGGGGGAAACAATTCAATCCATGATACCATCTCAATTTATTTCGCTCAGCATAATGCCCTGTAAGTCCATCCACGTTGTGAGATGCTTTGCAGATTCGTCATTGTTTTTTATCGTTGAATAGCATTCCATTGCACGTATGCGCCAGAGTTTGTTTATCGTTTTTCTGCTGGTGGGTGTGTAGGTTATTTCTATGTTTTTGCTGGTGTTAACAATGGCACAGTGAACATGGGTGTATATATATATGTCTACTCGTGTGACAGCTCTTATTTCTTCAGGCAGTATTTCCCAGGAGTGGAATTGCTGGATTGTATGGTATTTCTATTTCTACCTTTTTAAGGAAGTATCATATTTATCAAAATGGTTGTTCTATTTTGTTTTGCCACCTAACAGTGCATCAAAAGCCCTAAATCACCAAAGTCCCTTCAACATTTGTTACTTTCTGTTTTTTTTTTTTTTTATTAGTACCAGTAATGTCAGCGTGAGCTGGTATCTCATTGTAATTTTGATCTGTATTTCTCTAACGGCTAGTGATCAAGAGCATTTCCTCTTGTATCTGTTAGCCACTTCAATGTCTTCTTTGGCAAAGTGTGTGTTCATATCCTTTGGCCACTTTTTAATTGGCTTATTTGTCTTTTTGTTGTAGAGGTGTTGGATTTTCCAGTAGATTTTAGAGATTACTTTAGATTTGTCATAGACAACTTTTTTATCCCCCAGTCCAGAAGTCTTTTTCAGTCTTATGGTAAAGTCTTTTGATGAGCCTAAGTATTCAATTTTTAGAAGATCCTAATTATCTAGTTGTTTTAGTCAGCTAAACAAGTAACAGAAATACCACAGAATGGATGGCTTTACTGAAGGAAAGTTTATTCTTACACAGTCCGGTAGGCTACAAGTCCCTATTCAGGATGTCCACTCCAGGGGAAGGCTTTCTCTCTTGTTGGCTCTAGACACAAGTCTAGTATTGCATCAGTCTTTGTCCAGGGAGCATCTTGGCACAGGAACCTCAGGTATGAAGGATGCGCTCTTCTCCCAGTGCTGCTTTCTTGGAGCTGTGAGGTTCCCAACTCTTTGATTCCTTGTGTTTCCTTTTATCTTTTGTAGGATGAAAGGATTAAGGGTGGGGCAAGCCATACTCCAGGAAAACTCCCTTTGCAGTGGAGCAGGGAGGTAATCCTATGAAAGGATTTATAGTCCCACCTTAATCCTTTAACATACAGCACAGGAAAATCACAAAATGGAGAACAATCACAAAATACTGGGAATCGTGGCCCAACTACATGGCTACACATATTTCTGGGGGGACACAATTCAGCCCATGGCACTAGCTTATTTTCTCTTGTTTGTATGTTGTTACCTGTGGTTTATATCCTGTTAGTGCCGTGTATTAGGGCTGCTAGCATTGACTATTTTTTCTTCTGTGATACTTGTAGTTTTTGTTTTATATTTAACTTTTTGATCCATTTTGAATTAGCTTTATGCATGATAGGAGGTAAGAGTCCTGTTTTTTTATTTTTTATTTTTTTGGCAGATGGACATCCTGTTTTGCCAGGACTATTTGTTAAAAAAGACTGTCTTTCTACCATCTGATAGACTTTGGCCTTCTTTAAAGGTCAGGTGACCATAGGTGGATGGATTTATAGATGGTAGGTTCTGGTTCTTGTAGGCTGAAACTGTATTTGAGCTATTAGGCAAGGATGGGCTTGTTTTGCACATTTCTGAATTGCTGTCTTCTGGAACAGTATTTGATAAGAGGTACACAGTAAATATTTCAAAGAATAAATAAATGAGTATAATGAGGTCATTTTGGATGAAATTATGTCCTTTGAAAGATAGGATGAAGTTGTAACCACCATCCTGCTCAGGACCTATGACTGTGACTTTTTGGAAACAGGCCTTTGCAGATACTTATCAGTTAACAAGCAAGCCAAACCCAATACCATTGCGTCAATTCTGCCTTGTGATGACCCTATAGGTCAGAGTTTCCAAGGATCACCTGGTAGATTTGAACTGCTGACCTTTTAGTTAATATAGGTAGCACTTAACCACTCTACCACTCCACTAGGGTTTTTCTAATAAGCAAAAGTCAGATTCAAATGCAAACCAGAGGGAAGTGGGGAGCACAGCAAAGGAAAGGATTTTGTTATACAACACTGTACAAGAGAAAGCCAGGCAAATAATACAGCACTGTGAGAATTCCATCTCGTTCTTAAACTTCTGACTCCTAAGGTTGGCAGGATATGAGAATATAGACATGGGTGAAGAGTAGATCACGATGCAGGCTGAAGCTAGCCACCTGGGCAGACTGAGGCTTTTGAAGATCTGATCAGCACAGCAAAAAGAGTATGTTAAAGTTATATTTGGAACAAGAGGAATCAGAGCATGATAGAACTTCTACTTGGGCCTGTGGTTGATGGATGATAATCAGAATGTGTGAATATTGAGTTCATATTTTGCTTCGGTTCTTTTCATTAACAAAATTAAAAAAGGAATTTGGACTGGAGTGAAAAAATTATTTAACTCTCAATAAAATTGTATTGAATGCTGGTTTTAGGCCAGGAGATTGTCAGGGGCCATGAGGAAGCCTCAGGCCCCTAACACACAGGAAGTCTGGATAGTCCCTGAGAACGCGCGCGTGCGTTCTCAAACCACCCCCCGCATCACTGCCTAACGTCAACTGTACAGGCATACTGTCTGCCCAATCATAGAACACCAACTGTCTCATACCAGCTATCTTCCGATCCTAAGCCCTTCCCCCCCAACTTCTATATATATTACTCTGCTACAATAAAACCTCGAGGCTTGATCAGAATTTTGTCTTGCCTCCATTTCTTCGCATCCCTTGCTGCACTTTCATTTTCACAGGCTCCCCCTCGTCCCTCCGTTGATTCGCCCCGCGGGTCGGGGCAAAACTGGCGCCCAACGTGGGGCCCGAGGTACGGAGCTGCTGAAAAGACCCGCTTGAAAAGCCCTGGCCAGGCACCCCTTGAGCCTCCACGAGGTGTGAGTTTGGCTCGTCCTGAGTTACCGCGCGGTATTGACCCGTGAGAAGACTCGTTCCTGATCACCGCCGGCCTAGCCGCCCTGCGAGATTGATCTGTTAGAGGTAAGTGGGGAAGAAGCATGGGGCAAGAATTGAGTTCACATGAGCTCTTTCTCACAGGAATCAAAGATTCCTTCAAGATGCGAAGGATTAAGGCTAAGAAAAAAGATCTCGCACAATTCTTTATATTTTTGTCTGATGTTTGTCCTTGGTTTCCCCAGCAGGGGACAATAGACTCTAGATGTTGGAGAAGAGTTGGAGATTGCTTAAATGATTATTATAGAACTTTTGGACCTGAGAAGGTCCCTGTAACTGCCTTTTCATATTGGAATTTGATTAATGATGTGTTACAAAGCTCCCTTAAAGACCCAGATGTTCAAAAACTTGCTCACATTGGGGAGACGGTCCTTCGAAATAGCTCTCGCCCCCCCTCTGCTTGCCCATCGGTTTCTATAAATGTTCCAGAGGAGCCTTAGACAGCTGATATAAAAGAAATCCCCCAAACAAATCCTGACCTGCCTAGCCTGATTTACCCATCTTTAAAACCCTTTAGGGACAATTCCGATGCGGGCCAGTTGTCCCCCGAAGACCGGGAAATATTAGAAAGTCAGGCTGCACAATATCAGGGCAGCGGCGACCGTTGGGCTTTCACCGCCCCTGCCTTCCGCGGTCCCCCTAATGAAACTCTACAACCTCCTCCATATCTCCAGGGTTCCTCAGCTCCCCTCACTTCACCCCTTAACCCAGAGCACAGCACAATCATGGTTTCAGACCCCATTCGGCAGGCTAAAATCTCCCTCACTCAAGAAGTTTCCTCCTTAAGAGAACTGCTGACTCAGAAACGCGAACACTTAAAGCTTATCAAAGAAATCTGAGCCCTTGAGGCGGAGCTTGCTTCCACAACGCTCAGCCAGGTTTCAAAGAAAACCCCCCAGGGCTCAAGTCCCAAAGGCCCCCTTTTCACATTTCCCATAACCCGCAGTCAAAGGCCTCAACATGATACTGAAGAAGAGGAAGTAAGTAGCGAGCCTGGTGAGGGCCCAGGCTCGGGGGGAGAGGCTTCTGACCAAGAAAACCCCGCCCTGGAAGAGAGTAGTTCAGACAGACAAAAATACCGCCGCCTAAACCTCAAACATTTAAAAGACTTAAAGGCAGCTGTTAATAACTATGGCCCTACTGCCCCCTACAGCCTGGCCATATTGGAAAGCCTAAGTGAGCGATGGCTAACCCCTAATGATTGGCATTTCTTGGCACGAGCCACCTTATCCGGGGGTGATTTCGTACTCTGGCGCACTGATTTTGCAGAAAACTGCCGCGAGACTGCCCAGCGTAATAGTGAAAGCAGGACGTCCCGCTCTTGGACAAGAGATAAACTCTTGGGGTGAACTCCCTATGATACTAATGAGAAACAGGCAAATTTTCCCCCTGGTTTATTAGCACAAATACAAAACGCCGGCCTCAAGGCCTGGAGGCGTCTTCCCCCAAAGGGTTCAGCCACCACCTCCTTAGCTAAAATCTGTCAAGGCCCTGATGAGTCCTACAGTAACTTTGTCAGCCGCCTAACTGACACCGCTGAGCGTTTGGTGGGGGAAGGAGAAACCGATAGTGCCTTCATTAAACATCTTGCCTTTGAAAATACTAATCCTTCTTGTCAAGAGGCTCTAAGACCCCACCGCAGTGGTAGTCTTTCTGATTATGTTAAACTTTGTTCAGGAATAGGAGCTTCTCATGCCATTGGTATAGCTATAGGGGCCGCTCTCAAAGGTCTGGACCATGATAAACAACAAAAAACTTGCTTCAATTGCAAACGGCCCGGACATTATATACGCGAGTGTCCCACAGGTAAACAGAATCGGGGACCTCCTACTTCAGTGTGCCCCCGATGTAAGAAGGGCAAACATTGGGCCACAGATTGTTTTTCTAAAACTGACATCAACGGTCAGCCTCTCCCCCCAAAACAGGGAAACTCCCAGCGGGGCCAGCCCCTGGCCCCACCCTTGGGACAGAACCTAGGGGCAGTCAGGTTCGTCCCCCAGAAACAGACACAAAGACAAGTATCAGCTCCCTCTGCCGTGCCACTCCTGGAAGCGCAGGATTAGACCTCTGTTCCGCCACCGATACAATATTAGTGCCCGATCAGGGTGTTCAGCTCATCCCTACAGGGGTCTATGGGCTGCTACCCCCGGGAATGTTTGGTTTGATCTTAGGGCATGGCAGTTCCTCATTGGCCAGCCTTCATGTCATCCCTGGGGTCATTGATAATGACTACACAGGACAAATTACTCTTTTGGCCTTGGCTCCATTGGGGCCCCTGTCTGTTCCAAAAGGAAAGAGAATAGCACAACTTATATTACTTCCCTTAGATTCCACACCCACCAAACACCTACAGTCCATTAGGTTGAATTCTGCCTTTGGGTCTTCCATCACCTATTGGGTGCAACCAGTAACCCCTGATAGGCCAAGACTCACCCTCCAATTAGATGGTAAGGCCTTTGAAGGGATAGTGGATACAGGGGCAGATGCCACATTAATTTCAGCTAAATATTGGCCTTCCAACTGGCCCTGTGAGGCCTCAATAACTCATCTTGAAGGCATTGGCCAGTCTGTCAACCCTAAACAAAGCTCAAAAATTCTTACTTGGAAGGACTCTGAGGGTAACTCAGGACAGATTCAACCTTACATTGTTCCGGGTTTACCTGTTAATCTATGGGGTCGTGATGTCTTATCCCAGCTGGGGGTCATCATGTGGAGCCCAAATGAGATAATTACCCAACAGATGCTTAACCTAGGCTTCCTACCGGGACAAGGACTGGGAAAAAATAATCAAGGTATAAAGCAGCCTCTTCCTGTAATGCCTAAAAATAATCATTCAGGCTTGGGAAGTGAAAATTTTCCTTAGCGGTCATTGACTCCCCTGCACCCCACGCTGATAACATTAAGTGGAAATCTGAGTCTCCAGTGTGCGTAGATCAATGGCCCTTGACTGAACAAAAACTCACAGCTGCCACAGCGTTAGTGCAGGAACAGCTGGCTGCTGGACATTTAGAACCAACCACCTCTCCCTGGAATACTCCTATATTTGTGATCAAAAAGAAAAATGGGTCATGGCCACTCCTTCAGGACCTCAGAGAAATTAATAAAACCATGTTTACAATGGGGGCTCTCCAACATGGACTCCCCTCCCCCGTTGCCATTCCAGCTAACCATTTTAAAATCATTATTGATCTCAAAGATTGCTTCTTTACCATCCCTCTTCACCCACTTGATAGAGAACGCTTTGCGTTTAGCCTCCCAGTTATTAATTTTGAAGGACCAATGCAGCGCTATCAGTGGAAAGTTCTCCCTCAGGGCATGGCCAATAGTCCCACTCTGTGTCAAAAATTTGTTGCTCAGGCTGTAGACCCTCTTAGGCGTCGGTGGTCTTCCATTTATATCATTCATTACATGGATGATATTTTACTGGCGGGGGCCTCCAGCTTAGAGGTACTTAAGTGCAGCCAGGACCTAACTTGCCAACTAACTTCCCTTGGACTTCAAATTGCCCCGAACAAAATATAGCTTACTGACCCTTATTATTACCTCGGTTTTGAATTAAATAATAATCAAATCACCACTCAAAAACTTAACCTAAAACCTTCTCATCTACACACACTTAATGATTTTCAAAAGTTCCTGGGAGATATTAATTGGCTCCGACCGTACCTCAAACTTACAACAGGGGAATTAAAGCCATTGTTTGATACTCTTCATGGAGATGCCAGCCCCCTCTCTCCCCGTCACCTTAACCCTGAGGCAAAAAGGGCCCTTCACATTGTTGAAAAGGCCATACAACAACAACAGGTTACCTTCATAACTTATGAGCAGCCCTTTGCCCTTATTGTCTGTGCCACACAACATACACCCACGGAGGCTTTGTGGCAGAATGGCCCCCTCTTGTGGATACATCTATCCTCCACCCCAACTAAAGTTCTCCTCACCTATCCCTCCCTAGTGGCCAAACTTATAAGACTGGGCCGAGAAAAGAGCCGCCAACATTTCGGCAGGGACCCTGACCAACTTATCCTTCCTTACACCAAGGAACAAATAGACTGGCTTTCCCAAAATGATGATGATTGGATAATAACCCTATCCACGTTTCTAGGTACGGTTGATAACCACTATCTGTCCCATAAACTCCTTCAGTTCGCGTGGCTACATCCTTTTACCTTCCCCAAAATAACCTCTTTAAGTCCTTTGAAAGAAGCCTCTCTGGTCTTCTCAGATGGATCCTCCTCTGGCATTGCAGCATGGGTCATAAATTCACAGCCTTACAGTGCCCAATCTCCCTTTAAGTCAGCCCAGCTTGTGGAACTTTTTGATATCTTACAGGTCTTCACAATACTACACGATGTCCCCTTCAATCTTTACACCGACAGTGCTTACATAGCTCTATCAGTCCCAGTGTTAGAGACAGTTCCTTATATCAAACCATCTTCCAATGCTGTGTCTCTTTTTCAACAACTCCAATCCCTCATTTTAAAAAGACATACTCCTTTCTTTATTGGACACTTGCGGGCCCACGCGGACCTCCCTGGTCCACTTTCACAGGGTAATGATCTTGCAGACAAACAAACCCGCCTTGTCCTCTCAATTACCACCGACCCTATCGCCAGGGCTACACAAAGCCATGCCCTTCACCATCTCAATGCCCGCACACTCCGCATTATGTTTAAGATTTCCAGAGAACAGGCTAGACAAATCGTTAAAGACTGTCCAGCATGTGTTACTCTCTTGCCACTCCCCCATCTGGGGGTTAACCCAAGGGGCCTACTCCCCAATGAAATCTGGCAAATGGATGTTACCCACATTCCTGAATTTGGTAACCTCAAATATACCCATGTAACCATTGACACCTATAGTGGGTTCCTCCATGCCACCCTCCACAGTGGTGAGGCCTCTAAAAAATGTTATAGCACATGTTCTCCAATGTATTGCCATCATGGGAAAGCCCCAACAAATCAAAACAGACAATGGGCCAGGCTATACATCACAAACCTTTAAAAACTTCTGTAGTCAATTCCAGATTAAACATGTAACTGGCATTCCCTATAATCCTCAGGGACAGGGCATAATAGAACGAGCTCACCAGACCCTTAAGAACACCATGTCCAAACTTAAAACAAACACTCTTTACCCCACTAAAGGTTCCCCTCGTAACCTCCTAAATCATGCATTGTTCATCCTTAATTTCCTACAACTGGATCTTAATGAAAAATCTGCAGCAGATCACCTTTGGCACCAAGAAACTAAAAATCAATATACCAAGGTTATGTGGAAAGATCCTATAACCCACAAATGACATGGTCCTGATCCGGTTCTTATCTGGGGAAGAGGCCACGCCTGTGTGTATGATACCCCAGAGGGGGCCCCTCGGTGGTTACCTGAACGTTTTGTTAAGCCCATTAATGATAAACCCCCATCCAGGGAAAGAACCCCTGAGAAAGATTCTTCTTGTTTCTAGATCATGAAAATTGTCATCCTGTTAATAATCCTCACTCCGCCGGTGCATGGAGGATTCGGAGGCCCTGTGAACAAACAACAACTCATCAACGCCTTGTTCAGTAACCCCTGCGACTGCGGAGGAGGTACCCAAAGGAATCAGCCCACTAGTTATACCCGCTCAAATGACTGCGGAGATGAAACCGCTTTCTTAACCCATTCATCCCAACTTGGAGGGGGGTACAAACAGGAGTGAACATGTGTGACCAAACCTCGAACCATCCCCTCAGTAAACGGCCAGCCAGGGCCTTGTCCCGATAAGTGCTCGATACTGACCCAAATGCACTCCACTTGTTACCAAACTTCCCAATCCTGTAGTAAAGACGGCCAAGTATATCTAACTGCCATCCAAGAAAAGCAATATCGGGGCTCCACAGGGGGTGACTGGGACACGTCACCAGAAGGTGGCAGTAAATATAGTCAAGTCTCTTGTGTAGGAAAAGTTGGTGACCGTGTATGCTGGCCTCCAAAACAACCTATTCACGTATCAGACGGTGGTGGGCCATCAGACAGAGCCAGGGAGGCTGTAGTACAAGCAAAAATCAATCAACTCATTGCCCAGCAGTATCCTTCTCTTAATTATCACCCCTTGGCTCTCCCGAAGCCTCGGACTATTAACTTGGATACTGAAACCAATAACGTTCTTAAAACCACCCATAAAGTCTTGAATTCCTCCAACCCTTCCCTGGCTAGCGATTGTTGGCTATGCATGACTCTTGGGTCTCCCATGCCAACAGCTATCCCCACAAACAACTCCTCTACACTTTCATCCAGTAACTGTAGCCTCAGCCCACCTTTTCGAACACAGCCTGTTGGCTTTAATTCTTCCCATTGCTACCAAGGGTCATTCCAAAATAACAGCTTTGATCTAGATGTCGGATTTATAACATTTAATAATTGTACCAATACCACCAACCATACAGAGCCCCTCTGTCCAGCCCCTGGACAGGTTTTTATATGTGGAAATAACTTAGCCTATACAGCCTTACCCAGAAACTGGACAGGACTCTGTGTTCAGGCTAACCTCCTCCCAGATATTTCTATCATATCAGGAGACACCCCTGTCCCTGTCCCCAGTTTTGATTACATAGCCGGACAATCAAAACAAGCCCTCCAATTCATACCCCTTCTTGTGGGCCTGGGAGTTGCCGGGGCTACAACAACTGGCTCTGCCGGCCTGGGCATCGCCATAGACAAATACAATAAGTTATCACATCAATTAATAGACGATGTCCAAACCCTCTCCGGTACTATCAATGATTCACAAGATCAAATTGACTCCTTAGCTGAGGTAGCCTTGCAAAATCGAAGGGGCTTAGACCTTCTTACTGCAGAAAAAGGTGGTATTTGTTTAGTTTTACAGGAACACTGCTGCTTCTATGCCAATAAATCCGGGATTGTCCGAAACAAGATAAAGGATTTACAAGAAGATCTACAAAACAGACAAAGAAAACTACAAGAAAATCCATTTTGGACTGGACTGAACAGATTCTTTCCCTATCTCCTCCCCATCCTCGGCCCTCTTCTCAGTTTAATGTTAATTCTGTCTTTTGGCCCTTGGGCCTTCAAAAGACTTTGTTATCAAACAGCAGATAGACTCCGCTTTAGCTAAACCTATCCAGGTTCACTATCATCGCCTGGCAGTTGATGAAGAATATGCCACCAATAACGGATACTCCGACTTCCTTCCTCAGGGAACAGCATGAGAAGTAGAGGCATGCTTACCTCCTCACCGGTGTGCAAGAGAGGTATGGGCATTGGGAGAAGTGCGAAGCAAAGCATTGCAAGGGAAAGTTATCATAAACTCCTCTACCTTTCCCTGGGGCACACCTGGCTTGCATAGAGGTTGGTATCTATCACAAAATCAAGGCGGCTCTACCTCTCCTCCCCAAAAGATACCAAGAGCCAAAAATTACTTGGAGGAGCCGTGGTCAATACCCCCTCTCCCGATTAAAGCCCACCTCCCAACAAACAAAACAAAAAGGGAGGAGATGTCAGGGGCCATGAGGAAGCCTCAGGCCCCTAACACACAGGAAGTCTGGATAGTCCCTGAGAACGCGCATGCGCGTTCTCAAACCACCCCCCGCGTCACTGCCTAACGTCAACTGTACAGGCATACTGTCTGCCCAATCATAGAACACCAACTGTCTCATACCAGCTATCTTCCGATCTTAAGCCCTTCCCCTCCCCAACTTCTATATATATTACTCTGCTACAATAAAACCTTGAGGCTTGATCAGAATTTTGTCTTGCCTCCATTTCTTCGCATCCCTTGCTCCACTTTCATTTTCACAGGCTCCCCCTCGTCCCTCCGTTGATTTGCCCCGCGAGTCGGGGCAGGAGATGGTAGTGCAAATACTTTTTTCCTTGGGATGGTTTGCCAAGCAGGGAGACAGGAATCTGACCTACCCAGAGATGGGGGGAGATGGTGAAACCTCAAAGAATCTTTTCTGAGGAAGTAGCTTTTAAGATGTGACTGCAAAGATTACCAGAAGCAAGTCAGATAAAAAGTAGGAAGAAATCTTTTTCAGGTAGAAAGAAAAGCATTGTAAACGCTCTGAAGTAGAAATAGCTGGAATAACTCAAAAGAACAAAACGCCAGCTAGTTGGAGGGCAGTGTCAAGAAGATACGTCTATCAGCTGTGCCTTAATAGAGCTGAAAAAAGAAGCACCCCAGAACTCAGGAGCACAAAATATCAATTAAGTGTTTTTGCTTAATTGTCTGCAGGGTGGCAGATTTCAAAAGTTGGTTTGGATCTGGTCTACTCCGTGTGTCTCTCATTTTCCTTGGATTGGTGGGCTAACTTGGGACATAGTTTTCTCATGGCAATGGCAGAAGTTCATGTGGGCAAACTCGACCATAGAAGCCTATTTCAAGTTTCCTTCCATCATGTCTGTAACATCTACTTTCCCCTTGGCGTAAGCTCACCTCTTTGATACACTGAAGTATACTCTACCTACAGTGGGATGAGGAGGGAACAAATATTTTCTGAACAACAATCAGATCAAGTATGCAAAATGAAATTGGTATCTCTGCCTGCTCAACCTTGTGGTGTTGTTGCAGAATGAATGAACAGTTTTAGCTCCTTTATTGAATATATTCTATTTTCAGTTAATTTGAGTAGGCCATCACCATTTCTTCAAACCTTTCTACAAGATAGGCAAAGGCTGCCTGGGTTTTCCATGAACCAAATGCCTTTTGCATTATTGGGGTTGGGTGGAAGTGGGGTGTAATTTATTCTATTCATTCCCTCTACACTTTTTCTAATGACCCTGGGAGTTAAGATGTATGGAATGGGAAAGACATGTCACATTATGGTGAAACTGCCTTCCCACACTCCAGACAGAAGCCCAACTTCACTCCTTCGTCTCCAGTTGTAGAGAACGTCTTTCTTGGGGAAGGATTCTAGGAGCTACTCCATCTGCTGAAGATGGCAGCCCTCCAAACATGTGTACCTTTCTATGTCCTTTTGATCCTGGCAGAGGCCTGAAGACTTCTCCTCTCCTATCACGTATGAATGGAAGCCCAAGAAGAGTGCACGGTCCAGGCAACCTCTCACCTTCAGCAGGGCTGTGATTTGCCAGCTCTACGTCACTGTGAGGCAATGTCCCTGTTCCATGGCCCTGCCCTGGCATCAGGACTTCCTTTTCTGTGGCACATGGCCAATTGCAGTATCCCGGAGTAGCGATGCCTCATAGCAGTGATGGAGAAGTCCACTCTTGCTAGATTCTGCACTTACACATTTTTCTCGTTTGAACGTGGAGAAGGGAGATAAAATATTAGCCATTTAGTTCAGCAAATTGCTGAACTGGAACTTATGTCCAGGTCTTTTGACTACAATCAGTGCTCTGTTGAGAACACCACTGCTGCCTCCAGCGGCAGCTGAAACTCTCAGTTGGTCTCACTGTGATCAGGCTCACTGCAATCAGGCTTCAGACAGGGTGACTGGAAACAGATGAAAGGGTGGAAAAAAATGGACCTGAAGGGAATTGAAAATATTTGGTGCCAAGGGGAGGCAGAAGAAAGAAAAAGAAATGAGCCCTGGGGTGTGGTTTCTAAGCAAACACATTTTGGGAGAGGTGGGGTACCACTGCCTCCACCCCTCTGCAAGTGGCCTGAGGAGGCTCAAAAGCTGCCTGGCTTTTCTGGAGGTGTGATCAAAATGTAACAGGGGAAGGCATAAAAAAATGATCCCACTTCCTATTTGGAGGAGAGAAGGAAGTAAGAACTACTATAGGTAAGCACAAAAGGAGGAAGGAACTCAAACTATTCCAGAACATAGAAAAGGAAGGAATACTTCCAAGTTTATTCTAGGAAGCCAGCTAACTGTAATATTCAAGACAGGAAAAGGCATTACTAAAAAAGAATACTACAGACCAAGTGCTATTTAAGGTAAAATGCAATTTCAATACAAATCCCAACAGTATTCTTCACTGAGATTGCAAAACAAATCACTAACTTCGTGTGGAAGGCAAAGAGTCCTCAAATAACTAAAGGTTTATTAAAAATGAAGAACGAAGTAAGAGATCTCACCCTACTTGATCTCAAAACCTACTATACAGGCATTGTAGTCAAAAAGCCTAGTACTGGTACAACAGCAGACACATAGACCAATAGAACAGAACTGAGAACCCAGACTACCTATTGGCAGCCGATCTGCTACAAAGAACAAAAGTTTATTGAATGGGGAAGAGAAAAACCTTTCAACAAATGTTGCTTGCAAAATTGAATATCTATATGTAGAAAACTGAAGCATATCAACACAGAACTAACTCAAAATGAATCAAAGTTCTAAATGTAAAATGTAAAACTATAAAGATCTTGGAGAAAAAATTAGAGACAAAGCAAGGGGCCCTAATATATGGCATAAATAGAATATCAAATACAACTAAAAATGCACACACAGAAGAAAATGAATCAACTAAATGAGGCCTTCTAAAAATGAGACACTTCTGGGCAATGAAAGACTTCTCCAAAAGAGTGAAAAGAGAATCTACAGATTGGGAAAAACTTTTGACTACCACATATCTGACAAGGATCTAATGTCTAAAATCTATAGAAAACTGCATATGAAAAAATTTATGATGAAATGTTCTATATCATTAGCTTTTAAAAACCAAGCCCAAACCCATTATTATCAATACAGTTCTGACTCACAAAGTTTCCAAGAAGTGGTTGGTGAATTGGAACTGTTGAACTTTTGGTCAGCAGTCAAACTTTTAACCACTGTGCTACCAGGGTGGCCGTTAGTAACTGAAGAGAGACAAATCAAAATTACAATGAGATACCACCTCAACCCAACATTAACTGTCACTAAAAATCAAACCAATCAGCCAACCAACCAACCAGTCAGAAAATAATAAATGATGGCAAGGAAGTGGAAAGAGTGGACCTCACATACACTCTTGATGGGAATGTAAAATGGTACAATCACTAAGGAAAACAGTATGGTGTTTCCTGAAAAGACTAGAAATAGAGATGTCATATGATCCAGCAATCCCACCTGTAGGTATATACCCTAAAGATGTAGGGTATATTCTTTGACATAAGTAAACATATGCATACTCATGTTCATTACAGCATTTTCACAACAGCAAAAATGTGTAAGCAACCCAAGTGCCCATCGACAGACGAATGGATTAACAAACTGTTTCATGCATGCAATGAAATACTACACAATAGTAAAGAATAATGACAAATCCCTGAAAACCATTTCACAGCATGGGTGAATCTGGAGGGCATTATGCTGAGTAAAATAAGTCAATCACAAGAAGACAAATGTTGTGTGAGACCACTATTAAAAGATAACAACAAAAGGTTTATACACAGTGGGGGCAAACTCTCTGATGGCTACTAGGGATGGGAAAAGGAGGGAAGGAAAATTACTAAAGAGACAGTAGAGCAAACCCACTGCCATCAAATAGATTCCTACTCGTAGGAACCCTATAAGTCAGAGTAGAACTGCCTCATAGAGTTCTCAGAGAGCATCTGATGAATGTGAACAGCCAACCCTTCAGTTGGCAGATGTAGCACTTATCCAGTACATCACCAGTATTTCCAAAAAGAGATGGTAGATGTGTGTAAATATTGTTGAAAGAAAAGGCAATATACAATATGGGAGAAGTCAGCACAACTTGACCAAAGCAAGAGAGGACACCGAGAAGAATGTAAGAAGAAAGAACAACTATGGTAATTACAATAGCATAGACAATTCTGTAATAATAGAATCAACAAACAAAGAAATAGATATACACATAGACAGATAAGCTAAGAGGTGAGCAAGTGTGTAAGGGAGCACACCTGTTGGCAGATACAGCTTTAGTGGTGGGAATTTCTAAATACATGACTGTAGGTACTTGCTATGGATTCAGTTGTGTCTCCTTAAAATATGTGTCTTCTTGGCTAGGTCATGATTCCCGGTGTTGTATAGTTGTCCTCCATTTTGTCATCTGATGTTTTTACCCTACGTGTTGTAAATTCTGTATGATGCTAATGAGGCAAGATTAGAGGCAGTTATGTTAATGAGGCAGGATTCAAACTACAGTATTAGGTTGTATCCTGAGTCAATATCTTGAAATTAAAAAAGAGAGAGGTGAGCAGAGAAAAGGGAGACCTCATACCACTAAGAAAAAAGCACAGAGTTCAGTGCTTCCTTTGGAGCCAAGGTACCTGCTTTGAGAAGCTCCTAGACCAGGGAAGGATTGATGACAGGGACGTTTTCCTGGAAATGATAGGGACAGAAAGGTTTTCCTTGGACCTGGCACTCTGAATTTGAACTTACAATCTCTTAAACTGTGAGAAAATAAATTTTTGATATTGCAGAACTAGATAACTAACTAAGGAAACTCTAGCGGTGTAGTGGTTAAGTGCTACGTCTGCTAACCACAAATCAGCAGTTCAAATCTACCAGGTACTCCTTGGAAACTTCGCGGGGCATTTCTACTCTGTCCTACAGGATGAGTCAGAATAGTCTTGATGGAGCTGTTTTTTTAGTTAACTAGGACATATATTAATGTAGACACTAAAGTACAGAAGTGGCACAGTCAGGGAAACCTCTTAGATATAACAAACACCTCATGGGATGAAGTTCTGAGGCTTGAAGGTGAAGGACTGTAGACTGGGAAGATATCTGTGTTGATTGGCACAGCATAGTTCTTAAAGACAAGGTCCTACATCCTGCTTTGGTAAGTAGTGTCTGGGGTCTGAAAAGCTTGTGAGTGGCCTTCTAAGATAGAACTATCTGTTTCTCCTAGTCTAGAGCAAAGGAGAGTGGGAAAAAAATCTAAAAATTCAAGGGAGCAATTAGTCCAAAGGACTAATGGACTGATCGTAGACAACGCTGAGACAAGAAGAACTAGGTGGTGCCTGACTGCCACTACTGATTGATCTGGCTGGGATTACAACAGACAGTCCCAGAAAAAGGAAAAAGGTGTGGAACAAAAGATCAAATTCACAAAAAAGATAAAAAACTTAATGGTCTGATGTAAACTAGAGGAACTGTCAAGGCTGTGACCTGGGCATTCTTCTAACTCAAAATTGAAGTCACTCTTGTAGTTTATATTTTGGTCGAAGATTACAGAGCCCTATAAAACAAACAATACCACCCATAAGGAACACGACCTTAGATCAGTCCAGCATGTGAGATCAAATGGGCAACATCTGTCCAAACACCAAGTCAGGCAAGTGAGAAGGGACAGAAAAATAGGATAAGTGGAACTGGAGAACCCAAGGGGAAAAGGGATAGGGGAAGGTGCTGACACAATGAAATCCATGTCAGGAA
Source organism: Heterohyrax brucei (assembly GCA_028571685.1). NCBI lineage: Eukaryota > Metazoa > Chordata > Mammalia > Hyracoidea > Procaviidae > Heterohyrax > Heterohyrax brucei. Next base: position 191,161,149 of record CM053140.1, on the reverse strand, counting down.
ATAATCTGTGTATAAGTTTTTGAAGGAGAAACTACTTTGCGCTGTAAACTTTCACCTAAAACATAATTAAAAAAAGGAAGGAATAAAGAAGTAAGCTAGGAAACATGGGTCAAAAGCCAATTTTTATTTGCCTGTATTTAAACATTGGTATCAACTTGTATATCATCCCCAGGCCTGTTAGATTTTTCTAGTCCTCCCAGTCCTTAGATCTTTAGGTTTCTTCCCACATCTCCCCAGTATACCATCTACTTATCTATAGTTTTAGTCCTGGGACCCCCCACTTCCCTTTCCTCTTCCACCTGTTGGAGTGGGACAGTCTGGGCTAATGGCTGTTTAGTATCCATGCAAGTCTTCCCATATTCTGATAGAATGGAGAAAACTTGAAAGTGTCTTGCACATCTGACCTTGGAAGAAGCAGCAGGGCTGGGAACTGAGCGAGGGAAAGGTTGTAAAGCTGCTTTTGTGGGTCACCGAGCTCTCAGCACCGCCCACTCAAGCAAACTTCACATGTTCTGGGCTGGGTCTTTCTCGCGGCCTTGTCAGCTCACAGCAGATGAGAAATAGACACGAGATGAGGAAATTGTGGCTGGACAGCCAGTGAGGCAGTCTGCTCCCCATCTCTCTTCACTGTGAGGTGGCTGCAGAGCCTGAGTACTGCAGAGTGCCCGGTAGGAGAGAGGACCCAACCTGGACCCTCTGTCCTATGGACATGTTGGGGCAAACTCTCACTCTCATGCTCCTCCTGCTCCTCATGGGACACTGGGGTCAAGGTAAGGAGGTTCAGTCTAGTGTGGGATGGGGATTGACATGGACTAGGAGCTGTGCTCCCCAGAGAGACAGAAACCAGAGCCTCTGGACTGTGCCTTGTCCACAGTCATCTAGAATGGCAGCTCTGGGAGCTCTTGACAGCTCTGAACACTAAGTCTGATGAGATAGGCTTGCAGTGGGACTGAGGTCCCTGAGACACGTCTAGCCTGCCCCACGCTCTCCAGCAGTTTCAGCACAGCGTTCTTTCTCCCAGCTTCCATTTATCTTTCTGCCTAGTAGAGGCAAAAGCTTCCTCCCAGTGCCTGTGAGGAGAGCAAAGGCAACGTCACGCTCTCACTTTGGCGTGATCGTCAACAAAGAGGAGAAGCGGCACCTGGGCTTGGTTTCTGCAGGAAGTTGAGTGGTTCTGGAGCTGTGGACAGGCAAATAAATCTTTGTGACAGGAAAGCTGGGTTCTGAGGAGGGAGGTTGAGGCCAATCACCAGGGTAGAGGCTTTATCAGAATGCCCCGGTCCCCTAAATCCTGCAGCAACATGGGACCACAGACCCTTGGAGATTATTAGGGAAATGACCTAGTAGAGGGGGAAGAAGAGATACTACCAGGAAGGCCCACAGCAAACCTAAAATTGTCTGGTGGGCAGAGAGCCCTCTAACGTACACTTGGAATGGGATGGATACCCCAGCTGTAGACTGCTGCCCTTTTTCTCCAACCCTGGAGGCCAGAGTGCTCTGGGACTTGGATCCTGCTTTTAGCTTGGTAGCTACGTGAAGGGCATTGTGAGTGGAGATGCAGCAAGAGAAGGGTACACATTCTGGGTACCAAGGGAGGAAACTGAAGTCCAGGTCAGTGCTTGTTCATGGTCTGTTAGAAACTCAATATGAAGTCCTGTTCCTGGGTACTTTATGGTGCTTAGTGACATTTCTTTCCTTACCCGTGACCTAATCAGGATGTCTTACATTCATTTTTCAGGTTTCTTAAGGTATCATTAGTTTGTAACTGCTCCTGAAGCTTTTTCCTCTTTCATGACACTGAAATTTTTAAGATCACAAGGCAGTTGTTCTGAGAAGTCCTCTAAGCCTGGGCTTGTCTGATGTTGCTTTGGGATGCTGCCGTGTCTTTCTCACTACTACTTCATTGACTGAAGAGCTTAACTAATGTGCATAATACATATCTAAGATGGAATCCTTGGGTGGTGAAAGCAGTTAAGCGCTTGGCTACTACCCCAAAAGTTAATGGTTTTAAACCACCAAGAAGTGCTTCAAAAAAAAAAAAGGTCTGGAGGTTTCCTTCCAAAAGGTCACAGTCATTGAAAACCCTATGGAGCCCAGTTCTATTCTAACACACATGGCATCACCATGTGTCAGAACTGACTTGATGGCAACTGTTTTTCTCTTTTAAACAAGAGTCCTGATAGTGCAGTGGCTAAGATGCTTGGCCACTAACTGAAAGGTTGATAGTTCGAACCCAGGGGCAGCTCAGTGGGAAAAAGATGTGGCATGGCAGCTGGTTTCTGTAGAGATTTACATCCTTGGAAGTCCCATAGTACATTTCTACCGTACTCTGTGGGATTGCTGTGAGTCAGAATCAACCAGACTGTATATTTTACAACTTCTGTAAAATACTCACGTGACTTCTCGGCTTTGGAAGATCTTCCTAAGGTTTCTCACTTCATGTAAAGGAAAGGCTACACATTTTACAATGGCCTGTATGATGAACCATGCAGCGACCTCCCTGAACACCTCCTTTTATCTCCCCTCTTGCTCACTGAGTTTCAGTCACACTTGCCTGCTCATCTAGCATTTTCCACTCATGACTTTGCATTCATAGTTTGCTCTGACCAGAATTCTGCTCCAACTGGTAGCTGCATGGCTAGTTCCATTATTCCCTTAGGGTTTTGCTCAAATACTACCTCCTCAGTAGTGCCTTTCTTGTTAAAAATGGTAACGCTCTGGCTTAGTTATCTAGTGCCGTCGTATCAGAAATACCAGAAGTAGATGGCTTTAACAAACACAAATTTATTCTCTCACCATTTAAGAGGCTAGAAGTTCAAATTCAGGGTGCCAGCTTGAGGCAAAGGCTTTCTCTGTGAGTCGATTCTGGGGGAGGATTCTTGTCATCAATCGTCCCCTGATTTAGGAGTACATGGCTTGGCCTTGGCAACCCTGAGTCCAAAGGATGCACTCCAATCTGCTCACTTCTCTCTTTTATATCTCCAAAGAGATTGAATCAAGATACAAGCTAATTCTGTAGACTGGGTCCTGCTTCATTAACAGAACTGCCACCAATCCTGCCTCTTTAATGTCATGGTGGTTAGGAATTACAACACAGCAAAATCACCTCAGATCACAGAATGATGGGCAATCACACAATGCTGGGAACCATGGCCTAGCCAAGTTAACACACATTTTTAGGGGACACAATTCAATCTACAACAGGTCTTTTCTTTCTCTTTCTGTTGAATTTTTCTCCCAGTATTCATCTCTGCTTTACATATTACACGAAAACCCTGGTTGCATAGAACCAAAATGTAGGCAGTTTAAATCTACCAGGTGCATCCTGGAAACTCTATAGGGCAGTTCTACTCTGTCCTGTAGGGTTGCTATGAGTTGAAATTGACTCGATGGCACTGGGTTAGGTTTTTAGGTTAGGTTTACGTGTTACATATTTCACTTTTTTTTCTCCTGTCCCTCAGTCTCCTCTTCACCCCACTAGAATGTAAACTTTTTGAGTGTAGGGCTTTTATCTTTGTTCTCTGCTGTATCTTCAGCATCTAGAAGAGTGCCTAGTATCAGTAGACCGTTGACATATACTTATTTATTGAACGAATGAATATTTTTAACGATCCATGATATAAAATGAGAGTTTGTCTGTCTACTGGAGAGTTTTGGTTGGAAAATGCTGTTCTAGACTCTAAATCATGTACTACATCTCTAACCTTCATGAAATTAACTAACCTCTCATTTTTCAGTTTTTTTCATCTGTAAGATGAAGTTAACAATGGTGATTGCTTTGTAGGAATGTTGTCAGGTTTAAATGAGATATAGTGGTTAATATAAGTAGTTAGCAAAGTGCTTGAATTACAGTGACTACCCCAGAATATGCATTTATATTATCAAGTTCTTTGAAGGCAGAGTGTATATTTAACATAGTTTTGCAAGCAGAGTCAAGAAGACAGTTCAGTAATCCTCTGTTAAGTTAGTTGACAAGAAAGTGTTGGTAAAGAATTACAGGATAAGATGATAAAGTTTTAATGTGTGACTCTTTCTGAGGGTTCTTTTTCTTCTTATTATCAGTATCTTAGGCAGACTATAACATTTTTTTTTAACTTAAAGGAACATGTCTCCAAGGCATTTAATCATGCTACATTGTATTGCGAAATAACTCTAATTGTTTTCACAATTTTCATTCCCATTCTATATTTCTATGGCTATATTTATTTATTTAGAGTAGTTCTGTACCAGGCACTGGGCTGGGTATTGAAGATTCAAGGTCGAATAAGTAGAAATGGCCTCTTCCTTCATTAACCTATGCTCTAGTGAGGAAGATATATTAAACCTACATCACACAAGTCAGTGTACAATTACAGTTGTGATCACTGAACAGCACAGTGCGTAACAAACAGTGGGGGCTCCAGACATGTTTACTGAGTGGATAAATGAAATATTTGCAGGCATTTTAGAAGCAGATAGGGATAGTTTTGGGGCCTGGTGTGTTGAGGGGATTCTGACTCATAGGGACCCCACAGAGTGGAGCTGCTGCATAGTGTTTCCAGGGAGTGCCTGGTGTATTCAAATTGCATCCTTCTAGGTAGCAGCCGTAGAACTTAACCACTACAGTGCCAAAGTTTCCCTTGGGGGAATAAGGACCTTCAGATCTCTGCCCATTGCTGCTGTTACAGATTGTACTGCGTCTCTCCGAAATGTATGTCAACTTGACAAAGCCATGATTCCCAGTATCGTGTGACTGTCCATCATTTTGTGATCTGCTGTGATTATCCTGTGTGGTAAATCCAAACCTCCACAGTGTTAATGAGGCAATATTAAAGGCAATTACGTTAATGAGGCAGGATTCAGTCTACATGATTAGGGTGTATCTTGAATCAATCTCTTTTGAGACATAAAACAGAGAAATGAACAGAGAGAAGAGGGACCTTGTGCCACCAAGAGTGAAAAATTAAGAGATGAATGTGTCCTAGGGACCTCAGGGGTCCTATGCTGGGCCACTCCTGGGTCAGGGGAAGACTGATGACAAGGATCGTCCCCCCGAGAGCAAACAGAAAGAAAGTCTTCCCCTGGAAATGACACCTTGAGTTCAGACTTCTAGCCTCCTAAACTGTGAGAGAATAGATTTCTGTTTGTTAAAGCCGTCCACTGTGGTAGTTCTGATACAGCAGTGCTAGAACATTAAGATAGTTGCTAACTGAAAGGTTGGCGGTTTGAACACCTCAGCCACTTCACGGGAGAGAGATGTGGCAGTCGACTTCCGTAAAGATTTGCTACACTGAAATCCTGTGGGGTGCTTCTACCCTGTCATACTCAAGTCTGTGTGAATCGGACTAGATGGCACACAATGATAGTACGTGATGACTACCAAGGAGAGCTACGTAAGAAATACAGTATCATTAAAAAATAAAATCCTGGCCTACAGGAGTGGGCTGAGGCCCTCAGATTCGTTTTGGACCCCAAATTCTGATTTTGTTTGTGAAACCTTAAAGGATACATTGGAGGCTATGAACCTCCAGGAGCTGCAGGACCTGTGGTAACGGTGCTAGACAAGAAAAGGTTAAGAGAAAGCATCTCATGGGTTAGCCATAAAGATTCCCAGGATTCAGTGCCTGGCTTTGGGGATGTGAACGACAAATTAGTTGAGGATCTCCCTGAGGATATAAGCCTGTGTAACAGGACGGTGATGGTCCCTCAGTCCTCTTGCCCAGGGCTTCAGCCCTATGTCTGGCATGATGGTACCAGGCCAGCTACAGGGTGAGCCTGGGTGAGGGTTTCCTTGGGGTCAGAAATCGATGGTCCTAATGAACTTCTTCCTTCTCTTGCTATGTTGAAACTTTCACTTCTCAGGGAAGGCACTCTAACTGCTACTGCTTTGGCTGGACTCCAGGCAAACTCAGGGAGGTCTGGAGTCTCTTTTGCTCATTTCTTCCTTGTTGTAACTTCTCTCAAGCAGGTCAGTGGTGAAGGATCTGGCCACCAGCCAGAGACTGAGGCTCAGAGAACACAGGGTAACAGCACCATTCTGAAAGGAGCCTGGCCCTATGAAACACACATTACATGTAGCCAGGCCATTGGCTTAAAAAAAAATTTTTTTTTAATGTGGTAAGGTACGTATTATGAAAGATTTGCCACTTCAACCATTTTTATATGTACATTTCAGCAATAGTTACATTCACTATTGTTGTGCAACCATTATCACTATTTATTGCCAAGATTTTTCATTTCCCTTAACAGAAACAGTACCGTTTAAGCAGTAACTTCCTATTTCTCCCTCTCAACCACCCATGGCAACCACTAATAAACGTCAGTGTCTGTGCATTTATCTATTTTACATGTATCATGTAAGTGGGATCATATAACATTTGGCCTCCTGTCTGCTTTTCTGTAACTTAATAATGTTTTCAAGTGTCATCCATTTTGTAGGATGTATCAAAACTTCATTTCTCTTTATGGTTGACTAATATTCCATTGCGTGTGTATACTACATTTGTTTAACTCTTCATGTGTTGTAGACATTTGTGTGGTTTCCACCTTCTGTCCGTTGTGAAGAGTACTGCAGTGTGTGCCAGTATACAAGTATCTGAGACCCTGCTTTCTATTCTTTTAGGAATTTCTGAGTGATATGGCAATTGTTTAACAATTGTTTAACAATTGTTCCGTTGTCTTCATTTTCTTTTTTAACATTTTATTGTGGTTTAGGTGAAAGTTTACAGAGCAAACCAGTGTCCCAATCAACAGTTTATATACAGATTTTTTATGATTGGTTTCAATCCCCTTGATGTGTCAGCACTCTCCCCACTTCCACCTCGTGTTCCCCATTCCCACTCACCCAGCTTTCCTGCCCCTTTGTACCTTCTGAACTTTGTTTTTGAGTACATGCTACCCTTTTAGTCTCATATATTTGAATGTTCCAAGGAGCTCATTCTCACTGGTGGTCTTGCTTGTTCCATAGGCCTATCTATTGTTTGGCCAACAAGTGATCTCTGGGGGTGGGTTCACTTTCACGTTTGAAGGGTATCTAAGGTAGACAGTCTCAGGGTTTCCACTAGTCTCAGATCTGTAAGTCTGTTCTTTTTGTTTTTTAATGAATTTGAGTTTTGTTTGATCTTTTTCTCCATTTCTGTCTAAGACCTTCCTTTCTGATTCCCAGCAGAGCAGTCTGCAATGGTAGCTAGGCACCATCTAGTTCTTCTTGTCTCGGGCTAGAGGTCTTAGGCTGTATTTACATGGTCCATTAGTCCTTTGGACTCAGTGTTTCCTTGAATCTTCAGTTTTCTTCGCTCTTCTTTGCTTCAGATGGGGAGAGGCAAATAGTTGTATACTGTTTATACTGTTTGAGAAACTGCCAAACTGTGTTCTGAAGTGATTGCATAATTTTATAATATCAGTATTGCTTTGATTTGCATAGCTCTAGTAACTGATGACATCCAGTATCTTCTCATGTGCTTGCTGGCCGTTTGTATACTTTCTTTGGAGAAACGTTTGTTCAAATCCTTTGCCCATTTTTAAAACATTGGGTTGCTTGACTTTTTGTTGTAGAGTTCATGTATTTTGGAATAAAAACCCATGTTGGATACTGTATTTTTACACTAATGACACGTGTCTTCTATGTTTGTTTTTTGTCAGCTGTTCCCGCTCTCCTTAATGTATTTTTATAAGCACTGCTATGCCTTTCTATTTCTACATTTCCTGTAAAAAATTAGCACAGTGTGCTTGTAAAAATGTCTCATGGAGGAGGAAGCAGTTGTTAAAGGTAGGAGGCTTGCGTTATTTGTATAAATACAGTATGTGGCTTCCAAGTATGTTTCTTATTCTAAACTTTGTCTCTTCACTTTCTTGAGGAAGCCCTTTGTTGTACAAATGTCTTTTAATTCTGGTGAAGTCTAATTTATCTATTTTTTCTTTTGTTGAGCATGTTTTTGTTATCTTATCTAAGAATCCATTGTTGAAACTAGGCCCCAAAACATTATCCCTACGTTTTGTTCTAATAGTTTTATGGTCTTAGTTCTTATATACTTCAATTACTGGTCCACTTTAAGTTAATTTTTATGTAGAGAGATCCAGTTGTCTTAGCATCATTTACTGAAAAGACTATTTTTTTCCCAGTTTGAATACGCTTGTTGAAAATCAATTGACCATAGATGTATGAGTTTATTTCTGGGCTTTCATTTCTATGCCCTTTATCTATGTCTTCATTCTTATTACTGTAGCTTTATAGTATGTTTTGAAATTGGAAAGTATGAATACTCCTGTTTTGTTCTTTCAGGCCATTTTTTTTTCCAAAACAAACCTTTCTACTGAAGGGCAGTATGTACAAAAAAGTGCTGTAATGCAATGAATTGCTTAATATGGCCCTTCTAGCTATAGTCTTTGTGAATCATGCACAGTGATCAAGTGGAAATATGCAAAGAAATTATTTGGAACCCTAACAAAGGGATTGGTCAGTTTTGCCATCCCATTAGGCTTAAAATGAGCCATCCCAGAGGGAGGCAGAAAGGGTATCACCACCACTGAGGATGCAGAACCAGAGGGAGAATGTGCCCTTTGGACATGAGGTCCTGGCACTGAGAAGCTCCTCAAAACAGGAGACCTGCAACAAGAGGGAGAACCGAGAGAGAGCTGCAACACTGAAGATGGTGAGAAGTGGTGTCAGAGAAACAGCAGTAGGAGAGGCGGGAGACAGCAGGAAACAGGTAGGAGATGGTATAGTGTGGCAGGAGCTCAAAGACTGAGAAAACTGGGTGCGTTCTGGCAGGATACTTACTGGTGGAGTGGAGTGCCTTGAGCACTTATCCACAGAGGGTACAAACATGTCTGATTTTTGCCTCAGAGAAATCAGCCTTAGCAGATGCTAAAGGTGATTCTCCCTCCTCCTTGTGAAGTTTGCGGAGGTCAGATGCTACCTCTGCTCCATTTTTACATGCACAAAATTATGAATGCACATCTCAATGAATTACTGTAATTGGAAAACACAGTTGAATCCACCACATGTTCTCTCCCATTTATTACTTCCTTCCTCTTCCCCAAATGTAACCACTATCCTGACTTCTAGTATTGTAGGTTAGTTTTGCCCCAATAGAAACGAAATCACAGAGTGTATATTCGTGTGTCTCTTTTTGCTCAACATTTTGTAAGATTTGTTCATGGTACGACTTGTAGCCATTCATTTTCATGGTTGCGTAATGTTTCACTGTAGGTAAGAGCGTGATTTATTTATCTATACTACTATTGATGGGCGTTTGGGTTGTTTTGAGGTTTTTGCTGTTATAATAATGCTGTTGTGAGCCATTTGTACAAGCTTTTTTAAAAAAAACATGTGTGTATGTTGAGTATATTTCTAGGCACAGAATTGCTGAGCTGGGGGGATACGTGCATTCACCTCTAGCAGATGCTGCCAAACTTTTCTCCAGAGCAAGTGAATAAAACAGTGTGTCAGAGTTCCATGTTTGTTTCAGAGTCACTAGCTTTTTATTCTGAGGGCCTGCAACATGAGAAACGGAAGTACAGGGAACAATGTCTCCACGATTTCCCTGATATTCTACCTGGAGTTGACTTTAGCGTCATTCTTTGGGGTTAAATGAGATACATTCTTGAATTCAATCAATTAGTTAATTAATAAAGCAAAAGATTTATGAAGCACCTACTGTGCTTTGAGACTATGCAAAGTTTTGTGGGGGAAGCAAAGATGAAACAGATGTCGATTCTGCTCTGAAAAATATTTCATCCAGTTTGGGGAAAATGTTATCGTTGTTTGCTGCTACAGAGCTGACTCCAACTCATGGTGACTGACCCTGTGTCCAAGAGAGTGCAATATTGCCAGGTCCTGTGCCATTCTCACAGTCACCAGCATGTTACAAATCCATCGTTGTGGCTCTTGTGCCAATCCATCTCACTGGGGGTCTCCCTCACCCTCTTGGCCCTCTGCTTCGCCAAACATGATGACTTCCTCTAGTGGCTGATCCTTCCTGATGATGTGCCCAAAGGAAGTCAGTCAGAAATATTCCGTTATGGCTGATTTCTGGAAGTAGATCATCAGGTCTTCCTTCCTAGTCTGTCTTGGTCTGGAAGCTGAGACCTGTCTACCGTGAGTGATCCTGCTGGTATTTGAGATGACAGTGTCACAGTGATACATACAAGTCATCATAGCATGGCAAACTGACAGATGGGTGGTGGTAGGGGAAAAGAGGCACGTGCAACAACTACAAAGGGCAGGTAAGTACTACTGACAGGCTAGATACATTCAGAGTACAGGAGGAGCTAAGAAAGTGGAGTGTCCTTATAGAAAGGGATGCTGGGCAATTGGTCTTGAAGGATAAATAAGAGCTGAGGAGGTAGAGACAGTGTAGGAGGGCATTCTAGACGTAGGGAACAGCCTAAGAAAAAGTGCTAGAAACACAGGGCTTGAATGGGAAACATGAAAGGCAAATGCATTTAATGTGGGGAAAGATACTGTTACAGATGAAATGATTTCATCACTTACACAAACAGGTGTTTGATGGAGGAAAGGGGGTTGCATTGCTTGAGGAACAGAGTCATTGTTGATGTGGATGGGTCTAAGTTGAGAAGAAAAGAGACAATATGGCGGGGATGCAGACCCTGGATGATTCCTTATCTTATGCGTGATCAGCCCGGGCCCTGCCTTAGTACTTTGGGGACGGGGGTCTCTCTGGGTTTTCTTTATCTGTCCCCAAAACGTTCCCCACTCCTGCCTTTACTCAAGCCTGGCTTCACTAGCCTGAGCTGAGAAAACCACAACATCCTCTAGTTGGCTGTTAGAAAATAGACTTGCTCTGAGAATCTCCCCTGCTTTGTATCCAGGCTCGCAGGCTCAGCAGGTCCAGTTCAAAGGAACCTCAGCTGGTGGTGGACACTACACAGTTTTGGAGGCTGCAGTTCATGCACCAGGGCTCAGATCTGGGCTGGCTTCACAGATAGGTCAAACTGCCTGGCTGACCATCACTGCTTCCGGTGTTGGCAGTGTTCTCTGCCCCTCGTACAAGCAGGGTTATTGAGCTACTCCACACTCTCTTAACCACCGGAAAAGGGCCCAGAGGCCGCTGAGCGGTAGCAACAGCAGTGGCAGTGGCTTTGGGGCCTTCTCTGACCACCAGAGTCTGCTGTGGTTTTTCCTCTCTGAATTTTGCAGCCCTAGATATCAGGCTGTCCCCCATGTCTTGTTGCAGTTGTAGGGACTTGCATTGAAGTTGTCTTTATATATTGACATTTCTTGTTCATCCACTTGTTTCTACAACTCTTTGGAACAGCAACTAAGATCTTTTTGTATCAGCCACAACATCTGCTGTGTGGTTCCTGCCCACCTGTCTTTCTAGCGTACCCCTGCCATGACCTTCTGTCTTCTGCCCCAGCCCCTTCCAGCCCTGTTTTGTTCCTGTTCTTTTATTGTTATGATCTGGCTTCCATTTCTTATTTAAAATCCTATCCTTGCCTCGAACACTTTGATTTTTGTGACTAGTACTTCTGGCTGTTATCCTGAAACACTTAGACTTGGTTGCCTTGTTGCTCTTGGCATGTCCTTTTGTAAAATACTCAGTGTCACCCGTACTCCCAGTCCATTGGTGCTTTAGGCAGGGTGGAAATGTGAATACCTGTCACTCAGTCCAGGGCCTGCCTAATGAAACGTATGTTCATCTTTGTGACTCCCTGTCTGTTGAGCCTTACCCTTGACTGTTCACATGACTGACATTGCAAATTAACTAGTCCAATGTGTCCTGTCTCTGCATCCTTTGTTGTTATTGTATGTTGTCCATTTGATGCCAACTCATGGTGACCCTATATGACAGAGCCCCATAGGGTTTCTAGGTTGTAAGCTTTATGGAAGATCACAGGGTCTTTTCTCCCATGGAGCTGTCAATGGATTCAGTTGGCAACTGAGTACTTAACCACATGCCTCCAGAGCCCCCTTTACCACTTAGCACTTGCTTATTTTGTATAGGAAACTCTGGTGGCGTAGTGGTTAAGTGCTAAATCTGCTAATCATGAGGTAAGCAGTTCAAATACAACCAGCACTCCTCGGAAACTCTATGGAGCAGTTCTACTCTGTCTTATAGGGTTACTATGAGTTGGAACTGACTCAACGGCAGTGGGTAATTACGTACAATGAGTCATTTTCCTTTTTCTATGTACTGTTTTATTCCAAATTCTCCTCCATATCACTTGCCTGGACTGGTCAGTCTCTTGGTTTCTTTATCTTCTTCCTTTTCCATAGCCGAGGGAGGATGATACGTGCTTCCGAGAAATGAAAACTCATACTAAGTATCTACTTCTTTGCAAGTCCTGCCTATCATGAAGACCACATTTCTTGGTTCTTCTATCTCTAATAATCTGTATGGTTTCTGGAAAGAAATCACCACACAGCACGTCATTCTGTCAGATCATCTTTGAAAATGTTCTTGATGACATTTATGCTTCCCTGAAAGAATCTTTGTTTAATTTTTCATTTACTTACGGTATTTACTCCAAATGGGAAGTAAACTTCATGAGAACAGGGAGCTTGCATGTCTTGCTCATCTTTATATCCTAATGCCTGAAGCAGTGGGATCAATTTTGTCCTACCGGGGACATTTGGAAATGTCTGAAGACACTTTGATTGTGACTACTGGATGTGGAGGTGATACTGGATTCCGGAGGGCAGAGGTCAGTGATGTTGCTAAATATTCTTCAAATGTGCAGGGCAGCATATCCTCAGTTCACAACAAAGAATTGTCTGCCCCTAAATGTCAATAGTGCCAAGGTTGAGAAATTCTGTCCTAGAGCAACGCCTGACATAGTGTTAACAAATACTTGTTGAGTGAAGGAATTGCTGTAGAAAAGTAAAAATTAATTTTGCTTCCCATTTCTCTGTCACTAAACTGTAAGAACCAATCAGACCAATTGCATTCTATTCCCAACTACTCTGACACCAGCTGCACATGCACTTCTTCCTCTGACCCTAACCAACTGGAGCTAGGTCAGATCTCATAACTTAAAGAGTACAGTCTTCCAGACTGTCAAATCTCCCCCAGACCATGGACTCTAGTCACAAGCTTGTGAGTCGCCATGTAAATGAGCCATTTCTTTTATAAGAATCAGCACAAAACTGGTTCCTGTGAGATGGTAGTTAAAGGTGTTCCAAATGTTTAACTTTTCAAGATTTCTGTACCACTCCACCATCTGTAACATCAACTACTTCTCCCCTCAGTACTCTTCCTCTGTCTTTGGGTTTCATAATTTCCTGCAACATTTTACAGGACTCATAAACTGTATCAAAGAAATGGCCCATGTGATTGTGGAGGCTGGCAAGGCCCAACTCTGTGAGTCAGGCATAAGCTTCTCTTGACTCGTGTTAGCAGCAGAGGTCAATGAATCCAAATCAGCAGCCCAGACAACAGGCTGCTAGCTCACAAGGCTGTAGATGCTGGTGAATCAGGTCAGACGATAGGCTGCTGGCCCACAGGGCTGTAAAGCCAGCAAATCTCAGAACTGGTAGGTCAATGGCAGGCCACTGGCTGAAGTTCAATGAACTGGAGATCAGACAAAGATGAACTGAACACAGGATCCATCTGCACAGAGAGAGCCCTCCACAACACCCGTGTGTGTGTGTGTGTGTGTGTGTGTGTGTGTGTGTGTGTGTGTATTGGATACAGGCCCCACCCCAGGAAAAGGGGGAACTTGAATCACCTTGTGCCCTCCTGCAAGGCTGTAATTTAAGCATCTCACATTAATGCTATTGCATTAAAATACAGAAGTTAGTATTTATCACACATAAAATGGAATTTAATTTACGATAATTACGTCAGATCATAAAATGGACGACAGCCACACAATGCTGAGAATCATAGCCTAGCTAAACCAACACAGAACACCAACCATCACACCTCATTAGGGTTCCATACACGTTATTTCTGTGGTTCCAGTCATTGTGTGGAAGTTACAAAGACTAAGGCTAGAAGGATGATACTGAGTAATTCACTGTACTGCACCATGACAACCCTTACTTCTGCTGTCTACAAATTGAGTCTTTTCCCTCTGCCTTTTCGGGATGCCAGTCTTAAGCTCTGGAGTCCACAGCCTCTCTCTCTTCTGACCTATTGCACCTATTCCTTTGGGTTTGATAATTTTCTAGAATGCTCAGAAAACTTACAGAAAGTGCTATATACATCCTTATAATTACAGTTTTATTATAACAAAAAAGATACAAATGAAGACATACATAGGACAAAGTCTGGGAGAGTACTTAATATGGAGCTTCCATGTCCTGAGTCTACTAACCTTCCATGTTCCTCCATGTCTGTCACTAACTAGGAACCTCTTGGAGCTTCAGTGTCCAGAATCTGTATTGGGGTTGCATCATGTAGTCACAGTTGATCAAATCAGTCTCTTCTTGCTCCCCAAGGTCAGTTGATGTCATCTGGTGGTCTTTCTAACCTGGCCAGCATTCATCCAGGAGTCACTTTATTAGTATAAACCCACAGATGTGGTCTGGAAGCTTTGCAAAGACACTTCAGTAGCTAGAGCAATTTTAAGCTTTTATTGGTTATCTCTCAAGAATCTAGAATAGAGGACATATTCTTTGGGTAAAGTTACTATAGAACCGTATTGAGTTGGCCCCTATGATGTCCTTTTTCATTTTTGATATTGTCAATTAATTTTTTCATTTTTATTGATTGATTTTTCTAGAGATAGATACATTTTAATATTATTTGTCTGAAGAACTAACTTTTGATTTGGCTCATTTTCTCTTTTGTATGTTTTTATTTCATGTATGTCTGCTGTTTATTATTTCCTCCTTTCTACCTTCTTTTCATTATTACTACTATTCCTTCTATTTATTTAAATTAGTTTTTTGAGATTGAGGCTTATAGCACTGCTTTGAAAGTTCCCTTTTTCTGATATATGAACTTACAGCTGTAATTCGCTTCTAAACCTTGCTGTATTCTGTGTTTTGATAATCATTATCATTTAGTTTGAAACATTTTCCAAATTCTATTGTAATTTATTCTCTGACTCATGGATTATTTATAAATATTTTGTTTATGCTTCAAATATCTGAGTTTTCTGATTATTTTTTTGTTAAATTAATTTCTAGTTTAATTCCACTGTGGTCAAAGGACATAATTTCTGGGATTTTAATATTTTAACCTTTGTTGAGATTTGGTTTATGACTTGTACTATGTTTTCCAAATCTGTCTTGATAACCTCCCTCAATTTTGGAAAATTCTCAATCATTATCTTTTTGCCCCATCTGTCTCGTCTCTCCTGGTACTCCAATTATACTTAGCTTAGACCTTTTCACCATATCTCAGAGCTTTCTCACCATCTTGCATATATGTTTCCATTCTTTTGTTTCTCTGCACTTTAACTTTGATATTTTATTTTGACTTATAGCTTTCTAATTCTCCTTCAGTTGTGTTTAAAGGACTTTTAAACCACTCCCCAGTTGGGTTCTTTTTCTGTGTATTTTGCATTTTATTTCTAGAAGCTTCACTCAATTTTTTAAAAATATAATCTCTAGTTTATTAGGTAGATTGTGTTAGACAGTGAAGCCTCTGAAAACTAGAAGTCAACAGGAATGTCTTGTTTTCCTGGTTCTTGCAAGTTTTCCACCTTTGGTGGGGTTCAATCTCACAGTTTTTCTATCACCTGTTTTAATGGAAAATGTTTGTGTTTTCTTTCTCTAACACGTTTATGTCTTACACAGGTTCTCTTATGTAACAAATCACCTTAAAACTTAATAATTTAAAATGACAACCACTTGTTTACTGAATCCTGCTAGGTGGTGATTTGTGCTGGAGTAAGCTGAGAAGGTTTTCAGTTTCAGCTTGCATCACTCATGCTCTGTGGTCAGCTATCCAGCTGGTGTGGGTGGGTGATCAAGAATAGCCCCAGCTACATTGGCTCATTTTCATTTTATGACCTCTCTTATCAGCCACTGGTCTCTTCTAGGCCCGTTCACATGGCAGTTAGGGTTCCAAGTATGCCTCTTTGTTTATAGACTTAGAACTGGCACATCATTTTTGCTGTGTTCAGTTGGCCAAAGTAAGTCAGAAGGCCAGTTCATTTACAGAAGTGGAGAAGCTGACCCTATCTCTTGATGATGGAAGATGCTACAAAGTGACATTGCAGTGGGTGTGGCCATAGTTGCATTGTATCATATGGGTTCTCTGATGAAATTCTCAAACTTGTATTTTGTTTTCTTGAACACATTGAACACTATTATTTTAAACTCTGTGACTGTTAGCTCTATTATCTAGATGCTCCATGGATCTGTTTCTATTTACTTTTTTCATTTGGCTTTTGGACATGCTTTCTCCTCTTATACATGTTTATTTTTTATTTCATTTTAGACTGTAAGGAAAATTTTTTAGACATAATTTAATGCTATACTTGATGTGGATTTTTTTAAGAAATAATTTATGTTTGCTTGTGGTAGGCAGCCAGGTTAGAAATACTAGAGATCCTAGATCGCTTTATTCCAGTCCAGCGTTGAGATGATTTTAAACTGGGTTTTGGTCCTTGTAAAGGCTGTTCTGTTTCTTGTTCACCCTTACTATTAATATGTAACCCTAACTCTTGGGGGCATGAACCCCCAATCTTACGGATTTTAAGCATACCCGTTTACTAATAGGAAGCATTCTGATCTCCATGTTCTTTTATTTCCTTGAGTTTCTTGTAAATGTTGCTCAGCTTCTCAGAGTGTCACCTGCCATTTATGGAATCAGAAGATGCCTTCAGGGAATAGCAGCCAAAAACATTAGTCTCACACCTCTGAGCTGCTTTCTTCAAGATCTTGAGTCTGTAATATTTCACTTATTAGTTCTCTGATCCACTGAATAACATGGCTCTTTTAAAAATATATATTTTATTGTGCTTTAAGTTTACAATTCAAATTTGTTTGCCATACAAAAGCTACACGCACACTGTTATGTAACCCTAGTCACTCTCCCCACACTGTGACACCACACTCCTCCACCCTGCATTTTCCACGTCCATTCAACCAGCTCTGTCGTTGTCTGCCTTCTCATCTCACCTCTGAACAAGAGCTGCTCTGTTAGTCTCATGTGTCTGCTTAAGCCAAGAAGCACACTCTTTGCCAGTATCATTTTTTTGTGTTACAGTCCAGTCCAGTCTTTGTCTGAGGAGTTGGCTTTCAGAATGGTTTGAGTTTGGGGCTATCAAAGAGTCTGGGAACCATGTCTTCTGGGAATTCTCCAACAAGTCTGCTCTTTTTAATAAATTTCAAGTTATGCACCCGATTTTTCACCCACAATGTCAGGAATGCTGTCTGTTTTAACAACATGCTTTTATATTTTGTCCATTTTTCTACTTATTTTCATTGGGAGAGTTGGTTAGCATGTCTTAATCTACTCTTTCAAGATCAGAATTAGAATACTTGATGTGATTATTTATCTCAGTCATTAACAGTAGAGGAAGTAGAGGACCTGAAATAGTTACTGATGAAGGTCAAAGACCACAGCCTCCAGTATGGATATACGTCAACATAAAGAAAACAAAATTCCTTGCAACTGAACCAATAGGCAACATTATGATAAATAGAGAAAACACTGAAGTCGTCAAGTATTTCATTTCACTTGGTTCCACAATCAATGCCCATAGAAGCAGTCAACAAATCAAATGATGTATTTCACTGGGCAAATCTGCTGCAAAAGATCTCTTTAAAGTTAAAAGGCAAAGGTGTCATTTTGAGGACTAACGTATTCCTGACCCAAGATATGGCATTTTAAATAACCTCACATGCATATGAGAGTTAGACAGTAAAAAAGGAAGACAGAAGAAAAATTGATGGATTTAAATTATGGTGTTGGTGGAAAATATTAAATATATTATGAACTTCCAGAAGAGTGAACAAATCTGTACAGCCCAAATGCTCTTGAGAAGTGTCATCTTGCTTACTTAGGACATGTTTTTCGGGAGGGACCACTTCCTGGAGAAGGATATTGTGCTCAGTAGAGGGTTAAAGAACAAGAGGAAGACCCTCAATGAGATGGATTGTACAGTTGCTGCAGCAATGGGCTGAAACATGGCTACTATTGTAAGGATAGTACAGGACTGGGCAATATTTCATTCTGTTATGCACAATGTCACTATAAGTCAGAGATGACTTGGCAGCACCTAACAACATTAATTGTACACTGTACAATCAAAGTATGTTCTGTTTCCAGATCACAAATTCTCCAGAGTCAGGAACCATGATGTATCTATTTCTGCATCTTTAGGGTTTGAGTAACAGTGGGAGCTCAATAAAGACTGGATAATTAATGATAGCAGATGTACTTTTTGTAGGTTTCATAGTCCTTTTCTAGTCACTGTGTTCTCAGAGTCTTTTTGCAATGCTTGTTAGGAGAGCCCTTTCTCATTTATAGTGGGAGACAAAGACGCAAAGATGCACAACAGAGTCTCGGCCTTTAAAGAGCTTTTGGTTTGTTAAGTGACAGATCTAGCGCATGTTGTGGAAAAATAAATGGAAATCCTGTATGGTTTATTCTTAGGAATTTCAAGATGAAAGAAAAAAAAATTTCATCAAGAAAATACTAATTGCAATTACTAAATTATTTACTTAATCTCTTCAGGAAATGTCAGCATGGTGGTGTGGCTGGGTTGAGTGCATTTATAACATAGACTAAAACCAAACCAAACGAAATCAAATCTGTTGCCAGTGAGTCAATTCTGACTCATAGCGACCCTATAGGACACACTAGAACCGCCCCATAAGTTTCCAAGGAAAGATTGATTTATTCAAACTGTCAACCTTTAGGTTAGCGGTCATAGTTCTTAACCACTGGGCAACCAGAACTCCATAAGGACACATAAAAATCTCTGTCTTTTCATTGCTGTCCTCTTAATGCCCTCCATTTTGACAGAGGCTGCTTGTACAACTCTTTCCACCTCCTAGTCTCTCTTCCAAACTTACATTGACCTCCACCAGGAAGACAACTGGTCCATGCCACATTTGTTTCTAAAAATACCACTTTTTTCTATTGGCTGTGCTAGGCTTCTCTAAGGTGGAAGAAAGCAAGCAACTCTATGGCATACCTCCATGGAGTATAACTTCCACTTTGATTACCAGAGAAGGAGATGCAGGATATGCCTGGGGCATTTAAAAATTTGTTTCATTTATTTTTTGTTGAAAATATACGTAGCAGGACATACACCAATTCAATGATTTCTACATGTACAGCACTGTGGCATTTATTACATTCTTCCAGTTGTGCAGCCATTTTCACATTCATTTTCTGAAGTGTTCCTCTCTTGTTAACATAAACATACTACCTCTTAAACTTCCTATTTACTCTTTCCAGCTGCTCTTGTCAATTTGACCCCAGACAGGTAATTCTTTAAACACGCATGATGCTCAAGGCAGAAATTTTTTACCAATTAAGAAAAACTATTGTTTGGCTTAAAGAACATTCCAGGGGACGTTTTTGGTTTAAGGTGTAAAGACAGCCTCAGGGAAATACTTGCAAGGGTTCATCCAGCCTCAGTGACCCCTCAAATGCCTGATTCTTTGAGAATGTGAACTTCTGTTCTACAATTTCCCCCCTTTGATCAGGATTTTTCTATAGAATCTTGGATCAAAACGTTTGTTAACAGTAGCTAGTCACCAGCCAGTTTTTCTAGTCTTATGGCAAAGGAGGTAGTTTCTCATGAAGACAATCAGCCACACATTCCATTTCTTCCTCCTGTTCCTGACTCTCCTTTTTCCTCAGTTTCTTGAGGCAAATAGGGACTAATTGTTGTAGCTTGGATGGCTTTTAAGACCCTAGACACTACACAACAAACCAGAAAGTAAAACAGAAGCACTAAACATGATATTAGGCAAATTAACTGAATGTCCTGTAAAGCCATGATCTTAAACCTTCAAACCAAGAAACCAAATTCCATGAAATGTTTTGTTATGCATTAGCAGCCTCAACAGCTGATCTTCCATTTTTGGTAAATATGTACATATATTACACAATATCTGCCAGTTTGACTTTTTACAGGGGTACAACTTTTTGACATCAATTACCTTGCTTGGCTATGCAACCCTTAATTAATGAGAATTTTCCACCACTCTAATTGGAAACCGAGTGCTCCACAATCAATAAGCCCCTTTCCTCCTTCCTTCCACTCCTAATAACTGCTAATAAACTTTGATCTCTATATATTTACCTGTTATTACCTGTTTATATGTGAGGTCATGTAATATTTGTCCTTTTTTTCACTCAGCATATTGTTTTCAAGCTCCATCTTTGTCATGGCATGTTTCAAGACTTAATTTCTCTCTCTGGTTGAGAAGTATCCCATTGAATATATGTACCATATCTTGTTTATTCATTGATGGGTGTTTATGTTGTCACCTTTTGGCTATTGTGACTAGTGCTGCCACAAACATCAGTGTACATATTTCTGTTAGTGTCACCGCTTTCAAATCCCTTAAGTGTATTTCTAGAAGTGAATTTCTGGGTTCTGTAGTTCTGCTTTTAGTTTTTTTGAGGTGCCACCACATGGTTTTCCCCTACAGCTGTACCATTTTGCTTCCCCACAAACAGTGGATAACGGTTCCAATATCCCCTCACCCTTGCTAACATTTGTTATTTTTATTTTCTTTTTATCTTAGCGATCCTAGTGAGATTGAAATGGTATCACACTGTGGTTTTAATTGGGACCTTTCTAATGGCTAATGATTTTGAGGTTTTTTTTTTTCCATGTATTTTTGGTGGCCATTTGAATGTCTTATTTGGTGAAATGTCTACACAAGTTCTTTGCCCATTTTTTTTTCTAAATGTTTTATTGTGTTTTAAGTGAGTTTGCAATCCAAGACAATTTGCCACATCAAATCCCATATATGCACTGCTATGCAGCTCTAGAAGCTCTCCCTACCCTGTGACAGCACATTCCTCCTTTCCACCCTGTACTGTTTGTCTCCCTTCAATCAGCTGCTATCTCTCCCTTTCCACCCTCCCGTTTCACCTCTGGTCAAGAGCTGCTCCAAGAGCTTCTTGTGTATATTTAAGCTAAGAAGCACATGCTTCTCCAGCATCACTCTATGTTCAGTCTTTGCTTGGAGAGTTAGCTTCAGGACTACAGTACTGGTTTCAGATCGGGGCTAGCAGAGAGTCCAGGGGCCATGTCTTCAGAGGACCCTCCAGGATGTTGGACAATTAAGTCTAGTTTTTTATTAGAGTTCTAGATCTGCACCTCCATTTTTCTCCCTTTATGTCAGAGACTCCATGTAGTGCTTCCTGTCAGGGCAGTCATTGGTGGTTATCTGGGAACCACCTAGTTCTTCTGGTCTCACTCCAGCGTAGTCTCCCAACTGTATGGGCCCTTCTGTCCGCTATGTTCATATATTCCTCTCGTCTTCAATGATATTTGTTTTTCTCTGCTCTAGATGGGTTGGCACCGGTTGATGCCACTTGCTAGCTTTTAAGACCCCAGACTCCATCCACCAAAATGGGATACAGAACATTTTCTTTAAAAAAAAAAAAAAAAATTAGGCCAATTGACCTAGATGTTCCCTGGAACCATAGTCCTCAGATACCTGCCCCTGCTACTCTGACCTTCGAAATGTTGGGTTGCATTTAGGAAACTTCTGAGATTTTGGTGTAGCCTAGTTGTGTTATTCTCCCTTCTGTTACATGCTGTCACTCAACTTACTTAACCTAATTCCTAGATTCATAATTAGATAGTAATATAATCTGTGAATACACTTCTCCCTCCCTCCTCTCCCTTGGAACCATCAAACATTATTTTTTTTCTGTGCTTAAACATTTTCTTCAGTCCTTATAATAGTGGTGTCATACAATATTTGTCCTTCTGCAACTGACTCGTTTCACTCAGCACAAAGTATTCCAGGTGACTCCATGATGTCATATGTTTCCCAAGGTCATTGTTGTTTTTTATTATTGCATAACATTCCATTGTGTGAATATATCACAGTTTGTTTATCCACTCATCTGTTGATGGGCACCCAAGGTGGTTCCATTTTTTTGGTTATTGGGGACAGTGCTGCAATAAACACTAGTGTGAATGCATCTATTCGAATGATCACTTTTATTTCTCTAGAATATATTCTAAGAAGTAGGATTGCTCAATCACATGGTATTTCTATTTATATGTTTTTAAGAAAGTGCCAAATTGATTTCCAAAGTGGAAATGATTGTAAGCATTTCTTCATGTATATGTTAGCTGCCTGGATGTCTTCTTTGGTGAAGTGCTGTTTGTATCTTTTGTCCATTTTTTAATTGGATATTTATCTTCTTGTTGAGGTTTTGCAGGACCTTGTAGATGTTAGAGATTATACACCAATCAGATTTGTAATTGCCAATTTTTTTTTCCCAGTCTGTAGGTAGTCTTTTTACTCTTTTGGTGAAGTCTTTGGTTTAGCATAAACTGTTTGATTGTTAGGAGTTTCCGGTTATCTATTTTCTCTACTGATGTTGGTGCATTGTTAGTAACATTTTGTAGTCTGTTTATGCCTGTGTATGAGTGCTCCCAGCATTTTTTCTTCCATGATCTTTATTGTTCTAGAGTCTGCATTTAGGTCTTTTATCCATTGTGAGTTAATTTTTGTATGTGGTGTGACATACATGTCTTGGGTTTTTTTTGGCAGATAGATATCCAGTTTTGCCGACACCATTTGTTGAAGAGATTGTTCCACTTGTCCCCTTCAGTTAAAGGACTGTAGGACTATGTCAAATGTTCACCGTTCATAGGTGGCTGATGTTATATCTAGATTCTCTATTCTGTTCCATTGGTCTATGTGTTTGTTGTAACAGTAGCAGGCTGTTTTGTCTACTGTAGCAGCATAATAGGTTCTGAAGTCAGATAGTATGAGGCTTCCCACTTTGTTCTTTTTCAGTAATGCTGTACTTATCTGGGGCTTCTTTCCTTTCCATATGAATTTGATGATTTGTTTCTCCATCTCATTAAAAAATATCATTGAAATTTGTATTGAATTTGATTGTGTCTAACCCTGGTGGTATAGTGGCTAAATATTGTGGCCACTAACCGTGAGGCCAGCATTTTAAATCCAGCAGGTGCTCCTTGGAAACTCTGGCAGTTCTGCTCTGTCCTATAGGGTTGCTATGAGTCAGAATTGATTCAGTGACAGTGGATTTGGCTTTGGGGGGCTACAGATTGCTTTGGGTAGAGTCAACATTTTCACAATGTTAAATCTTCCTATCCATAGCAAGGTAGGTTTCTCTACTTTTGGTCTGTTGCAGTAAGTAGTCTTAAAGTTTTTATTTGTATAGGTCTTTTACATCTGGTTAGATTTATTCATAAGTGTTTTCTCTTGTTGGGGGCTATTGTAAATGGTATTGATCTGGAGGATTTCCTGTTTGATAGTCTCTTTGTTGGTGTAAGACATTCAACTGATTTGTCTAGTTTATTTGACAATTTCATACTTTGCCAAATTCTTCTGGTAGTTCCAGTAGGTTTTTTTTTTTTGTGTGTGTGTGTATTATTTAGGGTTTTCTGTGTATAAGATCATATCTGCAAATAGACATACTTTTACCTCTTTGTTACCAGTTTGGATGTCCTTTATTTCTTTATCTTGCTTGGTTGTTCTGGCTAGAACCTCCAGTACAATGCTGAATAAAAGTGTTGATAATGGGCATTCTTGTCTTGTTTCCATTCTCAGAGGGAATGCTTTCAGACTCTCTCTGTTTGAGATGATTTTGGCTGTTGGTTTTGTGTAGATTCCACTTATTAGGTTGAGTAATTTCCCTTCTATTCCTATTCTGCTGAGTTTTTAACATGAACAGATATTGAACTAAAGTGCTCCCTATCTTTTGTTTTATTTATGTGGTTGACCACGTTGTTTTTCTAATGTTGAACTACTCCTGCGTCCCTGGAATGAATGTTACTTGGTCATGTTCATTTCTCTTTCTTTTTTAAAAAATATGTTCTTGCTTTCTATTGGCTGGAGTTTTATTGAGGATTTTTACATCTAAGTTCATGAGAGACATTTGTCTGTAATTTTCTTTTTGTGCTGTCTTTATCTGGTTTTTGTATCAGGGTTATGTTGGCTTCATAGAATGAAACTGGGAGTATTCCATCCTTTTCTTTGCTGTGAAATATCTTTAGTAATAGTGATGTTAACTCTTTTCTAAATCTTTGGTAGAATTCTCCAGTGAAGCCTTCTGGGGCAGGACTTTTTTTCAGTTGGAAGTTTTTAAATTACTTTTTCAATCTCTTCTTTTGTGATACTTATTAAGTTCTACTTCTGTTCGTGTTAGCTTTGGTAGGTAGTGTGTTCCTTTCTGGTAGATTTATTAAGTTGCTCTACTTCTGTTTGTGTTAGTTTTAGTAGGTAGTATGCATCTAGAAACTTGTCCATTTCATCTAACTTTTCAAAATTTATTGCAGTACAGTTTTACATAGTATTCTGTCACGATTTGTTTAATTTCAGTCAAGTTTGTTGTGATCTTTCCCATCTCATTTTTTTGTTTTAGTTATTTGCTTCCACTCCTGTTTTTGTGTTGACAGTCTGGCTAGTGGTTTATTGATTTTGTTGATCTTTTCAAAAAACCAGATTTTGATCTTGTTAACTCTTTCAGTTGTTTGTATATTCTATTTCATTTAACTCTGTGCTAATTTTTATTATTTGTTGCCTTCTGGAGCTTGAGGTGTTCTTATGTTGTTTTCTTTCTACTTGTTGGAATTGTAATTTTTTTTGTTTAATTATTTTTTTATTTGGGTCCTTTATTCTTTTTGGATGTGTGCATTTATTGAGATAAATTGGTATCTGAGCACTGCTTTTGCTGTGTCCCATGGTTCTGGTAAGACGTGTTTTCATTTTCATTTGATTCTAGAAATTTCATCATTCCATCACTGATTTCTTCTATAATTCAGAAGTTTTTGAGCAAGGTGTTGCTCAATTTCCATATGTTTGATTTTTTTACCCTTGCCTTTTCTGGTGTTGATTTTGACTTTTTTGGCTTCCTGGTCTGAAAATATGCTTTGTAATATTTCAGTACTTTGGATTTTGTTAAGACTTGCCTTATGGCTTAATATGTGGCCTATTCTGGAGAACGTTAACCTGTGCATTGGGAAAGACAGTATAGTTGTCTGTTGTTGGGTGGAGAGTTTTGTTTATGTTTATCCCATCAATTTGGTTAGTAGTGACATTTGAATCTTCTGTATCTTTATTGAGCTTCTTTCTAGATGGTCTTGTCATCACTGAAAGTGCTGGGTTGAAGTCTCCTAGTATTGTGGAGTTGTCTATCTCACTTTTTAGTGCTATTAGAGTTCAATTGATACATTTACAAGTTACGTCACTGGGTGCATTAATATTTCACACGGTTATGTTTTCCTGATGTATTGACCCTTTTAGCAGTATATAATGATCTTCCCTGTTCACTGTGGCAGATTTTACTTTGTTGTTGTTGTTATTAGTTGCCGTGGAGTCAGTTCCAACTCATAGAGACCATATGCACAATAGAACGAAATGCCGCCTGGTCTCCCGCCATGCCCACAATTGTTTTTATGCTTAAGCCCATTGTTGCAGTCTCTGTGTCAATCTACCTCTTCCTCTTTCATGCAGACTTTCTGCTCTACCAAGCATGATGTCCTTCTCCAGGAACTGATTCTTCCTGACAACGTGTCCAAAATATGTAAGATGCAGTTTTGCCATCTTTGCTTCCAAGGAGCACTCTGGTTGTACTTCTTCCAGAACAGATCTTCTTCTTCTTCTTTTTTTTTTTTTGGCAGTCCATGGTACATTCAATATTCTTCTCTAGCACTGTAATTCAAAGGTGTCAATTCTTCTTCTGTCTTCTCTTTTCATTGTCAAGCTTTCTTATGAATATGATGTGATTGAAAATATTGTAGCTTGGGTCAGTCACACCTTAGTCTTCAAGGTGACATCCTTACTTTTTGACATTTTAAAGAGGTCATTTGCAGCAGATTTTCCCAGTGCAGTTCATCTTTTGATTCCTTAACTGTTGCTTCTATAGATGTTGATTCGGGAGCCAAGTAAAACGAAACCCTTGACAACCTCAATCCTTTCTCCACTTATCATGATGTTTACTGGTCCAGTTGTGAGAATTTTTGTTTTCTCTATGTTGAGGTGCAATCCATACTAAAGGCTGTGATCTTTCATCGTCATCAGTAAATGTTTCAAATCCTCTTCACTTCCAGCAAGCAGGGTTCTGTCATCTGTGTAATGCAGGTTAATGAGTTATTCTCTAATCCTGTTGCCTTGTTCTTCTTCATATAGTCCAGCTACTCAGACTATTTGCTCAGCACACAGATTGAAAAAGCATGGTTAAAGGATACAACTCCAGTGCACACCTTTCCTGACTTTAAACCATGCAGCGTCCCCTTGTTCTGCATGCACAACTGCCTGTTGATCCATGTATAGATTCTTTAAGGGTGCCACTAACTGCTCTGGAATTCCCATTCTCTGTGAGAATAATTTGTTATGATCCACACAGGCTAATGCTTTTGCATAGTCAATGAGACACAGGTAAACATCTTTCTGGTATTCTCTGCTGTCAGCCAAGATCCATCTGATATCAGCAATGATATCACTGATTCCACATCCTTTTCTGAATCTGATCTGAATTTCTGAAAGTTCCCTGTCAATATACTGTTGCAGTCTTTTTAAGTCTATTTTATCTGAAATTAATATTGCCACTCCTACTCTTTCTTGAATGTTGTTGCCTTGGTATACATTTTTTCATTCTTTGAGTTTCAATTTGTTTATATCTTTAAGTCTTGTAGGTAGTGTTTAGATGGATTGTGTTTTTTTTTTTTTTTTTTTTTTATCTATTCTGCCATTCTTTGTTTCTTTATCCGTGCATTTGACCCACTTACAATCAATGTAATTACTGATAAGTATGAATTTAGTGCTGTCATTTGGAATCTTTTTTGTGTGTGGTTGACAGTTTCTTTGTTCCACTTAATTTTCTGTGCTGAGTCATTTTTCTTTGTGGGTTTTCTTCTCATCCTTTTCATTGTTGTTGCTTTTGTATTTGCTGAGATGTCTTGATTTTGTTTTCTATTTTGATTTATAAGAGTCTTATTTTCCTTTGTAGTTACCTTAATATTTACCCTAAATGGTCAAAGTTGAAATTAGTTTTTAATTGCTGTGTATCACCTTGACTTCCTCTCCATCTGAGAGATCTATGAATATATTAATTAGTTCTCCCTGGCATGGAAAACCTGGTAGCTTAATGGTTAATTGTTATGGTTACTAACAAAAAGGATGGCAATAGAAATCCACCAGGTGCTCCTTGGAAACTCTATAGGGCAGTTCTACTCTGGCCTATAGGGTTGCTATGAGTTGGAATCAACTCATAGCTCTGGGTTTGGCTTTGTTTTGGTACAATGTTGTCATCATTTACATATCGGTATCTCTGTTTCGCTATTTTTAGTGTCTTAGATTTAATTTATTTTTGTTGTTTCCCTACCTATGTTGATATCTGGCTGCTCTGTCCTGCACTGTGTCCTGATGTTACTGATTTTATAACAGAAAACCTTCCTTCAGTATTTCTTGTAATTTCTGTTTTGCTCTTGCAAATTGTCTAAACTTCTATTTGAAAATTTCCTAATTTTGCCATCATATTTCACAGACAATTTTGCAGGATATGTAATTCTTGGTTGGTAATTTTCTCCTTTCAAGGCTTTGTGTAAATCATCCTGTTGACTTCTTGCCAGCATGATTTCCGCTGAGTAATTCAAGCTGAGTCTTGCTGACTTCCCTTTATGCAGTTATTTTTTCGTTTAAGCCTAGTTACCTTTAAAAACATCTTATTTTTAGTTTTGGTAATTTTGATTACAATATGTTTTAATGCCTTTATACCCTGGTAGCTTAGTATTTAAGTGCTATAGTCGCTAACCAAAAGGTTGTGTTTTAGTCAGCTAGTGCTGCTCTAACAGAAATACCACAAAGGAAGTGGTTTTAGCAAAGGAAAGTTTATTCTTACACAGTCCAGTAGGCTACAAGTCCAAATTCAGCATGTCTACTACAGGAGAAGGCTTTCCCCCTTGTCATCTCTGGAGAAAAGTCGAGTATTGTATCAGTCTTTGTCCAGGGAGCATCTTGGCATAGGAACTTCAGGTCTGAAGGACGCGCTCTTCTCCCAGTACTGCTTTCTTGATGATGTGAGGTTCCCAATTCTCTGCTTGCTTCTCTTTCTTTTTATTTCTTGTGGAATGAAAGGATTAAGGGTGGAGCAAGCCATACTCCAGGGAAGCTCCCTTTACAGTGGAGCAGGAAGGTCACTGTATGATGGGGTTTACAGTCTCACCCTAATCCTTTAACATACAGCACGGCAAAATCACGAAATGGAGGACAGTCATAGAATACAGGAACTCATGGCCCAAGCAAATGGCTACCCATAGTTTTGGGGGGGCACAATTCAATCCATGACAGGTTGGTAGTTCAAATCCACCAGGACCCCTTTGAAAACTCTATGGGGCAGTTCTATTATGTCTACAGTGTCACTACAAGTTGGAATCAACATGACGGCTCTGCTTTTTTGGGATTTTGCCTTTCTTTTGAGATCTACCTTGTGCAGAGCTTGATGTGCATCTTGTATAGGTATCTTTTTGTCTTTCATGTTATCAGGGAAGTTTTCTATCAGCATATCTTCAATAGTCTCTCTGTATTTCCTGTTATCCTCGTTCTGGTACTCCCATCACTCATTAATTATTTCTCTTGATAGAGTACCATGTAACTCTTAGTCAGTCTTCATTTTTTAAAATTCTTTTATCTGATATTTTCCTCATATATGCTGGTGTCTGTTGCTTTATCTTCAGTCTCAGAAATTCTGTATTCCATTAGCTCAGCCCTGCTCCTCTGACTTTCCATTGAAGTATCTAATTCTGTATTTTTATTGTTAATCTCCCGAATTTCAGATCATTGTTCCTTGAATATTTTCTTGCAACATGTTTAATTTTCATTATGCTCTGCTGCACTTTTCCTAATCTCCTTACTGGGATCTTGAAGAGCTCTAAATATTCCTCTTTTGTATTCTACTTCTGATTATTGCAGGAGGTCTTCTTCGTCTGAAAAATTTTGTGATTCTTTGTTTTGGGAGTTTTCTGAAGCCGTGGTCATCTGTGTCTTTAAATGATTAGAAATTGATCGTTGTCTCTGTGTCATCAGAAATTTATTGTAATTTATTTATGTTTGGTTGTTGTGTGGTAACACACATACAGTTTGGATTTTTTTTACACATACCTTTATTATTTGCATTTATTTAACTTTTTTATTTTTTGTTAATTACAGTAAAAGAATAAAATTTATAGCAATTATCAATTATCTCATCAATGATAAACCCTCAGCCCCCACCCACCTGTGTAGCCAACACAGTCATTTTCTTCTGTGGATAATTCTCTTGTTAAGTCTTTATAACAGGGGTCTCATACAAAATTAGTCTGTTTGACACTGATTTCACTCAGGATGATCTCCTCCAAATGAGACCATGTTATGAGATATTTTCTAAAATTGTCATTGTTTTTCGTCATAGCATAGTGTTCCATTGAGTATATATGCCATAGTTCATTTATCCATTCATCTGTTGATGGGCATCGGGGTTGATTCCAACTTTTTGCTATTGTGGACTGTGCAGCAACAAACATTCATGTACATGTGTCTGTTCGTGTGACCTTTGTTTCTGAAGGACAAATTCCAAGCAATGGAATTACATGATCAAATGGTATGTCTATCTCCGGCTTTTTAAGGAAGCGCCAGACTGTTTTCCAATGAGGTTGTACCATTTTGCAATCCCACCAGCAGTGTAGAAGAGTTCCAATTTCTCCACAGCCTCTCCAGCATTTGTTGTTTTGTGGTTTTTGGATCATGGCCAACCTTGTTGGGGTGAGATGATATCTCATTGTAGCTTTGATTTGAATTTCTTTAATAGCTAATGATCATGAGTAATTCAGCATGTGCCATTCGGCTGCCTGGATATCCTCTTTAGAGAAATGTCTGTCCATCTTCTTTGCCCATCGCTTAATTGGATTATTTATCCTTTTCTTGTTGGTATTTTGTAATATAGGTTATGGAAATCAGATATTGGTCTGACATACAGTTGCCAAGTATTTTTTCCCATTCTGTAGGTGGTCTTAGAATTCTTTTGATAAAGTCTTTGGATGAGCAGAAGTGTTTGATTCTTAGTAGTTCCCATTTACCTATTTTCTCTTCTGTTGAATGTACTTTGTCAGATTTTGAAGTCTGTCTGCATTGTATATTAAAACTTCCATTGTTGATCCTGTTTTATCTTGGATGAGCTTTATCATTTTAGATTTGATATTCAGGTCTTTTATCCAATTTGAGTTGGTTTTTGTATAACGTGTGAGATATGGGTCTTGTTTCAATTTTTTGCTGATGGATATCCAGTTTTGCCAGCATCGTTTGTTAAAGAGACTATTCTTACCCCAGTTTAAAATCTTGAGGCCTTTGTCAAGTATCAGCTGTTCATAGGAGGATGGTGGCATCTCTGGGTTCTCAACTCTGTTCCATTGGTCTATATGTCTCTTTTTGTACTAGTGTCAGACTGTTTTGTCTACTGTGGCAGGGTAACAGGTTCTAAAGTCAGGTAGTGAGAGGCCTCCCAATGTGTTCTTCTTCTTCAGTAGTGCTTTACTTATCCAAGGTTTCTTCCCTTTCCAAACAAAGCTGATGATTTGTTTCTCCATCTTATTAAAAAATGTCACTGGAATTTATACTGGGATTGCATTACATAAGTAGATTGCTTCGGGGAAAATAGACATTTTCATAATGTTATGTCTTCCTATCTATGATCAGGGTAGATTACTCCATTTATGTAAGTCTCTCTTAGTTTTTTTGTAGTAAGGGCTTGTAGTTCTCTTTGTAAGGATCTCTTACTGCTCTAGTTAGATTTATTCCTAGGTATTTTATCTTCTTGGGGGCAACAGTGAATGGAATTGATTTGGTGATTTCTTTAATAATCTCACTGTTGGTGATTTACTTATGTTTATCTTGTATCCTGTTACTTTGCTAAACTCCTAGTTCCAATAGTTTACTTATGGATTCCTTTGGATTCTCTGTATAAACAATTGTATCATCTGCAGGTAGGGAGATTTTTACTTCTCCATTGCCAATACAGATGCCCTTTATTTCTTTGTCTTGTCTAATTGCTCTGGCTAGAACTTCTAGCACAATGTTAAATAGAAGTGGTGAGAGTGGACATTTTTGTCTAGTTCCCTTTCTCAAAAGGAGTTCTTTCAGTCTTTCACCTGTTCAAACTGTAAGGTTAATTCTTTGGTTTGGGTCCTTTCTTCATTCCAGATGTGCATTCATGGAGATAAACTGACCTCTGAGCACTACTTTTGCTGTATCCCATAGATTCTGGTAGAGTGTGTTTTCATTGTCATTTGATTCCATAAATTTCTTTATTTCTTCCTTAATTTCTTCTATAACTCAAAGCTTTTTGAGCAAAGCATTGTTCAGTTTCTGTAAGTTTGAATTTCTACCTATGAATTTTCTGTTATTGATTTCAGCTTTTATAGCTCTATGGTCTCAGAAGATACTTTGCAATAAATCAGTGGTTTGGATTTTATAGAGAACTGCTTTATGACCTAACACATGATCTATTCTGGAGAATGTTTCATGTGCATTAGAAAAGAAGGTGTACTTATCTGCTGATTGATGAAAAGATCTGTGTATGTCGATAAGGTCTAGTTGGTTGATTATTGCAATAAGATCTTCTGCATCTTTACTGATCTTTTTTCTGGATGATCTCTCCAGAACTAAAAGGGGAGTGTTGAAATCTCTAACTATTATTGTGGAATGATCTATCTCACTTTTCAGTGTTGTCAGTATTTGTTCAATGTGTTTAGGTGCTCTGGTATTAGGTGCATAAATATTTAATATTGTTAAGTCCTGCTTGAGTATTGAACCTTTCAGCAATGAATAGTGACCATCCTTGTCTGCAATAGTGGATTTTACATTGAAATCTATTTTAGCTAAGTTTAGTATTCCCATACCTGCTCTTCTTTGTGTATTGTTAGCTTGGTATGTATTATGCCATCCTTTAATTTTCAATTTGTTCATATCTTTAAGTCTAAGGTGCGTTTCTTGTAAGCAACATATAGATGGGTCGTGTCTTTTGATCCAGGATGTCACTTACTGTCTCTTTACTGGAGCATTCAATCCATTTACATGAGTGTAATTATTGATAGGTATGTGCTCAATGTCATCATTTGGATGTAATGCTTTTATGTTGATGTTTTCCATATTGCTCTTAATGTTCTGTTTTGGGGCATTCTTCTTTATGGGTAGTTGTTTCAGTGATGGTTTTGTGTCCACTGAGACTACTGTATTGCACTTCTTATTTTGATACAATGCATTGTTAATTTGCTTTATGGCTACATGTATTATCCCCCTTAACATACTAAGATTAAACCCAATTTTAGCTACTGCATAACTCTGAAACTTCCTCTGCATCTAAAACAACTATAACTGCTGTAGTATATCCCTCTTTTAATGTGATGGTATTATAGCCATCATGATATGATCACAGATTCCCTCATTATAATACTGTAGCTTTAAGTTTTATGACTTCCCTAACTGATTAGAATTTTGGATGATGTGTCCTGAATTGCCACCGTAAATATACCTTTAATGGTTAGGTTTTTCTAAGGGAAGAGCTTCTTTCAATATTTCATGTAATTTTGGTTTAGTTTTTATGAAGTCTCTAAATTTCTCTTTACCTTCAAGTCTTAACTTCACCATTATATTTGATAGACAATTTTGCAGGATAAATAATTCTTGGGTGGAAGTTTTTCTCATTCAGGGCTTTCAGTGTGTCTGCCCACTGTTTTCTAGCCAGCATTGTTTCTGCAGAAAAGTCAGACGAAAGCCTACAGCGTTTCCCTCGGGTTGTTGGCTTTACTTTGAGCTTTGCTGCCTTCAGAAGCATCTGTTTATATTTTAACTTTTTAAGCTTGATTATAATACGTCTCGGCATCTTTCTTTCTTGGTCTAGCTAAACATCTTGGATCCCTATGTTCTCTTTGCTCATAATCTCAGGAAAGTTTTCTGTCCACATCTCTACAGCAATACTCTCTGTGTTGTCATTAATCCCCCTTTGTTCAAGAACTCCAATTAAATGTAAATTATTCCTTTTAATGGAGTCCCACATGTTTCTTAATGCTTCTTCATTTTTCTTTCAATTTAGTTTTTGAGTGTCCAAATAGTTTGGCCATTTGAACTACGTTGGTTATTGAAGCTTTAAGAATTCCAGTGCCTCTGCCTGGAGGTGAAATGGAGGACAGAAAGCGACAGGAGCTGGTTGAATGGACACAGGAAATACAGAATAGAAAGGAGGAGTGTGCTGTCACAGTATGGGGAGAACAAATATACATAGCAACGTGTGTGTAAGTTTCATATAACAAATTGACTTGGACTATAGACTTTCACTTAAAGCACAATAAAATATATATATTTTAAAAAATCAGTTAGGTTTCTATATATCAGCAAAGAGAAATCAAAAAGAGACATTAAGATAACAATTCCATGAACAGTAGCGTCTAACAGAAAAACTGAGAAAAAATTTAACCAGGGATGTGACTTATACAGTGAAAATTATAAAACACTTCAGAAAAAGCTTAAATAAGACTTACATAAATGGAAAAAATGTTTTGTGTACATGGATGCAAAGATTTAATATTGTTTAGACATCAGTACTATTCAAAGTGATCTATAAACACAATCCTGATAAATATTTAATGGCTTTCTTTACATAACTGGAAAAAGTAATCTTCAACGTTATATGGATAACAAGGAGCTCCAAACAGCTAAAACAGTTTTGAAGGAAAATATCTTATATAACTACAGAATCAAAACAGCCTGATACTAGTATAACGACTTACAAATAACTCAATAGAAAAGAGAGTTCAGAAATAAACCCTTACATACATGACCAACTGATTTTTGACAAAAGTGTTAGGTCCCTTCAAAAGGGAATGAAGAATCTTTTTCAATAATGACGCTGAGAAAATTAAGATTTCTACACCTTGAAACACTGAACAGGGCCCCTGTCTCACACCATACAAAAAACCAAATTCAACATTGATTATAAACCTAAATATTGGTTGAGTGAAAGTGGTGACAGCACATAGTAGGAAGAAGATGAACTTAACTGCACTTCAACATACACTGAAAACTCTTCTAATCTTAATCCAATGTTGGGTGGGGTGGGGGCCTGGGGACCATTCTTTCAAGGGGCATTGAGCTCAATTGGCACAACTAGCCTATTGCTAAGAGAGTCTTCTGTATCCCATATTGGTGAGTAGTGCCTGGGGTATTAAAAGCTACAAGCTGCCATATGAGATACACCAAATGGTCCCAGCTCATCCAGAACAGATGATCACCAAAACAACAAAGACGTGAGGTAAAAAGACCTTAGGAGACAGAAAGACCCACCCACCCGAATGGGTGACTGTATCAACATGCGACCAGAAGAACCAGAAGGTGCCCAGCCACCACCAAAGACAACTGTGGTGGGGCACACAATGTTGACTCTCTGTGACAACATGAGAAAAAGAGGATTGTACCCCAAGAACTCCACTAAAAGACTGCAGTTGATGGTTTGGATTTCTCTAACGGCTAATGATCATGAGCATTTCCTTGTGCATCTATTAACTGCCTGAATGTCTTTTTTGGTGAAGTGCCTGTTCATATCCTTTGCCCATTATTGAAAGTAGGGTTATTTGCCTTTCTGTGGTTAAGATTTTGCAGTATCCTGTGGATTTTGGAGATTAGGCTTTGATTGGATTTGTTCTATACAATCTTTTTCCCCCAGTCTGTCAGTTGTCTTTTTCACTCTTTTGGTGAATTCTTTGGATGCATGTAAGTTATCTATTTTCTGTTCTGGTGTTTGTGCATTGTTAGTAATAAAACTAACTGATTTTTTGTTTGTCACCCTCGTACCCTAAAACTTTGCTAAATTTCTGTATTGGCTCTAGAAGCTTTCTTGTGGATTTGTTGGGTTTTCTATATATAGGTGTTATGAATGGAATTGTGTCCCCCATAAAATGTCAGCTTGGCTAGGCTGTGATTCCCAGTATTGTATGGTTGTCCACAATTTTGTGATTTGATATAGTTATCCTATGTGTTGTCACGAGTCAGATCCGACTCGATGGCACTTGGCTTGGCAATCTATGTGTTGTAAATTCTAACCACTATGATATTAGTGTTGTAGGATTAGGGCCAGTTATATTAATGAAGCAGGACTGAATATACAGGATTAGGCTGTGTCTTCAGTCAATTTCTTTTGAGATATAAGAGAAGTAACCATCAAGCAAGAAAAGTCATGAATGAAGCATGTCTTTAGATTCCGGGTTCCTTGCTCTAAGAATTTCCTAGACCAGGAGACAATTGATGACAAGGACCTTCCCTCAGTGCTGACAGAGTGGGAAAGCCTTCCCCTGGAACTAGTATACTGAAATTGGACTTTTAGCTTCCTAAATTACGAGAGAATAAATTTTTGTTTGTTAAAGCCACCTCCTTGAAGTATTTCTGTTATAGCAGCACAAGATAACTACAACAATAGGATTATTTCATCAATTAATAGAAATAATTTTACTTCTTTTCTGATTTGGGTAACTTTTACAGGCACACTTCATTTTATTTCATGTAGCTTTACTGTTATATTTTTTACATACTGAAGATTTGTACCAACTCTGAATCAAGCAATTCTGTCAGAACCATTTTCCCAACAGCATGTGCTCATTACATGTCTCTGTGTCACATTTTGGTAATTATCTCATATTTCACACTTTTTGTATATCTGTTACGGTGATCTGTGATCAGTAGCTTTGATGTTACTGTTGTAATTGTTTTGCAGTGCCACAAACTGTGTCATGTAAAAAGGCAAACTTAATCAAATTAATAACCTTACAATGGCCTGTAAGTGTTCAAGTGAAAAAAAGAGTTGTGTGTCTCTTACTATAAATCAAAAGCTAGAAATAGTTAAACTTAATGAGGAAGGCATGTTGAAAGCTGAGACCATCTAAAAGCTAGGTCTCTTGTGCCAAATGGTTAGCCATGTTGTGACTGCAAAGGAAAAGATTTTAAAGGAAATTAAAAGTACCACTTCTATGAACACGTGAATGATAAGAAAGCAAAACAGTCTCACTTATTGCTGATATAGAGAAAGTTTTAGTGGCCTGAACAGAAGATCAAACCAGTCAGAATATTCTCTTAAACTAAAGCCTAATTCAGAGCAAGGCTGTAAATCTTCTCAGTTTTACGAAGGCTGAGAGAGGTGAAGAAGCTGCTGAAGAAAAGCTTGAAGCTAGCAGAGCTTGGTTCATGGGGTTAAGGAAAAGAGCTATCTCTGTAACATAAAAGTGCAAGGTGAAACAGCAAGTGTTGATGTAGCAGTTGCAGCAAGTTATCCAAAAGATCTATCTAAGATAATTGATGAAGGTGGCTACCCTAAGCAACAGATTTTCAATTTAGATGAAATAGCCTTGTGTTAGAAGAAGATGCCTCTAGGACTTTCATAGCTAGAGAGGTCACTGCCTGACTTCTAAGCTTCAAAGGACAGACTGACTCTCGTGTTAGGAGCTAACATGACTGATGAAGCAAATGCTCATCTACCATCCTGAAAATCCTAGGTATCTCTGTTCAGTCTGCTCTGCCTGTGCTCCATAAATGGAAAACAAAGCCTGGAGAATAGCTCATTTGTTTACAACACAGTTTACTGAGTATTTTATGCCCAGCTTTGAGACCTAGTACCCAGAAAAAAAGATTCCTTACAAAATGTTACTGCTCATTGACAGTGGATTTGGTCACCTAAGACCTCTAATGGAGACGTACAAGGAGATTAATATTGTTTTCATGTCTGTTAACATAACATCCATTCTGCAGCCTTAGATCAAGGAGTAATTTTGACTTTCAAGTCTGATTCCTTAAGAAATACTTTTACTAAGTTTATAGTAGTCATGGATTGTGCTTCCTCTGATGGACACGGGCAAAGAAAATTGAAAAGTTTCTGGAAAGGATTCACTATTCCAGATGACATTAAGAACATTCATGGTTCACGGAAGGAGGTCAAAATATCATCATTGACAGGAGTTTGGAAGAAGTTGATTCCAACCCTCATAGATGACTTTCAAGTGTTCAAGACTTCAGTGGAAGAAATAACAGCAGATGTGGTAGAAATAGCAAGATAAAAAGAAATAGAAGTAGCACCTGAAGATGTGACTGAATTGTTTGCAAACTCTGATGATAAAATTTTAATGGTTAAAGAGTTGCTTCCTATGGATGAACAAAGAAAGTGATTTATTGAGATGGAATCTATGGCAAGTGAAGATTCTTTGAACATTTTTGAAATAACAAAAAATTTAGAATACCGTATAAACTTAGTTGCTGAAGTAGCAGCAGGGTTGGAGATGATCGATTCCAATTTTGAAAGAAGTTCTAGTGTGGATAAAAAGTTATCAAACAGCATTGCATGCTACAGAGAAATCTTTCATCAGAAGAAGAGACAATATGACAAATTTCATTGTCTTATTTGAAGAAATCACCACAGCCACCCCTACCTTCAGCAACCATCACCCTCATCTGTCAGCAGCCATCAACATGGAGGTAAGACCCTCCACCAGCAATAAGACTAAGGCTTGCTGAAGGTTCAGATGACTTTTAGCAATTATTAGCAATAAAGTATGTTTTATTTGAGGTATAAAACCAAAACCAAACCCACTGCCATTGAGTCTATTTCAACTCATAGCAATCCTGTTATGTCAGAGTAGAGCTGCTGCATAGAGTTTCTGAGGAGCACCTGGTGGATTTGAACTGCTGACAAAGCACTTAACTACTATGCTACCACGGTTCCAACTAAGGTATACACATTGTTGTTTTGGAGACAGTGCTATTGCACACTTAATAAATTATAATGTAGTGTAAATATAACTTTTAAAAGGTTTGTGTGACCCATTAAATTGTGATATTTGCTCTGTTGTGGTGGTCTGGAATCGAACTCACAAGGTGTCTAAAGTATGCCTGTATTTCTTTTTCTTGTCTTATTGTTCTGGCTAGGACTTCTAACACAATATTGAATAGGAGTGGCAAGACTGGACCCTAATGCCTTGTTCCTTGTCTCAATCTTTCTCCATTACATATAATGCTGGTTGCTGGGTTTTCATGTATGCTTTTAGTGATGTCAAGGAATTTCCTTTCTACTCCCATCTTGTTGAGGATTTTGTGTTGTGTTGGCATTAGAAACAAGAACAACATTAAGTGGACTTCAGCATAACCTGAGTACTCCTTCCATCTTAACCCAATATTGCAAGGATAGAGTAGCTGGGGCAGGGGGCGGGGGACCATGCTCTTAGGCGAAATCGAGGCCCACTGGCACAACTAGCGTTTTGCTAAGAGAGCTCTCTGCACCCCACATTGGTGAGTGGCATCTGGGGTCTTAAAAGCTGCCAAGCTGCCATCCGAGGACACAGCAAATGGTCCCAACTCAGCAGGAATGGATGCTCACCAAGGACCAAAATGACATGCAGTAGAGATAACCTAGAAGACAGAGAGACCCACATCAGTGGGTGCCTTCATCGACTTTGGACCAGAAGAACTGGATGGTGTCCAGCCACTACCAGTGATAGCCACGATGGAGCTCACTAGGTTGAGTCTCACTGGCAACACAAGAATAAAAAGGGGTGCATCCTGAGATCTCCACTAAAAGACCTCAATTGATGGTCCAGCGGTCTTGGCGTTCCCCTGAGAGCATGGCCCCCAGCCCTGATGCTGCCCTTAAATTATAACAAAGGTCCACTCTTTGGACAGGAATGAATTGGACTTGGCAATGCAGAGTGACCATATATTGGTTGCACTTTATGGTTCTATGCATCTATAGGATATTATCCTGCGGACTTTTGGCTGGAGGAAGAAGAGTAGGTGGAGAGGAGTGGAAAGGAGGCTGCTGGGAGGAAGAGACGTGAATGGAGCAGAGAGGAAGGGTGTGCTGTCACCAGACAGGGAGAGCAGTGGAAGCTGCATATAGGTGGGCATGTAAATTTACATGGGAGTGTACATTTTACTGTCATGTTAAATAAAAAAAAAAAAAAAAGAAAATATGTTGGACTTTTATCAAATGACTTTTTTTTGCCTGCATTACTTATAACTGATTTCTAGGCAGCAGTCTTTGTGGACAGTTTCTACTACTACTGCCCACTGCCATTGAGTTGATTCTGACTCTACAGATAGAGTAGAAACGCTCCATAGAGTTTCCAAGGAGCACTTGGTGGATTTGGACTGTTGACCTTTCTAGCAGCCATAACACTTAAACACTATCCACCAGCACACTTTCTAGTGACTACAAAACTGGCAGACATCAATGACTAATGTCCCAATCCAATGTGCCAAGTGCTGCGGGAGAGGTTATAAGTTCAGCTTTATGAGAAGACAGAGGAGGGAGCTATGAGTTCATCATGTGGGTAAATCTTACTGTGTCTGGCTATTCAATTCTTTCAGCAGCCACCTCTGCTACTGGTGATTGCTTCAGTGTCATCGGGAAGGAGTTGAGCCACATATGGATGCTGGTGTTTAATACCACCATGACTCTGACTTCATGCTCTAAAGCCTATGTGATGGGTTTTTAACTTATCTTTTCACTGTATAACTTGATCCTGTTACTTAATTTCTTTCTAATTACATTTTCTTATCTGTGAAATGCTGGTAACACGCCCGTGGGGTCATTGTGAAGCTAAATAACTAAAGCATATAAAGCATTTAGAAATGTGCATGTTATGCAGCAAGGACTCACAAGTTTTTAGCTGCTAGCATTGGCCTATGGAGTTGTTCAAACCAGGGGCACACTTGACTTCTTCTAACTTCACAAACTGGAGGGAAAACCAAGATCTATGGCTTCAGGCTGACTCCTGTGGGGTGGAGGCATGACACGCCTCCTCCCTTCACCATCTTTTCCAGTTCTTACCCATCTTGCCCAAAGCACTCTGCATTTTTCCACAGGGTTCAATAATTCATTGCGATGGCCACGCAAAACCTATAGACAATATTCACTTATGGGATCTATTAGGGAAGTAGTAAGTTATGGCTCAGCAATGCTCAGGACACAGTGCTTTTATCCAGACAGCCTCTTCTCAGCTCTGCTCACAGGCACCCTGCTCTTTAGCCTCTTGGCTTCTGCCCTGCTTGAGCAAGTGTTACAAAGCTCTTTTAGCTTCTGCTGATAAGTGACTGGAGGCACCCCAGTCTGCCAGTTAGCCTCAGCGTGAAGGTGCTCAGCTCTAGCTCCACCAGTTGGCAAACCTAGCTCCGCCAATTTCCAGGGGCACTCTACTCCTACAGCAAGCTTCCTTCCCTAAGGTACTCCTCTTTCTTGCTCTGTAGGCCAGGAAGACCACTATACTATCTCCTGGTCTTTCTTGCTGTCATTTCTCTGCCACTGTTTTTTGCCATCTTCAGTATTACAGCTCTCCCTCTCTCTCTTAGTCTCATGGTTCCAGGAACTTCTCAGCACAGGGATCTCAGGTCCAGAGTGCTCTGTTCATGACCCTCTTCTTTGGTGGTGACAAGAGCCTCCTTCTGCTCTGGAATAGACTCTATTTTTTGCTCCTTGGGGTGGCAAAACTGACCAATCCCCTTGTTTAGGGTTCCATAGTCCTTGTTTGCATGGTCCCACCTCATCACTTGGGTGGGAGTCACATGACTGTGATGAGAAAGGCCACACAAAAGCAATCCATCACACTGAAGGCACAGGGCTTAGGAAGAAACAGAGGCAGAGAAGCAAAGTATGCATTATGATTCCTTTAGGCTCTGGAATCTTTATACTCTGGGCTTAAGTGAAATTATCTGCAGTTGTCCACGTTACTCAGCACTGATACCTTCACCTTGGATTCTTTTTTCTGAAATGCTTAGGTTCAACTACTGAACATGTGATTTACCGTCGCTCAGGAGAATCTCTTCGGTTACAGTCACCCAACGTGGATCAAGAAAAAGTGCACTCTGCTGAATGGAAGGTACAATGGTCCTCAGATTCAAACACATGTGTCTTAATGTCTTGGAAGGGTAATTGTAGCCTACAGACGAAATCTTGTTTATCACAACATTTCAACGATAGATTCAATCCTATGTGCAAAGACTTGGCTATTGTCATCAAGGCAGTTCAGCAGCAGGACAGTGGCTCCTACATCCTAGAGGTCACTTATAAGGCTGGGCACTTGGAGACTACCAAGTTCCAGGTTTCTGCACTTGGTGAGTCCCCAGGTCACTTGTCATGCCCCTCTCACTCTCGTGTTTGTGTTTTCAGTACCTTTCTGATCAGAACCTCTGCTTTCAGATCCTGTGGAAAAGCCCCATTTACAGGGGGAGTGGAAAGCCCTGGATAAGGAGACGTGTCAGCTAGATCTGTCCTGCTCAGTCTCTAGAGGTGAGAATGTGAGCTATGCTTTGTACAAAGGGAGTCAGCTGATCCAGAAGGCAAAGAACTTCACCTCCTCGGTGCTGCGGAAGAACCTCACCTACTGGATGGAGCAGAATGACACTAACAACTTGCACACATACACCTGCAATGTCAGCAATCCTGTCAGTTGGGCAAATGTCAACATCACCTTCCCCCAGGACTGTCTGAGTATTCCCCAGAGTAATCAAGGTAAGTAACCATTTTGCTCTATAACTGAGCCTCAGGGTGTTGAACCTCTCAAGCAGGATTGGGTGCAAGACAGGCCAGGTGCCTTGCATCCCTTCTTCAGGGGGTCCTTGTGTCTGAGCACAAAGTTCCTATAAAGTAAGGCCTGCCCCATTCCGGAAAGAATTTTTATCCGTATCAAGAATCTCCTCCTGGGAGATGCA
Source organism: Heterohyrax brucei (assembly GCA_028571685.1). Lineage (NCBI taxonomy): Eukaryota > Metazoa > Chordata > Mammalia > Hyracoidea > Procaviidae > Heterohyrax > Heterohyrax brucei. Next base: position 191,119,352 of record CM053140.1, on the reverse strand, counting down.
AGCTTTCCTTTTATATTAGGGAATGCATGGTTGTTGAGCCACACTGCTGCAATGACCTCTGACCTTAATTTTGCTCCTCTGAGAGACTGGTGGAAACTTATTTCCTCCTCGGTGATTACTTGTCCCAGACCATTACATTCACCAGGAGACCGGTACACTGACCAACAGCAACCTGGGTGGTGGGTTCTTGATTTATGCTTATGCTCATCCTGAGAGTTCCCCTGAAAAAGTTTGCACCACTTTTTATTAGATAAACAAAGATCTAACAGGCCCTCAGCATGAGCGTTACAGGGAAAAAACAATAGGCAATCCCTGTCCGTAAGGAGCTTATGCCGAAATTGGGGCAACAAAGTTAAGTACTTGTGGGCAAAGTAGAAATGACTAAGATTGAGAGAACATGTGTTGTGGCGAGGCCACTAGCTTTTGGGGTCATGAACGTGCTTCACCATTCATGAGCTTTGTCATCTCAGGCAAATTTACTAACTTCTCTGAGCCTCATTTTTTTTTTTCTCTTAGGTAAAATGGGGGTGACAATAAGCATCTCACAGATTGTTATTTAGATTCTATGAGATAATTTTGTAAAGAACCTAGTTAATTATTTTCTCTTTCTGTCTTGATTGAATTATATATTAGTCTACACGTGTGACACATTGTTACATGTAGAAGATTAAATATGCATAAGCAGTCACCATGACCCAAAGGCAGTTGGCTGGCTGGCAAGCAGTGAAGTCAGGAGTAGCAGAAAAGTGGAATGGGGGAGATTTCTGGCACAAGTACATGCACGACAAACATTTATTGAGTTATAAATAAATGGATGAGTAGACATAATTTTGCTTGCCAGATGCTTTACTTAGATTAGTTTGTGTAATTAACCCCCATAGGAAGACAACATTATCTCCTTTTTACAAAACCCTAAACCAAAGCCATTGCCACTGGGCTGATTCCAAGTCATAGGGACCCTATAAGAAAGAATAAGACTGCCCTGTAGGGTTTCCAAGGAGCAGCTGGTAGATTCGAACTGCCAGCCTTAACCACTGTGTAACCAGGGCTCCAGGAAATTGGGGTTCACAGAAGTTAAGCAAGCTGCCCAAGGGTGCACAGCTTACGGGTAGAGTGTGAACTTGAGCAAAGTCTGTCAGGTATTGACATTCAAACTCTAGGCCTCACTTCAGGGTAGGAACCCAAGTGAGCAGAGAGAGACAACCTTGGTGGTGAACTCACCTGGGATATAGAGACCAGCTACAGAAGAAAGGAGCATGACTATGAGATTGGCCCTGCAGCAGGCAGGTGGGAAGGAGGTGAGGGAGGGGTGAGTTCTCAGTTCCCTGGACTCCTGTGTCCTTCAGATTCCGGATTTCTGACCCTCCCAGTGATCATCATTTTGATTCTGCTAGCTGTACTATTTCTTGTCACCCTCACCAGCTTCTTTGTGTGGAGGAGGAAAAAGACACAGTCACGTAAGTCGAACATTCCCAGGAGGTGCTGTTGTCCAATGTGTTGGTACCCAGTGATTTAGACCTCTGCCTAGCCCAGTGAGAAGCACCTGAGAGTGTAGCACCTACTTTTCCTTAGAAGCCTTGGGATACGTGTATACACAGCAGCAGGGAGCGGCACAGTAGCTGTTTGACCCTTTTCTCCCAATTTATGTGCTCTCTGGTGGCTACCTCGGTGCTTACAGCCTGTTCCCCAAAGTGCGTGTGTGTGTGTGAGGGGTGGTTACTGCCTCTGTGCTCTTTGGGACAGTGAAAGGTATCCTGGAAAGGTATACTGGCTTGCTTCCTTTTTAGAACCTTTCCCAAGACTTGGCCATCTAGTGCTCCTTAGAAACCCTATGGAGAAGTTCTACTCTGTCTTATAGGGTTACTGTGAATCAGAGTTGACTTCATGGCAATGGGTCTGGTTTGGTTAGTTGTCCATCTAGAATGGTGGTGAAAGCTCCAGTAAAAGGAACCTCGACAAGATGCTCTCTGAAGATCTCCGCAGCTCTGTTTTTTTGCTTCTTTCCTCCGTAGGTAAGAGCACGGAACAATGCCTGACAGTTTATGAAGTTATCAACAATCAGCACATTGGGAGAAACCAAGTATGGCACACTCGGGGGTGGCGTCTCTTTCAGCTTGTTTGAAGGACACTTTTGTGTGGGTGGCCATTCAGAGCAGGGGGACAAAAAGAACTGGCCGATTGTCCTCTCAAGTGGGCCTTAACTGCCCATGCCCCTTCCTCTTCCTCCCAGTCTGTCTTTTCTCAGTCAGCTTTCTGGCGTTGGCAATAGAGGGAAGAGGAAAAGAATGGAAGCAGAGAAGACAGAAGGCGGGAAGATGGGACACTTTGGTGCAGAATGTAGCTGCTGTAAAGGAATGGAGCATCACAGAAACCAGGAACAGGGACAGAGTGCTGAAATCCTTGATCCGCCCTGCTTCAGCACTGTACTTAGCCCCAGGTGGAATCCAACTGTTTTCTGTTTGTTCTATCTGACCACATATTCTCAAATCCAGAGCTTACTTGTGAGAGCCCCTTGATGCTCTCCTGGGCTGGAGAGGATGCTGGTGTGCCTAGCCAAAGTACGGCAGCTTTATAGCTGGCCCAGTGGGCTATGCTCTCTGTCCTTAGAGAGAGGCCGGAGTCGGACTGAGGGGTTAGAAAATGCATCCAGGTTAGCACAAAGCCCCCTAAGCCAGCCCCAGCTCCTCTCCTCCGAGAACCTCTCCATCTGCTCTGCAGGCAGTAGGCAAAGGCATCTGTCACGCAGGATGTGGAAGATTAGGAAACTTCAAACGGTTTAGAGTGCCCTCCCTTGCCAGCTGCTTAGTCAGGTAGGACATAGTGACAGGCCTAAGGAAGGGCCCTTCCTCATCTCCATAGCTGACAAGGCAATGCCTACCAGGTGGGATGGTGCTGTGGAAGTGGGGAGGAAGTGCCACACGGAATGTCACCCCTGGCAGACGAGGTCTCACAGAGCAGACAAGCAGCTTCCCTCAGCTCTGGGGCTCAGTGGGATCCAGGGATTGTTGCCCCATAAAGATACTGTGGTGTGGGCAGAGCTGTGTGCTCTGTGAATTCCTGAGAGCAGGCATATTAATCTACAGATACAGAAGTCCAAGCGCTTGCTAAAAATAGCTTCCCTCTCCTCTATTTAAATCACATTAGGTAAACCAAGGAAAACAGGAGAAAGTATAGAGCGAGAAAATCTCTTGAGGATTCAGGCTTGTTACCTTGCTTTTGACTTGGGGTTTCTGCCTGACTGGCCTCATTCCTCCCAGGCTTCTCCCTTCTTTCTGCATGCTCCAGTTTGTAGGTCTAAAATGAAAGCTCATGTAGTCTCACTTTAAGATTCGTCTCAGACCTTCTCCGGAGACACCTCACCCTAGCCTGGGCAGGAGAGAAAAGCAACAAACTCCTGTGTCTGGCTGGATGTCTGTGACTCAGCCTCCTAGGACAGCGGAGTTTCTCTGCTCTTGGCTTCCTTCTGCTTCTGGGAGTGTTGAGCTTGCCTCTTGTTAAATGAACCCTGCTATCTTCTACGGGTTCCCCACCAGAGACCAAACTGGCAGTATTTGCTTTGGGGGTGAGCGGCATGAAATACTTTCACCTGAAATCTCCTATGGAGCACCAGAAATGGCCACTGTGCTCCCCAACCCCCCAACTTTTGGTCTCAGGTGTAAGGTTGTGCCATCACTGCAGCTGCTTGAGGCCAGGGACATGCTGATGTCTGAGGCTAGATTCACAGAAGGGGGCTCAAGTGTGCTCAGTCTTTAAAACCCTCAAACTCTGTAAATAGCAATGCCCAGATCCCTGGTGAGGTAAGGCCCTTGTTAAATGAGCGTAACTTTATTCAGTGGTTATGTAACGAATTTAGCTGAGCACTTAGCAAACGAAAGGAAAAGCTCCTAAGTCACCAAAGTGAAGCAAGCGATGGGAACATTCTTAGGCACAGTGGCCCCATTAGTCTCAGCACACCTGGGACATATTCACTCCTGATACTCTTCACTCCGAGTCTGCTGTATTTGCTGTCTCTCCACATCCTGGGGTTCAGCAATGAAGAGGGTCTCCCAGGCTTTGCCACCCATCTCCAGGGCTCCTCCTCTCATTTGTGCTGTCTGTCCTGACTCAATCTAAATCCGACAGACTTCATGTTCTCCATGCTTCCCTTTATCGTTTGTTTCAGGAGGAGGAGCAGGTGCGGGAACAGGCTCAGACGCATGCACAGAGGTCCCCTGGAGAAGCACCATCTGTTCCAGTATCCAGCACCATCTATTCGAGTATCCAGCCCCAGGTACCTGCCTCAATTCCCCAGTCCTTTGGGTCTTCCAAATGGCTTCCACATACTTATTCCTTGGAACGGCAGAACAAGATCTTGACCGTCCCGTGGGCTAGAAGGCAGGTTGGTCTCAGCTGAATTAAGAAGTTGTTTGAAAAGACCAATGTGGTGCCGTATCTTAACAGAATTAGAATGTATGATCCAGGCATTCCTTTTTCTTCCACGTCTGGTTGAAGGTCTGGCCCCAGATAAAGCTGACAGGAAAGGAATCTTGTCAGAGTCTCCGCTTCCATTTTTCTCCTGGTTTCCTTTCAGTTCTTGGGGTTCTTTGCCCTCTTTATCCTTACTGCCTACCATACCTATTTTCAGGAAGAGTGAATCCATTTTCGTCCCTTTTATCATATTATGATGTAACATTTATTAAGAGCTTATTATGCTCCAGATACCATGAAAAGTGCTTTCTATCCATTTTCTCATTGAATCTTACATTATAGTCTTGTAATGCAGGTCTGCTATAAACTCCATTTCATGGATGAGAGAATTGAGGTTCAAAGAGGCTAATTAACTTATTCAAAGCCATATAGCTGGGTGGTGGCAAAGCTGAGCCAAATGCATTCTGATTCTTCACTTTACCTCCTCCCACCCCACTTGTAACATTCTGACATTGTATAAACTCATCCATAAATTGGGGGAATAAGTTAAAAATCTCTTGCTGTCCAGTCTGACATATGGCATTTCCAAGTGTGTCAAGAATAGAATTGTGCTCCATAGGTTTTTCAGTGGCTGAATTTTTGGAAATAGACTGTCTGTCCTTTCTTCCAAGTGCTTCTAGGTGGACTTGAATCTTAACATAACCAAGCGCGTTAACCACTTGCACCAGTAAACAAGACCCAAACCCATTGCCTTTGAGTCAGTTCCCACTCACAGTTGGTCACACAAGACAGTAGAACTGCTTCACACAGTTTTCAAGGAGTAGCTGGTGGATTCAATCCACTGACTTTTTGGTTAGCAGCTATAACTCTTAACTACTGAGCCACCAGGTCTCTTTTTGTACCACAGCATCTTCTCATACTGAGCATCTTTTACGTGGGAAACACTGCCCCTGGTGGCCAGTGCTGGAAAGAAAAATCTCTGAGTAAAATTGTTTTTGACGATAAAGACCCGAAATAGCAACCTCCTTAGCGCCATGGCTGAGTTATGGGACAAAGAAAATCCTTGAAAATAGATTACAGACCTTGGCAAAAGTTCAAGAAAAGGAGTGAGAGAAAGAGAAGGCGAAGAATAAAGAGAAAGTAATGAGGGAGAGGAGAAGAGAGGAGAAGGGAGATACAGAAGGAAAAAGGCACTGAACCACCTCACAGGGCCTCTGTGGAACGAGTGGGGCTTGTCTCCTGTTCACCTTAAGATCATATGCTTTTATGGCACCCAACAACATTGTGACAGTCAGTCAAAGTGTAAAAGCTTCAAAGAGAGATCACGAGAGTGACTGGCGTCTGTCTGTTCTCTGGCCACATTTAACTTCAAGAAGAGGGATTTTAATAAAATTCTAGAAATTGCTCCTGAGACTACGGTTGATGGTGAGAGAAAATAAGATACATGAGATATGAAAGATAAATGAGATATATGAGAAATATGGGAAAATGAGGGCTCTGGAGTATCTTAAAAGGAGGATGATCACTTGCCCTGGAGGATGCCTGTGTCAGAGGGAGGCATTGAGGTGTTGAGGAAAGAACTCTACAGAGTCTAGGTTTGAATCTTATTTGGACTGTGAATGCACCGCCATAGAGTTGTTTACTCTTTTGGAACGTCATCTATAGCATGGGGTAAATTATGATCATATTTGTCTTCTAGGAGTGTTACCTACCACTCATCTGTCAGTTTGTCCTATGCGCTGGCGTGAATGTTTACTATCATGCTGGAAGCTATGCCACTGGCACTTCAGTTACCAATAAGGTCACTCATGGTAAACAGGTTTCACTGGAGCCTCCAAGCTAAAACTGACTAGAAAGAAAGACCTGGTGATCTATTTGGGAAATTTCGTCAATGACAAATCTATGGATTGTAACAGAATATTGTCCTATGTAATACCTGAAAATGAACCCTTAGGTTGGAAGGCACTTAAAATACACGGTGGCTGCAACAATGGACTTGAGCACACAAACAATCATAAAGATGGTATGGGACCAAGCAGTGTTTTATTGTGCTGTACATGGAATCACCATGAACATGTGGATGTGACTCCAACTAATACCAACAACAACAGAGGTGTTATAAGGGTTAGGAAAGAATATGTGCACAGCACAAGTGCTCGGCAAATAGTAGCCACTGTTAATGATACAGTAAGACACTCTCAAGGTCCCTGACCTCCTGGTTAGTCCATGCTCCTTTTACTAACTCTTGAAGTTTCTGTCTGGGCAAGGTTGAGGCACAGGGTGTGCTGGATCTATGTTTCTGAATAGGGTTGTGCTGTATCCATGCTTCTGAAATGATTTACTTCTTGCTTTAGGCTGTGTTCTGTAGAGGGCAAAACCAGTAATATACACATGATGTATATATATACGAAACAGCTCACACAGTTGTAGAGGCTGGAATGTCTCAAGTCCATGGTTCAAGATTCATGTAGCCACAGGGGTTGGAGAACCTAAGGTTGACAGGTTGGAGAGCAGTGCTCCTGCTCTCAGGCTGTGAAGATCAAACAATTCCAAGATCTGAAGATGAGGTGATAGTTCAAGTCCCAAGAGCTGGAACAGGGGTCAACCACAGAATCCAGAACAAGCAAAAAACTAGAACATCTGATAATATGTGGATGCAGGCCACACCTCCAAGGAAACCCCCTTAAACTGATTCACTACTCACATCAGATAAAATCACGGGAGTGGTCACATACAAATACCGAGAATCATGGCACAGTCAAATTGACACACAGTCTTAACCATCATGGTCCACCCCTTGTCAGCATATATACATCTCCTTAAACTATGTATAATCTCTGAATAAAGACAATTATAAAGTCATACTTGTGCCTCACTTGACAAATTAACAAGTGTACAACCAAAAATGCACTAGCCCCATTTACATCTTATAAATGATGAAAACAAAAACATTTGATGCACAGGTACAAAGCAAAAATTCTCATAGCAATTAGAGTCCTCATTTCTGCAACTGATCATGTGGCTGTAACTGGTATTTAAAACTACCTTCTTCAGCTACCCATTCTGTATCCCTTTCACCTCAGCAAGTGCCTCGGGTGGTCATGTTTCTTTGCCTGGTAGGCTAAATCAAACTTTCATTCCTGAAGGCTCTAGATTATTAGTAGTCATGTTGGAATTGGGTTGGTGTGGCTTTCTACTGACTTTAATGACGACGTGGTAGTACTAACAAACATCCTAAGGGATGTCCTAAATTCAGACGCTTCTTTACCACCATTATTTAATATCAATCCAATTTCCTCTTAGAAATCAGGATCAGTCATAATACTTGGAATGGTAACTACCTTCTTTGCCTGTTGGACCAGAGGAATAAGGACTCCAAAGTGGTCAGGTGACATTCTTAGCTTCTAGTTCAGTGGAATTAGTGATATGTCTCCAGGTGGAAGAATTTCTCCTTTTGGAACTAAGACTTCTAGATCCACAGAGCATAAGGTCACAGGGACAGGAAGCAAAAGTCTTGCAAGTATGTCACTAGGGGTGAGAGATGCTGCTCACATTTCCATCCCTTGATTCCTAGTCCATGAATCCTGGCTATGGAAGAAATAGCACCATGTGTTGGACACTGGTTTAGAGCATATGCAGCCTCTTGGAGAACACTGCCCCAGGTCTGCAAGGTATTGCCACCTAGTTGGCACTGTAATTGTGTCTTTAGAAGGCCATTTCATTGTTCTGTCAACACAGCTGCTTCAGGATGGTGGGGAACATGGTAAGACCAGTGAATTCTAAGATCACAGGCCCACTGCCACTCTTCATTTACTGTGAAGTGAGTCCTTTGATCTGAGGCAGTGCTCCTGGGATTCTATGATGGTGGATAAAGCACTCTGTAAGTCCATGTATGGTACTTTGGGCACAAACATCACGTGCAGGGCAGGCATATCCATATCCAGAGTAAGTGGCTATTTTGGTAAGAGCAAAATGCTGCCCCTTCTGTGATGGAAGTTGTCTGCTGTAATCAACTTGCCACTAGATTGCTGGCAATCATCTTAAGGGATGCTGCCATATTGGGGACTCAATGTTGGTCTCTGCTGCCAGTAGATTGGGCACTTAGCCGTGGTTCTAGCCAAGTCAGCCGTGGTTTGTAGAAGTCCCTGTAGCTGATCCTATGCATAATCTCCATCCCTGCCACATGGCCACTTTGTTCATGAGCCCATTGAGCAATGACAAGAGAAGCTGGGAAAAAGGATGACTGGTTTCCATAGAACATGTCATCTGATCTACTTGATTGTGAAACCTATCATCTTCTGAGGTCACTCTTTGGTGTGCATTCACATGAGACACAAATATCTTCACTTCTTGAGACACAAATATCTTCACTTCTTTGGCTCATAAATTTTTTTATCCCAATTTTCCAATCACATTCTTTCTAAGTCCCCAATCATCCAACCAAACCACTGGCCACAGCTCATGCATCAGTGTGTAATCACACATCTGGCCATTTCTCCTTCTAAGCAAAGTGAACAGCTAGGTGCACTGCCTGAAGTTCTGCCTGTTGAGATGATCTCCCTTCACCACTGTCTTTCAAGGAGGTCGCAGAAAGGGGCTGTAGTTTTGTCACTGTCCACTTTTGAGTGATACCTGTATGTCACACAGAACCGTCTGTGAACCAGTCACGCATTTTCTCTTCTTTAGTTTACTGATCATAAGGAACTCCTCATGAAGCCGTAGGTGCAGACTGGGAGAAGGAAGGTGATGTGACAGAAATAGAAAGTATGGACATTTGGGCCACTTCCTTATGCAACTTACTCATGCTTTCAGGTTCTGCTTGGGCTTGATATCATATATGCCACTTCCATATAATGATGGTGTGCTGTTTTGCATGTCCAAGTTTATGACTCTGTTGATCAGATAACATCCAGTTTGTGAAGGGAAGCTCAGGCCATGTGGTGAGTTGGTGTCCCACTGTCAGGTATTCAGTCTCTGCTAATGCCCAGTAACAAGCCAAAAACTATTTCTCAAAAGGAAAGTAATTATTTGCAGAGGATGGCAGGGCTTTTCTACCACATCCTAAAGGTCTGTGTTGTGATTCATTAAAGGTGGACTGTCAAAGGCTCCAAATTTCATCCCTGTCTGCCGCTGACACTTCAAGCACCAGTGGATCAACTGGGTCACACGACCCAAGTGGTAGGCAGCTTGCACAGCAGCCTGAACCTGTCACAGAGTCTTCTCTTGCTCTGTGCCATATTCAAAACTTTTCTAGTTACTCGACAAATAAACCAGAGTAGCACACCCCAGTGAAGAATATGTTGCCTTCGAAATCTAAAGAGGCCCACTAAGTGTTGTGCCTCCTTTTTAGTTGTGGTAGCAGCCAGATGCAATGATTTATCCTTCACTTTAGAAGAAGCATCTAGGCTTGCTCTGCACCACTGGACCCCTATAAATTTCACTGAGGTGGAAGGTGCCTGAAATTTTGTGAGATTAATTTCCCACCCTCTAGTCTGCAAATATTTTTCCAGTAAATCTAGAGTCATTGACACTTCTTCTTTACTGGGTCCAATCAGTATAATGTCATCAGTATAATGGACTAGTGTCATGTCTGTGGAAGGGAAAGGCTATGGAGGTCCCTGAGAACTAAATTATGACATATGGGGGGGGGAGCTGATGTAACAGTGAGATAGGTGAGTAAAGGGGTATTCCTGGTCTTGCCAACTGAAAGCACACTGCTTCTGATGATTCTTTAAAACAGATATGTAGAAAAAGGCATTAGCCAGATCAGTAGCTGCATACCAGGTACCAGCAGATGTGTTTATTAATGTCTTCCAGCAATGAAACTACATCTGAAACAGCAGTTACCATTGAAGTCACTGCCTGGTTAAATTTTCAATAATCTACTGTCATTCTCCAAGATCCATTTGTTTCTTGCACAGGTCAAATAGGCAAGTTGCATGGGGATGTGGTGAGAACTACCACCCCTACATCTTTCAAGTCCTTGGAGGTGGCAGTAATTTCTGCAATCCCTCTAGGATTATGGTATTTCTTTTGATTTGCTATTTTCCTAGGTACAGACAGTTCTAATGACTTTGACTTGGCTATTCCTATCATAATAGTAATTAATCTACTTGTTAGGGATCCAATGTGAGAGTTCTGCCGGCTGCTGAGTATGCCTTTTCCAATGACACATTCTGGAACATGAGGAATCACTACAGGAGGGGTTCAGACCCACTGGACCTGCTATGCATGAGACAGATGTGAGCCAAGGCTCCACTAATAAGCTGACCTCCATATGCTCCTACTCTGACTAGTGGGCAAAAGTGTTGTTTTGGGTCTCCTTGAATTAGTATCAGTTCAAAGCCAGTGTCCACCAATTCCCGAAAAGTCTGATTATTTCCTTTTTCCCCAGTAAACAGTCACTCTCATAAAAGGCTATATATCCCTTTGGGAAAGGCTGGGAGAAAGATTAACAGTATACATTTTCAGCAGTGTATTAGAGTCCTTTCTTAAGGAGACTTAGCTTTCCTTTCATTCATGGGATTGTATGTAAATCTTTAAACTTGTTCAAATCTGGGAACCGACCGAGAGACCATGAGTCTCTATTCTGGTGATTCAAGTTAGATTGCTGTTGACCTGACCTAGAATTCATCTGTTTGTGCAGATTAAGCAAATATTTGGTAGATTTCCCATCTGTTTGACTCTTAGGGACACTATGACTAAGTAACCAACACTGTTAAGCCATACATGTCAGACTGCTCTGATTACTGTTTTGACTTCACTGTCCAATAGTAGTGTAACCATGTCCATTTTGTCTTTGTTGATTGGTCTCTACCACCACAGGTTCCAATCAGCTCCATTGTAGTTCATTATCTTAATTCAGTTAGGGCAATTCCCACTGTCAAATCTGATTTACATAAAATAACAATCACAGGCCGCACCTCCAAGGAAATGTCCCTTAAACTGATTGACTACTCACCCCAGATGAAATCATGGAAGTAATCACATACAAACACTGAGAATCATGGCCCAGCCAAATTGACACACAATCCTAACCATCACACTTCTCTTCTCATTAGAGCTCTGCTTCCACTTCACAAGAAACTGCAAATGTAATATATGCAAGAGTAGAGCCTTTACGGAAGGTGAGTCTCTTCTTCAGGGGGATATGATTGATGCAGGTGTGTATTTTGCCTAAGTGTATGCACACTTGTGTCCAGGTATGTTTTTGCAGGCCATATGTGTGCACTTACCAACAACGGATAGATAAGTGGGGGAAGGTGGTGGGACAAGTGGTATTCCCAGGTCCTGAGCCACAGTAAGAAGACTTAACATGGCAGTATGGGAAGTTGGGCATCTTCCAAAATGTGGAAGTACTGAGTATGTGTAGATCAGGAACCTTGTTTGAATGGGAAGGGAGACGCAGTTAGAACAGACTTTCGACTTTTCATTCAACCTCTTTCCAGTAGTCTGTCTGCCAACTTGGATACCTCCAGGATAGTTATTTATACTTAAATTTATGTTAGGCTATATGCCATATTGATGTTCACTGGCACCAACTATTACTTGGTATTATGCTTTGAAAATTCTACGTATCACCTACTCCTCCCTCCCCCCAAAGCCCTAAAAACACAAACCCATTGCCAATGAGTTAATTCCAACTCATAGAGACCTGATGTGCTACAGAGTAGAACTGCTTCATAGGATTTTCTTGCTATGATCTGCATGGAAGCAGATTGCTAGGGTTTTCTACTATAGTGGGTGGGTTTGGACCGCTAAACTTCAGGTTAGTAGTTGAGCACAAATTATTCTGCATCACCCAGACAGCTCATACTTCCTATGTTGTTGTTATGTGTCATTGAGCCAGCTCTAACTCACAACAACTCTTTGTACAGAAGAATGAAACACTGCTTGGTCCTGTGGCTTGCCCACAATTGTTGTTATTTTTGAGCCTATTGTTGCAGCTACTGTGTTAGTCTATATCATTGAGGGTCTTCTTCTTTTTCAGTGATCTGTTCTTTACCAAGTGTGATGTCTTTCTCCACAGATTTATCCTTCCTGACAACATGTCCAAAGTGTGTGAGACATAGTCTCACTGTCCTTGCTTCTAAGGAGCATTCTGGTTGTACTTCTTCCAAGACGGATCTGTTCATTCTTCTGGCCCAAAGCCAAATCCACTGCTGTCAAGCCAATTTTGACTCATAGCAACCCTGTAGGTCACAGTAGAACTGCCCCGTAGAGTTTCAAAAGAGCACCTGGTGGATTTAGACTGCTAATCTTTTGTTTAGCAGATTAAGTGATTAACCACTATGCCAGCAGGGTTTCTGTTCTTCTGGCAGTTCATGGTATATTCGATATTCTTCCCCAGTACCACAATTCAAATGAGTTAGATCTTCTTCCACTTACTCTTTGTCCAGCTTTCCCATCCATATGATGTGACTGAAAATACTACGGCTTACCTCAGGTTCACCTTAGTCTTCAAGGTGAAATCTTTGCTTTTCAGCATTTTGATGAGGTCTTTTGCAGCAGATTTTCCCAGTGCAATGTGTCTTTTGATTTCTTCACTGCTGTTTCCATGGGCATTGATTGTGGATTCAAGTTAAATGAAATCCTTGACAACTTCAACCTTTTCTTGATTTATCATGATGTTCTTTATTGGTCCAGTTGTGAGGGTTTTTGATTATCTTTATATTGAAGTGTAATATACACTGAAGGTTGTATTCATACAGTCTTCTTCGTGCAATCCAGGTTCTCGGATTATTTGCTCAGCATACAGATTGAATAAATATAGTAAAATGGTACAATCCTGACACACGTTTTCTGACTTTAAACTATGCAATCTCTCCTTATTTTGTTCCACCAACTGTCTCTTGATCCATGTACAGATTTCTCATGACAAAATTAAGTGTTCTGAAATCCCCATTCTCTGTGACGTTATCCATAATTTATTACAATCCACATGGTTGAATGTCTTTGCCCAGTCAATAAACATAGGTAAACATTCTTCTGTTTTCCTCTGCTTTCAGTCACGATCCATCTGACATCAGCAACGATATCCCAGGTTTCATGTCTTTTTCTGAATTCAGCCTGAATTGTTGGCAGCTCCCTATCAATATACTGCTACAGCTACTTTTGAATTATTTTCAGCAAATTTTTTTTTACACGTGATATTAATAATATTATTTGATAGTTTCCTCATTCTACATCACCTTTCTTGGGAATAGGCATAAATATGGATCTCCTCCAGTCAGCTGGCCAGGTGCCCATCTTCCAAATTTCTTGGTGTAGACAAGCGAGCACTTTCAGCTCAGCATTCATCTGTTGAACATCTCAACAATACTCCATCAATTCCTAGAGCCTTGTTTGCCAACACCTCAGCGCAGCTTGAACTTCTTCCTTTAGTACCATCAGTTCCTGATCATATTCTACGTCTTGAAATGGGTGAACATCTACCAAGTGTTTTAAATATATGACACTGTGTGTTCTTTCCATCTTATTTTGATGCTTCCTGCATCCTTTATCATTTTCCCCATAGAATCCTTCATTATTGCAACTTGAGGCTTGATTTTTTTATTCAGTTCTTTCAGCTTGAGAAATGCGGAGCGTGTTCTTCCCTTTTGGTTTTCTGTCTTCAGCTCTTCGCACATGTCGTTATAATACTTGCCTTTGTCTGCTTGAGTTGCCCGTTGAAATCTTCTGTTGAGTTCTTTACTTCATCTGACAGACACTTGGGGGTGTATTATCTGTAGTGCTTTTGAATTCCAGCGACTCACAGAGAGATGCCAGGGTTGGCACACATATGCTTGTGTCAGAAGGATTTGAATTAGGTGTACGTGTGCATATCCTATACGTGGCTTTAGGGGTATATTGGTTTGGTTTCTAACTTTAGTTCAGCAATGTCATATCATAAACAAGTACGTATTGTGCCTTCCCTGGAGACTATACTCTCTACTGTTTGCTCTGGAGGTAAGAGATTCTATTCATTTCTGGCTGGGGGTACCTCAGGGTCTTTCTGGGCTATGAATCTTCTTTGGGACACTTCACATCTTTTATCCTTCAATTAAGCCCACTTTACCCTCTGAATTTCCAGTCTGGGTACAAGAAGAAGAATCACAGTCCTTCCTCCCACTGCACCATCTATGAAGAGGTAAGATTCTTGAACTTAATCTGAATGAGGTGAGTCTCTGTAGCCCTGGAATCCAGGTTTGTGAAAAAGTTAACCACAGAGTCTAGGAGTTAAGGGAATTTAGAGATCTTCTAATCTAAATCTTCGTTTTCAAGATGAAGAAACTGAGGCTCAAGGAGGACAAGTGTCTAACCCAAGGTCATGTCATACACTGGGGGTTGATTCCTATTGGGGGTGTGTGTTCTAAATTAGGACTGTCCCCAGGCTGACTCCCAAGTTACGGGTAACAACTGAACATCTTTTTTTTCCCGCAAAGTGTGTGTGTGTGCGCATTGGGAGGGACATCAGGTGAACAATCAAAATGATTTTCTAAGATTAGCAAGTAATTGGAAGCCATTCTAGTAGCTGGATGATTTTAAGCTGTTGCTGGGGTAGAAGCTCTTCAAAGATGATCACTGAGCCTGCTAGCTAACTTGATTCCCATCAGGCCATTTAGGAAGTGGAAAGGACGGACCTAACATGTATTGAGGGCTTATTATGTATAAGGTAGCCTGCCAGAGGCTTCAAATGAATTATCTCATTTAGTCTTCACATAGTGTTATGATATAAGGCACAGAGAAGACCCCTCCCTATTAGCCTCATTCTATACCTGAGCCACTGCAGGTGGTCCACTAATTCTGTTGCCATTGATCACAAGGGGGAGGGTGGGTGACTCAGTAGAGCTTCTGGTAAAATGAATTCAGGTGCTTTCACTGGGTCAGCAGTGCCTGCTAGGATTCCTGATCCTTCATTTGTAGCCCAATATTAAATCTAACTTGACAGTTCAGGGTCACTGAGGGCACTGCATGGGCTAAGGAAGGTCTACTGGGGTCATGAAGAAGCATGGTGTAGTTAAAAGTGCCCTGGAACTGGAGCCAGAAAACTGGATTCAAGTCCCTCCTTTACTTCATATTGGTTTTTGACCCTGAGTGATTTATTTCACTTTTCTGACCTGCATTTTCTTAATCTGCAAAATAGGGATGGTAACTCATACTCTACAGGGTTGTTGTGGAGAACTCCTAATGAGTGGATCTAAACAATCTTTTCTTCCTTCTATAGGTGGGAAAGAAACAACGTGCATCCCAGAACCCTGCTCGGCTGAGCCGCAGGGAGCTGAGGAACTTCGATATTTATTCCTAGGTGTGGCAGCAGTCCTCACCTCTCTTCCATACTGGCATCTGCTTTGTGAATATGCTCAGTGGATGATGCCACATGAGTCTCTACAGAACAGTTTTTAGTCTGGAGAGGACACTGGACTGTATTCATGGTCTCTATTTTGTTTGGAAAAGGATTTCCAACAGCCTTTGTAAGAGTAAGGTTTTCAGATAGTATCTGCCAATTTATAGGCCACGACAAGAAGAGGTGGAGAGGTTGGGTGGTTCACAAAAGGCCTCGGATCAAGTCTAAGTACTTGTAATCTATAATGTGTGGTGTAAATGTAGGATGTTATTTGCATCCAGATTCCCCTGCCCTGGTTTTCTAATCTGTTGACTTGTCTTTCCTCCTCCTTGAGCTAGGATGACTGTATTTCTATACTCTTCCCCCGTCCAGGCCAAACTGAGAAGGATAGGGGTGACTTAGAGAAAGAGGAATTAGCCCCTTTTGTGAGGTTGGGCTACCTGGTGGTAATCAGACTGGCATGTTTCCCAAGGTGGCCAGGGCCTGGACTTCAGTCAAATATAAAGGAAAAGCTTTCTTCCCACATACTAAACTTTTATTTCTGGCGAGATGATTACAAGGGATCTGGGCAGGAGTGAGAGTAGACGGTGAAAAAAAATCCCATCTCTGAGTAGGAACTCTCTGTTCCCCAATGCCCAACTAATAATAGGACAGTGGGGCCAGCTTTCCCTACAGAGTGATACTTGATTCACAAAGGTACATTATTATAAGTCTATTTGAGATTCTTCGCAACTTCCTAGAAGCTACATTCTATTAAAATTCTTAATCCTGATGAGTTTCCTTATGGCACACTGGAGAGAGGGCTCAGACAGCTGAGGGATGCATACAGGCAACTGGGAACTAGGTAGCATGCTGGGCTTCCCTGAGTCTTCGGGCCAGTCCCCTTGACACAAGTATGGGGAGCACAGCTGAGACTTTGAGCTCAGAAGTAGACAAGTGAATAGTAAGAGACCTTACTCAGAGACCTCAACAGGCGAGACTGCATCAACTTGGTTACTCAATTGTCCCAGCTTATATTTAAATACAAATTTAGTATAAAGTTGTGATGTTATGGTGTTATTCCAATATTCCTTGTTGGAATTAAATTTATGTGTCTTCTCCATACTCTGCAGTTTTACTCTTTACAGCAGCCAAATGGTACTGTGGATCTATTTAGTCCTGCTGAAGAGGGGTCTGGGCTCCTGGTAAGCTGTCAGTGTTCCCAGCCTTGTTCCTGCTACAACAAGAGTCCCAGATACTAGAGGCCATCTATCTCATGAAGGACAGTCAAGACATTTGCTTCGTCATGCCCTACCTGATCCCGTTTCCTTGGTGACTGTGTGCCTGGCCAGGCTGGACTCTTCCTGGAGAGAAGTGTGGACAAACCACATTCTAGAGCAAGTGTCAAGAGTAAAAACTGGGGAAACACATTCAAAAGAGTCATCTGACCTGGGGAGCTTGAGCAAGGTTTTGGGAGTTGAGTTGGAGATCAAGGGTTTTGGTGAGCAGAGGACGCAGATGATGGGAGTCAGAGCAGTCTAGACGAACACCAGTGTCACCACCCATGACTGCTGATGGCCTTTCATGTATGCTGGGTTGTGTAGCTCTTGAGTTGGCCAGATTTATTTAAAGAGCAGAAGAGATAGAACACTATGGACTCCAGACTTTTTTGGGATGCCCCAGTTAGAATACACTATGGTACATATCAAATGTCTGATTGTTGAGCTTCTGTGCTGATGCCTTACTAAGATAATTAGCTATGTGACCAGCCAGTCAGTGTACCAGAAGTACTTAAGCTCCTGCTGCTAATGAAACCTGCCTGGTCCTCTGGTAGGTCCCATTCTGGGCCACAACATTCATACGGACCCCAAGGGCCATGTACAGTACAGTATGACACCAGAAGCATGATGTTAAAGGACATGTATTGGCTGTAAAGTACATGTAATACAAACATGCACAATGGTATTAGGAGTATAGGAGAAATACATCTTGTGGGGGATAGTGGGAAGGGAAGGTGAGTGATCCTGTGGCTATTAAATATCTATACCAGGCAAGGTGGCAAGTTCTTCTAGGTAAACGTGGCAAACATGAAAGGGGCATCTTAAACACTTTTGAAAACTACTGAAAGACTAATATACACATGTATTTCAAAAAAATTCACCAGTATAAAAGTAAATAGTAAAAATAAATCTGTCTTAACAGTTTCTGTCTTAATTTGAGCTTCCCAGTTCCCTTCTCAGATGCAGCCCCTGATAACTTTAAAAATACTTACATGTCCTCTTAGCACTTTTGTATGCCTACAAAAAAAATCCTATTGCCTTTGAGTCAATTCTGACTCATAGCAACCCTACAGGACAGAGTAGAACTGCCCCTGAGAGTTCCCAGGGGGTGCCTAGTGGATTTGAATTGCTGACCTTTTGGTTAGCAGCTGCAGCACTTAACCACTACACCATCATGGCTTCCTGTATAAGTATATAAAACCCAAAAATTCCAACCTGTTGTTACTGAGTTGATTCTGACTTATAGTGACCTATAGGACTGTCCCACAGGGCTTCCAAGGAGTGACTGGTGAATTCAAGCTGCCAACCTTTTGGTTAGCAGCTGAAGCTTTTAACCACTGCACTACCAAGACACCAAATAAGAAAATATATATCCTTTTTTTTACTTCACTGGTAGTGTGCACACTGTCCCCAACTTTGTTCTGTCCAAGGCCTCTTAGAGTTTATTCTATGTTAGCACACATTGGTCTTTCCTTTCCTTATGAAAATGGTATGGTTGGCTATTGTATGGATGCACTATCATGTACTTAACTGGACTCCCACTAAAGCACACTTAGGTTACTTCCAGCCTTTTATTTCAAATAATGCTGCAACAAATGCCATTTTACACAGACATTTGTGCAACTGTGTGAGAATATCTGTAGGGTTCATTTTAGCAATTGATTAGAGGAAGTATGAAGGATGGTCACTTGTCAGAGATCAGAGAGTTCCCCGACGAACATGGGTGGAGGAGGCTTGACGCCGAGCACTTTAGGAAAGAATAGACACGAGACAGTGTGGGAGTCGGGGGCTAACGGCTATCCCGAGCCGAGAGCCCAGAGCAAAGTTTTATTACAGCATTTATACTCTTTTGGTAACTGGGCATACAAGGAACTGAAACATACAGTAACTAAGTCCGTTGGGCACAGTTTCGGTCATACATTGTTCTACATGTTTGGGCCAAGGGCTTGGAAGTATTCCCAGATTGCCTCTAGGTTACAGTACACAAACATCACAGGAGGTTACACAGAGTTGAAGTAACAGTTCAGCATCCAAGATGGCTTCACTTATGTCAAGAGTGTTTAACATGATTTCCCTCAGTCACTCTAAGTCCCCTTGCAGGAATCTGAGTTCAGAGGAGGAGGAAACAGTATGAACATGCAAGGAACAGATGAAGCAATGACATTGGAAGCCTACAGGCTCCAAGAAGGATCCTCAGTGTGATCTATTAAAAGACTCAGGAGGCCATCTGAGGTGAGAAGAAGAGGGAGGTAAACCCAAGCATCTCTGAAACACAAAGGGAAATTCTGAAGCATTCTCTTTGCAGGATTCCCAGGCCCTAGGAAGTCCATGTGCTTCTCCAATGTAAGAAGAGATCAGCAGCTGTTTTTCTTTTCAGGAGAAATTTTCATAGGCAGGGGTTTCAGGAGACTCATCATTCTGTTGTGGTAGTGGTTCCACCTGTGACCCAGAACACATGAGGACATAGTTGACAAAAGCCTGAAAGCCTGTAGATTCCTCAGCCCTGTGCTGAGGAGGGAGTAGAAAGTGAGGCCTGGCTATGACTGGTCCATACTATGGAAGTAAGGTCATGTGAACTGGCCTAGGCAATGTGCAACCAACCAAGCTGATGACAAGGGTTTATGGAGCATTTTCTAGTTGTATAAGCTGTGGACTGAACTCTGCAAAAACAGCTAGAAAACAGCTTAGTTCACCAAATCAAGGAGTTACAAAAATGACAAAAGTATTTCCCTCAATAAACTACTGTCTGATGACCCCAATCTCTGCCCTAGCAGGAGAAACAAGGTGAACATTCATATAAAGATAATTAAGTTCCCAAACAGTGGCCCAGACTATTAAACCTTCCTGTCCTAAGCATTCAGACGCTCCCTGGTCTGAAAGGTTCAGGGAAGCTCTAAAGACCAGACGAGGCCTGCAGAGAGGAAGGGCAGGTTAGATGTCAGCCGTGGTATGGTAAAAGCATAAACCTCCCTTGATACAAGGAAGCAGAGACATGTGTTAGAAATTAGTAACTAAAGTAGGTTTGAGAATTTTCTGATCAAGTGGGCAATA
Organism: Heterohyrax brucei; assembly: GCA_028571685.1. Lineage (NCBI taxonomy): Eukaryota > Metazoa > Chordata > Mammalia > Hyracoidea > Procaviidae > Heterohyrax > Heterohyrax brucei. Next base: position 191,099,309 of record CM053140.1, on the reverse strand, counting down.
GGAGGCTCAGAACCTGCTTCAGAATTCTTGGTCCTAAAAATTCTGAAAACGAGGGATAAACTTGGTCAAAGGCTTGACTGAAGCAGCATATGAATTTCTATTTGCATTTTAGATAGGGTGGTTTCAGGGGTCTCAGTTTTCTGGAGGTGGTGTATGAGCCATGAATGACTAACCAGACCTGCAATGACTAGTGGACAATTTGAAAATCAGGGTAGGAGCTGGTATCCATGACTTCAAGATGGACTGGTATTGATTTAAACACAAAAGGACAGGAAAGCAGCTTTGGAAATGAAATGAACAGTATGAATTTGTGTAAAAGGCCAAAACTGAAGTCTGTAGCTGGCTAAGCATTAGGGCCATGCTCTAGAAATCAAGACATAAGACAGATGATGACTGAGCTGCATTTACAAGTATTTACCACCTGTCTACTTTCTGTGTGTAGTTCCCACAGATTTTCAAACTTTGGAAGTGGGAGACTCTATTGCACAGGGAAGAATTCATAATAAAAATTTTTGAGTTGGAGCTCAAAGACGAATGGAATTATTAAATCAATTAAAAAATGTTCAGCCTTTGGCCATACAGATGCAAGTCAGGAATATTTGTTTAAGCATCTCTGCTGCCCATGGAGTGTGCCAAGGGGTACACAGTGGGTAGAACTTAGGCTCGTCAAACGGTGGGAAGCTAGTACTATCAGTAGAAATGGTGTGAGCAAGTTTGCACTTTGTGGGCTTTGGAACACAGGAAAATTGTTCTCACCAGCTGGGGTTTCTGTATAGAGCAGTACACTGTGTCAGAACTTTCTTTCTTCTGAAGAACTGGCTTCTTTCCCTGTAAGAGAAAAACATCAGACTAGCCTTAATCACCAAAGAAGAAATTCCCAGAGTTTTACCCTATCCCTTCCAAACTTAGGTAGAACATAGGAGCTGCCTTAGTACAGTGAGTAAGTACCACTGGTTTTCCAGCACCTCCTTCCCTTATTAACAATGGTCCCAGGAAGCTGAGGAATGAACACTCCCACCCTAAGCACCTGAGATTTTGTGATATGGATATAGCCCAAATTCCCTGCCTATGTGCCCCTGGTCCTGTTTATCCCCATTTCACATCTCCAATGTCATGGAACTGGTCATCAGGATATTGGCTGGTCCTAGATATGGAAGGGGAAGGACAGATGTGCTGATCAAAAGGACTCACCTTGAAGTTGAAGAACACTTGTGTATACACAGTATTCCCTTGAACCATAGACTCAGGTACCATGTTGTTTGGAGTGATGTGATCATAGCCTGCCTGCTCCTTGGAGGCTCTCTCCTGAGTGGCCAAGTCATATACCACATCACTTCCACCGACAGGCTCCTGCATCTTGATCCTCTCCTGATCCTCCTCAGTTGTTAAGGTGTTGTCAAAGCTGTTGTTCGAAGAGATCCTGGGCTGTTGCCTGGCAATCTCATGGGGGCTGTTGATTTTCTTATACCCTTAGGAAAACATGGTGCATAGACAATGACTAATAATGGGTTCTGGATAGATAAAAAATGCGTCAAGCCTCATCTATCTCTTGCTTTGCAGCAAGGATTCAAATCTGCTCTGACTCCCACAGAAGAGGTTTTCCTTGGTCTTTTGGGGCTCCATTTCACTTTTTCTATCCTCTCATTTCAAGTACTTGCATATTCATTCACTTGATGAATATTCCTTGAGTATGACATGTGACAAACTCTGCCCTGTTGGATAAACCATGCCAGGCACCATTACAGGTGTTCCGGGAAACACAAAGATAAAACTTACGGATGTGGTCCTAAAAGGGTATACTGCCTAGTTGGAGGTCAAATCAACTAGCACATATTTTACAAGTCATATGAAAGGTATGAGAAAAAATGCAGGGGTAGGAAGACATGGCTTCTGGTTAGGAAAGCAGGGAAGAACTTCATGAAGCTGGCAGTATTTGAATTTGACCTTGAAGTAGATGCAGGATTTTGACAGATGAAAGGGCATTCTTGGTGGAGGGAGCAATATGATTAAAGGCCGATATGGAACCGGGGGCTTCCTCTTGGGAAGGAATGATAATCAAAATATTTCACATCTGCAATGGCCTAGGCCTAGGACCCTTAGAACAGGCATCTTCTATGAACAACTAGATTGGCACACTGGATGGATGTTGCTATGGATTGAATTATGTCCCCCTAAAAGGTGTATCAACTTGACCAGGCTATGATTCCCAATATTGTATGACTGTTCATTATTTTGTCATCTGATGTGATTTTCCTATGTGTTGGTTGTAAATCCTACCTCTGTGATGCAATGAGGTGTGACTAGAGGCAGTTATGTTTCTAAGGCAGGACTCAGTCTATGAGATTTGGTTGTATCTTGAGTCAATCTCCTTTGACATATAAAAGAGAGAGATATAAAAGCAAAGAGACAGAGGGACCTCCTATCTCAAAGAATGAAGAACCAGGAGGGGACACATCCTTTGGACCTGGAGTCCCTGCACACAGAAGCTCTTAGACTGGGGAGAATTGATGACAAGGACCTTCCCCCTGGCACCCTGAATTCAGACTCCTAGCCTTTTAAACTGTTAAAAAATAAATTTCTGTTTGGTAAAGCTATTCACTTGTGGTATTTATGTTGTAAGCAGCACCAGACGACTAAGACAGATGTCAACTCCGCCTTTGCGGCACATTCAATAGCTTGTTTGATCTACCCAAAAAATAAAAAAAAGCCATTGCTGTCAAGCTGATTTCAACTCATAGTGACCCTGTGGGACAAAACAGAGCTGCCCCATAGCATTTCCAAGGAGTGTCATTTGATCTAGTCATATAATAATAATGGCTCACATTTATTAACTGCTTACTATGTGAGACCCTGGTGGTTCAGTAGTCTAGTGCTACAGCTGCTAACCAAAGGGTCAGCAGTTCATATCCATCAGGCACTCACTGGAGACTCCATGGGGGAAGCTACTTTGTCCTATAGGGTTGCTATGAGTTACAATGAACTTGATGGCAGCAGGTCTGGTTTTGGTTTGGTGTGTGCCAGGAAGGAGCCATGGTGACATGAATGGCTAAGCACTTGGCTGCTAACAGTACGATTGGTGGTTCAAATCCAGCTAGCTGTTCTGTGGGAAAAAGATCTGGCCATTGGCTTCCATAAAGATTACACCTAAGCAAACCCTATGGGGCAGTTCTGCTCTGTCACACAGGGCCACTGTGAGTTGGAATCGACTTGATGGTACCAACAGTAATATGTACCAGGCACTGTTTGAAATGCTTTTTGTGAATAAACTTAATCTGCATAAAATCCCATGAAGTATAGACAATAACTTTCTTTATGTATTTTTTGGAGATGAGGAAACCAGAGCACTTAAGTAAGTGGTAGGGCCAGGATCCAAATGCAGGCAGCCTGGTCGTCCTTGATGTTCTTATCTAGTGCTCAATACTGCCCCAGATGGGCTACATGCAGGGGAAAAAAAGGGACATCTGACCCAATACTGAGCTATAATAGCACGTACCATTTATTGAACATTCACTGTTTGTATTAGCCTACTCTGTCCTCATAGCAACCTGAGATATAGTACTTCCATTTTGCAGGATAAGAAAGCTGAGGCTAAGAGAGTAAATTTCTCAAGATCACATTGTCAATAAGAAGTGAGCTGGGATTTGAACACAGGACTGTCTGATCTTAGAATCCATATCCCTGACCACTAGGTTGTATTCCCTCTTGAACAACAAAGGCCATGAGGAGCCATTAATGATTTTAGAACAAGTCAGAGCCGGGCTTTGGAAAATGATGAGTAAAAGGGATAGAAAGAAAAAACTCTGGAGAGGGGATGGTGAGCTAGGAAACTGCTACATATTTTTGGAAGAAAGTAAGAAGGAATAGAAATGTCTATTAACAGGGACTGGTTACATAAGTTGAGGTATATCTATAGAATGGAATAAACAAGAGGCAGTCTACATATGCTAGTGTTGCTAGGATATACTGTTAGGTTGAAAAAACAAAGTTCAGAAAAGTTTGTATAAATTGTCCCCATTTATATAATTAATTAACAGAAATTATAGGTACATATGATAGATATTATATTTACATATATAAACCACACACACACACACACATATACATATATAAAATGTGTAAATGTGTAAAGGGAAACCCTGGTGGTGTAGTGGGTTCAGTGCTACCACTGCTAACCAACAGGTTGGCAGTTCAAATCCACCAGGGGCTCCTTGAATACTCTATGGGCTAGCTCTACCCTGGCCCCTAGGGTCACCATGAGTTGGATCCGACTTGATGGCACTTGGCTTTGGCAAATGCGTAAAAAAGTTTCTGAAAGGATCTAGATATACATCAATTTTAACAGAGGTTGTCTCTAGGAAGAGACCTAGAGATTGAGGTTTAAAAGGAGACTGGGGTTTGGAAAGAGATTTACTTTTATTGTACACCATGTGATTTTTCTATTAAAAAAACTGATATTATTAAACAAAAAATTGTTGACAGTATGAATTATAGTAATGGCAGTGGCTCTAGAGAAGGGGGAGCATGGAGACATGTTGATGAGTTTAAAGAAGCAGGCCTTAGAAGGTGAGGAGAGGTTCCGGGACAGGGAGGAAGGACAGGGATGACAGTGATGTCCCCGTCACTTCTCCACTCATCCTGATCTGTCCAGGGCATTAATTAAGGAGGGCTGAGTCAGTTGCAGATAGGCATTCTGCCTTGTCAGTGGTGAGGAGGGAGCTGGTAGGAAGCTCCACATAGTTCACCCACATTTCCATTTCTTGTCTTCTTTCTTTTGATTATATATTTTTTTTCTGGAAAAAGACTGCATTGTTGGATTACTTGAGGACTCCCCCCTCAGCCCCTTCTTCTTTGTCTCCTTGGGATAGCCCTTCCTTGAGAAATGACACAGAGCTTTTTAAAAGCAAGGATTGTTTTGAGTGGGCTGAGTTTAGTGATTCCTTAGAGCTCCAGAGCTCTGGAGGTGGTTAATTTAAGATCCCATGGAGTTGGGGTAGGAGACTAAGGACAGGTATCTCACCTCCTCATCCCACCATTTCATCAGACAACCCCATTTTGACATGCCTTATGTTATTGAGGTTCTGAATAATACTGTGCTTGAAGAAAGCATTCCATAGCTTTTTAAAGAATTGGAGATGTCATGTGGACTACAGACCTCATAGATTGCATTACTGGTGATATTACCTGATGTGTCAGCTGTAATCTCAGCCTGGTTGGAACTGTAGGCTGCAGCTGTGTCTGAGGAAACAAGTTAGAGAAGGCTGTTAGAGGGCTGTGAGGGGAGAGGCTTCTTTGAGCATCAAAGGAGAGAGAAAGAGATTCTAGGGAAAAATACAGAGAAAAGGCTTTACAGGGAGGGTGAGCCCTGATGTGCATACAAGCCCCTGGGTGGAGGTGATCAGTCTAGGGTCCCCTTCAGCTGAGAAGTCTATGGAACTTCCTTTCATCCCTCTGAAGGGAGAACTCTAACCTTCTTTAAAAAAAAAGAAAAAATAAAATTGCTGTCAAGCTGATTCAGACTCACAGTGACCTTACAGGATGGAGCAGAACTGCCCCCTAGGGTTTCTGAGGAGGAGTTGGTGAATTGGAACTCCCAGTTTTTTGTTAGCAGTCACAGCACTTAACCAGCAGGCTGCCAGGGCTTCTAATCCTGCTGTAGTAGGCACTAATTTTGTACTTGCTCGTAGTGACTCTTCCAGGTCCTCTATGTATTCTAGCCATCCTGTTCCTTTTGTGAACTGCTCTATACTCACTCAAATAATGATTCTAGAATAGGCTGTCAATCATAATACTTCATCACGTTGGTCACGTGACTGTCCTAGGAAGTGGCCACAGGACCTAACCCAGGGTCAATTAGAGCTACTTCCAGAGACTTTTCAAACGAAAGTTGCTGGGAAATGTTTTTTTCCTTCCTGGTGTCAAGTTTACTGGTATGTATGAATCTGGAACTACAGTGTATTGTAACACACCCCCTACACCCGCCTCTCTGTCGACTGCAGTCCAAAAAGTCACTCAACTACTGTCAAGCTGATTTTGATTCACAGCGACCATGTAGGATAGAGTAGAACTGTCTCATAGGGTTACCAAGACAGTGATGTTTACAGAAGGAGGCTGCCATGTTGCTCTCCTGTGGAGCAGCTAGTGGGTTTGAATTACTGAACTTGTAGTTAGCAGGAAAGTACCTAACCACTGCACCATGAGGGCTCCTAGCTGGCTGCGGCAGAAGAGCGCTCAAGTGGCTCAAAGAAAGAAATGGAGATGTGAGATGGAAATCGCTGATAAACTTGAGTCTCTGATGATATCTGTCCCTAAGTCCAGCTCCACTCCTGCTTTTCCAATAGATTGATTACGTGATCAGTAAGTTACCCCCAACACACACCCTTTTTGTCTAAACTTGTTCGAGATGGGTTTCGAGTCTCTATAACTAGAGAGTTCCAACTAACACCCCCTTCCCATCCTATCTATCACTTTGAGAAGGACTGAGATCTTGGGACACCAGGAGTAGGCAGATACAGGTGAGTACAGAAGGAAGGAGGACATCAGAGGAATGGCCTAGCGTAAGGACATCATTGGTCTCAGTAAACTCACACTGTGTTTTTCGCATCCAAATGCACCAGCTAAAGATTCCAAAGCACAGAAGCGTAGAAATTATCGGGAGGAGTATAATCCAATGCTTTATGCTTCTCACAGGCTCTTTAAAGAAGAAATGAGTGATATTAACACCAATAATTACACATAAGATTAGAGCAAATGATGAACAGGATATAATGACCATCCCACCTGCCTCTTAAAAATTCCATGATATTGCAGAAAACGTGTATTTTCATTCTACAGTTATATACTGAACACATACTGCTTTAGACAAGAGATTACAATAAGATATAATTCCCTGATTATAGAGTCTTATGGTTTGCTTAGTGTTACAGAGTTTAAGCACCCAAGTCAGGATTTGAATGCAATGTCTCTGATTCTAAAGCATCCTTAACCACCGAACTACCATCCTGCCCCTTTCTGTAAATGGTAGTGGGGAAGTTCTAGGTTTGATACAGAAAGAGCCCAGAGTCCTACTGGGCCATGACCCATCTGCTATACACTGCTGATGCTGCACTGTCATACCCTGGGGAGACCTTCCTCTCCCCCTGATTCACTGTAGGGAAGAAAAGAGGACAGCACTCAGAGTTCCAATCCTGCTTTTGCTGTGTGATCTTGGGTAAGTTCCTTAGCTTCTCTCAGTCTCAGTTTATTTATATAATGGAGAATAATAAGAAAATCCACTTTATAGAATTGTGAAGATTGTGTTGTGCTAAAATGTACAAAAGCCTATAGTGGTGTCTGGCATTTAGTAAGAGACACTAGAACACCAGAACTACTTCTGTAACTCACTCATATGGCCTTCTTTCTTGGTTGTCTGCATTTCTGTATCAACTTCCTATAAGCTTTTCTCCATGAATCTCTAATGCTGTTTCTAATACTACAGCTATGAGCCCCATTAGAATCTTTGAAATGTGGCTAGTGAAACAAAAGTTTTAATTCTGATTAATTAAATAAAAAATTTGAAACTGCTGTAAGACTCAGTTGTTGAAAAACTATTAAATATGTTGAAACAATTGTACAATTATGTAAATATATTTTTCCAACTGTAAATTTTATAAAACCTCAGTACAAATTAAGTATGTTCATAAATAGTGTCTGAATTGAGATATGCTGTAAAATACTTACTGGATTTCAAAGAATTGATATATAAGATTAAAAAAACTATTTCTTGAGTAATTTTACAAATATTAGGAAATTGAATGATGATATTTTGAATATGTTAGCTAAGTGCCGTCGAGTCGGAGTCGACTCATGGCGGCCCTAGGGGCTTGAATATGTTAGGTTAAATAAAATATAAAAGCTTTACATTTTTCTTTTTCTATATGGCTATCAAACCAAAAGCTAAACCAAACCATTTGTTATCAAGCTGATTCCAACTCATAGTGGTCCTACAGGACAGAGTAGAACTGCCCCATGGGATTTCTGAGGAGCAGGTGGTGGATTAGAACTACTAACCTCTTGGCTAGCAGCTGTAGCTCTTAACCACTGTGTAACCAGGGCCCCATATGGCTATTAGAAAATTGAAATATGTACATGACTCCCACCATACTTCTGTGGGAATGTGCTGTCCTAAAGATCTCTTGCCTACATTCCCTTGCTGGACTTTCATAAAGAACCACTTGGAACGGATACGCTTTTGGAGCTGAGGCCTGGTGGCCCTAAGGCTTGGCGGAGTAGTGGTGAAGATAAAAACCTGGACAGATATTCCCAGAAAGAAACTGCCAGGAACTGTTGCTGACTGGGTTCACGGCTGTGCATGTGAAGTTGGGGTAATGGTCACTGCTACTCCAGGAGATATTGAGGAGTGACCCCCCACGGGACACCACAGCTCCCTTTTCCAAGTAGGTCCATCCGTACGTCACTTCATCTCCACTATCCTCCACTGAGCACCTCAGGATGACTCTGCAGATGCCATCCTCAGCAGGCCCAGGGCTCCACGTAATTTCTGGCTTCTTTAGCTCCCCTGTGTGAGTAGAAAAGTAAGCCATGTTTAGAGTCAGGCCTGCCCACTGAGAAACCATGTCTGTATTTGTCCAAAATACATTTACTGAAGTTGCATAGTGACCCTGTGGTATGGACTCTAAGTGTCACAGGAATTTTGAAGTGTGCCTGGCCTTTCCTTTGTTAGCTATGCAATCTCAGGCGTGTCACTTCACCTCTACGGGTCTTTGAAGTTCATGTGTGAAACTATGGAGTTACTGAAAACTGAAAAAAGAAAGATACAACAGCATTCTACACGAGACGCTCACAGTTGTAAAAAGCAGGCAAATCATTCAACAAAAATAAGCACAGCCTTTGTATGTGCTCTGAATGTCCCTCAGGGGCTAATATTTAAGGTTCTATTATTTATTTGTTTACTTATATGAGTGAATGCAGATAGATAGGTGAACATAGAGCCTGCCATATAGTAAGTGCTCATGTTATGGACTGAAATTTATTGAAATCATTGAAAGTTATGTTGAAGTCCCTAACCTTTGTATCTGTGAATGTGACCTTGTTTGGAAATAGCATCACTGAAGACAAGTAAGTTGACATGAGGTCATACTGGAGTAGCATGTGTCCTAACCCAGCATGAGAGGTATCTTACAGAAGACAGACAGAGGAAAGATGGCCACATGAAGGTGCGTCTAAACGTCAAGAACAGCAGAGGCTATTAGAAAGAGAGATAAAGGAAAGGAACATCTCCTAGAGCTTTCAGAGAGAACAGGGCCCTGCAGACACCCTGAATTTAGATTTACTGTCTCCAGAACCCTGAGACAATGCATTTCTGTTGCTTCAAGCCATCTGCTTTGTGCTCCTTTGTTACGGCAGCCCTTGGGAAATGAATACAGTTAGTAATTTTAAAAGAAATAATAAGACTGGTTCTGTTTGTTTCTGCTTTATATCTTTTTACTGGTTCTTTTACATTTGAGTCACAGCATACATTGGCTGCCATTGTGTTGGCCTCTGACTCATGGTGCATTCACGTGCGACAGAACCAGACACTGCCTGGTTCTACCCATGACAGGCTAGGAATAGATCACTGCAGTCTTTGGGGTTTCCACGGGCAGATTTTCAGAAGTAGATCTCTAGGTCTTTCTTCCTAGTCCGTCTTAGTCTGGAAGCTCTACTGAAACGTGCTCAGCATCACAGTAACTGGCAAACCTCTACTGACTGACAGGTGGTGGTTACACTTGAGGTGCATTGGCTGGGAACTGAACCCAGGACCCCTGATGGTGTAGTGGTTAAGAGCTACGACTGCTAACCAAAAGGCTGACAGTTCAAATCTTCTAGTTGCTCCTTGGAAACACTATGGAGTAGTTCTGCTCTGTTCTCTAAGGTCTCTATGAGTTAGAATTGACTCAATGGCAGTAAGAACAGGCGTCCCCACATGGAAGGTGGGAGTTCTACCACCAAAACATCAGTGTCTCCTGGTCATGACCAGCTTACTGCATATCTTATCAGACTACAGGGAGTAACTCTTTTCACAGGCCCAGGCCGGGGCTACGCTGAATGGTACAGATGAGAGAGCTGGCAAACTCAAACCGTGCAAACTGTCCAGTCAAGCTCCCTTGTCAACCAGGGAGGGAAAAAAACAGGCCTTCTCTCTCACGCACTCAAGGGAACTGAGCAGTCCACACCCTTAGAGGCCAGACTCATCAAGACATTGGCAGGGGCTTTCTCCTCAATCGTCTCTGATTCTACTCTGGTTGGATCTGTCCTTGTAGAAAGTGGCCATGTTCTCTAAAAATGCAGTTTGGAGAGTTTTGGGTCTCATTTGATAATCAGTGCAGAAAGCAGGTGCAAGCACCTGAAAGTTGGGTAGTGGAGTCCTAACTAGAAGTTTATAGGAAAGACGGCTTTAGAAAGTAGACTTTTTCCAGCTGCTGGCTGTAATTTTTCCTCCTGTGAATTCACTAGTGTGACCTACATAGCTGTCCCAGTGGTACAAGGCATTTTGGTACAAAGAGATGCATGGGAAAGGAGGAGTATGAAGAAGGCAGCAAAGAGGAGAAACTTTTCAGGCAAGGAATTTAGTGGTGGATTCTCTGCTCAGATACTTACGGTAGACACGCAGGGTGAAGTGCTTTGTGCTGGTGACTCTGGAGTCATATGAACACACGTAGGCATTGTAGGGGCCAGCATCTTCCAACTTCAGCCGGCTGATTTTCAGGGCGTAGTGCTGGTTGGAGACCCACACTCGCTCCTTGCCAGGTTCCTTGGACTTAATGTGTGGGCCTGCTGTTGCTGCTTCTCTCCTCTCTTTGATGATAACGGATGTGTTAAACATCCAGACAACTTTCTCTATGTTCTGACTGGCCAGGACTGCCAGAGGCAGGGTGACTGACTCCCCCAGCATCCCCATCACTGTGTCCCCCATTGTTCCTCTTCTGGAGGCTCCAGGGTCTGCAGTCAGAGAGGAGACATTGCAGCTCAGCCACTGTCACCCAACTCTTCTGCTCCTCAGCAGCCCGCCTGGGGCCCCAGCCCCCCCTTCTCTGCCCCTTCCCAGTCATCTTTCTGATAAGACTGTCCTGCTGCTTTCCCATGACCATCTCTTCTACCTGCTTTTGGTCACTGCATCCAGACTTCTGCTCTGTGTGCCTGTCTAAGGATACCAAGGGACAACCCTGCCCAAGCAAAGATCCATCCAGACCCTGTCATCTATGCTATCTTCCCCTCCCTTGCTCTGCCTTTGGAGTTTTCATAGTGCCTTGGCAGTTTTCAAGTCCTTTGCCAGCCTCTCCCAGGCCCTGAGGGTATAGAACAAGAGGTACTCAGGCCTGTTCTTTTGCTTCCCTGCCCCATCTGTGTCCTGCCAGAATCCTGGGGTTTAGGCCTACAGCTGCTCCAACTGTTGCCGGAATGGCTGGAAAGCAGAAGTAGAGTCAGTTACCTTTACAGAACTGCAGAGCATGCACAGGGCGGGAGCTACTCTGGCTGACAGGGTTCTTGGCCGTGCAGGTGTATGCCACATCTGGGTCACAGGGCATCCAGGAGGTGGTGAGAGTGGAGCCTTCAAAGGACTTCTCAGCATGGCTGCCCACCAGGGTCCAATTGTACAGAACGTTTTTCTCTGCCCCCTCCATGGAGCATACCAGGGTGAGGTTACAGGAGGCATTCTCAGATACGGTGTGCTTCACAGTGACTTGAGGTTCCCGCAGCTGCTCTGCAGGGACAGTGGCAAAGGGAAGACTACTCACATGCCTTTCTAGCAGGTGAGTACTGGGACAAGGTGGTGAGGGGTGGGCAGCTGGGGCAGCAGGGAGACAAGCATGACTTTTTCGGGGAGTTTTCTCTCACTGCCACTGGAGGCTGAGATGAGCAATTCTCCTCTTGCTTCCACAGTGTCCTCCACAGGAGTTATCACCACAGCTCAAAACGATTTATCGTTTGATTACTTGTCTGTCTCCTCAACTAATATACGACTTCCTCAGGCGGAGTTAATGCCTATCTACAAACACCTGATATTGGGCTTGGCCTGTATCAATGTTTGGTGAATCAACGGATGAACAATCTTGCCCCAAACACTAGGGAGGGGGTGCTCCACCTTCAAAATTTGAGTTGCCTGTGCCTTTTGCTTTGAATTTAGGACTCATTGCTCTCTAAGAACTTCTTCCTAGTCCTCCCGATCCGTTTTGTTCTATCTCCTCTTTTCATAGCATGTGTGTGTAATTAAATGCTGTTTTTTGACCAGGTGATGCACACACAAAACTGAAAGCAATACAAAAAGGTGCACGATAAACCAATTTTCTTTCCTCATGTTTCTTCAGCCACCTATTTCTTCTCTCCAGAAGTCATTGTTATAAGCTTCTAGCACCGTTTATATATGCCCAGAACTTAAAAAAAAATTAATGATATATCTTAGATTTTAGATTTTTAGATTATAGAATCAGAATTGACTCTATAACAGTGGATTTGATTGGGTTTATTGTGAAGCACAACTGAAGAAATGTAATGTGCTTCCCACGATATCTAAGTTGTATAGGCACACCTCTGTTTTATTTTCTTGTAGCACTCACCATTACTTGAAATATTTTTTTAAAAAAAACCAATATATTTTAGATTTTGTTTTATGTTATTGAATATTGAGTCATTTATTCTATTAGTTTCATAGAATTTCATTTCCTCACTATATACAGAGTACTCTAAGAGTCAATATAAAAGGTACTCAATAGAAAGATGGGTAAAGTACGTTAATTGTCATAGAAAGAGAATACAAATTACTCTGAAACACATGAAAAGATGCCCATGTCACTTATTAATTAGAAATATATAAATTTAAACCATGAAATACTATTTTAATTGATCAGTAAAGATAAGTATGTTTGATAACATACATCATCAAAATGTGCTTTCAAATATATTGCTGGAGGGAGGTTACTTGATGCATGAGAGCAATTTGGAAATCTCCAACAAAATAAAAACTGCATGTACTCTGACTCAGCAGTTTGACTCCATGAACTTATAGGTGTTTTCTTCCAAATGTATCCTATCTGCATATTTGTGAAAGACAGATGAATAAGAGTTATTCACTGCAGCATTACTTGAGAGAGAAAAATATTAGAAACAACCTAAATGTCTACGAGTTGGGGGCCATTTACACAAAATGTGGAAAACATATAGTGTGTTAGAATTTTATCATGTGTTTTTTATTCTTGACATCTGTCTGTATGGCACTGGGGAACAAAACAAAACAAAGCAAACCCACCAAAAATGGTAGCCATATTCATCGTAGAGAGACAAATTTCACAGAGAAAACATCTTATTTTAAAAAATAAAGATCAAAACCTACAGAAGCTCTATGGAACTCACCATATATGTGCAGGACAAATCTCTTGCTAATGGTGACGTTAGAATTCTTTCTGTTTATCTGGGCTTTGTAGGATCCCTCATCTTTCAGGTTCAGGTTACTGATAGTCAGAGAGTAGCTCTGGCTTGAGATGCTTAGTCGGCTCTTGTAGCTTTTGTCTATAATGGTAAAGTGTCCTCCTGGGTTTGCTAAAGCAAGGGCATTTTCATGAGCACTCCATGCGACATTCTCTATCTCTGTGCCCACTGAGATGTTCAAGGGAAGAATCACGAACCCTCCCAGGGTTCCCACCACCTGTGTCGGGACTGAGTCCTCTCCAGAGGCAGTTAGTCCTGCAAAGACAGATGAGGGACTTGGAGGAGCTGCTGGACTCCTCAAGCCAACATTAATTAATTCACTTATCAAACGTGTACTGAACATAATAAATCTAGACACTGAGGATGTAGAGAACTGGGATGAGATTCCTGCTTTCCTTCTTCTACGTCTGTTGCCTAGCAAAGCCATTTATTTATTTATTCACTCACTCACCAAACACTTTTGATCATGAAATCAGCTAAAATAATCAGGAAAGCAGACCTTCTAGGTTTTTGTTACAATATGGAAATTAGCCCTCTGACCTAGAGTGGATTTCTGAAGACCTCTGAGAATAAGTTCACTCGTTTGTTAGATGGGAATGCTTGTATCATCTTCCTCAAGGGATATGATAAAAATTAAGAGAAAGCAGGCTGTTTGAGTTGTAATCAAATAAAAAAGGAGCACCTTTTGGAAAATAATGATTGATGGATAGTTAGAGGGACAGAAAGATGGATAGATGTGTGATAAAACCTGTTGCTGTCGAGTTATTTCTGACTCATAATTACCCTATAGGACTAAATAGAATTGCACCACCATTTCCAAGGCTGTGATCTTTATGGAGGAAACCCTGGTGGCATAGTGGCTAAGTGCTACACCTGCTAACTGGGAGCCTCATGGAGAGTCACCTAAGAAGAATGAGGTTAAGTACCCTGGATGTGAGAAGATCAGCAGTTCAAACCCACCAGCCGTTCCTTGGAAACCCTATGGAGAAATTCTCCTCTGTCCTAGAGGGTTGCTATGAGTCAGAATCAACTCAACGGCACTGGGTTTGGTTTTGTTTTTGGAATCTTTATGGACACAGAATGCCACATCTGTCTTTTGGAATGAATGGCTGGTGGGTCAAACCACTGACTTCTTGCTGAGAATATAACCATGGTGCCACCAGGGTTCCAGATGTGTGAAAAAGCAAGTAAAATAAAGTGTTAATTGTAGAATCTAGGTAGTATGTATATGGGTTCTAGGTATATGGGTTCACTGTAAAATTCATTAAACTTTTCTGTATGTTTGAGACTTTCTATAATAAAACATTGGTAACAAAAGGAGCATCTTTCACCTCTACCTCACTAACCTTCCACATATTATCTGGAGGATCTCAGACTGATTTTAGCTTGGCCAGGGAGAGCCTGCTGTACCCTCAGGATCCCTGCTAAACATTGTTACCAAGACCTTCTGGAGCCTACCATTCAGCCAAAGCAGCTAATTTCCTTCTAGGGACTCTGTAGGTGTCTGCTGGGGATCTCAGCTTGGATTCCATTGCCTTATAGTCTGGGAATTCTAGACCAAGTTAGATGGGTTTAGCACCCAGATACCCCAGGAATTCTAGGTGGAAACTAAGTAGAAAATGTTAAAGAGGAGAGGCATAAACAGAGCCTGGAGGAATGGAGAAAAGCTGAGATGCTCTTTGAAGCCATAGTGGTTAGAGAATATGTAGACAGAGAAGAGACTGCCTAATTGTTGCAGGTGTGGGAGTTCTCTGCCCAGATCCACATCAGCTGAGTATAGGAGCCTTATGGAGAGACAGCTAGGGAGGACATGACTAAGTACCCCAAATGTGAGAAGATCATCTCAAGTGGATTCTGTGAGCAGACTCAGAAGACAGAAGCTGAGTTGGTGTGAGATTGCCTAACAGTGAACTCTTCCCATATGGAAGAAACTACTTACTGTCAGGTGTGTATTAAGCATTTTGTATAAACCATCTAATTTAATTATAAAAATTATTCTATACTTAGCCAAGTGCCATTGAGTTGGATCCCCTTACAAAAAGAGTTTAATCTACTTGCCTAAAATGTTGGGGTTTGTAGATTCTAGAGCCAAAATTGTAAGAAAATAGTTCCTCTGCAGTGGTAGAGGCCAAGAGTACTGACCACTCCAATTCAGTTGATGCTGGGGGGCAGGCCCAAGGTGGCTGACTAGACACACATCCCCTCAATTTCTCCTGAGAACTAAGACCTAGAATAAGAAACGAATAGGTCATTGTGAACGATCTGGAAGCCCCAGGATCTGGCGTAGGATTATGAGACTGGACTGAGTGACGGGAAAGTAGATAGTACCTCTCTCGGAGGTCAGGCAGTGGCACACTGAGTCCTGCTTCTGTTGACGTATTGTTTGAGGGGACTGTAGGTATGGATGCCTTCTTTGTTATCTGGGAGGTGGGGATGGGGTATGCCAAGCCTGTGAGCCTGGAATGCTAATGTGCTGAACTGCTGTGCGTAAGTGAACAGCATATACCACAGCAGAAAGACTGTGCTTTGGACAGCCACACCTTGAGAGCCCAGCTGCCAATCAAGGGTGCCAGTGCACCTCACCCCTTCTTGTTGCTGCCTCATAGATTCTGCTGACTCACAGCAGGAAGGATGGTTCAGGTGGGACACCATCTTGGTCAATTGAGAGGCAGAGTCAGACACACCTGTGGTCTCAGCAGGGTTAATTCTCATGCTGCACAACAATGTCTGTCTGGAAAGTGCTTCTCCAGTAGAATAGCTGATTTTGAGACCATCCTATCTAGGAATTGTGGTGGGCCTGGCATCTGAGGGCAGCAGTGCCATAAACCCTCCCTTTTTTGAGTCATGCCATGGAGTTTGGGGATGGCCTAGGAGGCACATTGTTGTCATCCGGGGGGTGGGGGGGGCTGCCACCCCAGAGGGCCCAGCTGCTCTTGGTGGCTGCTGGACAATGTCCTGCTCAGCAGTAATGCAGCCTTAAAAACAAGACCAGCTGGAGAACGCAGTGGTGACTTGGTGGCTGAGTGGGTTGGCAGCATTTCCACCACCCTTCACTGAGCCACATCATAGTGCTGGCTGAAGACCTTCCAGAGACTCCATAGGTAGGGTGCTGTCTCTGCCAGTCAGGAGGCAGGGCCTGCCAACCCTGAGGGCACAGCTGCTATAGGCACCTGTTAGACTGTGCCACTCTCAGCAAAATAGCAGTTTTCAAGTTAAATGCACCTAGAGAGTGCAGTGGTCCTGGACAGCTCAGTGGAGTGGCATTCCTTTCGCCCTTCCCCAAGCTATACTATAGGCTTGACTGATGTAACAACAGAGAGTTGCCATAAGTAACTCACCACCTTTCGCAGCCAGGAGGTGGGGCCTGCCACCCTCGATGCCTGAGCTGGGGCCAGTCACCAGAGAATACACAGGTGGCTGGCAACCAAACCTAGTGGTGCCTATATTCCCCTCTTAGAACTACGCCACAGCTTCTGTTGGTGTATCACTAAAGAAGGTGAACAGCCTCTGGATGGAACGAAGGCAATAATCAATATATAACCATTTAAAGATGCAGACCACCATATCTCTGGAAACTCCCAAAATAATCAAAAAACTTCCCAGATGGAGAAGCCTTTCTGAAATTATTGGAGGTGGAATACAAAAGAATTATGTACAGAGCCCTCCTACAGATTAAACAAAATGCAACAGAAAAAAATGAAAAATTAAGTAAACTATATGAACTGCTAGAACTTCAATGATCTGTAATCCAGCAGATCAGTAATAAAATTACAGAGTTAGACAATTCAGTACAAAGCCAAAAGAGCAGGCTTGAGGAGTTGGAAGGCAGAATTAGTGAGCCTGAAGATAAAGCAACTGACATCAGCATTTATGAGGAGAATTCAGAGAAAGGAAATAAGAAAAAGGAAGAAGTATTAAGAAACATGTGAGACTCTATCAAGAGGAATAATTTATGAATAACTGGAGCTCCTGAACAGCAAGAGACAGTTGAAAATACAGGTAGAATTACTGAAGAGTTACTGACAGATAACGTCCCTGAAATTATTAAAGAAGAGAATATAGATATCCAGGATACTTATCAAATGCCACAAAAACCAGACCCCAAAAGAAAAACACCAAGACATATTATAGTCATGCTTAATAAATGAAACATAAAGAGAGACTCTTAAAGGCAGCGAGACTTACAACAAAATTAACGTACAAAGGGAAGCCCTGTAGGCTTTTGTCTGACTTCTCTGCAGAAACCATGTTGGCAAGAAGGCAGTGAGATGACATATTCAAAGCCTTGAAGGAGAAAAACTTCTAACCAAGAAGTACATATATCCTGAAAAATTGTCTCTCAAATGTGAAATTAAGACATTCTCAGATAAACAGAAGCTTAGAGAGTTTGTAAAAAACAAACCAAAGCTACAAGAAATACTGAAAGAAGCACTTTGTTTACAAAAACAAAAAGAACAAATGTATACTTAAGGATGCAATGCAGGACACAGCATCCAGAATCCTAATCAGCTAGGGAAGTCATAAAACTCAGTCAAAACTAAAATATTAAAAGGGAACCAGTGTTCTGAATATGAAAGCTATGACATCATCACAATATAAAAATGGATGTATTACAGTAGTTACAACCCTTTCAGATGGAGAGGAAATTAAGAAGACTAGTTTAAACTTAGAACAGTAAGGGGGTTGAAAGGGGTAGCCACAAAGCAAACTAACAATGTGACATATCAAAACAAGAAACATAATATAGGATTCTCAACAAACACAAAACTAACACTGAAAAAGATGAAAATTGAACCCATGAAGAAAAATGACCCAGAACAGAATACTAAGAGAGACAAAGAAAATGTCAGTGACACAGAAGTAAAGGCATTACAATGACAGATGATGCTGGAACTTGGCTGGGTGCCTATGACTATGTTTTAATCTCACCTGTTCTCACATCAGAGATAAATAAAGCCTTACTTGGAGTAGGGAGCAGGATGAGAACCCCTTGGTCAAAAGATGTTGCAAACATGTCGAACTGCACCATTTGAAAAACTATAAAAGAAGGTTCAATGATAATGATAACTGAATTTGACTTAATAGTGTCCAAATAATGCATAAACCATATGAAACAGATACAGATGTCAACCCTGGAGCCCTGAATCTTAAGTGAAGGAATGAAGTGATAGATAAGAAGCCACTGAGAAGAAAAAAATTGATTTAAAAGAAACAGTGAAGGAATAGAGATATACAGTAGAGGTTCCCAGCCAAATTGCATAGCTGAGTGGCCATCTTGGAATACAGCCAACAACCCTGCATGCAGAAAGTTACCTCCATGGAATTCCCAACAGGAGAGAGAGGTACAGTGCACACACACAGAAGTCAAAGTAAGATTACATTTGCTGGCTACAATTGAAAGAAGATCCCAGACTCTCTCATCCAGTAACCACAGGAGCATACTCTTATAACCCACTCTCCCTTCTGGTAAATAGTGGCAAGAATCACCCCATCTCAGAAGTCCCAACTGCAGGGAACCACATTACTTACTCACCCTACTGCCTTCCTCCATCTAGCCCCTTGGCCTCGACATTTGCCTCCTCCTTCTGCCACTCTCCACAGCCCTCCTAGCTGGGCTCCACAGATCCCTTCTGGCCAGTCTGGCCCCTATGTTGCTACATTCTGCAGCCACAAAAGGATATGGCCTGGACCCAAAAACCCTTTCTGAGCATCTTGGCCCCTACCTTGTTGTGCTGTGTGGTCCCAAGGGGAACTGGCCTAGACCCCCATCTTGTCATGGGCCCTGTTGTGTCTCACAGATACAACCTGATTCATATTGCAGATCAATAACCCACTTCCCCACCTGCTGGACCTGTGTGGATGAACTGTAGCTGTGTGACTGGCCCTGCACACACAGGCGAGGTGGTGAGACCTACTGTGCATGTAGGACAGCAAGCAACAAAGCACCTCCAGCTTGCCTGCACAGACATAACCAGTCACCAAAACAAAAAACAAAACAAAAAACCCAATATGAAACCAAACAAAACTACAAACAAGAAATAAAGAAGATAATAACGGAACATCTTGGAGACAGCATACAATTTCAAAATATATTTAAAAAACTAGGACAAGATGGCTTCAGTAAGTGACTAAAATAAAGCACCAGGTGACATTCCAGCAGAAGAAAAGGTACTGGAACTACCTGATATGTGTATCAAAAGTCTAATGTTCAGGGCTGTCCAAGAGATTAGGAGGACAGCAAGGTAAACACAGATAAGATCATGGAAAATACAGACAAAACCAACCAAAATTAAGCCAAAATCAAGGAGAACACAGAGAAAACAAGAGAACTCAGGAAAACAATACAAAAAAAAGAGTGGGGTAAGTGGGGTGTGGGGTTGGGGTGGGGTCAAAAGAAATAAGTAGAAATCATACAGAAATTTAATCAGAAGTCCAAAAGATAAATAGTAAAATTTCAGAAATAGACAAAGGTTTTAGGAGCAGATTGAAACAATGGAAAACAGAATCAGTGAAATTGAAGGTAAATTCATTGATGCCATTTTGTTTAAAGAAAAATGAAACAAAAGGATGAAGAAAACCTAAGATCAATGGGGGATGTAATCCAGAGTAAAAACTGGCATGCGATTGGAGTTCCAGAGCAAAGGTTAACCAAGAAACCAAACTCACTGCTGTCGAGTTGGGTCTGACCCACAGTGACCCTAGAATTTCCAAGGAGCACCTGGCAGATTTGAACTGCTGACCTTTTGGTTAGTAGGCATAGTACTGAACCCACTACACCACCAGAGTTTCCAGAACAAGGGTAAAAAATGGAAAACACAGAATGATTTAATCATTTAAGATTTGCTGATAAAAAATTTTCCCCAATATCATGAAAAATGAAAGGTTGACCATCAAAGAAGTTCAACAAATCCTGTATAGAATAACCCCCAAATAACCAACACATATCATTATCATACTCACCAGAAGTAAAGACAAAGAAAAAATCCTGACAGCAGTTCAAGAAAAACAAAAAGTAACTAACAAAGGGGAAACAAGAAGACGAAACTATGATTAGTTGACAGAAACTATTTGGGCAACAAGGAAATAGGATGATATATACAAAACATTAAAAGAAAAAGAAAAAAATGCCAACAAAGAATAATATGCCCTGTAAACTCTGTCAAATACAGTGGCCAAATCAGAATATTTCCAGGTAAACAGAAATTAATGTAATTCAAAAACCAAACCAAACTTATGAGAAATATTAAAGGGAGTCCCTCAGTTAGAGAATCAATGACATCAGATAACAAAATCTAGGATACAGGACAGCTAGGATACAGAATCTATGATACAGTACAGCATCAGCTAGATACCAAACACGGTAAAGAAATCTCAGGGATAAAACAAGCTAAATGACTTGAAACAGAAAAACACAGAGGACAACCTGCAAATGGTCACAATGTCAAAACAATAACAGAGGAATATGTGGTATAGGTATGTGGTGGTCAGGGTTGTGTCAACTTGAGAACTCTATGTTTGTCTGCTGTATCAAGTGGCAGGGCAGGGCCTGTGGTAGCTTTCCTCCCCTCAGCTCATCTCTCTGCCTTCCACCACCTACTTCCTGTCTGCTCACATTGCCAGCAGCTTCTGCTCTCTTTTGCATCTGGTTCCTGGACCTGAACTAGGAGCTGTTGGATTCATCAACTCTTACAGCTGGTGCTTGAGAGTCCTGTTCCCTGACCTGCCAACCTTGGGTTTGCCATCCACTGCAGCTCCTTGAATCAGCAGGGACCTCGCAGTCTCACTGCCAGCCTGGGATCCACTGACTTACACAGCTGGTGACCTAGAACTCTGGTCTCTGACCTGCTGACCTTGGATTCACCAGCTCCCATGGCCACATGAGGCTTGTGCCAGTACTTGGGACATTTCGCTTCTATAGTTGCATGAGCTGTTTACTTTATATACATAAATCTTTCCTTGTACTTTGTATATAACTCTTTCCTAGTACATATATGTGTTACTGGTTTTGCTTCCCTAGAAAACCCAGCCTAAGACAAGGCATAAAGCTATCAAATGGATAGGAAGTCAAGGAATGTCAAATAATAAAAGACTGGTTCAGACTTAAAAAGATAAGGGTAAATTTCAAGGTAACTACAAAGAAAGATGACCAACTTATTCATCAAAATAAAGGAAAAAAAAAAGTCTCAGTAAACCCAAAATCTATAATAATGAAAGAAAATCCACAAACAAAAAGGCAAAATAATATGATAGCAAAAAGCTACTGTCAGTGATAGGACAATATCTATATACTTACAAGGAAGGCTAGTTACTGAGACTATTATTCAAATTTAAACACCAACCACTACGGCCAAAGGTGAAATTGAAGATTTTTATCAGCTTCTGTAGTCCAAAATTCATTGAACATGCAACTGATGCATTAATAATTGTCACTGATTGGAAGGCAAAAGTTACAGAGAAGAAAGTTCAGTAGCTGGAAGATACAGCATTGCTGACAGAATTGATGCCAGAGATCACATAATAGAATTTGCAAGACCAAGGACTTCTTCATTGCAAATACCTTTTATCACCTACATAAAGGGCAATTATATATATGGATCTTGCCAGGTGGAATACACAGGAATCAAATCAACTACATCTGTGGAAAGAGATGATGGAAAAGCTCAATATCAGCAGTCAGAACAAGACCAGGTACTGATTGCGGCACAGATTATCAATTGCTCATACAAGATCTCACAATTAAGTCTGTGGACTTCATTATTCTAAGTGCTACATGCCTCAGTGCTGAATATCATTACAGTCACCTTTGAAGTAATCCCATTGGGAAGCTATGCACTGATGCCAACGCCTAGTTTACCCTTTAAAGCAATTTTGGAACTCTTTCAAGAACAGCCATTGTACATGCTGGCAAACTGGCAAGTTCACAAACTTAATTGTATGGTTGTCTGTGAGAGAGTTTTTAGCCAGTAAACAAATAACTGTATTGGAACATCCTACCTAATCACCCAATGACCTTTTTTATTTACATGAAGATAAAGGAGATATTGAAAGGAAGACATTTTGATGACATTCATGGCATCAAAGATAATACAATGATAGCTCTGACAGCCACCCTAGAAAAAGAGTTCCAAAATCGCTTTAAAGGGTGGACTACGCACTGGCATCAATGTACATCTTCCCAAGGGGAGTACTTTGAAGGTGATTATAGGGATATTCAGCAGTGAGGTATGTAGCACTTTTTTAAGGATGAGTTTGCAAAGTTATTTGGCAGCCCTTGTATGCAAGTGCAAATTGAAACTGAAGAAAATTAGAACAAGTACATGAAAGCCAAAGTAAAACTTCGAAGATACCTCACCCAAGTTTAAAGACCATCTCAAGAACAGATTTTATGCACTGAACACTAATGAATAAAGACCAGATGAACTGTGGAATGACATCAAAGACATCATTCACGAAGAAAACTATAAGCCATTAAAAAGACAAGAAAGAAAGAAAAGACCAAATTGGATGTCTGAAGAGACTCTCAAACTTGCTCTTAAACACCAAATAGCTACACTAAAAGGAAGAAATGATGAATTAAAAGACTTGAACAGAATGTTTCAAAGGATGGTTCAAGCAGAGAAAGTAAAATATTACAATGGCATGTGTAAAAAGCTGGTGATAGAAAGCCAAAAGGGAAGAACACACTCTGCATTTCTTAAGCTGAAAGAATTGAAGACAAAAATTAAGCCTTGAGTTGCAACAGTGAAGGATTCTCCAGGGAAAATATTGAATGACTCATGAAACATCGAAAGAGGATGGAAGAAAAACACAGAGTCATTATACCAGACAGAAATGGTCAGTTTTCAACCATTTCAAGAGGTAGCATATAATCAGGAACAGATGGTACTGAAGCAAAAAGTCAAAACTGCATTGAAGACACTGGACAAAATCAAGGCTCCAGGAACTGATGGAATATCCACTGAGATGTTTCAACAAACAGATGCAGCACTGTAAGTGCTCATTCATTGTTTCAATCATCTGGTACTGCTCTAACAGAAATACCACAAAGTAGATGGTTTTAACAGAGGAAGGTTTATTCTTACATAGTCTGAGGCTACAATCCAAATTCAGGATATCTACTCCAGGGGGAGGATTTCCCTCTGTCGGCTGTGGAGGAAAGTCCTTTGTGTTGCATCAGTCTCTGGTTGGGGAGCATCTTGGTACAGGATCTCAGGTCTGAAGGACATGCTCTTTTCCCAGCCCTGCTTTCTTGATGGTGTAAGGTCCCCAGCTCCCTGCTTGCTTCGCTTTCCTTTTATCCCTTGGAAGATAAAAGGATAAAAGGTCGTGCAAGCCACACTCCAGGGAAACTCCCTTTACAATGAAGCAGGGAGGTGATCTTAGGAAGATATTTACAGTCCCACACTAACCCTCTCCTAACATAATCCACTCTTAACCACAGGCAGACATGAAGATTTACAGCATCGGAAAAATCACAAAATGGAGGACAATCAAATATTGGGAATCAAATGGCTACACACATTTTCGGTGGGTACAGTTCAGTCCATGACACTCATCTATGCCAAGAAATTTGGAAGACAGCTGCCTGCCCAACTAACTGGAAGAGATCCATCTTTATACCTATTCCCAAGAAAGGTAATCCAATCAAATAAGGAAATTATCGAACAATATCATATGCAAGTAAAGTTTTGCTAAAGACCATTGAAAAGTGACTGAAACAGTATATTGACAGGGAACTGCCAGAAATTCAAGCAAGATTCAGAAGAGGATGTGGAACTAGAGATATCAACGCTGATGTCAGATTAATCTTGACTGAAAGCAGAGAACACCAGAAAGATGTTTTCCTGTACTTCATTGACTATGCAAAGGCATTTGACTGTGGATCATAACAAATTATGGATAACATTGTGGAGAATGGGAATCCCAGAACACATAATTGTGCTCATGAGGAATCTGTATATGGGTGAAGAGGCAGTCATATGAAGAGAACAAGGGGACATTACATGGTTAAAACTCAGGAAAGGTGTGCATGATGGTTGTTATCTTTTCATCTACCTTTTCAACTGAGAAGATGGACTATAAGAAGAAGAAAGAGGAATAAGGATTGGAGGAATATTCATTAATAACCCGTGTCATGAAGATGACATAACATTGCTTACTGAAAGTGAAGGGGATTTGAAACACTGATGAAGATCAAAGACCACAGGCTTCAGTGTGGATTGCACCTTAACATCTAGAAAACAAAAATTCTTATAACTGGACTAATAAGCACCATCATGATAAATGGAGAAATTATTGAGGTTGTCAAGGGTTTCCTTTTACCTGTTTCCACAATCAATGTTCATGGAAGCAGTAGTCAAAAAAATCAAAAGACACATTGCATTGGGAAAATCTGTAACAGACCTCTTTAAAGTGCAGAAAAGTAAAGATGTCACCTTGAAGACTAAGGTGTGCCTGACCCAAGCCATGGTATTTTCAGTTGTATAATATGTACGTGAAAGTTGGACAATGGGTACAGAAGACAAGAAGAACTGACATCTTTGAATTGTTATGTTGCATAAGAGCGGTGAACATACCACGGGCTGCCAAAAGAACAAACAGATCAGTTCTGGAAGAAGTACAGAGTGATCCTTGGAAGTGAGGATGGCGAGACTGCATCTTACATTCTTTGGACATATTGTCAGGAAGGGAACAATCTCTGGAGGAAGACACTGTCTCAGTCTTCTAGTGCTGTGTTAACAGAAATACCAGAAGTGGATGGCTTTGGAAAGAGAAATTTTATTTTGTCACAGTCCAGTAGGCTAAAAGTCCAAATTCAAAGTATAAGCTACAGGGGAAGGCTTTCTCTGCTGGCACTAGAGGAAGGTCCTTGTTGTCAGTCTTCTCCTGAACTGGATGCTTCTGAGGTACAGGGACCCTAGTTGTTTCTGAAAGATGCACCCTGTTTCTGGCACTGCTTTTTGGTGGTATGAGGTCGTCAAACCTCTCTGTGAGCTTCTATCCTTTATATCTTAAGAGACTGCCTCAAGGTACATAACAATCTTACATGCTGAGTCTTGCACCAATGCAACTACTGCCCACCTACCCTCATTAATATCATAGAGGCAGGGTTTACAACATGGAGAAATACTACACAATACTAAGAATCATAGCCTAACTAAATTGCTATACAGATTTTGGGAGGAACACAATTTAATCCATGACATACATCATGCTTGCTAAAGTAGGAAGTCAGTGAAAAAGAGGAAGAATCTCAAAGAGATGGATTGACATAGTGGCTGCAATGATGGGTTTAAACATAACAATGATTACAAGCATGGAACAGGATTGGGTAGTGTTTCATGCTGTTGTTCATAGGGTGGCTATGAGTCAGAACTGACTAGACGGCACCTAACAACAACATAACAACTACTTCCCACAGATATAGTCAATTTGATTTGTTTGTCTTCCATCTGGCGAGGCCCATGAGTATAGTCACCCTTTTGATGGTCTTGCAAAATTCTATCATGTGATCCCTAGCATTATTTTTTACCACCCAGGCCACATTTTCCAACTACTGATGCTTCTTCTTTGTTTCCAACTTTGGCATTCCAATCACAAGTAATTATCAGTTATCCTGATTGCATGTTCTATCAATTTCAGACTACAGAGGTGGTAAAAATCTTCACTTTCTCGATCTTTGGCCTTTGTGGTTGGTGGGTAAGTTTGAGTAACAGCCTTATTTACTTGTCTTCCTTGTAGCCATATGGATATTATATGCTCATTCACAGCATTGTACTTCAGGACAGATCTTCAGATGTTCTTTTTGAGAATAAATACATCACCATACCTTTTCAAGTCATCATTCCCAGCAGAGTAGACTGTATGATTGTCTGACTCAAAGTGGCCAATACTAGTCCATTTCAGGTCACTAATGCCTAGGATGTTAATATTTATGCATTATATTTCATTTTTGATGACTTTCAAGTTTTCTAGTCATGGTATATATGTTCCCTATTTGTATTATTACTTGATGTTTGCAGCTCTTCTCATTTTGAGTCATGCCATGTCAGCAAACGAAGGTTCTAAAAGCTGTACTCCATCCATGTCATTACGGTTGCCCCTACTTTGGGGAGGCAGTTCTTCACCAGTCAGCTTCTGAGTGCCTTCCAACCCAAGGGGCTAATCTTATGGCACTATATCAAACACGTTTCTGCTGCTATTCATAAGGCTTTAACTGGCTAAAGTTTTTCAGAAGTAGACTACTGGTTCATCTTGCTAGTATGTCTTAGTCTGGAAGCTCATCTGAAACCTGTCCACCATGGGTGACCCTGGTAGTATTTGAATACTGGTGGCATAGCTTCCAGCAGCACAGCAACACACAATCCCCCATAGTATGACAAACTGACAGACACATTCAGGGCCACTATACATAGAGAACTCAAAATACTCTGCAGGTGAACTACCAGAACTAATAGAAAGATTCAGCAGAGGAGCAAAATGTAAGATAAACACACAAAAATCAGTTGATTCCTATACATCAAGAAAGAGAACTACAAAAAGGAAATCCCGGGAAAGCAATGCCATTTTAATAGCCCATAAAAAAATAAAACACTTACATATAACTCTAAGCAGGGCTGTAAAAGATCTATAGAAAGATATCTAAAGAATGCTACTGCAAGAAACCAAAGGAGACCTGTGTAAATAGAAAAACAAACCATGCTCATGAATAGATAGACACACATTTGAAAATGTCAGTTCTTCCCAAAGCAATCTATAAATACATTGCAGCCTCAATCCAAATGCCAACAGCATTCTTTAACCAGATGGAAAGACTAATCATTAATTTTATATGAAAAGGAAAGAGGCCATGGAGAAGTAAAGCATTTTTATCAAGAAGAGCAAAGTAGGAGGCATGACATTACCTGACTTTAGAAGCAACTATATAGCTATCATAGTCAAAACAAACTTGTACTAGTACAATTACAGATACACAGACCAATGAAACAAAATCAAGAACCCAGATGTAAATCCATCCACTTATAGCCACCTGGTCTTTGTTAGATGCTGAAAGTCCATTAAATGGGGGGAAGGATCACTGTTCTAACAAACGGTGCTGGCAAAACTGGATTTCCATCCACAAAAAAAAGAAACAGGACCGGGGGCAGAGTCAAGATAGCAGATTAAGCACATGTTTCCTTATATCCCTCTGGAAACCGAGACCTGAACTGATAATCAAAGCCTTCTGGCCACCTAGTGAGCCCCAGGACATGGCACAGGGCTGTTAATTTGGACTTCATACCACTGAACAAAAAAACCTCCTCTCTTTTGCTGACTCTGACTCCTGGCTAGCCCTGGATCTCATGGACTGAAGGTAAACGCACCATTTTGACTTTCTTTTCTCTACCTTGGTTGACAGGCTGAGGTAGGTCTTGCCTAGTAGTTAGTCTCAGATGCGCTGCTGGTGGGATAGGCAGGTGAAGTTGCCATATTTTGAGAGCCAGGCTTAGGACTCTGTATATCTAGCCACTTTGGGGCTGTCTTTTTATCTCTACCACAGAGTGGTTTGTACAGAACCTGCGGCACCTATGTGCGGAACGCTATGTTGGATGCAGAGATTTTAGTGGGACCTAATTCTTAGTCTGGGAGCCAGCACCTGCAAACAGAACAGTGCTTCTCCAACAGAAAAGTAATAGTTTACACAGTGTTGCCTATTGTGGGGGCCTGGCAACAGAGGCAGAGGAATCACTACCTATTGGCACCTTTAGCCCCTCTATCCACTGAACGTGTAGAGGGTGCCATCCTTAGATACGGTAGCCACAGCTGGACCAAATTCTTAGCTTGGGAGCCAGAGTCTGCCCACAGGGGAGTGCTTTTCTACCAAAAAAAGCAGTAGTTTGCACAGTGTCACCTAAGGCTGAGCCCTGTCAGCAGAGGCCAACAGGGCAGTAGCATTGCTGTATTTTGAACTAGTTTGTATCATCCGGGGTTGGATATAGAGGTGCTTACTTTGCCAGTTGGGAAGAGGGACCTCTACACCTGAAAACCTGACTGACTTGGGAAGTGGTCAGGTACCTTTTGTTTTACATTTTAAGACAGCCTAGAGAAACATCTGCAGTCCATTCTCACAGTATCTCTCCCAGCCTTTACTTACTCTCATGAAACCCCAAAAGCAACAGACACTTGTGGCAAACAAGAAATCACCCATGGCTTCAGAAGGTGCCCAAACAAAACAACCAAGGAGTTTTCTGGATGAAGAAACTTTTCTGAAATCATTGGAAGGTGAATACAAAAGGATTATATACAGAGCCCTTCTAGACCTTATACAAAATGCAGCAGAACAAAATGAAAAATTAAGCAAGCTGTTCGATCTGATGGAACAACAGTACTCTGAAATCCAACAGATCAAGAACAAAATGAAAGACATAGAAACTTCCATTCAAAGCCAAGAAAACAGAATGGAACAAATGGAAAAAAGAATTTCTGACTTTGAAGACAGAACTACTGATGCCTGCATCTGTGAGGAGAAATCAGAAAAAAGAAATAAGAAAAATGAACAAGCATTAAGAATCATGTGGGACTTTATTAAGAGGAACAACCTTTGATTAATTGGAGTCCCTGAACAGGATGAGACACCTGAGAACACAGAGAGTATTGTTGCCGAGGTGCTGACAGAAAACTTCCCAGAAATCACGAAGGAAGACAACATAGATATCCCAGACGCATATCATACACCACCCAATATAGATCTCAAAAGAAAGACTCCAAGACATATTATAATCAAGCTTAACAAAATGAAACATAAGTAGCAACTCTTAAAGGCAGCAAGACTCAAAGCAAAGCTAACATTCAGAGGGAAACCCTGTAGGCTTTCAACAGATTTCTCAGCAGAAACCATGCTGGCACGGAGATGTGGCATGACACATTCAAAGCCTTGAAGGAGAAGAACTTCAAACCAAGAATTATATATCCTGCCAAACTATCTTTCAAATATGAAAATGAAAGTAAGACATTCCCAGATAAACAGAGACTTCGTAAAAACCAAACCAAAACTACAAGAAATACTGAGAGAAGCTCTTGGCTTTGGCTTAGAAGAATAAAACCACTAACTTTATATGTTAGAAAAACACATCACGTCGAGTTCTACTCAGTCAGGGGAGGCTCCAAACTCAATCACAGCTTCAATACTGAAAGAACAACTGAAAGAAACAATTCAGTGATTATCATGAAAACTATGGTGCCATCATATTAAAAAGAGGGATGTACCATAGTCATTATAGTCCTTCCAGATGGAGAGGAAGTCAACAAGACTGATAGTAATTAAAATTGGGTTTATATATAGTTTATTAAGGGAGATCACGGGGCAGCTATAAAGCACAACAAAGATGCAATGTACCATACCACGAAATGTAACACAGGGGTTTCAACAACTGTAAAACAAGCTCTCAAAAAGGTGAAAAATCAACTCACAAAAAAGAATATCCCAGCACAGACTAATAAGAACAACAGAGAAAACATCAACACAAAAATAAACATATCACAATGGCAGCAGTGAACACATACCTATCAATAATTACACTGAATGTGAATGGACTGAATGCTCCAGTAAAGAGATGTCGAGTGACATCTGGGATCAAAAGACATGACCCATCCACATGTTGTCTACAAGAAACTCACTTGAGACTTAAAGATAGGAACAAACTGAAAGTTAAAGGATGGAAGAATATATATCAAGCTAACAACAACCAAAGAAGAGCAGGTATGACAGTTCTAATCTCAGACAAAATATATTTTAATGTAAAATCCACCATCATGGACAAAGATGGATACTATTGCTGAAAGGTTCAGTACACAAGCAAGACTGAACTATATTAAAAATTTATGCACCTAATAGCAGAGCACCTAAGTATGTCAAAGAAACACTGACTACACTCAAAAAACAGTTAGATGACTCCACAATAATAGTGAGAAACTTCAATACTCCACTGTCAATACTGGACCGATCATCTAGAAAAAAGCTCAGTAAAGATACAGAAGACCTTATTGCCACAATTAACCAACTAAACCTTATCAATATATACAGAACTTTCTACCCATCAGCGGACAACTACACCTTCTTCTCCAGTGCACATGGAACATTCTCTGCAATTGACCATGTGTTAGGATATAATGCAATTCTCAACAAAGTCCATACCATTGAATTATGGCAAAGCATCTTCTCAGATCATAAAGCTATAACAGTCGAAATCAATAGCAGAAAAAACATAGAAAGTGGAACTCTTGGAAACTGAACAACATCTTGCTCAAAAAACCATGGGTTATAGAAGAAATCAAGGATGAAATAAAGAAATTCATGGATTCCAATGAGAATGAAAACATTTCCTACCAGAATCTATGGGATACAGCCAAAGCAGTGCTCAAGGGTCTGTTTATCTCCATAAATGCACACATCTGGAAGGAAGAAAGAAACCAAATCAAGGAACTAACCCTAGAGAGAGAACAACAGAGGAACCCCTCAGGCACCAGAAGAAACCAGATCATAAAGATTAGAGCAGAGCTAAATGAATTAGAGAACAGAGAAACAATTGAAAAAACTGAAAAGACCAAAAGCTGGTTTTTTGAAAAGATCAACAAAATTGACAAACCACTGAATAAACTTACTAAAAAAAAAAAAAAAAACAGGAAAGGAAACAAATAACCCAAATTAGAAATGAGAGGGGAGTTGTCACAACAGATCCAACAGAAATCAAAAATGTCATAACAGAATACTATGAAAGACTGTACTCTAACAAATTTGAAAACCTAGAGGAAATGGACAAATTCCTTGATTCATATCACCTACCCAAATTATCACAACGTGAAGCAGGACAACTTAATAATCACAAAGGAAGAGATTGAAAATGTCATCAAAAAACTGACAACCCAAAAAAGCCCAGGACCAGATGGCTTCACTGCAGAATTCTACCAAGCTTTTAGAGAAGAGTTATCTCCAATACTACTGAGACTGTTTCACAGTACAGAAAAGAATGGAGTACTCCCAAACTCATTCTATGAAGCCAGCATAACCCTGATACCAAAGCAAGGGAAAGACTCAACCAAAAAGGAGAACTACAGACCATCATCACTCATGAATCTAGATGTGTAAATCTTCAACAAAATTCTTGCCAGTAGAATACAACAACATATCCAAAAAATAATCCATTATGACCAAGTTGGATTCATACCAGGGATGCAAGGCTGGTTCAACATCAGAAAAACAAATGTGATTAACCACATAAATATCACAAAAGACAAGAATCACCTGATTTTGTCCATTGATGCAGGTAAGGCATTTGATGAAGTCCAACACCCATTCATGCTAAAAACTCTTAGCGAAATAGGCATAGATGAGAAATTCCTCAACGCAATAAGGGCCATTTATACAAAGCCAATTGCCTATGTTATCCTGAATGGAGAGAGACTGAAGGAGTTTCCCCTGAGAACAGGAACTAGACAAGGATGTCCCCTCTCACCTCTCCTGTTCAGCATTGTACTAGAAGTTCTAGCCAGAGCAGTTAGAAAAGATCAAGAAATAAAGGGCACCTGCATCAGCAAAGAAGAAGTCAAAATCTCACTGTTTGCAGAAGATATGATTGTATATGCAGAGCCTCCCAAAGAGTCTATAAGTAAACTACTCAAACTGATAGAAGAGTTTGGCAAAGTCTCAGGATACAATATAAACATAAGTAAATCAGTAGGATTCCTTTATACTAACAACAAGACTGTTAATGAAGAAATCATCAAATCAATACCATTTACTATAGCCCCCAAGAAGATAAAGTACCTAGGGCTCAAACTAACCAGAGAAATAACAGACATTTACAAAGAGAACTACAAGCCCTTACTACAAGAAACTAAGAGAAACTTACATAAATGGAGAAACCTACCCTGCTCATGGATACAAAGATTTAATATTGTGAAAATGTCTATTTTACCCAAAGCAATTTACTTATATAATGCAATCCCAATACAAGTTCCAGCATCATTTTTTAATGAGATGGAGAAACAAATCACCAATTTTGTTTTGAAAGGGAAGAAACCCCAGATAAGGAAAGTACTACTAAAGAAGAAGAACACACTGAGATACCTCTCATTACCTGACTTCAGAACCTATTACACTGCCACAGTAGTCAAAACAGTCCTGTATTGGTAAAAGAACAGACAGATCAATCAATGGAAGAGAATTGAGACCCTAGAGATGACACCATCACCCTATGAACAGTTGATATTTGACAAAGATCCTAAGACATTAAACTGGGGTAAAAACAATCTCTTCAACAAATGATGTTGGCAAAATTGGATATCCATCTGCAATAAATTGAAACAAGATCCATATCTTACACCTTATACAAGAACCAACTCAAACTGGATAAAAGGCCTAAATATCAAATCTAAAATGGTAAAGCTCATCCAAGAAAAAGTAGGAACAACAATGGAAGGTTTAATGCACAACGTTGACAGACTTCAAAATCTGTCAAACAAACCACAATCAACAGAAGAGAAACTAGATAAAGGGAAACTATTAAGAATCAAATACTTCTGCTCATCCGAAGACTTTATTAATAGAATTAAAAGGCCTCCCACAGAATGGGAAAAAATATTTGGCAACTATATGTCAGACTGACGCCTGATCTCCATAATCTATAAGGTACTACAAAATATCAATAAGAAGAAGATAAATCATCCAGCTAAGTGATGGGCAAAGGAGATGGACAGACAAAGGAGATCAAGGCAGCCAAAAAACACATGAGGACATATTCACGATCTTTAGTTATTAAAGAAATTCAACTCAAAACTACAATGAGATATCTCACCCCAACAAGGTTGGCCATCATCCAAAAAACACAAAACAACAAATGTAGAGGAGGCTGTGGAGATAGTGGAACTTTCCTAAACTGTTGGTGGGGTTGCAAAATGGTCCAGCCTCTTTGGAAAGGAATCTAGCACTTCCTTAAAAAAAATGAATATAGATATACCATTTGACCCAGTAATTCCACTACTTGGAATATATCCTATAGAATCAAGACCATTGACACCAATGGATACATGCACGAGAATTTTTATCACAGCACAGTCCACGATAGCAAAAAGATGGAATCAACCTAGATGCCCAACCACAGAGGAATGGATAGGTAAACTATGGTATATATACTCAATGGAGCACTGTGCAACGATAAAGAACAATGATGATTCCAGAAAACATCTTATAACCTAGTTTCAACTGGAAGACATTATGTTGAGTGAAAGTAGTCAGCGACAAAAAGACAAATATTGCATGAGACCCCTAAGATAAGAACTTGAAAACAGACTCATGCATAGAAGAAAAGACTCTTTGATGTCTGCAAGGGAGGGGAGGGAGGAAAGGCAAGGGGTGGAGGGTTTAAATTAGATAGTTGGTAGAAATTTGGTGGGGTGAAATCAGTGACAGCACACATTAAAAATAAGAACAATATTAAGTGGACTTCAACATAACTTCCACTTTAACCCAATATTGCAAGGACAGAGTAGCTGGGGCGGGGGGCAGGGAACCATGCTTTAAGCAAAACCGAGGCCAATTGGCACAACTAGCATTTTTCTAAGAGGCCTCCCTGCACTCCACATTGGTGAGTGGCGTCTGGGGTCTTAAAAGCTGTCAAGCTGCCATCCGAGGGCACAGCAAATGGTCCCAACTCAGCAGGAATGGATGCTCACTGACGACCAAAATGACATGTGGGAAAGACAACCCAGAAGACAGAGAGACCCACATGTGTGGGTGTGTACAGTGACTTGAGACAGGAAGAACCAGATGGTGCCCAGCCCTAATCAGTAATAGCTGTGATGAAGCTCACAAAGTTGAGTCTCACTGGCAACACAAGAATAAAAAGGGGTGCACCCTGTGATATCCACTAAAAGACTGCAATTGATGATCCAGTGGCTTCAGGGTTCCCCTGGGAGCATGGCCCCTAGCTCTGAAGCTGCACTTGCCCATAAATTGTAACAAAGGTCCACTCTTCGGACACAAATGGATTGAACTTGGCGATGCAGTGTAACCACATATTGGGTGCACTTTATGGCTCTATGCATTTATAGGATATCATCCTGCTGACCTCTGGCTGGAGTAAGGGGAGTGGGTAGAGAGGAGGGGAAAGGAGACTTGGGAGGATGAGACATGTATAGAGCAGAGAGGAATAGTGTACTGTTACCGGGCAGGGAGAGCAGTGGAAGCTGCATACAGGTGGGCATGCAAATTTATATGGGAATGTACATTTTCACTCAGTCATAATAAAAAAAAAAAGAAAGAAACAGGACCTATACCTCACACCATATAAAAACTATTTCAATTGTATCATAGATCTAAATACAACCCCCCAAATTGTAAGAATCACAGAAGGAAAAATAAGAGCCAATATTAGGGGCCCTAACATATGTCATAAGTAGGGTACAAATTGTAATTCACAACACACAAAAATCCAGAAGATAAGCTAGACAACTGGAATCTACTAAAAATTAAACGCTTATGATCATCAAAACACTTCATCAAAAGTGGAAAAGAACCTAGTAACTGGGAAAAAAATAATTTGGCTATGTCATGTCGGACAAAGTTCTAATCTCTAAAATCTAGAGGAAAATCCAACACCTCCACAGTAAAAAGACAAATAATCCAATTAAAAATGGACAAGTGATATGAATAGGTATTGCACCAAAGAAGACATTGAAGTGGCTACCAGATACATGAGGAAATGCTCCCTATCACTAGCCATTAGAGAGTGCAGATCAAAATTATAATGCGGTATCATTTCACTTCGACATTACTTCCATTAACAAACAAGCAAAAAAACAGAAAATAAAGGTAACAGAGGGGTTATGGAGAGATCAGAACTCTTATGCACTGCAGATGGGAATGCAGAATGACACAACCATTTTGGAAAATGATAAGATTTTTCCTTAAAAAGCAAGAAATAGAAACACCATAGGATCTAGCAATCCCACTCCCAGGAATATACCCTAATGAAATAAAAGCCATTAAATGAATAGACATAGGCACACCCATACTCATTGCAGTGTTACTCACAAAGTAAAATAAAAGTAAAATAATGGAAACAACCAAAGTGCCCATCAACAGATGAATGGATAAACACACTATGGTACTATGCACACAATGGAATACTATGCAGAGATGAAGAACAATTATGATTCTGAAAAAGTACTCACAACATGGATGAATCTGGAGGACATTATGCTGAATAAGTCAACCACACAGGACAAATACTATATGAAATGACAATTATAAAAAAAATAAAAAAGTTGATGCATGAAAAGAAACCATCTTTAATGGTTATGAGTGTATGGAGGGTTGAGGAAGGAAAAGCACTGACTGTCTTAGGTTGGGTTGTCTAGGGAAGCAAACTCAGTACAACACATAAACATATATATAGAGAGAGAGATTTATATCAAAGAAACTGGTGATGCAGTTGTAGAGGCTGGAATGTCCCAAGTCCCTGGCTGAGAATAGAGGCTTCTCTCTATTCATGTAAATGCAGGGGCTGGTGAGTCCAAGAATGGCAGGTTGGAAAGCAGGGTTCTTGCTCACAGCCTGTGAGTATCAATGAATCCTAAGACTGGCAGGCAAGACTGCAAGAATTTTCCTAGTTATGTAGCCATAGGGGCCGGTGAGCCTGAGATCAGCAGGTAAGCCGATAGCTCAAGTCGCAAGAACTGGAGCTCAGATGAGTAGGAGGCAGCCGCAGAGTCTACGGTAAGCAAAAAGCCAGAATATCTGCTTATATTCTGACACAAGTCACACATTCAAGGAAACTCCCTTTTGATTGGCTACTTATAGTAGATTCCATTATGGGCCAAAGCCAAGTGCCATTGAGTCGGATTGACTGATGGCGACCCTAGGGGCCAGGATAGAACTGATCCCCAGAGTATTCAAGAAGCGCCTGGTAGACTTGAACTGCCGACCTTGTGGGAGAGATGACATATAAACACTAAGAATCATGGCCCAGCCAAGCTGACTTGCAGTCTTTATCACCACAGCTAACTAGATAGTAGATAAGTGGTAACTACGGTGAGGGGTAAGACAGTATGCAATAATGAGTAAGTCAGCACAACTTGATCAAGGCAAAAATCATAGATGTTTTACACACCACATCACATTTGACACATCAGACCTCCCAGAGGAGACTGAGTTACTGGGCTGAGGGCTGGCGACCATGGTTTGGGGAACATCTAACTCAACTAATGTAACATAGTTCATAAAGAAAATGTTTTCCATCTTGAGGTCTTAAAAGCCTGAGAGCTGCCATCCAAGATACAAGTACTGGTTCCTCACCACCTGTAGCAACGGAGAATGACAAAAATCAAGACAACCAAGGAAAGACTAGTCCAAAGGACTAATGGACCACAACTACCACAACCTCTGCCAGACAGAACCCAGAACAACTAGATGGTGCCCAGCTACCACCAGTGAGACTTCTCTGACAGGGATCACAGCAGAGGATCATGAACAGAGTGGGATAAAAAACAGTACAAAATTCAAATCCAGAAAAATTGTCCACACTTGCTGGTCTGAGAAAAACTGGAGAAACATCAAGAGCATGGCTCCCAGACATCCCCTTTACCTCAGTACTGAAGTCTCTCCTTAGGTCCACCTTTCAGCCAAAAATCAGATCTTTGGGGCAAACAGTAACACACGAGGAATGTACTACATAGTTGAATCATTTGTAAAAGACTAAATTGGCATACCAGCCCAAAAGCAAATATGAGAAGAGAGGAATGGACAAGTGGACAAATGGAACAGGGAACTTGGGGTAGAGAAGTGGGGAGTGTTGACACATTGTAGATTTGGCAACCAATGTCGCAAAATAATTTGTGTATTAATAGTTTAAAAAGAAACTAATTTTCTCTGTAAACTTTCATCTAAATCACAATTTTAAAAATATTTGACATGATGTATCTTAACTAACTTCATTATACACTTGGGAAACAGAGACTCACAGCTACTAAATGACGAAGTATGAACTTAACTTCAAATGTTCCTGATACTAAAGGTTTGTTTGTTTTTTTTTTTCTTCACTCTACTGCCCCTTGAAAAGTTTTAAAATAACTCACATTTAGCCCCCAAGAGAAAGGTATGAAGTCATTCCAATCGGTAGAGTGAGACTGAAGATGTTTCTTTGCCCTGAACTATTCCAAGGTCACTGCATTGGAAGCTTGGAAGACATTAAAAAACCGACTGCTGTGGAGTCAATTCTGACTCACAGCAACCCTATAGGACAGAGTAGAACTGCCTCATAGAGTTTCCAAAGAGCACCTAGTGGACTTGAACTGCCAACCTTTTGGTTAGCAGCCATAGCACTTAACCGCTACTCCACCAGGGATTCTGTTGGATACAGTTTATTTCAAATTTATCCAGCAGTACCAGGGTGCATCCCAAAGGTTGAGTGTAAATAGAATAGCTCTTCTACTTTGTATGTTTTTGTGGTGAGGAAGCATGAAATTGAAAGTGAAGGAAGGTCAGTTTAGAATTTTCTGTTGTGTAGTACTGAGATCCAGGCTCCTCATCTCCGATCCAACAACTTCTCCTGAGCTCCTAGTGCCATGCAATCTTTTAGGCTCCAGGGGAAGTAAGTCCCAGAAGGGCAGTAGCTGCCACAGTCCTAGGTGCCTGCGACCCTGGATGCCTCAGATCCTCAATAGGGGCAGAGATGAAGTTCTGGAACAGCTCTGCTTGTTGGATAGCAATGGGCCAGGCCATGCTGCTGGGAGATGTGTCCCAGAATCCAGCAGGGGATGGGAGGCAGGGCATTGGAGAGAAAGAAATACGTAAAGAAGAAAGAAGCTCCAGCAATTCTCTGTCTTCCTAGGAAGTTGTTAGCTGACTTGGAATCAGGGGTATTTTCCTGGATCTGGCTGTGGATTTTATCCACATTGCACAAGAAGTCATCACTTGGCTCTTTTTCTTCTTTTTTTTTTTTAAGCAGGAAAATGTGAGGGTGAGAAGAACATAGCCTGATCTTAGAGTTATTTGAGACGGGGGCGGGGATACCACCTTCTAATGGTGAATGGAACGAGTAAGTACACGGTCATACACATAAATAAATGAATATACACGTGCAGGACTCAGAATAAGGTGGAACCCACTGAGCAATCACCTTAAGGAATTTCTGGGATTGTTATCAATGAAAACACCTCAGCTAAATAATGGGATCAGCCTCAGGGAGACATCAGTAGTAAACCACGGTGGGCGTAGCGTGAACTTACCATTGAGCAGGAAGAGGAGAGAGGTCCATAGAGTGGGCGAGCATGTGTGAAACTGCCTCTTCTGTGGCTTGACGGAGAAACGGCCTAGAGGACAGTAGTCTGTGTATCTATCGCCTCCCGCCATGACAGTCTATTTCCAGCTTGTAGGCTGAAGGAGGAAGCTTTCACCACAACTTCCGCAAGTGTGTGGGTACGTGCCCCCTGAGGAGATGGGTCATAAGCTGCATTACTTTTACCTACTCACATTTCGGTAGAGGTTCCAAAGTCTATTCGGGGCCTTCGTGGGACTTGGAATACGAAACAGAGCATCACTTGTTTTAGTTAAGTGTCAGATGACTTGGGTTTTATATTCTGTTCTGCTGTTTACTATTATTGCTTCCTTTTTCAGAGGTTGAGAATTGAGATGTGAATTTACAACATTTCAGTGGTGGTGTACTCAGCCTCTTCACACTGAACCTCTCTTCTCTGGCTAGTGTCTGCAGTGGAATTCTCCTTATTTCTGAGCACATATCAATTTTTCATGCAAGCCTCAACCTTCTCTGGAAAATCTGGTGGCACAGTGGTTAAATGCTATGTCTGCTAACCAAAAAGTTTGCAGTTTGAAGGTGCCAGACACTCCTTGGTAACTCTATGAGGGCAGTTCTGCTCTGACTTCTGGAGTTGCTGTAAGTTGGAATCCACTTGATGGCAGTGGCTTTGGGTTTGACTTGTGGTAATATTCTCTGTCTCTCAGTCCAAGTGATATAGATGAGGCTTCCCTTTCAGAGTCACATGATTCTGACTTAAGCATATCAGAACATAGCATTCCTCTGGCCATAGTGATCATTTC
Organism: Heterohyrax brucei; assembly: GCA_028571685.1. NCBI lineage: Eukaryota > Metazoa > Chordata > Mammalia > Hyracoidea > Procaviidae > Heterohyrax > Heterohyrax brucei. The sequence goes on along the minus strand of CM053140.1, from coordinate 191,059,756 downwards.
ATGCTTCCCAGGTGGGTACGTGGCCTAAGCTGCTTAAATAGAATGAAATTCAATATTCTTGGAAATTTGGGGACAAGTACCCTCTCTCACGCTTTCTCTTATGTTGGGTGTGAGTTAGAAGCATTCTTGGCTAGTGTCAGCAATTACCTAAACCCGAAAAAATCAAACCCGTTGCTGTCAAGTTAGTTCCTACTCCTAGTAATCCTATAGGACAGAGGAGAACTGCCCCAGAGAGTTTGCAAGGAGTGCCTAGTGGATTCAAACCACTGACCTTTTTGTTAGCAGACATAGCACTAAACCACTATACCTCAAGTGTTTTCTGGCAATCACCCAGCAACCACAAAATGGGAGCCTCTCTGAGAATCGAGTCAACACAAGAGATTTTTTTAAAAAAAGGAGACAAACTGATTTTGGTGATGTCACCGACTTACTGGAATTGACAATCCCTGGAATGTTTAGTTACATAGGTGCCTTTAAGGCTGTCTCTAAGGTGGTCCTCAGTGACCTCTACCTCCTGGTATTCATGCCCTTGTATAATCTCTTCTTCATTGTGGGCTTTTAGTGACTTGCTGGCTTGGCTTTCTAGTGAATAGAAAGGTGGATGTAGTGACGACATATCCCTTCTGAAAATAATAACTGAAAAACAAACAAAAAAGCCCACTGCACTCAAGTTGGTTCTGACTTGTAGAAACCCTATAGATCTGCGTAGTACTGCCCCCATATAGTTTCTAAGGTGCACCTGGCAGATTTGAACCGCCAGACTTTTGGTTAGCTGATGTAGCAGTTAACCACAATTCCACCTGAGAATAGATTACAAGAAGACTGTGGCTCCCATCTTGGATACCCACTGTTTTAGTCAGCTAGGGCTGCTCTAGCAGTAATACCACAGAGTGACTGGCTTTAACAAACGAAGGTTTATTCTTACACAGTTCGTTAGGCTACAAGTCCAGATTCAGGGGGTCCACTCCAGGGAAAGGCTTTTCCCCTTGTCGGCTCTGGAGGAAAGTCCAGTACTGCATCAGTCTCTGTCCAGGGAACATCTTGGCACAGGAACATCTTGGCACAGGAACCTCAGGTCTGAAGGAGGTGCTCTTCTCCAGGTGCTGCTTGTTTGATGGTGTGGGGTTCTCAATTCTCTGCTTGCTTCTCTGTCCTTTTATCTCTCGTAGGATGAGAGGATTAAGGGTGGGGCAAGCCATACTCCTGGGAAACTCCCTTTGCAGTGGAGCAGGCAGGCAATCCGATGAAGGGATTTACAGTCCCACCTTAATCCTGTAACATACAGCGTAGAAAAACCACAAAACGGTGGACAGTCACAGGATAGTGGGAATCATGGCCCAGCCACATGGCTACCAATATTTTTTGGGGACACAATTCAATCCATGATACCCGCTTTCTTTCTCTTCCTAGCTTGCACCAAGGAAAGTTGGTGTTACGTTGTGAGCTGCCTTATGGAGAAGGCCCCACGACAGAGAACTGAGGGGCATCTCAAGGTGACAATCAAAGACGAACTGATGTCTCCAGCTAAGCATCGATGAGGTCTGCCAAGAGCCACACAAGTGATGTTGGAAGTCCATCCTCCCATGGTTAAGCCTTGAGATAATGAAGCCCTGGGTGATACCTTGACTGAAGCCTTAGAAGAGACTGCAAGCCAGAGGCACCCTGCTAAGCTGTGCCTGGATTCCTAACCCACAGAAACTATGAACTAACACATGCTCATTCTTTTAAGCTGACAAATTTGGGGATAATTGGTAACAGAAAACTAATACAATGGCCTAGTCAACGGCTATTTTGCTTAAGCCAGGCAGGCAACTGAAAGGCTTTTAACTGATACGGAGAAATGCACCAGGGCAGCTGTACTAGGAGCAGATATTGCAAGTGATGTTTGTGGAATTAGCTGAACTGAGTAGGCAGGTGGGGAGCCACACCATTCTCTTTATCCTGCTTGGAGAATGTGGCTTTTTTTTTTTTTTTTTTTTTAACTTGTAGTGAAACAGCTCGTTGAATTGAAAAGCACTGTGTTTTGAGATTCAGATTACATGTTCAGGCTGTAGCACTAGAGGACTTGATGAGAAAACTTTTACCTAACTTGATTCAGGAGTGCTAGCCCTCCCCTACTGCTTTACACATATCAACTCATTTAATCCTCACCACAGCTTTATGAGATAGATATTTTTTAATCACTGCATTTTATAGATAAGGCAAACAAGGCACAGGAGATTAAGTGATTTACCCTGGGTTTCATAGTTAGTAGGGACTTGGTCTCAGTCAGTCTGGAAGGATGAAAGAAGAGAGAATAATAGGCTTCTGCCCATGAAAAACATTCCAGAGGATAACTGTCAGCTGATGCATACAGCCCTTGGGGTGGGTGCCTGCTTAAATTTTGTGCCCTAAATGCCTCCCTGGCCTCACCGTACTGCTGGCCCTGTGGCTTGAACATGGTCTGTAGAGGCAATTGCAGTGTGTGATGTGATGGATCAGTTTTACGTGGCTTTTCTAGCCATGGGCTTGTAATTCCCACCCAAGTGATTGGCAGAACTGTGTGGATATGGTAATTATGGAGCATTGAAGGAATTGTTCAGTTTTGACATCCCACTGGACTTGAAATGAGCCACCCCAGAGGTGGGAAAGAGAGAATCCCACCACCACCAGGAAAGAACAGCCAGCAGCCAGCTCATCATTTGTACCTGGGATCTCTGTGCAGAGAAGCTCCTGGAATCAGGAGACAGAGAAAGAGAGCTGTGACACTGAAGGTGCTAGAGAAGGGGCAGCAGAGACCTAGCAGCAGGTGATGGCACGGTGGCTTCCTCATTCACAGACAGAGGAAGCTGAATGCTTTCAGGTGGAAGCCTAGGGCCATCATGGCAAGCAAGACAATGTCCTGATGGAAGAACTGTATCCTGAGTGTTCCTGAGTCTGAATTGTCACCTGTTACCTCCCTAATAAACTCCATAACTGTAAGTACTGTTTGTGAGTTCTGTGTGGCCATTGCAACGAACTATCAAACCCGGAAGAGAAGTAGTGCCGTGGGAGCGATGGCTGGTGACAGAACTGGTCAATATGGTGGAGACGGGGTGTGTCTGATTTGCGCTTTATAGGAATCAGCCTTGGGCTGCTGATCTTGATCATCCTGTCTCCTTGCAGATTTACAGGAGATCAGACACTTCATGCAACACTGTTTTTACACAGGGCATGTGGCCAGGAGAGAGGTGCCACAGCCCAGGTAAGGGTCATATAACTCAAGATAAAGGCAATGAGGACCCAGAAAGTGTCTTTAAGCTGAGATGTGACATGACCCAAGCCCTCTTTTAGAAGCCTTACTGCAGCAGCAGAATGAGGGATGGGTGGAAGGGAGCAGAATGTTGATGAGAAGACAGGTAAGGAAGCTGTTAAAGGAATCCAGGTAAGAGTATGAGAGGAAGGACAGCCTGGGTGGGAGGAGAGAGGTTAAAGGAGGAAGGGGGTCCAAAGAGACTGATAAAAATAAATAATAAAGATGACTAGCAATAATTATTGAGTAATTTTTATGAGTGAGGCTTTGAACTTAGAGCTTCATATATATTTTTGCTTTTAATCCTTGGATTAACTCTGGTGATACACCTGTTATCTTCATTTTAGGAGTCTCTGAGTGGTACATTTTTTAAATGGCTAAACACTTGGCTGCTAACAGAAAGGTAGACGTTTGTGTCTACTTGATGGTGCTTTGGAAGAAAGGCCTGGCAATCTACTTCTGAAATATCAAAGCCATTGAGAATATTGCAGAGCACAGTTCTACTCTGAAACACATACAGTCACCATAAGTCAGAGGTAATGGAGTGGCAAGTGATTAGAAACGAGGAAACTGAGGCTTTGATAGATCCATGACACTGGAATGACCTTCCTTGAAATTGTGATCATAGGTAGACATAGTCCCCCGTGATATGCAGAATCCAATTATTTGGATTCATTAGTAAAAGAAATGATATGAGGATAAGATGGACACAATGTGGGCTTGCATAATCTGAGTTTAGTGTAAAAACACAGAGCCTGTCTGCCATAGAAGTAGTACCTTCAGTGAGTGTGTTAGTCATCTGGTACTGCTCTAACAGAAATACCACAAGCAGATGGCTTTAAAAAGAGAAACTTTATTTTGTCACAGTCCAGTAGGCTAAAAATTCAGAGTGTCAGCTCCAGGGGAAGGCTTTTTCTGTTGGCTCTGGAAGAAGGGCCTTGTTGTCAGTCTTCCCCTGGACTGGAAGCTTCTGAGACACAGGGACCCTGGTCCTCTGCAAAGGATGTGCTTAGCTCCCAGCACTGCTTCTTGGTGGTATGAGATCCCCAAATCTCTCTGCTAGCTTCTTTCCTTTGTATCTCAGGAGACCACCTCAAGGCACGAAACAGTCTTACACATTGACTCTAGTCCCAACACAAGTGCTGTCCATCTTCCGTCATGAACATCACAGAGGCAGGGTTTATAACACAAAGGAATGTAATACAACACCAGAAATCATGGCCCAGCCAACCCACCACACATGTTTTTTGGGGGGGACACAATTCAATCCATGATAGTCCTTGGGTTGCATCTGTCTGTCTTTGGTCTGGGAGCATCTCAGCAGAGGAACCTCAGGTCTGCAGTATGTGCTCTGCTCCCAATGCTCTTCTCTCAGTGGTGTAGGGTCCCCAACTCTCTACTTGCTGCCTTTTCCTTTTACCTTTTGTAGGATAAAAGGGGAAAGATGCAAGCCCACACCACACCCAGGGAAACTTCCTTTACGTTGAATCAGGAAGGTGACTTGTGTGTGTTACCCACAAAAACTAAACCCCCTGCTGTCGAGTTGATTCTGACTCATAGCGACCCCACAGCCAGGGTAGAACTGCCCCATAGAGTTTCCAAGGAGTGCCTGGTTGACTTGAACTGCAGTCCTTCTGGTTAGCAGCGGTAGCACTTAACAACTACACCACCAGGGGTTCCCAGTGTGTTACAGTCCCACCTTAATCCTCTTTAACATAATTCAATCTTGCCCTATTAGCCATAGGCAGAGGTTAGAATTTATAACAGGACAATCACAAAATGGAGGACAATCACACAACATTGGGAATCATGGCCCAGCCAAGTTGATACACATATTTTGGGGGCACACAATTCAATCTATGACATTTCACCCTGTCTGTGGCCCCCCAAATCACATTTTTGCAACTTGAAAAAACATTTTCACCCTACCATATCATAGCAAAAGTCTTAAATCAACTCCAAGTCCAAAATACAGAAATTCTTCTACGTCTGTGAAATCTAGAATATAAATTATCTGCCTCCAGAGTACAATGGTGGAAAAGGTAGGCACAGGTGATACATTTCCCTTACAGCGAGAGAAATATAAGGAAGAAAAGACAGAACTAGCGCCAAGCAAATTAGAAGAACACGTTGTATTAGTGCTTAAGTCTTGAAAATGATCCCCTGTTCTCTGAGACCATTTACACAATAGATTTGCTCTCCCGGCTCTAGTATTGGCCACGTTCTCTAGATTCTGAGTGGAAATTCCTTGGCTTTGGATTTTAACTCTGCATTCCAGGCCCACTGGGCTGGCAACTCTGTTCCCTTGGCTTTAGACACTCTATTTTCTTAGCCCATATGAATGGGAACTCCACCTTTAGAAATACCAGTATCTATGGCTCCACCCTTTGAAACCCCAGAGTTTCCAGTCATACCTTTTGAGACTGAGGCAGCTCAGCTTCTTGTGCTCCTATATCTTCAGCTTCTGCTTTCTGGGGCCTCTCAGAGCCAGCCACATACCCACACCTGCTCTGCTGGGGCAAATGTCCCAAATCTCAATAGCTTCCCAATAAGCACCTTGAGGCACCCTACTTCTCTGGGAAGCCTCCGTTACGCAGGCACTCAGTTCTCCTCCTTGGTGGATGGGTTCCAGCACTGTCTGGTGCTGGTGTCCAGGTTCTGCATTGCGGCTTAGCTGCTGCTGTTGGTCCTGTGTTGTTGTTTCTCACCACCTATATGTTTAACAATTTTCCTCAGTTCCTTCTGAGTCTTCTCTCCATTCAGTTTCAAAACCACTTCCACATTTTAGGTATCTGTTAGAGGAACACCCTACTTTCTTGGCATCAAATTCTGTCTTAGTCATCTGGTACTGCTCTAACGGAAATACAAATAGGTGGTTTAGACAACGGAAATTTTATTCTCTCACAGCCCAGTAGCCTGCAAGTCTGAATCCAGGGTGTTGACTGCAGGGGGATGTACTCTGTGTTGGATGTGGAGGAAGTGCTTGTGTTGCATCAGTCTTTCGTTGATTTGGAAGCATCTCAGCACAGGAACCTCAGGTCTGAAGGATGCTGTCTGCCCCCAGCACTGTTTTCTTGATGGTGTCATGTCCCCAGCTCTCTACTTGCTTTGCTTTCCTGTTCTGTCTTGTAGAAGAAAAGGGAGTACAGGCCACACCCCAGGGAAACTCTCTTTACATTGGATCAGGGAGGTGACTTGAGTAGGTGTATTAGAGTCTCACACTGATCTTCTTTAACAGAATGCAATTGTCTTAGGTGTCTAGTGCTGCTCTAACAGAAATACCACAAGTGGATGGTTTTTAACAAAGTGTAATTTATTTCCTGTCAGTAAAATAGGCCAAGAGTCCAAATTCAAGGCATCTATGTTGGCTCTCGAGGAAGGTCCTTGTCATCAAACTTTCCCTGGACCAGGAGCTTCTGAGGTGCAGGGACCCCAGGTCCAAAGAAAGTCCTTTGCTCCTGGCACCAATTTCTTGGTAGGACGAGGTCTCCAAATCTTTGCTCGCCTCCTTTTAATTTATGTCCCAAGATATTGCCTCAAGGCACCAACATAACTGTTGCCAATCCTCTGTTATCAATATCATAGAGACAGGATTTACAACATACTGGAATATCACACAATATCAAGAATCATGGCCCAGCTAAATTGCTACACACATTTTTGGGGGACCAAGTTCAATCCATGTCGCTAATCTTGCCATACTGACCATAGGCAGAGATTAGGATTTATAACATACAAAAATCACAAAATGGAGGACAACTATACAACAGTGGGAATTATGCTCCAGCCAAACTGATACACACATTTTTGGGGGATACATTTCAATCCCTGATGGTGAAATTTACCTGTTTCTGGGAATAAACTGCTGTACAAGGCAGGTAAAGGTGCCTGAGAGGTCATGGTAGGAGGGGACTTATCCATGAAAAGACCAAGGAAGAGCAAGGACCACTGTGGAGAAAGGGCCACTGCATCCTCCAGCCAGCTGAGCTGCCTCACGGTAGCTGGTGACTGCTGATGGGTATGTACAAGCCCTCAAACACTTCCTCTTTTTAGATTGTCACCACTTGAACCTCACGTTGGTTTTGAGTCACAAGATGTGAGAACACGGGACTGAACAGAAAGAATATTGAGAGGTACTGCAGTGTGCTGTTTAAAGCATGGTTTAAACCCTGTGTGATACCTCAGAAAAACTCATTGCATGTATGTTGAATAAATGAGTGAGGAGAACCTAGTGAGAATGGTGTTTTGGAGTCTAAGGGAGGAGAATGTTTTAGTCAGCTACGGCTGCTCTAACAGAAATACGACAGAGTGGATGGCTTTAACAAAGGAAAGTTTATTCTTACACAGTCCGGTAGGCTACAAGTCCATATTCAGGATGTCTGCTCCAGGGGAAGGCTTTCACTTTGTCGGCTCTGCAGGAAAGTCCGACATTGCATCAGTCTTTGCCCGGGGAGCATCTTGGCACAGGAACCTTGGGTCTGAAGGATGTGCTCTTCTCCTGGTTCTGCTTTCTTGATGGTGTGAGGTTCCCAATTCTCTGCTTGCTTCTCTTTCCTTTTATCTCTTGTAGAACAAAATGATTAAGAGTGGGGCAAGCTATACTCCAGGGAAACTCCCTTTTCAGTGGAGCAGGGAATCCTATGAAGGGATTTACCCTTCCACCCTAATCCTTTAACATACAACATAGGAAAATCACAAAATGGAGAACAATAGTAAAATACAGGGAATCATGGCCACGTGGCTACACTTATTTTGAGGGAGACACAATTCAATCTGTGACAGAGATTGCATCAAGCAAGGAGGGTCCCAGTGTCAAACCCCATTTGGTGGTCACATCAGACAAGAACCAAAGCTTCTATAGAATGCTACCGGTGGGATGCTGTCATGGGTTGAATTGTGTCCCCCCCAAATATGTGTAGCTTGTAGCTGGGATATGATTCCCAGTATCTTGGGACTGTCCTCCATTTTGTGGTTTCCCTAAAGTGTATGTTAAAGGATTAGGGTGGGGCTGTAAATTCCTGCATAGGATTACTTCCCTGCTCTGCTGTAGGGGGAGTTTCCCTGGAGTATGGCTTGCCCCGCCCTTAATCCTTTCAACCTGCAAGAGATAAAAGAAAAGAGAAACAAGGAGAATTGGGAACCTCGCATCATCAAGAAATCTGCACCGGGAGAAGAGCGCGTCCTTCAGACCTGAGATTCCTGCGCCAAGACGCTCCCTGGACAAAGACTGATGCAATACCAAACTTTCCTCCAGAGCCGACAAGGGGAAAACCTTTCCCTGGAGCGGACACCCTGAATATGGACTTGCAACCTATCAGACTGTGTAAGAATAAACCTTCCTTTGTTAAAGCCATCCACTCTGTGGTATTTCTGTTAGAGCAGCCCTAGCTGACTAAAACAGATGCATTGCTGGCCATCTTGAAAGTGATGTGGATCGTCGTGAAGTCTTGCTGGTACTCCTGGGCTCTGCACACTGAGGGCCTCGTCTGCCCATCTAGATACTGCCTGGGAACTTGTCGAAATTTGAGCAGTCAGGGGGCCAATAGGAGACACCAGTCCCCACGTAGGAGTTGCTATATCTTCATGGAGATGTCAGCAGAGTCTGTGTATTGCAGCACAGACGTCAGGACTATCTGGAGCAGAAAGGTAGGAGACGGAAAAGGGAACTTCTTATTTACCTCCCTTCTCCCTCCATCGACTCATGGATCTGGACCTTTTCGTACCACCACCTCGACCATAAACCAAAAAGACAAGATAGCAAAATAATACCTGACTCAGTCCTCTGTGGCTGAATGCAGACTTGGTCCTGGAGTTCTTGCTTTCTGATTCTTCCCAGCCTTGTTTCTGCACTAAACACTACTCAGCCTACTGATTCAGTGTCCATTCATGCATTGAGCAGGCATGCAGCCTGCCCCTACTGTGTGCTGACACTGGCTAGTCATTGGGAATTGAAAGATGTCAAAGACAGGCCCTACCCTCAAGAAGCTGAGAGTCTACAACTAAGCAGATATTTATTACAAGTGTTAAGATAGAAATAAGAGGTCCAGAAGAGAATACCTAGCCCAGCCTGGAGCTTTGGCAAAGAGTATTCCAAGGCAATAATGACTTTTGTGGGGAATGGTAAGATGTTACAGTGAGTCAGATAAGACAGGCAGCAGGGACTAAGGCCACCCCAAAACCAAACCAGTTATCATCCGTGAATTCCAACTCCTAGTGACTACATGTATGGCAGAGTAGAACTGTGCTCCATAGGGTCTTTTTCAATTAAAAAATGCGTTGTGGTAAAAATACACACAACAAAACACATGCCATCTCAATAGTTTTTAACATGTATAGTTCAGCAGCATTGATTATCCTCTTCAAGTTGGACAATGATTCATGCTGTCCTTCTCCAAGCTATTCCACCACCTTTAGCATAAACTCAGTACTTCCTAAAGCAAAAACTCCCCCTTCCTCCCACTTTCCATGGAAGTAACCACTAACAATCTTCGATTTCTATGTGTTTGCTAATTTCCTGTAAGTGAAGTCCTACAATATTTGTCCTTTTGCAAATGACTTGTTTTGCTCAGCACGATGTTTTCAAGGTTCGTCTATGTTGTAGCGTGTACCAAGGCTTTGTTTCTCTTTATGGTTAAGTAGCATTCCATTGTATGTGTGTGCCACGTTTAGCCTATCCATTCATCTGTGGACATTTTGGTTGTTTCTGCTTCTAGCTATTGTATTCCGTGGCTTCATTTTTGGAAGTAGATTATGAGGCCTATCTTTTGAGCCATCCTTAGGTGGATTCAAACTGCCAGCCTTTCAGTTAGCACCTCAGCACATTAACAGTTGCACCACTCAGGGACTCTAGTGTTATCCAAGAAGCTGAACTCCACGCATCAAGTTATAAAAGTGAGAAATCTTATGGGGTTTGTGCGGGAGAATCTAGACATTGTCTGCAACAATTGGTGTCTAAGGGGTGAGACTCGGTGACACGATGTGAGGCCAGGGAGGCTGATGGAGAGCAAACTGATGAGGGTTGTGACCCTGAACTTCAGCAGTGTAGTGTGTGTGTATCTTCTGAAGAGTTTAAAACAAGGATGTGCTGTGGTCAGCTCTGCTGTTAACTAGCCCAATCGGGAGCCCTGGTGGTGCAGTAGTTAAACGCTTGGCCATTAAATGAAAAGTGAGAATTTTGAACCCACTAGCTGCTTTGTGAGAGAAAGATATGACAGGCTACTTCTGTAGAGATTTACAGCCTTGGAAACCCTTTGGGGCCGTTCTGCTCTGTCCTGTAGAGTCACTGTGAGTTGGAATTGCCTCAGTGGTGATGGGTTTTGGGGGCCTCTCATTATTCTTTCTTTTCATGCCTCCTCATGCTCACATCTTGTGACTCAAAAAAGACACGTGGTAGAGCTGCTGACACTCTAAAAAGAGGAAATGTTTGTAGGCAGAGACATACCCATACATAGTCACCAGCTGTCATGAGACAGTTCAGATTGCTGGTAGATGGGATGGGCCTTTCTCCACAGTGGTCCTTGCTCCTCCTTGGTCTTTTCATGGGTAAGTCTACCCCTACCACAACCTTCCAGACACTTCTACCTGTCCTGTGCCATGGTTTATTATAGGAATGGGTAAATTTCACCAAAGATATTGCTTCTATGGGAGCCAGGCTCTGTGTTTGTGTGTGTACCCTAAGCCCAGATTATGCAAACACAGGCTGTTTTCTTGTAACCCTCTTAGTCATCTGGTACTGCTGTAACAGAAATACCACAAGTGGATGGCTTTAACAAAGATAAATTAATTTTCTCACAGAAAAGTAGGCTTAAAGTCCAAATTCTGGGCATCAGCTCCAGTGGAAGGCTTTCTCTGTTGGCTTTAGACGAAGGACCTTGTCATCAGTCTCCCCCTGGACTGGGAGCTTCTGAGGCTCCAGGACTCTGGGTCTTTCCCAAACGATGTGCTCTGTTTCTGCTTCTTGGTGATATAAAGTCCCCAAATCTCTCTGCTGGCTTCTTTCTTTTATATCTCAAGACATTGCTTCAAGTCACAATTCATTCTTATAGACTGAGTCCTACCTAACACAACCACTGCCCATCCTCCCTCATTAACATCATAGAGACAGGATTTACAACACATGAGAACATCCCACAATACCAGGAATCACAGCCCTGTCAAACTGCTACCCACGTTTTTTGGGGGTGGTGGGTGCATAATTTGCTCCACATTCTCTCACATCATTTCTTCTAGTAATGAATCTCAGGGAATCTAGACATTTCTGGACATGCTGACTGAGAGGGAAGGGGGTGCGCGACAACGCATCAGGAGCAGCCAGTTCCACATCTCTGCTTCTGCGTCCTGACGTCTTGAGCGTGTTCTCTGGGACATTCAGGTTTTTAAGGTCCCATATGGATGCTGTCACTTGGGATCTGTGTCCTGTGTGCGATCCTTTGGCATCCCTTATCCCTTCCTCCCTCCCCGCCAGCCCCTGACAATCACTTCTCATGGACATAGGCCCTCCAGGTCCCGTAGTTAGCTTCAGTGATGGGTCTCAAACTGGCAGCTAGAGAAATTCCTGTCCTTCTGGATTCTTAATTACTTACTCCCACTTCTTAGGGACTTGGGAGATTATGGGACATGGGCTTGAGAATTATAGTCAGAGCAACATAGCCCTTGAGAAATTTACAATGAATGGCTAGGTTTTGCTCAGAATTCTAAGCTTTTACATCTCCTCTTTGTTATGGGACAAACCAACTAGTCTTGGCTATCAGGGTTACCTATCTTCAGGGTCATCCATTCTCCAGCTTCTAGGCTGTCCCTTTAAGATACTGATGGACCCTTACCCATTGCCACCAAATTGATTCTGATTCCTAACCACCCTATGGGATAGAGTAAAACTGCCCCACAGGGTTTCCAAGAAGCAGCTGGTAGACTTGACCTGCCAATCTTGTGGCCAGTAGCACTTCTCCTGACCAGTGTGCCTCCAGGGCTCAGATGGACCCTTAGATAACACTTTGCAGTTTATATTTGCACTTAGATTTTTAAAACAACCTTTTGACCTAGATAAAGCAGATGGTATTCACCCACATTTTACAGATGATGGGCTGGAACTCAGAGAGGTCACATGGCATTGTCTAGGCACATGACTGCTAACTTCTGAAACTGAGGAAATGTAGCCCTGGTGTGGGAAGGCAACAGCAACCAGAAAAGCTTCAGAGAACCGCAGCGTTCTACCAAGAGAACTGAAACCAAGAGCCTGACTTCCCGTAATGCTTCTTTCTTCTCTGCTTTGCTGTCCCCTGTGGAACAAATACATCTTTGAGCTTCCCTGCCTTGTGTGATGTTCAAGTGGGCCCTTGGTGACCCTGGCCACTGAGGCAACTCTAAGACCTATGGTGAAAGAATGGGTAAAACAAATCTTGCCTTAGAAAAAGGCAAGTTAAAAAACAAACATTCCTCAGTTGAGTTTTAGAAACATTTTTTGAGACCTCCTGTCTGCAAGGCCTATTTTGTGTGTGTGTGTGTAAGTTGTGGGGGAGTAAGGTAGTGGGTCACAGGGAAGGATTAAGTGTGGCAGAGCCCTGCTGCAGGACACAGGCTTGGGCTTTGGGATCAAGGGGCCTGGGTTTTCACCTGGACTCTGCTGCTTCGTAGCTGGTATTTTTGAGCCAATTTTTAAAAATTCCTTAAGTTTTATGTTCTTCATCTGTAAAATGGGAATAATAATACATGCTTTACAAGTTTGTTGGGATGGTTAAATGAAATAATGTGCATAAAGCACTTGGTACCACAGCTGGTATGTGGGACTTGTGTCCTGTTTTCTCACTGCTTTGTCCCTTTTTCCCCTTCCCTGAGTCCCAAAACAGGATTCAAACCTGAAAGCTTGGCACCTACTCCACTGCACCTAACCATTTTGCTAAACTACCCCTTAACTTTATCTTCAGATATTAATTCCCTTCCCCCTTCTCTCTTTGAGGAGCTTGCGGACCTCGGGGAATGCTCACAACACAGCTATTATATGAGGCAGAATGAAGTAAATGCTTAAAACCAAGCAACAAAAACACAGGCTGGAGGAAACCAGCAGAGGCGATGGCTGGACCGGAAATCTGGGGCCCAGATGAGGCTCCAGAAAGGAAGCAGTGTCAGAATAGCACGTTACTAGTTCCTGCGCTAGAGTGGCTCAAGGGTGAGCAAAGCTGCTTGTTCGGGGTTGAATTCCTGCAGCCCTAAGTTTCAGGAGAACAGGAAGGTTTTCCTGGTGTTGGCAGCACTCCGGTTGTAAGCTCACTTTGGGATGCTTCCCATCAGTTTGCACAATTCTCCAGGTGGAGCCAGAATCATTCCATAGACGAAACGAACAGCCTGAAGTGCTGTGGATTCTGTGGCGGACACACCAGGATGCGGCACTTCCCCAGTCTGGTGTGCACGTTTCCACCAGACAGCAATCACTTCCCACCTAGTCACCACAGTTATTGCCACCAGGGGCAGATGATCCAACAGGCAATGTAAGCATGGTGCTTACCTTGCTTCCCAGATCATCTACAGTAAACAATTCTGCTTTTGTTCACCACATCAAAGATTCTGCTTCTAGGTATGGCTGGCATCTGTCTCTCTCAACCCCACAGAACCTTCCTACAGAATCAAAGCCTCTTTTCAAATTTACAGTCTCTGATAGGTATGGATTACCCAGGAAGCAAGGTAGGCTGGTCAAATGCAAGTGCAATTTTTTGCTACAGTTTATGAAGTAAGCACAAGTAAGCCTGCTCACTAGCTAATCTGCCCCTGATCACCACGCTGCTTCTCAGTTCAGCTTTTGGCAAAGAGCCCACCACCTGGTCTAGGAAACAGTGATGTAGCCCATGCTTCCTAACTCCAGGTGATTCAAGACCTAGATCTGCTCTCTGAACGATGTTGCCTTTTCTCCCTAAACAACTGGGCAGTAGACCTTGGTCAATCTCTTGGGACTCCATATCTGTGACACAAAAATACTCTAACTGAACAGACTCATGCTATTGAGGATTTTTTTTTTAAATGTCTCTAACAGGATGCTGATTAGCTTTGAAGAAGATGGGGGAAAAGGTGCATTCACCAATTCATTCCAGCGATGCCTAAGTATCTTTAATGATGCTTATAGTGAGGAGTCTGCTTGTATTACCCCCTTTTGTCCTTACAAACCCCTAGAAGTTGACATTTCCTGTTTCATAGCTGAGAAAATCAAGATTCAGGGGAATTAATCAACCTACCTAGAATCGTATAGCTAGTCCATGGTGGAGCAAGGGTTTGCACTGAGCAGTCTGACTAGTGCCCTGGTGCTCACAATCTTCCCTCAAGAGCATTATTGGCTGTTATTTAAATATCTTTCCCACTGCTACCCTAGCACAGGTGACTGTCACAATGCAGGTGTTTAAGGTCAGGAATGCAGGTTTGAGACTCCGGCAGACTCAGTAATGACAGAGGCTCAGTTGGTGTAGTCGTGGCAGATTTATTGGAGTGAAGGCACAGCAAGGAAATACAACATCTCAGGCATCAGCAAGTGCCTGAAGGCAGATGGCAAGAGACTGTGCCTTGTGACACAGTGACTTATATACCAGTTTTACACAAAGGTGGCTGGCTGCCAGATTTGAACCCTCAAGGCCAAATTGGGTATAAACAGCGTACGTCATATTGCTGAATCACTTTCATGTGGAAGACCTGTACCTGGCCAAGAGGCCTGAGTAGAGACAACCTTCCACACTATCTCCACACCGGCCTTAGTGCAGTCCTTCTGCCCCAGCAGAAGACAGTCCCAGGAAGCCTAGCTAGGCCTCTCAGGAACTGGTTTCTGTTTCAGAATTGGCTGGACAAGCAACTGTGAGGGAGAGGGGGTGCCACATGGTGATTCCTGCTGGGAATGGAGCTGGGCTAAATGAGTTCTGGCACTTTCCCAGGGATGGGCAAGAGAGTGACTCAATAATGGCAGAAATTGTTCCCACAAGTGCCTCTCAACAACTTGCCTAATGCTCCATTTCACTCATACCTATGACACTTAGGGGATCATTCATGCAACTACTTAATTATATATTACAACCTTGGCAGTGTAGTGGTTAAGTGCTACAGCTGTTAACCAGAAGGTCAGCAGTTCAAATCTACCAGGTGTTTCTTGGAAATTTTATGGGGCAGTTCTACTCTATCTATAGTGTCACTATGAGTTGGAATTGACTCAGCTGTGGTGGTTTTGATTATGTTAACTAATTAATGTAAGCACTGATGCATATTCTGGTATGAAGGAAAGGACATTATCTTGTGTTATTCTAGTTTTGGTTCTAAATTCCTTGAGTCTCCAATTCTCATCTGTAAAATGAGGACGAAAAACCAAAACCATCCTGTTGCTGTTGAGCTGATTCCAACTCATAGTGACCCTACAGGACAGAACAGCACTGCCTCATAGGGTTTCCAAAGAGTGGCTGGTGGATTTGAACTGCTGATGTTTTGGTTAGCAGTTGAGCTCTTAACCACTACACCACCAGGGCTCCATCGTGAGGATAATAATTCTTTACCTGACCAGCTCTCAGAATCTCTGTGACCTTCAGCTTGGTCAGGCTGCCCCTGAAGTTGCCCCTGTTCTATGTCTGCAGGGCCAGGTGCTTCTAGAGAGGACGCAGCCCGCATGGTGATAACTGGGACCCTGGGAGGGTCTGTCACTCTGCCCTTGCAGTGGCCATCTGGAGAGCAAGTGGAGAGCATCTCTTGGAAAACCCGCTCAGTCCCTGGACCAATTGCTGAATTAATCCTGGCAGAAGCTGGAGGACCAGACATCTTTCACCAGGCCGAAACCCGGTACTGGGGCCGCGTGAGTGTCACGAGCCCAGGCCACTCTCTGCAGATCAGCAACCTGAGCAGTGAGGATGCCGGCTTCTATCGTGCCCACATTAACCTGAGGTGGTTACCCATCGCCCACACGCAGGAATATATTCTGCAAGTCTACAGTGAGTGTCCTGGGTGCTGGCAGGAAGTGGAACAGTGCCAATCTTTAAATAATTTTTAAAGCCGTTCCCGCTTCCTTTTTAGTGATATTTACAATTTTCTTTCTGATTGCAAGAATAATATGTTTACCTGTCAACAACTTGGAAGTGGAATCACCTGGGAGATACCCATTACCTGCTCCTGACCAATTGAAGCAGAGCTCCAGGATATGCAGTGGATAGAAAATGGGCTTTCAGGCCCTGAGAACTGGGTTTTGCCACCACCTACTTATGCTGGCTTGAGCTTTCTCATTGTTAAAATAGGAATGCTACCTTCTTGCTGCTGTGAGTTCGAATGCACTTGATGACAACAGGTTGTTTTCTTGTTTAACCTTCATAGGAGGAAAAAAATTATGTGAAAGAGCCATGTAAACCTCTACACAGTTGTAAAGGATCATATTCTTTAAAGGACATTTTTTTTGTTTTATTTATTTTTAAAAAAGCAGGAGAAACTATACAACAAGCAATAAGGGTAAGGGCCAAGAACACACAGCAGCAAGCAAGTCCAAAGCTGGACTGATTTGGCTGGTAAAGATACAGTGTATATAATGTAGACAGTGAAAGAAAGAGTAGCCCAAAGCGGCAGGTCTTTGGGTCCTTGTCCTACATACCAAGAAGGATGACACCCCAATGAAAGGGGTTGGACGATGGTACTGCAAGTTGTAGGGCACCCCACAGCTGAGGAGCCCATTCTAGGCCATAGCTGAGGGGCTTTAGAGTCTGCAGCTGTTCCCTCTGGAAGGTTTCTTGGTGGTTCAAATGGTTGGCACTCAGCTGGTTTGAACCTATCCAGTGGTAGCTTGGAGAAAAAGCATGGCGATCTGCTTCTGTAAAGTTTACAGCCATGAAAACTCTGTGGGGCAAGTCTACTGTGTCATGTGTGGTTGCTGTAAATCAGATTCAGCAGAATGGCTTAAGGCAACAATATACCTCCAAGGAGAACGTTATACCCTGTTACAACCCAGGAAGCAATGAGAAACCATGTCGTGATAGCCTCCCGGGGGAGATAGGGAGGAGATGGGGTGATGGAGGAGAGGAAGCTTCTTGCAGTAGCTCCACAAAGGTGCGCTCTCTTGTGTTCAGGGAGAATCACGAGGCGTTTTTGTCAAGACTCAGATTAGCTATGGCTCCAGGCGTGGCCAGTGTGACCCGTGTGGATGGGTGCGAGTGAAAGTGGGCAGGCAGGAAAGGTACAGATTATGAGTGATGATGAACTAGGGAAAATGAACTGACAGAAGGAAGGCAGATAACCTGCTCAGACATTTTCCTTGGGGTGTATGACAGAAAGATTCCCATGGGATGAAGGCATCTTTCTTCATGGAGATGATGGCATTGCTCCCAGTCAGGGCTCCTCTGGTTATTAAGAAAGCATTTTGGTTGTGAATCTGCCCTGGACTGGTGATGACCTGCTCCTCACAACAGGATGGAGGCCAATGATGGGACAGAGCTGGGACCTGGGGTAGGAGTGTTCACTGGAATGGGCTCAGAGCGGTGGAGAGGCCCTTGCCATGCTGCGGGATATCAGGGTGAGCCTGGTAGGGTGGGCTCAGTACGCAGCAGTGCGAGGTTAGATCCAAGGGGAGAAGACAGTGCCCCTGAACAGCATCCAGGGTCTCCTCGGAGCTGCCCTGCCACCAGACACTAAAAAAACAAAAACCTACTCAGTTGCTCTCAGGCTGATTCTGACTCATCATGATTGTATAAGACAGAGTAGAACCGCGCCACAGGGTTTCCAAGGAACAGCTGGTAGATTTGAACTGCCAGCCTGTCAGTTATTGTTAGTTAGTTCTTAACCACTGTACCACCAGGGCTCTGCCAGAGTGGGTGTTTATTTCTAGACTGAGGAAATGGAGTCTCAGAGAGAGAAAAAAATAACAAACTGGTGACCGAGAGCTAGAAAGTGGCAGAGCGGAATAGAACTTGGGTACCCTGACCCTGCACTCTGGCTCCTTGGAATTCTGTATTTTCACCATTATTTACCTGCCTGAAGGAGAAGAGTGCTAAAGAGAAGAAGGCCTACAGAAAAAGTCAAGAAGGATTTAAATCCCAATGCCTGGTCTACAGAAGACACTCTGGGGTGAGGCAGCAGAAAGTTACCAGCTGAGAAAATTCAGGTGATCACTCTGGCCCTTCTGAGTCTTGATCTGCACAGCTGAGCTGCCCCTAGGCTTGCTGTCCGCTGTATAGCAGAGCAGTTTTCTCCTACACTCAGGGAATTGATTTTGTTAGCCTGTTTTGGTCATCTATGTTTCTGCAGCTGCTTTTGCTGTCTTCCCTGATGCCTGTGGCCTGGGAAGGCAGGCTGGCGACTAACAATGTGGATACCTTTAGGAGAGTACAATGGGTGGATGGGCTTAGGGTAAACAGGGTGGGGAGGAGAACCAAGAGACTGCAAGGCAGTGGAAAGAACCTCAGAAGCTCAGGGCCACATCCTCTGGAAGCCTTGTTTAGCAACTGAAAGCTCAGGGTTGCTGTGTGGCCCTCTATTAGGGAAAGACGTAATTACAGCACAGTTCCACACCTTTTGAACACAGATGTTGCTGTTACCACCTGTTACCACCTGCTGTTAACCACCTTCAAATCAGTCCCCAAAGAGGCCCAACAGAAAGAAATGCTGCCTGGTCCTGTGTCATCCTTATAATAGACTGGGGATCAGACTGTTGTCATCCATAGAGTTTCCTTTTTTTTTTTTTGGAAGGAAAAAAGCATTCCTCAGTTTAGTTATTATTATTTATTTTATTTTAGATGAAGGCTTACAGAACAAAGTAGCTTGCCATTTAACAGTATACATATTGTGACATTGGTTAACCACGTCATGGCATGTCAACAGTTTCCCTTCTCCACCTGGGGTTTCCTGTTACCAGCTTTCCTGTCCCCTACTGCCTTCTAGTCCTCGCCCCCGGGCTGGCATATACTCCTTTAGTCTTGTGTTGTTTTGTAAACCTGTTTAAAAACCCTGGTGGCATAGTGGTTAAGTGCTGTAGCTGCTAACCCAAAAGTCAGCAGTTCAAACCCACCAGGAGCTCCTTAGAAATTCTATGGGGCAGTTCTACTTTGTCCTATAGGTTTACTATGAGTTTGGATCGACCCAACAGCAACGGGTTTTGGACTCTTTGGCTGAAGTTGTAAACCTCAGAATGACTTCATTGCTTGGCTGACAGGATGTTCAAAGGGCTCCAGAGTTTTCAGTGACTGATTTTTAGAAGTAGACTATCAGGCCTTTCTTCCTAGTCTGTCTTAGTTTGGAAGCTCAACTGAAGTCCGTTCAGCATTACAGCAACTCATAAGCCTGCAATGAGCAGGGAGAAGCTGAGCATTTTACCACTGACACTGCCTCCTATGGGTACACATAGCCTTCTTCTATTCAATGCAGGGCTGGAGCCAGGCCTTAGAGTCAAATCTGTGTGGATTTGGGTCTTAGATTCAGCTCTTAACAGATGCGACTTTGGGCAAGTTGAGGTAAAGTCTCTGAGCCAGTGGGATGGCCTAGAAAATAACACCTGCCCTACCTACGTCACGGGGTTGTTCTGAAAATAATGTGATCTGAAGTGGAAGCGCCAGTACAGCGGTGGGCAGGTCTTGCCTCTGCTGCTTGTCATGTGTACTCGGGATGTTGCAGGGTCTTGGGCGGCACTGCCTGTGCCCTCTGCCCTGTACAGGGGAGGCCCAGAGCAGCTTCGCAGTCCTCAGTATATTCCTTTATCTACACACAGAGCAGCTGGCCCAGCCCCGTGTCACCCTTAGCTCCAAGATGGATGAGAATCAACAGTGTACCTTCATTCTGACCTGTGTGGCGGAAAGCAAAGAAGACCTCGTGACTTACAGTTGGAAGCCCCTGGTGCCCTGGGCTGTTGTGTCTCATAGAGGGTCTGTCCTCAGTGTCTCCTCGAGAAGCAGAGATGATCCTCTGATGTTCACTTGCACCATCCAGAACCCAGTCAGTAACAGCAGCTCCCACCCAGTCTTTGTGCCACGTGTCTGTGCAGGTACCTGACTCCCCAGTCTTCCTGGAGCACGTGCACACACCCTGTGTGGCAGCTCTGTAGCAGACAAGCAGTGTGGATGAAGGGGGGCCCCAGGGAGAGAGGTGCTGAGCCAGGATGGCGTAGGGATCAGTGCAGAGCAGGTGGTCCTGGGGACAGTATTTAGGGGTTTGGGCAAGAGGACTCTAAGAGGGCTACCCAACCTGGGCCACATGGAGTAGGTTGGGAGGCACAGAGTCTGTGTTTCCCCCTTTGTCTGCAGGCTCTGGAACCACAGTAGGGGAGACAGTGATTGGCACTCTTGGGGAGTCAGCCACTCTGCAGTTGGAAATTCCAGCAGGGCAGGATGTAGAGAACGTCACATGGAGCTCCCAAGGGCTTCTTGCCGTCTTGCGACCAGGACCAGCAGGCAAGCCAGTCCTGATTGCTGAGACTCAAGGACCGTATGCCAGACGACTGAGTGCCCCCTACCCTGGCTACTCTCTCCAGATCAGTCCCCTGAGGCTGCAGGACTCCAGCCTCTACAGAGCCCAGATAGCTCTGCGAACTCCTCAGATGAACATCATCAATTATTTTACACTGCGTGTCTATGGTGAGGTGGGGGAGAGGGCCCCCACTCCTTTACTCACCTTTGCTTTTGGGCAGACTAGAGCCTTCTCATAATGTGAGCCTTCCCTTGTTGGCACAGAGAAGCTGCGGGAGCCCAACATCACTGCCAACTCCTGGATTGCAAATGATGGGACCTGCTTCATCACACTGGTTTGCTCCCTGGACCAGGCAGGAGAGGATGTTCAATACAGCTGGGACCACCATGGCCGGGGGGCAATTGTGACCCATGGGGGGACCACTCTCAGTATCTCCTGGAGATCTGGGGACAGTGACAGCTACTGCTGCACCATCATGAATCCTGTCAGCCAGAAATCCCGCTCCATCCTGGCTGGGCCCCTCTGCTCAGGTAAGCACCTCCCCGGGACGCTCTTTTTCCTGGGCAGTCTTTGCCCATGTTGCCTGTCTTCTAAGGTCTCTCAGATCAGTCAGAGAAAAGGAGGGGAAGGATAGCCTGCATCAGGTACTGTCTCTAGAGTGGCAGGAGACGAGAGGTCTGGAGTCACTATCCCAAGGCCTCCCTCTATCTACCTGTTGCAGATGCAGCTAGGCATTCTGCACATTTTCGAGAATTTCTGAGGGAAGGTGCTTCCCATCTCCTCTCAGACTCAGCCCTGCAGAGCCCCCTGAGGGGGGTCCCAGACCTCAGAGAAGCTTCAGCCCCTCCCTTGCCTGTAGCTCTAGGAGGGACGAGGCTGTCTGCCTCTGGTGGGCGAGCATGGTGCCTCTTGGCTTCCCTGCTCCTTCAGCTCGGTCATAGGCTATGGTGGGAATCCATGTTAGAGCAAACATGCTTCCTACCCTTCTGTTTTTTTAAAAAATCATTGTGATTTACGTAGAAGTTTACCCAGATTAATTTGTCATATAAAACCCCAAACACACACCACTATTGGAAACTCTGTTTCCCCAACCTGTGACAGCACACTCTTCCTTTTCACCTTGCAGTTCTCGTACCCATTCAGCCAGCTCCTGTCACCTTCCACCTTCTCATCTTGCCTCCAGAGAGGAGCTGCTCAGGCAGTCTCATGTATGTATTTATGAGGACTGCAGATTAAGTTCATGAACACATCCTAGAAAAAGTGCTACATACCTCATTGCTGACTATCACTGCAGTTACCTTCAAAGGACGCCCCTATGCACCAACACCAGTGCCCAGTCTACACTTCAAAGCAATTTTGGAACTCTTTTTCTGGAATGACCATCACAGCTGTTGTCATGTTACCCTTGACGTCCTGAATGTCATCAAAATGTCTTCCTTTCAATATTTCCTTGATCATCAGGTAAAGAAAAAGTCATTGGGGGCCAGATCAGGTAAGTAGGGAAGGTTTTTAAATACAGTTATTTGTTTACTGGCTAAAAACTCCATCACAACTATGCAATTAAGTTTGTGAACTTGCCATCTTACCACCATGCTCCCTGGTCATTCCAGAAAGAGTTCCAAAATTGCTTTGAAGGGTGTACTAAATGCTGGCATCAGTACATAGCATCCCAAGCGGAGTAATTTGAAGGTGACTATCTTGGTCACCTGGTACAGCTCTAACAGAAAATACCACGAGTGGAAAGCTTCATAAAGAGAAGCTTTTATTGTCACAGTCTGGTAAGCCACAAATCCATTCATAAGTGACATATCCATTCAGTATGAGAAATCGTCACAGTCCAGTAGTCCCAGAGTCCAAATTCAACATAAGTATCTCAGCACAGGAGCCTCAGGTCCAAGGGATGTGCTCTGCTCCCGGTTCTTGTCTCTTGGTGATATGAGGTTCTCAACTTCCTCTGCTCATTTCTCTCCCTTATGTCCCACAACCTTGTAACCTGAGTCCTGCCTCACTAACGTAACTGCAGTCCGTTCTCCACCATCAATATCACAGAGGCAGGATTCACGGCACATGGAAGGAATGGCACCATACTGGGACTCCTAGCCGAGTCAAATCAACACATACATTTTTGGGGTGACAAAATTCTATCCACGACAGTGACCATAGTGATATTTAGCAGTGAGGTGTGCTGCACTTAGAACAATTAAGTTCTTGGGCTTAATTGTCAGACCTCATAAGTCAAGGAGTGTATTCTTTGCGGGCATCACTCTGTGTCTTACAGCCCAGTCCAATCTTCATTTGAAGAGTTGGCTTTGGTGGTGGTTTCAGCTCGGGCTAACAGAGAGTCTGGGGACCATGTCCTCAGGGTACCCTCCAGTCTGATGGATCATCAAGTGTGGTCTTTATTAATAGAGTTCTAGTTCTGCACATCCATTTTTCTTCTGCTACATCAGGTCTCTCCCCTTCTCTTGTAGTCTAATTTCTGAAACAGTTGTTTCTGTTTGCTATCTCCAGTTCTTCATCAGCCATTTACTACTCAACCCTTTCCCCACCAGTGGCACCCTGGCTGTTAAATTCAGTGAACACTTCTCAGTTCTTGTTATCCTGGGCTCCTCCCTAGCCCTTGAAACTGTTGATATGCTCTCCTCAGCCACCAGGGCTGCTCCTTCTGGTACATTTTAATTGATCACTGTCCTCAGGCCTCTTTCCACCTCCTTACTTCCCTCTGTTGCCCAAGGGAGAAAACTGGGGGTCCTCTAGAGACCCCTCTTCTTCCTCACCACTGCTACTTGTCATTGCTCATCCAAACCAAAAACCAAACCCCATGCTGTTGAGTCAATTCTTCTTTTTAATTTTTTTCATTGTGTTTTAAGTGAAAGTTTACAATTTCAGTCAGTTCCTCATACAGACACCCACACTTTGCCACGTGACCCTAGATACTCTCCCCACACTGTGACAGCACACACTTCCCCTCCACCCTTATTTCCTATACCGATTTAACTAGCTCCTGTCCCACTCTGTCATCTTCTCTCACCTCTGAATGGGAAATGCCCAGTTAGTCCCTTCATTTACCCAAGCCAAGCAGCCCAGTCATCTCATGTCTGATATACCAGTTCAATCTTTGTCTGAAAAGCTGGCTTTCAGAATGGTTTCAGTTCTAAACTAACAGACAAGTCCGGGGCCGTGTCTCCTGGGGAACCTCCGGCCTGCCAGACCATCAAGTCTGGTCTTCTCACTAGAGTCTGAGTTCTGTGCCCCGCATTTTTCCGGTTCCACCGGGAACTCTGTGTTGTATTCCCTGTGAGGGCAGCCTTTGGTGGTGACTGAGCACCATCTAGTTCTTCTTGTCCCATGTCGATGTAGTCTCTGGTATATGTGGCCTTTTCTCTTTCTTGGGCTCATACACTTGCCTTGTGGTTTTGATCCATTGAGTTAATTCTAATTAGTGGAGATTGCAATTGGTACAGAATACAGCTGCTCCAGAGGGTTTTCTTGGCTACAGTCTTTATGGAAGCAGGTCTTACTTCTGTGCACCACTGAGTGGGTTTAAACAGTCAATGTTTCAGGTTAGCTGCTGAGTGCAAACCACTTGTGCCACCCAGGAACAGATTTGTCTCTTTTCCCTTTGTTCCTTACCTGAACCACTACTGTAGCCTTCTTAACTATCCTAACTAGTCTCCATGTTACTAGTCATCCTGATTGCTAGAGAGGGTTAAATCTAAATCAGTTAATTGTTTGTGTTACTTTTCTGCTTAAAACCCTATGATGTCTGCCCATGATCTAAGGTAAAAAAGTGTTTTAGCATCTATTCACTCATTTCAGCAACATGCTCGTTGAACATCTGTTATGTGTCCTAGGCTTGTTCTAGTCATTGACAGTACAGCAAACACAGGTTTGAGTAAACTCTCAGGCTGCAGAGAACTCAGAATAATCACAACCTGCATTTTGCCTTCCAGTTATGCCTCATGAAAGACTTTTGGAGAGCTAGGAGCATATTCTATTATGGCCTTTGTTGATGTGTCTGTTTCTCCATTAGCCATGATCAAAGCTCATTTTTACTTTTCTGTGTATCTCAAATACATAAAATGTAATGAATGGTTAAAAAAAAAAAAAGAAGTGAATCTGACCAGCATTTAATGAGCATCAAGCATTGTGTGTTATTGTTGGGATACTGTAACTGATTAGAACCCAAGTGACCTGGTTGGGGTCTAGGAGATTGGGCTAGCAAGTTTGATCTCCTGACAGACAAATAACAAGGCTCTCCCCTCACCCCTGACATTCCCTACCCCAACCAGGCACGAGGACACAATCTTCTTGGCAGCACAATTTTATTAAGTGAAAGTATGTTCCAGAGAAGAAACGCGTCATTCCCCGCGGGTGGAGGAAAACCCCATATAGATTCTGGGAGTCCTCTTCCATTGGTGAGGGGAGGAGTTGGTGATACTGTTTCTGGTTCTGGTGGTAACACTGCTCCTGGTTCCGAGTTTTGGGTCATGGGTCAGCAGCTGCATGACGGATCCCCTCCTGGAGAGTATGGTAATGATATGGAGATTGCATGGAAATAAGGGCTAGGTTACTTTAGGTCATTCTTGGGAGACAGGGAGCATGCTTGGACACATCACAACCTGCAAGGAGGTGCTGACACATCTGTGGTCACTTTTCTCAAGCACTGATTGGGCATTTAGTGATGGCACCATGAGGTGATAATCCAGCAGCATCAGGTTCCCTAACTAACCATATCATCATACAACGTAAGGAAGCATGACAGTTGGCTTCAGATGTGAATATTCTCCTCCCCACTGTATGGAGCCTGAAGGACATATACTCTGTTTTCCAAAGAGGTTTCCGTCTCTGGGTTTTTTTTTTTGTCTCTACAAATCCCTTTGCTGTATTCCCTGGCTTCCTGTGTCTTTCCTTTTCTCCCTTTTATCCCAGTTTCTAATGTGTGGTCATCCTTCATTCAGCCTCCTTCCTACCCTACCCATCAATGAAAGAATTTCTTCTCTTTGTGACCCTGGGGGCTTTGGGAACAAAACTGATTTGACCCCAAACACATGAAGAAGCCACAAGGAGAAGTGTGAGAAGGTGATCACCCTGTGAGATGCAGAGACAAAGAAGTCTTCACAAATGCAGCTCCATCTGACAGCAGAATCTCCAAGCATGTAGGAGAAAGCAACATGGATGTGGAAGAAGGCATAAAACCTGTTTCATCTGCAAACTGAGTTATAAATTACAAAGAAACTATTACGTATGTTCTGTTTAAAATAACCTGTTTGTTCTATTTAAGTGTGTTTTAAACTGTTCAGAAAGAAAATAAGGCCCACTCATTTAAGAAAAATTAGATGGTTTAAAAACTTAGATTAACAAAGTGTGTTTATACTTTAATAATTTTTTTGTTAATATTTAATTAAATGGGTTCAAGGGCCCAGCTTTTGCTTAAATGTTATATCCTTGGAACAAGCAGCCTTTTGACCATCATATGTTAATAGATCATCTGTTTATTCATAGTCACTGTACCCAGTTCAGTTTTGCCAAAGTATTTACTACACAGTGTAATTACATATTTATTTGTTGGTTGGGTTGTTTATTATCCATTTCTTCCACAAGACCTTCATATGCTTGAGGGCTACAAATGTTTCTGTTTTGTTCACAGTCATATCCCTGGAAGATAGTAGAGTACTTGGTAGATACTTTATTATTTGTTGCATGAATGACTAAATAAATGAATGAATGGAAGAGAGGAGAGAACTTTTTTTTTTTTTTTTAATTGAAATCTTAAGACTATCAGAAGCTTCATAAACATCTGGAACATACACCATCTCATGTTTTCTCTTTCTACTTTTGATCAAAAGAAGAAAAAAATGGGATCTTCTAAAAACATCTTTGAGTGCTCAACAGTGAACAAACAAATAAACAAAGGCTATAAAAAGAAGCCATTTATAGACGTTTTGCACAGAAGAAAACAGTTTTTGATAGTTACCAGAGTGGGGTAGGAAGGATAGCGGTATTCACTAACTATGTGGTAGACAAGAATTATTTTATGTGAAGAGATGGGCAACACACAGTAGAAAAGAAGTCACTGCAACTGGACTAGACCCAAAGGCAAGAAGTTCCTTAAATATAATGAAACACTTCCAAGGACAGAGGAGCAGGGGCAAGGGTCTGGGGACCATGATTTCAGGGGATGTCTAGGTCAATTGGCATAACAGTTTATTTAAGAAAATGCTCTGCATCCCACTTTGGTGAGTGGCAGCTGGATCTTAAAGGATGTCAAGCAACCATCTGCATCAATTAGTCCCAACCCACCCAGAGTAGAGGAGAACGGAAGACATCAAAGACAGGAGAAAATGAGCCTGAGAGACAGAAAGTACTACGTAATCCAGAGAGGAAAATCAGCATGAAACCAAAAGAACTTGATGGTGCCCAGCCCCCATCAATGACTGCCGTGACGGGGGACATAACAAAGAGTTCCTTATGTAGCGGGAGAAAAATAGGGTAAAAATTTGAGCTCTAAAGACTAACAGACTGGAGGGTCCCTGGAAGACATGGCCTCCAAACTCTGTTAGCCCAGAACTGAAACCACTTGCAAATCCAATTCTTAAGACAAAGTTTGGACTGGACTATAAGCCATACAATGATACTGGCAAAGAGTGTGCTCCTGGGTTTAAGTGGATACAAGAGACTAACTGGGCAGCTCCTGTCCAGAAGTGCAGTGAGAGGGCAGAGGGGGACAGGAGCTGGTTGAATGGACACAGGAAATACCGGGTGAAGAAGAGGAGCGTGCTGTCACATTGTGAGGAGAGCAACTAGAGTTATATAGCAGTGTGTTCAAGTTTTTGACTGACAAATTGACTTGGATTGTAAACTTTCACTAAAAGCACAATAAAATATTAAAAGAAAGTTTCGACAGGAAGCTGCTCTGAAGTTCTAAACAGGCTGAGCTAGAGTTTACCTGGTGGCCAACAGTTAAGTGCTTGGCAGCTAACCAGAAGGTTGTGATTGGAACCTGCCCATTGGTCCCAAGGCATACAGAACTCTTAATCCAATTTTGTAAAGATTATAGCCAAAAAACCCTATGGGATGCTTCTACTCTGTCATATGAAGTCAGTATGAGTCAAAATCAACTCAATAGCACCTAATGACAGTAGCAGGTTTTTTACCAGAGAGAAATAGCATGAACTCTTTCCCTCTCTCTCAGCTAATTACCGTGCTTCCTATTTCTATTACAGTGAAGACTGACAAGTTCCACACATTATATGCAGGCTTCGAATCAGGTACTTAGCAATTTATTCTGAAATATAGTCAGGACCACAAGATATTTAAGGAAAGCCTCTAACATGAAAGACAGACCTGAAACAAACAAATAGGTGAAAAGAGGAACATAGAAGAAGAGAGAGCATGTAGGGAACCAAAGAAAAATAAAAACTCCACGTCTGTAATTAGTATTGTGTAAGAGATACGAGAAGACATTGCATTATGAAATAGGAACAGAAAGCCAGAATAAGAAACACTGAAAAATCACAACAGACTCAACTGAAATTAAAAGAATCATAACAGAATATTATGAAAAATTGTACTTTAATAAATTTGAAAACCTAGTAGAAATGGACAAGTTTCTAGAATCACATTACCTACCAAAACTATCACAAAGAGAAGCAGAACAACTTAATAAACCCATCACAAAAGAAGACATTGAAAAAGTAATTAAAAAAACTACCAAACCAAAAAAGTCCTGGCCCAGATGGCTTCACTGAATCATTCTACCAAAATTTTAGGGAGGAGTTAATACCAATACTATTGAAGCTATTTCACAGCACAGAAGAGGATGGAACACTCCCAGACTCATTCTATAAAGCCAGCATAACCCTGATACCAAAGCTGGGTAAAGATAGCACAAAAAAAGAAAATCAAAGCCCAATATCTCTCATGAACCTAGATGTAGAAATCCTCAATAAAATCCTAGCCAATAGAATTCAACAATATATCAAGAAAATAACTCACCATGACCAACTTGGATTCATAACAGGGATACAGGATTAGTTCAACATCAGAAAAACAATTGATGTAGTCCACCACATAAATAAACCAAAAGATAAGAACCACTTAATTTTATTAATTGATGCAGAAAAGCATTTGGCAAAGTTCAACACCTACTCATGTTAAAAACTCTCAGCAAAATAGGAATAGAAGGGAAGTTCCTCAACGTAATGAGGAACATCTATGAAAGCCGACAGCCAACATCACACTATCACACTGAATGGAGACTGAAAGAATTCCCCCTGAGAATGGGAATCAGACAAGGATGCCTACTGTCACCATTTGTATTTAACATTGTCCTGGATGTTTTAGAAAGAGCAATCAGACAAGATAAAGAAATAAAGGGCATCTATTGGTAAAGAAGAAATAAAAGAAGTTCTATTTGCAGATAATATGATGTCATTCACAGAAAACCATAAAAAATCCATAAATAAAATACTGGAACTAATAGAAGAGTTCAGCAAAGTATCAGGATATAAGATAAAGATAAATAAATCATTGGGATTCCTTTATGCCAACAAAGAGACCATCAAAGAGGAAATCACCAAATCAATGCTATTTACAATAGCTTCCAAGAATAAATCTAACCAGAGATGTAAGAGACTCATGCAAAGAAACTTACAAGACCCTACTGCAAGAAACCAAAAGAGACTTACAAAAGTAGAGAACGCTACCTTGCTGATGGATAGGAAAACTCAACATTGTGAAAATGTTTATTCTTCTCAAAGCAACCTAGATCTACAATGCAATCCTGCAATTCCAATACAAATTCCAATGTCATTTTTTAATGAGATGGAGAAACAAATCACCAGCTTGGTTTGGAATGGGAAGAAACCCCCCAACAAGCAAAGCACTACTGAAGAAGAGAAACACAGTAGGAGGGCTCATGCTATCTGCCCTCAGAAAACAGTACACTGCCATGGTAGTCAAAACAGCCTGGTACTGGTACAGAAACAGATATATAGATCAATGGAGCAGAATAGAGAATCCAGAAATACAACCATCCTCCTATGGACTAGTGGATATTTGACAAAGGCCCAAAGATTGTAAACTGAGGTAAAAACAATCTCTTTAACAAATGGTTTTGGAAAAACTGGACATCCCTCTGCAAAAAACTGAAACAAGATCCATGTCTCACACCTTACACAAAAACTAATCAAAATGGATCAAAGACCTAAATGTCAAACCTAAAATGATAAAGATTATGGAAGAAAAAATGGGACAACAATGGAAGTTTCTAATACATGGCTTAGACAGACTACAAAATCTTACTAACAGTGCACAAACAACAGAAGAGAAAATAGATAAATGCAGACTACTTAATATCAAACACTTATGCTCATCCAAAAATTTTATCAAGAGAGAAAAAAGGGACAGGGGTCCAGGGACCATTCTCTCAAGGGATGTGGAAGCCAATTGGCATAACTAGCATATTGCTAAAAGAGTCTTCTGCACCCCATATTGGTGAGTGATGTCTTAAAAGCTAGCAAGCTGCCATCTGAGCTACACCAAATAGTCCCAACTCAGATGATCACCAAGGACCAAAATGACATGGGGGAAAGAGAATCCAGAAGAAACAAGGACCCACGTGAATGGGTGATGACATCAACATGTGACCAAAAGAACCAGATGGTGCCTGGCCACCTTGTTTCCTGACAGCCATATTGGGGGTTACAAAGTTGAGTCTCAGTGGCAACATGAGAATAAACAGGGGTGTAACCTGAGAACTCCACTAAAAGACCACCACTGATGGTCTGAAGGCCTCAGGGCTCCCCTGGGAGCACGGCCTGTAGTCCTGATGCTGCCCCTGTCCATAAATCATCACTAAGGTCAACTCCTCAGACAAGAATAGATTGGACTTTGCAACACAGAGTGACCATATCATGTGTGCACTTTATGGTTTTTTGCATCTATAGGATGGCATTCTACTGGCCTCTTACTAGAGGTGGGTACAGAGGGTGGAGAAGAAGGGACAGGAGATTGTTAAGAGAAAATGACATGTATAGAACAGAAAGGAGGAGTGTGTTGTCACTGGGCAAGGAGAGCAGTAGGAGCTGCACATAGGCAGGCATGCAAATTTAAACCGGATTGTACACTTTCACTCAAATACAATAAATAAATAAACAAACAAACAAATAAATAAACAAAAAGAGAGAGTAAAAAGACTGCCTACAGACTGGGAAAAAATATTTGACAACCGCATATCTGACTGATGTCTAATTTCCACAAACTACACGGTACTGCAAAATATCAACAAGAGAAAGACAAATAACCCAATTAAATAATAGACAGACACTTTTTCAAAGAAGACTTACAGGCAGCCAAGAGACACATGAGGAAAGGCTGATGATCATTAGTCATTAGGAAATCCAAATCAAGACTATAGTGAGATACTATTTCATTCCAGTGAGAATGACATTAATCCAAAAAACACAAAACAAAAACAACAAATGTTGGAGAGGCTGTGGAGAGACTGCAAATCTTTTACACTCCTGGTGGGAATGTAAAATGATATTACCTCTTTGGAAAGCAATTTGACACTTTCTTAAAAAGCTAGAAATAGAAATATATGGTCTAGCAATCCCATTGCTTGGAATATATCCTACAGAAATAAGAGTTGTCACATGACCAGATATATGCACACCAATGTTTATTGCAGCACTGTCCACAATAGCAAAAAGATGAAATCAACCTAGGTGACCATCAACAGATCAATGAACAAACTATAGTATATATGCACAATGAAACACTATGCAATGATAAAGAATAATGGCGATTTTAGGAAACATCTCATAACCAGAAATCAACTGGAAGACATTACGCTGAGTGAAATCAGTCAGCTGCAAAAGGACAAATGTTGTATAAGACCACTATCATAAGGACTTAAGAAAAGACTTACGTACAGAAGAAAATACTCATTGATAGTTACAGGGGTGGGAAGGCAGAAAGAAGGTTATTCATAGACTAGATAGTTGATAGGAATTCGTTTAGGTGAAGGGAATGACAGCACACAGAAGAAGGCAGGTCAGCATAATGACTACATCATAAGCTAAAAGGTTTTCTAAATTCAATCCAGCATTTCAAAGGATAGAGTAGCAGGGACAGGGGTTGGAGGACCATGTTGCCAGGGAACATTGAGGTCAACTGGCATTAACTGATCTTTTTCTAGGAGAGTATTCTGCACCACAAATTGGTGAGTGATACTCGGGGTCTTAAAAGCCAGGAAGCTGCCATCTGAGGAACATCAGTTTGTCCCAACCCACCTGAAACAGGTGAAAACTGAGAACATCAAAAACACAAAGAAAAATGAACCCAGGGGACAGAAGGACCCATAGGATTGGGAGATCACATCAGCAGGAGTATAGGAGAACCAGATGGTGCTGGCCACCACCAAAGACAGCCCTGGCGGGGAACACAATGCAGAGTCCATGATGTAGCATGAGAAAAAAGGGTGTGCAGATGAAGAACTCTACTAAAGGACCAGACTTGATGGTCTGACAACCTTGAGCATCTGCTGAGAACATTGGCCTTAGACTTGTTGCTAGACTAGAGGTGAAAGAAGTACTGAAGCCAAAACTTCAGACAAAAAATGGACTGGACTTGGGGACACAGAGCAATGAAGGTGGTATGTGTACTTTACGGTTTAGTATATATATGAGGCTGTCCGACTCGTTTCTTTTTAGAGGGGAGGGGAAAGAATAGAGAGGAGGGGACAATGTTGGTTGTCCACTGGTAGTAAAGAGTGGAAAGGAAGAGTGTATTTTCACAAGGTGAGGAGAGCAGACAGAGATGCAGAGAGGCGGGTGCTTGGGTTTTTATATGGAAAATTGACTTGGATTGTAAACTTCTGCTTAATCACAATAAAAAAATTTTTCAAAAAGAAAGAAAGAAAAAGAAACACTGCCATGGGTTGAATTGTTTCCCCCCCCAAAATATGTGTAGCATGTGGCTGGGATGTGATTCCCAGTATCTTGGAACTGTCCTCCATTTTGTGGTTTTGTTAAACTGTATGTTAAAGGATTAGGGTGGGGCTGTAAATTCCTGCATAGGATTACTTCCCTGCTCTGCTGTAGGGGAAGTTTCCCTGGAGTATGGCTTGCCCCACCCTTAATCCTTTCAGCCTGCAAGAGATAAAAGGAAAGAGAAACAAGGAAAATGGGGAACCTCGTTACCATCAAGAAAGCAGTATCAGGAGAAGAGCTCGTCCTTCAGACCTGAGGTTCCCTGGACAAAGACTGATGCAATACTGGACTTTCCTCCAGAGCCAACAAGGGGGAAAGCCTTCCCCTGGAGCGGACACCCTGAATATGGACTTGCAACCTACCAGACTGTGTAAGAATAAACCTTCCTTTGTTAAAGCCATCCACTCTGTAGTATTTCTGTTACGGTAGCCCTAGCTGACTAAAACACACTGAAATACAAGAAAGGATTTTAGAAAAGAAATTTAGAAAAAATAAAAAATCAATCGAAAAATTAAAAGATTAAGTTGTGAAGTCTCTTACAGAGTAGAAAAGATGCAAGTTAGAAAGAGGATATAGTTAAACAATCAGTCCAGGAACTCCAACATCTGAATAATACAAGTTTCAGAAAGAGAGAAAACAAAGGGGAGAAATTTAAGAAAAAAGTATTGCAAAATTATTTTTTCAAACTAAAAATGTATGTTGTTATATTGAAAGGGCCCACTTGGTTCCCAGAATAATTAATTTAAAAAAAAGACTTACATTAAATCAGGAGATTAGGAAATAGTGGAACACCAAAAATAGAGAAAAGCTTCTCAAAGTTTTCAGAAAGTAAAAAAAAAGAAAAGGAAAGAAAAAAGGATCACAAATAGAAACTCGAATATGAGAATATCAGGAGACAATGGAGCAATGCCTTCAAAATTCTGAGGGAGAATGATTTTCAGCCCAGAGTTCTGCATCACTCAAACCAACTGGCATTCAAACTAGCAACATTTAGATTACAATACAGATCCTGTATAGTGTACAATACAGACCCAGGCCTTCAGAATATCAGAAATATACTCCCCAAGCAGTCCTTCTCAGGAAGCTAGTGGAAGATGTACTCTTCAATAGTAAGGGAGTAAACTGACAGGAAGACAAGGCAGCCAAGAAAGCCCCGAGAGGGGGAGGGGTGTTTTGGGGCGGTGAACTGCAGAAGTCTCAGTGGGAGAGCTGTGCAGCAGGAGCACAGAGGATACCGGCAGAAGCCAGAGTTCGAAGGCACAGAAACAGTGGAACTGCTAGATTGCTTTGATGGTCTGATGCATCTGACCATATTAAGGTATGTGTTGCATATTGAGACAAATATTTGTAAAAACCCTTTACTGTTGATTGTGACTCATACAGATCCCATAGGACAGAGTAGAACTGCTCCATAGGGTTTCCAAGGAGCGCCTGTCAGATTCAAACTGGTGACTTTGGTTAGCAGCCTGATCTCTTAACCACTTTGCCACCAGGGTTCTATATATATATATATACATATATATATATATAATATTTTAGCAAAAAGAAAATACTAAGAGGACACATTCAAAGAGACAACTTAAAGAAGAAAATTCCAAGGCCTAGGAAATGACTAGATAAAAATGGGAAAGCTCAGGCTGAAGTCAGTGTGCTGAGGAAGAAGGCTGTAGGAAGAAAGAACAGTGTGAACAAAGGTGTAGAGATTAGCCAGCAACATTTTTAGTGGAAGCCAATACACTTAATTACAGTTGGCTATCTTTTTACTATTGCTTGAAAGTAGCCATTCAACAAAATTTAACATTACAAAATAGCTAGGACCATCAGCTGTCTCACCTATTGCTCTATACACAAGTCCATCAGTATGATCCCTGGACATAAATGCACAGCTGTTTAAGATCAAGGCATGCAAATATAGACCTATGTCACACAGCACTGCTCACTTTTGGTGCCTCAGTGGAACCCCTTAACTCATGGGCCACAGACTGGGATTGCAATGTGAAAGAGGAGGGAGAATTAGTTCGATGTCTGTTTTAGGGATCTTGGTGAAGTCACCAATGTTTTGTGGGGGTGCAATGCCTCATCCCCTAAGCCCCAACTTCAGGCTGGGTGATAAAATAGGAGGCTAGTTTCTGGTAGAAAAAGTAATTCCTGAATTACTAAAAGCCTTGAGATTCCCAGAGGAGGAGAGAGTCAAACCGTTGTTGTTACACACAAAAATGTAGGGAAGTGGGTGTTTATTGCAAGTTGTTTTAGGTGTGAGGTATGAACTGTATGTATCTTAGTGCCTCCTGTGGTCAGAAGCAGCTGTTGTGTGACAAGAAGTGAAGATAGGGAGAAAGACGAGGGAACCATTTATTGAGCCTCAGGAATGTATTAACAAACCCTAGTGGAAGTGTTAAGTGCTACGTCTGCTAACCAAAAGGTTGGCATTTCAATCCACCAGGTGCTCTTTGGAAACTCTATGGAGCAGTTCTACTCTGTCCTATAGGGTTGCCATAAGTCAGAATTGGTTCAATGACACTGTTTTTTTTTTTTTTTTTGTTATTGTTTGTTTGTTTGTTTAGTGGCGGAATGGTTTAAGAGATGGTCTGCTGACTAAAAGGTCATTGGTTCCAACACACCAGTGGCTATGCAGGAGAAAAGATCTGTCAATCCGCTCCCATAAAGATGACAGCCTAGAAAGCCTAGGGGCAGTTCTACTCTGTCATATAGTGTCACTATGAATTGGAATCGACTTGATGGCACACACCAACCAGTTGTATACTTGATCCATACTCATGGTGACCCCATGTGTATCATAGCAGAACTGCATGCCATAGGGTTTTCTGTGGCTGAGTTTTTGGAAGTAGATGGCTAGGCTTTTCCTTGGAGGCAACTCTGGGTGGACTTGAACCTCCAACCTTCTAGTAGTTCAGTGCTTTAAGCATCTGAACCTGCTGATTGCTCTTTCTCCATCTGGCTGTGGTTAATTGTGGTATGCTCAATTTAAACATCACATCTCCCGTGAAGACTTCCCTCTTCCCTGGTCCTATAATTCTTTATCCAAGTTCAAACTGCATCTGTTTGTT
This sequence comes from Heterohyrax brucei, assembly GCA_028571685.1. Taxonomy (NCBI): domain Eukaryota; kingdom Metazoa; phylum Chordata; class Mammalia; order Hyracoidea; family Procaviidae; genus Heterohyrax; species Heterohyrax brucei. The sequence goes on along the minus strand of CM053140.1, from coordinate 191,024,033 downwards.
GACCTATCTGTTTTTCCCATTAAATGTGCACTCCTTGAGCTTAATGATTGTTTCTTATTCATCTCTGCTGTGTCCCAAGATTTGACCTTAAAAAAAAAAAAAAAAACAAGAAACAAAACTTGCTATCTTTGAGCTGTTTCCAACTCACAGTGAACACATAGGACAGGGCAGAACTTCCCCATTAAGTTGCCAAGAAGCAGCTGATGGATTTGAACTGCTGACCTTTGATTTGAGCTGCTAACCACTACACCACCAGGGTTTCACATATGCTAAAGACATGAATTGGAAGGTTAGAGTGGGGTGGGATTAATTAAAATCTCTGCCAAAGAAGGAACTCATCCTTTCTGTGTTTTTTGCCTACCCCACCATTCTATGTCTTTGCTAATACTCACTTGAAATTATGAAGAAATAAAAAAATTCAGAAGTGTACACGAAACTCAGGAGCACCTGTAATCTTTCTTCCCGAATTCCTAAGGGTCTGAAGAGCAATTATATTCTGTCTTCAAAGATTTGTTTTTTCTTACTGGACCCTAAGAAAGCATAGATTGTATTACAGCACTATTCTTCTCTCCAAAGATTCGGAGAAGTTTCCTTCTACTAAACTAACCCCTCCTAAAAAGTCCCCTGCATCAAGTCAATTCTGACTCACAGTGATGTAGTAAAACTGCCCAACGGAAGTTCCAAGGACTGCCTGGTGAACTTCAACTGCTGACATTCCTGTTAGTAGTCATACCACTTGAGCGCTGCCACCACCACCCGCTGCTGTCGAATCAGATCCGACTCAGCAACCCTAGATGGCTGTCCCCTAGAGTTTCCTAAGAGCGCCTGGCAGATTTGAACTGCTGAACTGTCAGTTGTCAGAAGTAGCACTTAACCCACTCCACAACCAGGATTTCTGCTGCAAAACTACCTACCAGTTACTGCTTTACTCCACGGACTTACTGTTTTTCACAGTGTTGGTGAATCTTAATGTGCGGATGTTTTTCCCCAAGGAAACTCTGGTGGTGTCGTGATTAAGAACTACGGCTGCTAACCAAAAGATTGACATTTTGTGGGGGAAAAAAACTGACTAGATAATTGCCAGCTGCAGCCACCAGGAGGAAGAAGTGAGCTGACCTAGTGCTTGCTGTGCGGCATACTGGGAAGGCCTCGCGTTTCCACCAACTTGCCTTGAGATCTTGCTTTCACTCCTCTGTATTGGGCCCGATTTTCTCATTTTTGAAATGAGAAAGTTGGAAGTGACTCTTAAAGTCTCTTCCATTATCAAAACTCTGTGTCTGTAAGTTTGGTTCAGACTGGTAGCGTTAAAACAAGATCAACAGAGGGCGGAGTCGAGATGGCCGACTAAACACACATCTCTTTCTATCCCTCTGGAAACCAAGACCTGAACTGACAATCAAACAGAGCCTTCTGATCACCTAATCAGCCTCAGGACACGGCACAGAGCTGTTAATTGGGACTTCATACCACTCAGTGAAAAACCTCCTCTCTTTCGCTGACTCCCGCTCCTGGCTAGCCCCGGCTCTCACGGACGGAAGGTAAACGCACCATTTTGACTTTTTTTTCCTCGGCTGGCGGGCGGAGCTGGGTCTTGCCTGCTGGCTGGACTCAGACGCGCTGCTGGGGGGATAGGCAGGCGAAATTCCCATATTCTGAGAGCCAGGCTCGGGACTCTGTTAATCTAGACACTTTGAGCCTTTCGTTTTGTAGCTGCCTCAGTGGGGTTTGTGAGGAGCTCCACGGTGAGGGTGCGGGACGCCATGTTGGTACCGAGATTTTAGCGGGACCTCGTTCTTAGCCTGGGAGCCAGTGCCTGCAAATGGGACAGCGCTTCTCCGACAGAAAAGTAGTGATTTTGCACAGTGCTGCCTACGTTAGGGTCCCTGCAACAGAAGCAGAGGAATCACTACCTCTGGGCACCTTTAGCCCCTCTGTCTGCTGCCTGTGTGGAGGACGCCATCTTGGGTACGGTGGCCGCAGGTGGACCTAATTCTTAGCTTGGGAGCCAGACCCTGCCCACAGGAGAGCGCTTTTCTATCACAAAACCAGTATTCCACGCAGTGTTGGATAAGGCTAGGCCCTGTCAGCAGAGGCCTCCAGGGCAGTAGCAGTGCTGTATTCTGAACTAGTTTGTTATCATCTGGGGTTGGATACAGTGGCGCTTACTTTGTCAGATGAGAAGAGGGACCTCTACACCTGAAAACTTAACGGACTTGTGAACCGGTCAGATACCTTTTGCTTTACATTTGAAGACAGCCTAGAGAAACATTTGCAATCCATCCTCACAGTACCTCTTCCAGCCTCTATATACTCACATGAGGCCCAAAAAGCAACAGACAATTGTGGCATACAAGCAATCACTCATGGCTTCAGAAGGCTCCCAAATAAAGCAACCAAGGTGCTTTCCAGATGAAGAAACTTTTATGAAAGCATCAGGAAGTGAATACAAATTGATTATATACAGGGCCCTTCTAGACCTTATACAAAATGCAGCAGAACAAAATGAAAAATTAAGCAAGTTGTTCGATCTGATGGAACACCAGTACTCTGAAATCCAACAGATCAAGAAGAAAATCAAAGACATAGAAACTTCCATGCAAAGCCAAGGAAACAGAATGGAACAAATGGAAAAAAGAATTTCTGACTTGGAAGACAGAGCTACTGATGCCAGTGTCTATGAGCAGAAATCAGAAAAAAGAAACAAGAAAAATGAAGAAACATTAAGAAGCATGTGGGACTCTATTAAGAGCAACAACCTTCGATTAATTGGAGTCCCTGAACAGGGTGAGACATCTGAGAACACAGAGTATTGTTACTGAGCTGCTGAAAGAAAACTTCCCAGAAATCATGAAGGAAGAGAATATAGACATCTCAGATGCATATCGTACACCACCCAATATAGATCTCAAAAGAAAGACTCCAAGACATATTATAATCAAGCTTAACAAAATGAAACATAAGCAGCAACTCTTAAAGGCAGCAAGACTCAAGGCAAAGCTAACATTCAGAGGGAAACCCTGTAGGCTCTCGTCAGATTTCTCAGCAGAAACCATGCTGGCATGGAGACAGTGGCATGACACATTCAAAGTCTTGAAGGAGAAGAACTTCCAACCAAGAATTATATATCCTGCAAAACTATCTTTCAAATACGAAAATGAAATTAAGACATTCCCAGATAAACAGAAACTCAGAGACTTTGTAAAAACCAAACCCAAACTACAAGAAATACTGAAAGAAGCTCTTGGCTTTGGTTTAGAAGAACGAAACCACTAACTTTATATTTTAGAATGACACACTACTCAATACTCATTTAGGGAAGGCTCCAAAGTAAATCACAGCTTTGATTTGGAAAGAAGCAATCCAGTGATCATGATGAAAACTATGATGTCATCATAATAAAAGAGGGATGTACTACAGTCGTTATAGTCCTTCCAGATGGAGAGGAAGATGACAAGACTGGTAGTAATTAAAATTGAGTTTATAAATATTTTATTAAGGGGGTTCATAGGGGCAGCTGTAAAGCACAACAAAGATGTATCATACCATTTCAAGAAATCTAACACACGAGTCTCAACAACTATAAAACCAGCTCTGAAAAAGGTGAAAAATCAACTCACAAAAAAGAGTGTCTCAGAACAGACTAATAAGAACAACAGAGAAAACATCAACATAAAAATAAACATATCACAATGACAGCAGTGAACACATACCTATCAATAATTACATTGAATGTGAATGGACTGAATGCTCCAGTAAAGAGACACCGAGTGGCATCTTGGATCAAAAGACATGAACCATCCATATGTTGTCTACAAGAAACTCACTTGAGACCTAAAGACAGGAACAAACTGAAAAATTAAAGGATGGAAGAATATATATCAAGCTAACAATGAACAAAGAAGAGCAGGGGTGGCAATTCTAATCTCAGACAAAATCAATTTTAATGTCAAATCCACCATCGTGGACAAAGATGGACACTATTTATTGCTGAAAGGTTCAGTACACAAGCAAGACTTAACTATATTAAACATTTATGCACCTAATGTCAGAGCACCTAAATATGTCGAAGAAACACTGACTACACTCAAAAGAGAGTTAGATGACTCCACAATAATAGTGGGAGACGTTAACACTCCACTCTCATTACTAGACAGATCATCTAGAAAAAAGCTCAGTAAAGATACAGAAGACCTCACTGACACAATTAACTAACTAAACCTCATTGATATATACAGAACTTTCCACCCATCAGCAGACAACTACACTTTCTTCTCCAGTGCACATGGAACATTCTCCAGAATTGACCATGTGATAGGCCATAATGCAATGCTCAACAAAATCCATAACGTTGCATTACTGCAAAGCATCTTCTCAGATCATAAAGCCATCAAAGTTGAAATCAATAGCAGAAAAAACAGAGATAGAAAGTGGAACTCCTGGAAACTGAACAACATCTTGCTCAAAAAAAATGGGTTATAGAGGAAATCAGGGATGAATTAAAGAAATTCATGGATTCCAATGAGAACGAAAACACTTCCTACCAGAACCTATGGGATACAGCCAAAGCAGTGCTCAGAGGTCTGTTTATCTCCATAAATGCACACATCTGGAAGGAAGAAAGAAACCAAATCAAGGAACTAACTCTACAGCTTGAACAAGTAGAAAGAGAACAACAGAGGAACCCCTCGGGCACCGGAAGAAAGGAGATCATAAAGATTGGAGCAGATCTAAATGAATTAGAGAATAGAAAAACAATTGAAAAAATTGAAAAGACCAAAAGCTGGTTTTTCGAAAAGATCAACAAAATTGAGAAACCACTGGCTAAACTTACTAAAGAAAAGCAGGAAAGGAAACAAATAACCCAAATTAGAAAGGAGAAGGGCATTGTCACCACAGATGCAACAGAAATAAAAAATATCATAGCAGCATACTATGAAAGACTGTACTCTAACAAATTTGAAAACCTAGGGGAAATGGACAAATTCCTTGACTCATACCACCTACCCAAATTATCACAATGTGAAGCAGAACAACTTAATAAACCCATCACAAAGGAAGAGATTGAAAAGGTCATCAAAACACTGCCAACCAAAAAAAGTCCGGGCCCAGATGGCTTCACGGCAGAATTCTACCAAGCATTTAGAGAAGAGTTATCCCCAATACTATTGAAACTATTTCACAGTACAGAAAGGGATGGAGTACTCCCAAACTCATTCTATGAAGCCAGCATAACCCTGATACCTAAGCCAGGGAAAGATCCAACAAAGACAGAGAACTACAGACCGATATCACTCATGAACCTAGATGCAAAAATCTTCAACAAAATTCTTGCCAACAGAATACAACAACAGATCAAGAAAATAATCCATCATGACCAAGTGGGATTCATACCAGGGATGCAAGGCTGGTTCAACATCAGGAAAACAATTAATGTGATTAACCACATAAATAACACAAAAGACAAAGATCACCTGATTTTGTCCATTGATGCCGAAAAGGCATTTGATAAAATCCAACACGAATTCATGCTAAAAACTCTTAGCAAAATGGGCATAGACGGAAAATTCCTCAACACAATAAGGGCCATTTATACAAAGCCAATTGCCCACATCATCCTGAATGGAGAGAGACTGAAAGACTTTCCCCTGAGATCAGGAACTAGACAAGGATGCCCACTGTCACCTCTCCTATTCAACATTGTGCTAGAAGTTCTAGCCAGAGCAATTAGACAAGATGAAGAAATAAAGGGCATCTGCATCGGCAAAGAGGAAGTTAAAATCTCCCTGTTCGCAGATGATATGATTGTATATGCAGAGAACCCCAAGGAATCTATAAGTAAGCTACTCAAACTGATAGAAGAGTTCAGCAAAGTTTCAGGATACAAGATAAACATAAGTAAATCAGTAGGTTTCCTCTGTACCATCAGTGAGACTGTTAAGGAGGAAATTATTAAATCAATACCATTTATGATAGCCCCTAAGAAGATAAAGTACCTAGGAATTAATCTAACCAGAGAAACAACAGACCTTTACAAAGAGAACTACAAGCCCTTACTACAAGAAACCAAGAGAGACTTAGATAAATGGAAAAACCTACCCTGCTCATGGATAGGAAGACTTAACATTGTGAAAATGTCTATTTTACCCAAAGCAATTTATTTATATAATGCAATCCCAATACAAGTTCCAGCATCGTTTTTTAATGAGATGGAGAAACAAATCACCAATTTTGTTTGGGAAGGGAAGAAGTCCCGGATAAGTAAGGTACTACTAAAGAAGAAGAACACACTGGGAGGCCTCTCATTACCCGACCTTAGAACATACTACACTGCCACAGTGGTCAAAATGGCCTGATACTGGTACAAGAACAGACAGATCGATCAATGGAACAGAATTGAGACCCCAGAGATGACACCATCTGCCTATGAACAGTTGATATTCGACAAAGGCCCTAAGACATTAAACTGGGTTAAAAACAGTCTCTTCAACAAATGATGCTGGCAAAATTGGTTATCCATCTGCAATAAACTGAATCAAGATCCATATCTTACACCTTATACAAAAACCAACTCCAACTGGATAAAAGACCTAAATATCAAACCTAAAACGATAAAGCTCATCCAAGAAAAGGTAGGACCAACAATGGAAGTTTTAATACACAATGAGGACAGACTCCAAAATCTGTCAAAGAAACCTCAATCAACAGAAGAGAAAATAGATAAATGGGAACTATTAAGAATCAAACACTTTTGCTCATCCAAAGACTTTATTAATAGAATTAAAAGAACACCCACAGAATGGGAAAAAATATTTGGCAACTCTGTGTCAGACCGATGCCTGATCTCCATAATCTATAAGATACTACAAAGTATCAAGAAGAAGAAGATAAACCATCCAATTAAGCGATGGGCAAAGGAGATGGACAGACACTTCACTAAAGAGGAGATCCAGGCAGCCAAGAAACACATATGGACATGCTCACGATCTTTAGTTATTAAAGAAATTCAAATCAAGACAACAATGAGATACCATCTCACCCCAACAAGATTGGCCATGATCCAGAAAACACAAAACAACAAATGCTGGAGAGGCTGTGGAGAAGTTGGAACCCTCCTACACTGTTGGTGGGGTTGCAAAATGGTCCAGCCTCTTTGAAAGGCAGTCTGGCGCTTCCTTAAAAAAATGGATATTGATATATCATTTGACCCAGTAATTCCACTACTTGGAATATATCCTACAGATTCAAGGCCTTTCACACCAATGGACACATGCACCAGAATGTTTATCACAGCACAGTCCACAATAGCAAAAAGATGGAATCAACCCAGATGCCCAACAATAGAAGAATGGATAGGTAAACTGTGGTACATATACTCAATGGAGCACTACGCAATGATAAAGAATAACGATGATTCCAGGAAACATCTCCTAACCTGGTTTCAACTGGAAGACATTATGTTGAGTGAAAGTAGTCAGCGACAAAAGGACAAATACTGTATGAGACCTCTATGATAAGATCTCAAAAACAGACTTGTGTATAGAAGAAAAGACTCTTTGACAGCTGCAAGGGAGGGGAGAGAGGGAGGGCGAGGGGGGGTGGGTTTAGTTTAGATAGTTACTAGAAATCTAGTTGGGAGAAAGCGGTGACAGCACACATTAGGAACAAGAACAACATTGAGTGGACTTCAGCATAACTTGAGTACTCCTTCCATCTTAACTCAATACTGCAAGGATAGAGTAGCTGGGGCGGGGGACCATGCTCTTAGGTGAATTCCAGGCCAATTGGCACAACTAGCATTTTGCTAAGAAAGCTCTCTGCACCCCACATTGGTGAGTGGTGTCTGGGGTCTTAAAAGCTGCCAAGCTGCCATCCGAGGAGACAGCAAATGGTCCCAACTCAGCAGGAACGGATGCTCACTGTGGGCCAAAATGGCATGCGGTAAAGACAACCGAGAAGACAGAGAGACCCACAAGAGTGGGTGCCTACATCGACTTGGGACCGGAAGAACCGGATGGTGCCCGGCCACCACCAGTGATAGCCACGATGGAGCTCACAGAGAGGAGCCTCACTGGCAACACAAGAATAAAAAGAGGTGCATCATGAGATCTCCACTAATAGACCTCAACTGATGGTCCAGCGGTTTTGGGGTTCTTCTGAGAGCATGGCCCCCTTCCCTGATGCTGCCCTTTCCCATAAATTATAACAAAGTTCCACTCTTTGGACAGGAATGGATTGGACTTGGCAATACAGAGTAACCATATATTGGAAGCACTTTATGGTTCTATACATCTATAGGATATCATCTTGCTGACCTCTGGCTGGAGGAAGGGGAGTGGACGGACAGGAGGGGAAAGGAGACTGTTGGGAGGATGAGACATGTATGGAGCAGAGAGGAATGGTGTGCAGTCACCGGACAGGGAGAGCAGTGGAAGCTCCATATAGGGGGGGCATGTAAATTTACATGTGAATGTACATTTTCACTCAGTTATGTTAAATAAAAATAAAAAAATAATAAAAAAAAAACAAGATCAACAGAGAAAGTCTTGAAAGTTAAGGTTTAAATAGAACTTACTGAAAGCTCCCTTCAACACACTTATAATTCCATGGCATTCTGTTTAATTGAAACGGTCTTTAATTCTGAGGGTAGCATACATTACCAGGGGGAGAAGTAGGGCTGCTTGTGCAATGAGGAGTCCCTGGTTGGTGCAAACTGTTCATGGTCTCAGCTGCTGACTGAAATGTTAAAGTTCAATCTAGCCAGAGGTACCTGGGAAGAAAGGCCTGGTGATCTCTTTTGAAAAATCAGCCACTGAAAACCCTATGGAGCCCAGTTGTACTCTGATATATGTATAGACACCGTGGGTTGGAATCAACTCCCTGGGAACTGTTCAGTCTAGGACAGTGAGTAGTCAGCTGGGTAAAACTGTTCAAGGAAGGGGATGTCAGTTGAGGAACCTGAGGAACCACTGAAAGCACTGCAGGATGTTATTTAAAGAAGTGAGACATCAGTGTAGGGAGGAATGTCTGCCATTTAGTCAAAGGGACTCTGTGGATAAATCCCTCCAGACTGATGCCTGTCTGTGGAATTTAGTCATTGCTTTACAAAAACAAACTATTCATTTATTTAGATACCTACAAGGGTTGGGGTGGGGTGGGGGGAAGAGAAATCTTTGATGATGTTTAGGTAAAACACTCCCCTAAAAATTACCTTTTTTCTCAAAGGCTTTAATTACTCTCCCTAGTTCCTTCAGATTGAATCCTGTGTATTTTTACTCAACTGCAATAAAAAGAAAACAAATCCACTGCTGTTGAGTCCAACTAAGTGACTTAGGAAACATAACAAAACCCACTGCCGTAGAGTCAGTTCCAACATGTAGGGCAGAGTAGAACTGCCCCTAGAGTTTCCAACGAGTGCCTGGTAGATTTGAACTGTTGACCTTTCGATTACCAGCTGTAGCACTTAACCATGACACTACCAGGGTTTCGAGCGGCCCTATAAGACAGAGTAAAACTACCCCAAAGAACTTCCAAGGAGCAATTGGTGGATTCAATCCACTGACCTTTTTTGATTATCAGCGGTGGCTCTTAACCACTGTGTCACTCAGCCACAGACTTACCTTCTCAGCTCACATCTGTTACCCTTTATTGGCTAGACCTCTCTGTTAGCAAGGGTTGCATCCCCCTAAGAGAAGGGGAGCTTCTCAAGTGAAGGGATCCAACAACTTCTTCTTCTTTGTGTTTGGAGTTGCCAGTACCTGGTGGGAAACAAATCCTGAGGCATGGTCAAGAGGCAGGGTACTGGGCTCAGATACTTGGGTTTTCTCCAACCCCACTCCACAACTGCAGAAATAGGCAAGTGGCTCAACCTCTTTGATTTTTGGTCTTCCTTGCTGTAAAATGAGAAGAATTATAGTAATTGCTTGATTGAGTTGTTGTGAGCAGTTAATGAGCTAATTTATGCCATGTATTTAGTATATGGGAAACTGGTAGCATAGTGGTTAAATGCTAAGGCTGCTAATCAAAAGGTCAGCAGTTCAGTTCAAATCTACCAGACACTCCTTGGAAACTCTATAGGGTGGCTCTTCTCTGTGCTATAAGGTTGCTATGAGTCAAAACCAACTCGATGGCACAGCGTTTGGTTTTGGGTTTCACCTGTAGGGGGTTCACTGAATGTTCATCGTCATCACCCTACTTGTTGCTTAGGTGGAGGGGTGTAAAATTTATTTGACACATCTTGAAATAGTTATCTTTATCTTCTTCAGTATCTTACTGAGGAGGAAGAAAGGCAACGTTAGAGAAACATATAAAAGCAAACAAACCAAACCCATTACTGTTGAGTTAATTCCAACTCACAGCAACTCTGTAGGACAGACTAGAAGTGCCCATAGGTTTCCAATGAGGCTGGTGGGTTTGAACTGCTGACCTTTTGGTGAGCAGCCATAGCTCTTAAGCATTGCATCACCAGGAGCTTGACCATTAGGCAATAAATAGACCCAAGGACCAGAAGAATGGATAGAGTTCAATGGGATCAAGTGAGGGTACCTCCAGAGCAGAGAGTAGACTGCCCTCAGGGCCAACAGAAGAGAGGAACTGGGTGGGCTCTAGACTGAGTAGGAAGAGACACGACAAGTTTGTACTCACAAGACAGTTGTGCTGACAACGCCTCCAGAACCAGAAATCCAATGTAACACCTCTTAGCAGAGTCTGCTCCTGAGTGGGTGGGGAGATACACATGCCCTAACAACAGCTCCTGGGAGGGGATGCAGAGGTTTGTACACAGGAAAGAAGAGGTATAGGGAATGAGTGCCAGGGTGGGAGGTAAAAGATTACACGAGGGAATAAAACAGAGGGGATTAATGTAGTCACAATTGTGGATCTGTGCCGCCTGTCTGCAAAGCCAATACTGAGACAGGAAGTGGGTGATTAAATGAGAACAGTTATTGAGCCCGACACACAAGAGGCAAGGGGAAATCAGTTCCTCCAAAGCTTGCTTGCCTGTGTAGGCTAAACCTGGAGGTTATATATGTTGATTAAGGGGGGAGAACACTGGTTAATATTTTTCCTGGTCCATGCAAGCAATTCTTTCAATGTTACAGCAATATTCTTTGTGGAGGGTCTGCATGGCTCCAACAAGTCAGGGCTTCGTAATCATCCAAACCACCTGGTGATTCAGTTCAATGGTCTTAGACAGTAACTGAAAGGGGATAAACAGAACAATTAATCAGTGTTCCTAAGGGGAAGAATAGCTGTGTGACTTATGACCAATACAAGATAAACTCTTATGGATGCGGGGCGGGGAGGAAGCGAGGCTGTCGGGACTTAATGTTTATGACATGGTTGTCTTAACTACTGTCTGTAGCAAGACGGAGTCGGGCTGGCCAAGGCCCTCTCACTGTCGGCTTCCTGGCTTGGTTTATGAGTGCTCCTCAGCCACTTATCATGTTCCTCGACATTTTAATGTCTGGGTAACAGCTACTATTTCCAGGTCTTCAATCATTCTTTGTATTTCAAAGTCTAGAGATTTACTTCTGGATGGAATCCATGTGGTTGACCAGTGGCTTACTTTAACACTAGTAACTTCTGTTCAATGTTTATTTATGTTATGAATATTCCACTAACTCCTTTAACCTCACACTATGAAAGGTGGTCTTATGGTACAGTGGTGAAACCACGTGGCTACTAACCAAAAGGTCACCAGTTCAAACCCACCAGCCTCTCTGAGGGAGGAAGGTACTGGCTTGGGAATCCGACAAGGGAGTTCTATCTGTCGTACAGAATGTAATGTAATGTAACATAACATAACTGTAATGGATTGAATTGTGCCCCCCCAAAATATGTGAAGCCATGTGGCTGGGCCATGATTCCCTGTATTCTGTTATTGTCCTCCATTTTGTGATTTTCCTATGCTATATGTTAAAGGATTAGGGTGGGACTGTAATTCCCTTCATGGGATCACCTCCCTGCTCCACTGTAAAGGAAGTTTCCTGGAGTATGGCTTGCACCACCCTTAATCTTTTTGTCCTACAGGAGATAAAAGGAAAGAGAATCAAGCGGAAAATTAGGAACCTCACACCATCAAGCAAGCAGCACCGGGAGAAGAGTGCCTCCTTCAGACCTGAGGTTCCTGCGCCAAGATGCTCCCTGGACAAAGACTAATGCAATACCAGACTTTCCTCCAGAGCCAACAAGGGTGAAAGCCTGCCCCTGGAGAGGATATCCTGAATTTGGACTTGTAGCTACCGGACTATGTAAGTATAAACTTTCCTTTGTTAAAGCCATCCACTCTGTGGTATTTCTGTTAGAGCAGCCCTAGCTGACTAAAACAATAACATAACATAATGTAACATAACAGTTATGTTCTATGTCAGAATCCTATGAGGTAAAAGATCTAGTACTTTGTGAAGTCCTTTAATCTCATTATAGCCTCATGAAGCAGAAACTATTATCCACATTTTACAGATAAGGAAACTGAAAGTTCAGAGCAGCTAAACAGCTTGCTTATGATTATAAGATCAAGATGCAATAGAGGATTCTAAGAGCTGGTTCAGTTTTCTCTCTCTTTTCCCAGTTTTCAGGGTGGTGAAAATTATGCAGATAGTAATTAACTGCTGTTGGGAGCATACAGTTTTTTTTTTTTTAAATTCTTTCCTCATTATTAATTAAAAATTATTTTATTTTGGTGCTCACAGCCAATCTACCCCTTGATTTTTATTCTACCGAAATTTGGGACTCAAGTGGTGTAGAAGAAAAAGAGCAGCAGTTTTGGGTGACCCTAAGCCCCTGGGGAATCCAGGATCCTTACAGTGGGTTGAACGGCACCCTCCCAAAAGATATGCCCACCCAGACCTGTTGCTGTTGAGTTGATTTTGACTCATAGCAATTGAATAGGACAGAGTAGAACTATCCCATAGGGTTTCCAAGGAGTGCCTGGTGGATTCGAATAGCCAACCTTTTGGTTAGCAGCTGTGGCTCTTAAACACTGCCCCACCAGAGTTTCCTATGCAAACCTAGAAGCTGGCGATGTGCCTCTTCTTGGAAAGAGGGTCTGTGAAGGTGCAGTTAAGGATCGTGAGATGATACCACCATGCATTAGGGTGGGCCTTAATCTGACAACAGATGTCTTTATCAGAGAAAGGAAGAAGGCTTGAGGCACGCAGGTGGGAAAGCCATGTAGATACAGAGGCAGAAGTTTGAGTTAGGCTGCCACAAGCCAAGGATCTGCTGGAGCCTCCTGAAGCTGGGAATTGCAAGGAAGGAGTTTCCCTTGAGTCTTCAGAAGGAACACAGCTAGCTGTGCTGACACCTTGATTTTGGACTTGCGGCCTCTAGAACTGTGAGAGAATGAATTTCTGCTGTTTTAAGACACATTTGCAGTTGGTTGTTATGTTAACTGTTAACACACTCAGTCGTCACCACCTTGTCTCAACTCTCTGGTCTTTCTCCACATCCACCCCTCCCCCCCAAGGTCGTTATCTCAGCTCTCACCATCACCTTCACCTCTTTCTAGCCTTATCTCATTTGCGTTATTCCCACACTGACTTGGCTCCAGGGTGATTCCCTCTGGAAAGTGACCTTTTTGGAACCATGTTAACCTCACTTTCTAACACAATAAAGGGGAAACAATCTTGTGGTCCCCACTGTCTTGCATACGCCTCTCTTCTCTTACTTATCATCTCTCAGTGTTTGTGTAGACCCCCATCTTCAACTTGACTGTGAGCTCCTGGAAGCATGGCTAGCACACTGCAGGCTGGTGCATAATATACGTAGGTGCATAATATATCCTTCTCTGATTAGAAAGGATAACCAATTATCTATTAAAAAGAATGAATGTCTAGACCAGTGTTATTTATGAAACTAAAAAAAAATTAAAAAATAAAATTAACCTACCAGTAAGACAATTTCTCTTTACTTCAGTTACCTCGTTTGTAAAATGATTGTATCTATTACAAGGATTAAATAAGTTTAAATGTACATACATGTATATCTTAGTCGTCTAGTACCACTGTAACACAAATACCATGAGCAGATGTCTGGTGGTGTAATGGTTAAGTGCTACATTTGCTAACCAGAAGGTCAGCAGTTCAGATCCACCAGGCTCTACTTGGAAACTCTATGGAGCAGTTGTACTCTGTTCTATAGGGTTGCTGAGAGTCAGAATCGACTTGATGGCATTGAGTTTACATATTTATTAGATGGCTTTAACAAAGAAAAGTTTACTCTCACATAGTCCAGTAGGCTGGAAATCTGAATTCAGGGTGCCGACTCCACTGGACCTCCAGAGGAAGGTCCTTGTGTTGCATCAGTCTTTCTTTAATTTGAGAGCATCCTGCTGCAGGAACCTCAGATGTGAAAAGCACATTCTGCTCCTGGTGCTGCTTTCTTGATGGTATGAGGTCTCCAACTCTCTGCTTGCTTCCCTTTCATCTATGGTAGGATAGAAGATGGTGCAAGCCAAACTCCAGTGAACCTCCACTTATCATTGCAACAGGGAGATGATCTTAGGAATGGTTTTACAGTCTCATCCTAATCCTTTTTAATATAATCCAGTCTATCAACCACAGGCAGAGATGAGAATTTAGAGCATGGGAAAATCACCAGATGGAGGAAAATCATACAATTCAAGAATTTATGGCTCAGCCGAATTACTACACACGTTTTTGGGGGGGACATAATTCAATCCCTGACATTATATATACTCACACACACATAAATATATATATGTTGTTGTTGTTAGGTGCTGTTGAATTGACTACAACTCTTAGTGACCCCTTGCACAATGAAACAAAAATGCTGCCTGATCCTGCACCATTTCCACAATCATTTTTATGCTTAAGCCCATAGTTGCAGCCACTGTGTCAATCCATCTCATTGAGAGTTTTCCTTTTTTTCGCTGACCCTTCACGTGTTGTCCTTCTCTAGGGACTGATCCCTCCTGATAATTATGTCCAAAGTATGTAAGACACAGTCTTGTTATCTTTGCTTCCAAGGAGTACTGTGGTTGTACTTCTTTCAAAACAGATGTGTTTCCTCTTTGGGCAGTCCATGTTGTCGTTAGGTGCTGTTGAGTCAGTTCTGTTTCATAGTGACCCTATGAACAACAGAATGAAACACTACCAGGTCTTGTGCCAAGTGGATGTTTGCAGTTGTTTCTTCTCATTTTGAGTCTTGCCACATCGGTGCCCCAGTTCAAAGGTATCAAGTCTTCTTCTGTCTTCCTTGCTCACTGTCCGGCTTTTGCATGCATGTGATGCAATTGAAAATATCATGACTTGGGTCAGGCACACCTTTGTCTTGAAGGTGATGTCTTTACTTTTCAATACTTTAAAGAAGCCCTGTGCAGCACATTTTCCCAATGCAATAATACATCTTTTGATTTCTTGACTGCTGCTTCCATAGGCATTGATTGTGTAACTAAGTAAAATGAAATCCTTGACAACTTCAATACTTTCTCCATTTATCATGTTGGTGCTTACTGGTTCAGTTATGAAGACTTTCATTTTCTTGATGTTTAGTTGCAATTCCTACTGAAAGCTGAAAGTTTTTTTTTATCTTCATCAGTGTTTTAAATCTTTTCACCTTCAGCAAGTAAGGTGGTATTATCTGCTATAATACAGATTGTTAATGAGTCTGCCTCCAACTCGGATGCCTTGTTCTTCTTTGTAGAACCAGTGTCTGATTATTTGCTCAGCATACAGATTGAAAGGTATGGTGAAATGATGCAACCCAGATGCACATCTTTGCTGACTTTAAACCACACAGTGTTCCCTGGTTCTGTTTGCACCACTGCCTCTTGATCCATGTACAGATTCCTCATGAGCACAAATAAGTGTTCAGGAATTCCTGTTTTCCACAATGTTATCCATAATTTTTTATGATCCACAGAGTCAAATGCCTTTGCATAGTCAGTGAAACACAGCTAAACATCTTTCTAGTGTTCTCCGCTTTTACTTAAGATCCATCTGACATCAGCAATGATATCTCCTAGTTCCATGCCCTCTTCTGAATCCAGCTTGAATTTCTGGCAATTCCTTGTCAATATACTATTGCAGACACTTTTGACTGATCTTGAGCAAAATTTTACTTGTGTGACATTAATGATACTGTTCAGTAATTTCCACATTTAGTTGGATAAGCTTTCTTTGGAATGGGCATAAATATGGATCTCTTCCAGTCAGTTGCCCAGGTAGAAGTACTCCAAGTTTCTTGGCATAGACAAGTGAGCACTTCCAGCACTGCGTCTGTTTGTTGAAACATCTCAGTTGATATTCCGTCAACTCCTGGCACCTTGTTTTTTGCCAGTGCCTTCAACACGGCTTTGAATTCTTCTTTCAGTACCATTGGTTCCTGACCACATGCTGCCTCTTCGAACGGCTGAACATTGACCACTTCTTTCTGGTATAGTGACTCTGTGTATTCCTTCCAACTTCTTTTGATGCTACCTGAGCCATTCAATACTTTCCCTGTAGAATCCTTCGCTATTGCAACTTGAGATCTGCACTGTTTTCAGTTCTTTCAGCTTGAGAAATGCAGAACATGTTCTTCCTTTCTGGTTTTCTATTTCCAGCTCTGTCCACATGTCATTATAATATTTTATTGTGTCTTCTTGAGCTACCCTTTAAAATCTTCTGTTCAGCTCTAACACTTTATCCTTCCTTCCTTCTGCTTTAGCTGCTCAACATTCAAAAGCAAATTTCAGTATCTTCTGACATCCAATTGGTCTTTTCTTTCTTTCTTGTCTTTTTAATGACCTCTTACTTTCTTCATGGATGATGTCTTTGATATCATTCCACAATGCATTTGGTCTTTAGACATTAGTGTTCAACACATCATACCTGTTCTTGAGATGGTCTCCAAACTCAGGTGGGATATACTCAAGGTCATACTTGGCTATCATGGACTTGTTCTAATTTTCTTCAATTTCAGTTTGAACTTGCATATGAGTGTTTGATGGTCTGTGCCATAGTCAGCACCTGGTCTTGTTCTGATATGGAGATTTTTCCAGTGCCTTATTCCACAGGAGTAGTTGATTTGATTCCTTCTGTTTTCCATCTGGTGAGGTCCATCTGTGTAGTCACCATTTGTGTTGGTTAAAAAGGATATTTGCAATGAAGAAGTCATTAGTCTTGCAAAATTCTACCATGCAATCTCCTCCATTATTACTATCATCAAGGCTATATTTTCCAACTCCTGATCCCTCCTCTTTGTTTCCAACTTTTGCATTCCAATCACCAGTAATTATCAATGCATCCTGATTGTGTGTTCTATCAATTTCAGACTGCAGAAGCTGGTAAAACTGAATTTTTCATCTTTGGCTTTACTGGTTGGTGTGTAAATTTGAATAATGATTGTATTAATTGGCTTTCCTTGTAGGCATATGGATATTATCACTGACAGCATTGTACTTCAGGACAGATCTTGAAATGTCCTTTTTGACTATGGATGCAACACCATTCTTCTTCAAGTTTTTGTTCTTGGTGTAAAAGACCATATGATTATTTGATTCAAGATGGCCAATATCAGTCCATTTCAGCTCATTAATGCCTAGGATATTGACGTTTATGTGTCCCATTTAATTTTTGATGATTTTCAATTTTCCTAGGTTCATGCTTTGTACATTCTGTGTTCTGATTATTAATGGGTGTTTGCAGCTGTTTCTTCTCATTTTGAGTCATGCCACATCATCAGATGAAGATCCCAAAG
Source organism: Heterohyrax brucei (assembly GCA_028571685.1). NCBI lineage: Eukaryota > Metazoa > Chordata > Mammalia > Hyracoidea > Procaviidae > Heterohyrax > Heterohyrax brucei. The sequence continues at coordinate 191,006,333 of CM053140.1, read as the reverse complement.
CATTTGCTCCATCCACATCATTGAGATTGACTCTACTTTGAGAAGGCAGCTCTTTCCCACTCATTTTCTGAGTGCCTTCCAACCTGGGGGGGGGTCGGAGTTCATTTTTCAGTACTGTATCTGACAATGTACCATTACTATTCCTAAGGTTTTTACCGGCTAATTCTTTTTAGAAGTAGACTCGTGGGTCCTTCTACCTAGCCTGTCTTAGCCTGGAAGCTCAGCTGATCCATGTCTACCAAGGGTGACCCTAAGCCAACCAATCCTACTGATATCTAAATACTCAGTGCATAGCTTCCAGCATTACAGCAACATGCAAGCCCCCACAATATGACAAACTGATAGACAAGTGGGGGATATATAAAAAGATGTTTGGCACACAGTGAACACTCGATAAAAGTTAAACATTATTAATCATAATTTTTTGGTGGTTATTTCTTTTCTTTTACTGGGTAACCTTTTCATAGATTGTGATGAAGGAGATGCTCAGTATGATGGCCAGATAGAACTTAAAATGCCTTTAAAATTTATCTACAAATGCATGAACCACGGAGGCTGGGAATAAAGTAACAGGCATCCTGTGTGCATCCTGATGAATTTTCCTGAGCTACAGTCTGTGAAGACACTGCTCACCAACAGGTTCTCAATCATGGTAACTTCATATGAATAGTTATCTCTGTATGATGGCTATTGTTTATGAAAAAAAAATTGTAGGAAAAATTTGAGGCCTAGAAATGTTATTTCCTCACAGAGATGATCTTTGTTTGCTTTTGCCAGGTACCTATGGGAACTGGCAATCTTTGGTCTCCTCAATCCGGTTTCAGGGGGTTGAGTTTCTCTTTGCCTACACAAATGATTTCAAGCTTGTGAAGGTGGTTGTTTTAGCCATCTAGTGCTATTTTAACAGAAATACCACAAACAGATGGGTTTAAAAAGAGAAATTTATTTGTCACAGTCCAGTAGGCTAAAAGTCCAAAGTAAGGCAGAGTCAGGATGGCTGACATAGCCACATGAGCTTGCCGAACCCTCTACAACCAAAGAACTGCAGAAACAATTGATTCAACCAAATTGAGAATTCTAGGAGGCCTGAACACCTGGTAGAAAAATGTAAGAATGGACTGGGTGACAGGAAGATCATAGGAGCGCTGGGCTACCACAGAGGAAACAGCGTGGTTCTGGGGCAAGGAGATCCTGCTTACTGAAGGTGAAGAGGTCAAAGTAAAATTCCCAAACAAAAACAAAGTTACAGCACAGGACTGAGAGACACTACCAGGTCTGGAGCAACACTGGGCCCAGCAAAGGTGATCTACACCTACCTAAACAAAGTATCCCACTGCAGAAGCCTTCTATACAAGTCAGAGAGGCTCCAGACCTGTCTGGTGATCAGAGGATGTTAGAGCTCAGCAGCTCCACAGACCTTAGACGAGGACAAGGCGATCCGAGTCCTACGGTCTTGGGAGCAAAGAAGGGGGAGTGTGTGAGTGCCTGGGTAGCAGCGTGAGTGCACACGTAGCTCAGGGGCAAGGGCAGCTTCAGGAATATGCACACCCCTGGGGCACCAGTGACAGTGGAGCAGGGGATGTACACAACCCAGGAGAAGTGGCAAAGATGCACTTGTCCCCTTCCCCATCTGTGGACCATGACGAAGGCTCTGCAAACAATCTGTCCAGCCCAGACATAACAGTGGCAGTGGAGAAGATTTCCTACCTTGCCTGGAGGGGCTGCAAAAGAGCAGGTCTGGCCCAAGAGTGGTGACAGTAGCTATGCAAGTAACCTCCTAGCCCAGAGGCAGTGGCAGCAGTGTTACTGCTGAAGGCATGGGTGGCCCCCAGCCTGGGACCCTCGGTGTTGGTGGCACAACTGACCTGCTTGCCCATGGGCTGCAATGGCAGTGGAACAGGTGATGAGATCAACCAAGGGGCCATGGCAGTGGATCTGATGAAGCACCTGGCCTGGGAGCAGGGTTTTGAGGGGCTCCTGTGACCCAGGAATGGCAGCAGCAACATGGGGGACACCCATGGCCCAGGAGCAGGGGCACAGAATATCATAAGCCAGACCAGTGCAGGACCAGGCAGCAGATCAAGGGACAGATCAGAATGAGGAGAGCTGTGCTGCCTAACACAGTGTATGACAGTAAGATCAAGAAGCAGAAAGTCATCAGACTGCATGAAGATATATCAGCTGAGTCCCAAAAGAGAGATGCCTGACAGGTCAATTAAACTATTAGCTCTCCAAAAATCAATCCAGCTCAAAAGTCCTGAAAATCCATAGCTACAACTGAAACCACAATAAGCAAGCAAACAACAACAACAAAAACTGTAACAACTTTTTGATGGCTTGGAGACAACAATCGACTTCTAAACATCTAAAGAAGCAGACTACCATGGCTAACAAAAATTCCCCAAATAAAGTGTCACTGGATTTCCCAGACTAAGAATTCCTGCAATTATCAGAGACAGAATGTGAAAGGCTGATATACAGAGCTGTGCAAGATGTCAGGAAAGAGATCAGGCAAAATGCAGCAGAGTACACTGAAAAATAAAAGAAGCTGCAAGAAATTCTTGAACAGGAACCATCTGAAATTTGACAAATGAACAACAAAATCACTGAACTTGATAATTCAGCAGAAAGTCAAAGGAGCAGGATCAAGTATGTGGAATGCAGATGAGCAAGACAGAAGACAAAGTAAATGATACCAGGACATATGTGGAAAAATCAGATAAAAGATTCAGTAAGAATAAAGAATAGTTAAGACTGATGTAGGATTATATCAAAAGGAATAATATACAAGTGACTGGAGTACCAGAACAAGGCAGGATAGCTGAAAATACAGAGAGAATTGTTAAAGACCTGCTGACAGAAAATTTCCCTGACATCATGAAAGATAAGATCTCCATTCAGGATGCTCGTCAAACCCCACTCAAGAGAGATCCCAGAAGAAATACACCAAGTCATGTTATAATCAAGCTCAACAAAACTAGAGGAAAAGAGAAACTACTAAGGACAGCCAGGCTTAAATAAAAAATAATCTACAAAGGAAAATTATTAAGATTAAGCTCAGGCTACTCAACTGAAACCATGCTGGCCAGAAGACAATGGGATGATGTACACAAAGCTCTGAAGGAAAAAAGCTGCCAACTGAGAATTATATATCCTGCAAAATTGTCTCTCAAATATGAAGGTGAAATTAGGACTTTTACAAATAAACAGAAGTTTGGAGAATTTGCAAAAACCAAACCAAAATTACAAGAAACATTAAAGGAAGTTCTTTATCTAGAAGATCAGTAACATCAGATATGTACTTAAACATCCAGTGCTTGACAGAGCATCTAGATACCATCAGGAAAAGAAATCCAAGTGATAGCCAAAACTAAATCACAAAAAATAGAAATTCAGAGATCTAATGATTTGATTGACAATGTTATATGAAAAAGAGAGTCAAAAAATGTACACACAGAGTTTTCAGATGTGGAGAAAGTCAAGGAGATACAAAGACACTGAAATTTGGATTCCTTTTAGGTTAATAAAGGGGACTAAGGGAGTAACTGCAAAAGAAATCTGCAAGTCTACACATCAGAACAACAGACAAACAAGAAAACAAACAAAACATGAAATTATAACAACTTAAAAAAACACACTGAAAGCTGTGAAAAGAAAACATAAAAAAGACTCAGCACAGAATGTTGAACGTAACAGAGGAACTGTTCACAACACCCACAAGAAGTATCAAAATGACAGCAGTAACATCATACGTATCACTAATCACACTGAATGTAAAAGGACTAAATGCACCAGTAAGGAGAAGGAGAATAGCAGATTGGATAAAAAAAATCATGACCATCTATATGCTGTTTACAGGAGACACACCTTAGACTCAAAGACACAAATAAACTACAACTGAAAGTTTGGAAAAATATACATCAGGCTAATAACATTCAAAAAAGAGCAGGAATGGCAATACTAACCTCTGACAAAATAGACTTTAAAGTTAAATCTGCCATACAGGATAAGGAGGGACACTATATAATGGTTAAAGGCTCAGTAGAGCAGGAGGACATAACCACGCTAAATATCTACACACCCAGTGACGAGGCTCCAAAATACATGAAACAAAGATTATTCACAGTTAAAACAGAAACAGACAGTTCCACAATAATAGCAGGAGGCTTCAATGCACCACTCTCAGCAAAAGACAGAACATCTGATAAAAAGCTTAGTAAACACATGGAAGATCTAAATGCCATAATCAAACAACTTGACCTCACAGACATATTCAGAATGCTTCATCCCACAGCAGCCAAGTATACTTTCTTTTCCAATGCACACGGAACATTCTCCAGAATTGATGACATACTAGGTCACAGAGCAGTCCTCAACAAAACTCAAAATACTGAAAGAATACAAAGCTTCTTTTCTGACCATAAAGCCATAAAACTAAAAATCAATAACAGAAAAAAGATGCAGATAAAATAAAAGTCACAGAAACTGCATAATATTTTGCTCAAGACCCACTGGATAACAGAAGAAATCAAAGATGGAATAAAAAATTTCATAGACTCAAATAAAAATGAAAACATATCCCACCCAAAGCTATGGGATATAGCAAAAGCAATGCTCAGAAGTCAAGTGATCTCAATAAACAAACACATCCAAAAAGAAGAAAAGGCCCAAATCAAAGAATTAGCTCTTCAGCTTGAACAAGGATCCCAGCAAAAGAACACACTGGGCTCCAGAAGAAAGCAAATTATTAGAATTAGAGCAGAAGTAAATGAAATAGAAAACAGAAAACTGATTGAAAGAACTGACAAGTTGATCTTTGAGAAGATTAACAAAATTGATAAGCCATTGGCCAAACCGACAAAAGAAAGACAGGAGACACAAATAATCCAAATAACAAATGAGATGGGTGACATCACAACAGAGCATATGGAAATTAAAAGAATCATAAAAGAATACTACAAAAAACTGTACTCTAATAAATTTGAAAACCTAGAGGAAATGCTCAATTTTCTAGAAGAACACCACCTACATAAACTAGCAAAAACAGAGATAAAAAACTGAACAAACCCATCACAAGAGATTGAAAAGGTAATTAAATGTCTATCCAAACAAAGCCCTGGACCAGATGGCTTCACTGGAGAATTCTATCAGACACCCACATAAGAGTTAACACAAATAGTTCCAAAGGTTAGGATTAAGGTTGGCTGTAGATCATGATAGCATGCACTAGAAGTGGGGTAGCCACAACTACTCAACTTCAAAACCAAATTGTTCCCTTAAGGTGGCCCACCTCTTTGGAAAGACAGAGAAATGGAGTTTGGGATTGAGGGAATGATGCTCTCAGGGGACATCCAGACTAACTTTTTTTCTCTCTCTTTTAATAGTCCACATACCACCTGGGTGAGTGGTGTCTGGGGTCTTAAAAACTAGCAAACTGCTATATAAATAGCACCACATGGTCCCAATCCACCCAGATATCAAGCACACAAGGAAAATATGAGATTGACAGATAGAAGGGCCATATGAGACACAGTCCATTTCAGCATGGGACCAGAAGAACTAGATGGTGCCCAGCCAACACCAATGACAACACAGATGTGGTAGACGGAATGACACCCTGGACATAGTGGGAAAAGAAGTAGAGGACAGAGCTAGAACTCTACCAAAAGACCATACTTGATGGTCCTTCTGAATGGAGGTTCCCCTGGGAGTAGTCCTCTATTCTCTCTAACCCCAAACTGCATCTAGCACTGGGGCCTGCTCCCCATACAACGACTGAATTGGACTATACAAAACACAGAGTCAGGCTGATGATGAACAAACCTTTAAACAGGTGCATGGGGTTGTCTGAGAGGCTCTTAACCGGAGCCAATCTGTCAGGTGAGGGGGGCCAGAGCTTGGTTACAAGGTCATGGGGAGTTCCAGACAAAATGACAAATGTGCTGTCACGTGTGTGTGTGTGGAGGTCATGGGGGGGGGAGTGCAGCTAGAATAGAATAGTGGTGACAGTTCTGGGTGTTCTATGGCAAAATGATACAGATTGCAAAATTGCTCTTCAATCACAATAAAATCTATTTTTCTTTTTTTTTTTAAGAAAATGGGCCATTTTCTTCTTTTATTATGATTGAATGAAAATGTATGTTTCCATATAAATTTGCATGCTGACCTACATGCAGCTTCCACTGCTCTCCCCGCATGGTGACAGCACATTCTTCCTCTCTGATCCATACATGACTTATCTTCCCAACAGTCTCTTGTCTTCTCCATTCCACCCATTCCCCTTCTTCCAGTTTGAGGTCAACAGGACCACCTCCTATAGATGCCTAGAACCATAAAGTGCCCACACAATATGGTCACTCTGTGTCACTAAGCCCAGTCCATTGCTGTCTGAAAAGTTGACTGTCATTAAGATTTATGGACAGGGGCTGTATCAGGGCCAGGGGCCCTTCTCCCAGGAGAACTCTGAGGTCCCTGGACCATAAATTGTGATCTTTTAGTGGAGATCTCAGGGTGCACCCCTATTTATACTTATATTGCCAGTGAAACTCAACTTTGTGAGCTCCATCATGGCTATCACTGGTGGTGGCCGGGCACCATCTGGTTCTTCTGGTCACAAGTTGATGTAGACATCCACTCTGTCTTCTGGATTCTCTTTCTCATATGTCGTTACGGACCTTGGTGATTGTCAGTTCCTGCTGTGTTGTGACCACTTGCTGTGCCCTCGGATGGCAGCTTGGCAGCTTTTAAGACCCCAGATGCCACTCACCAATGTTGGGTGTGGAGAGACCTCATTAGCAAAACACTAGTTGTGTCAATTGGCCTCAATTTCCCCTGAGAACATGGTCCCCAACCCCCGCCCCAGCTACTCTGTCCTTGCGGTATTGGGTTGAGATGGGAGGAGTACACAAGTTGTGTTGAAGTCCTGTTAATATGGATCTTCTTACTAATGTGTGCTGTCACCAGTTTCACCCAACCAAATTTCTAACAACTATCTAATGTAAACACACCCCCCTTGCCCTCCTGCCCTCCCTACCCTTGCAGTCGTCAAAGAGTCTTTTCTGTTATGCATGAGTCTGCTTTTAAGTTCTTATTGTAGGGGTCTCATATAATATTTGTCCTTCTGTTGCTGATTACTTTCACTCAACATAATGTCAGTTGAAACCAGGTTAAGAGATGTTTCCTGCAATCATCATTGTTCTTTAACATTGCATAGTGTTCCATTGAGTATATATAACATAGTTTACCTATCCACTCTTCTGTTGTTGGCATCTGGGTTGATTCTGTCTTTTTGCTATTGCGGACTGTGCTGCAATGAACATTTGTGTACATGCATCCATTGGTGTGAATGGTCTTGATTCTGTAGGATTATATTCCAAGCAGTGGAATTACTGGATCAAACAGTATATCTATATCCATTATTTTAAGGTAGCACCAGATTGCTTTCCAAAGAGGTTGCACCATTTTGCAATCCCACCAACAGTGTAGAAGAGTTACAATCTCTCCACTGCCTCTCCAGCATTTAGTGTTTTGCATTTTTTGGATAATGGCCAACCTTGTTGGGGTGAGATGGATCTCATTGTAGTTTTGATTTGAATTTCTTTAATAGCTAGTGATCATGAGCATGCCCATGTGTGTTTTTTGGCTGCCTGGATGTCTTCTTTAGAGAAATATCTGTCCATCTCCTTTGCCCATCACTTAATTGGATGATTTATCTTCTTCTTGTTGATATTTTGTAGTACCTTATAGATTATGGAAATCACACATTGGTCTGACATAGAGTTGCCAAATATTTTTTCCTATTCTGTAGGTGGCCTTTTAATTCTGTTAATAAAGTCTTTAGATGAGCAAAAGTGATTGATTCTTAGTAGGATTGATTCTCATTTATCTAGTTTCTCTTCTGTTGATTGTGGTTTGTTTGACAGATTTTGCAGTCTCTCTGTGTTGTGTATTAAACCTTCCATTATTGTTCCTACTTTTTCTTGGATAAGCTTTATCGTTTTAGATTTGTTAGGTATTTTATCCAGCTGGAGTTGGTTTTTGTATAAGGTGTAAGATATGGGTCTTCTTTTAATTTAGTGCAGATGGACATCTAATTTTGCCAGCACCATTTGTTGAAGAGATTGTTTTTACCCCAGTTTAATGTCTTAAGGCCTTTGTGGAATACCAACTGTTCATAGGCAGGTGATGTCATCTCTGGGGTCTCGATTCTGTTCCACTGATCTATTTTTGTACGAGTACCAGGCTGTTTTGACTACGGTGGCAGTGTAATAGTTTCTAAGGCCAGGTAATGAGAGGCCTCCCAGTGTGTTCTTCTTCTTTAGTAATGCTTTGCTTATCCAGGGCTTCTTCCCTTTCCAGACAAAGTTGGTAATTTGTTCCTCCATCTCATTAAAAAATGTTACTGGAACTTGTATTGGGATTGCATTATGTAAGTAGATTTCTTTAGATAAAATAAACACTTTCACAATGTTAAGTCTTCCTATCCATGAGCAGGGTAGGTTTCTCCATTTATGTAACTCTCTCTTAGTTTCTTGTAGTAAGGGTTCGTAGTTGTCTTTGTAAAGGTCTGTTATTTCTCTGGTTAGATTTATTCCTAGGCACTTTGTCTTCTTAGGGGCTATAGTAAACGGTATTGACTTGCTGATTTCTTCCTTAATAATCTTGTTGTTGGTATAAAGGAATCCTACTGATTTACTTATGTTTATCTTGTATCCTGAGACTAAAACATATTTTTTTTTTTTAAGTCCAAATTTAGGTTGTTAGCTCCTGGAGAAGGAGTTCTCTGCTGGCACCAGAGGAAGGCTCTTGTCATTCATCTTCTCCTGGACTGGAATGTTCTGAGGCACAGGGACCCCCATCCTTCCAAATGATGTGCTCAGCTCCAGGCACTTCTTCTTGGTGGTATGATGACCCCAAATCTCAGCTTGCCTCCCTTTCTTTTATATCCCAAGAGGCTTCCCCAAGCCACAGCACAATTCCACACATTGAGTCCTGCCCCACCAACTAAACTGTGGCCCTCTACCCTCGTTAACATCAATGAGACAGGATTTACAACAGGAATGACATCAAACATTACCAGGAGTCATGGCCTACCTAAATTGCTATGCAGATTTTGGGGGGAACACACTCATTCCACAATAGCAGGTGCACTTTGTGTTCACCCTTTCTCCTTTGGGAGGGACAGAGGGCTTAGCAGTCTTCTGATCTTGGTGGTCCTGGGGTCTAACTTGGGGGTCTTCAGTCCTGAGAAGCTACTAAAAGGAAAAGGCAGGTTTCCTGCCTCCTCTTCCAGGTCAGCAAACGCCCCTGACAATACTGGACACGAGTCCCCCTGGCTTTGAGACACCTTGAGAAACCATCCTCCCCACTCCATCTCCATTGTACCATACTTGCCCAGTGCACAATTACCGCTTTCCTGGATCACTGCAATAGTCTCCTAAGTAGTTTGCTTACATCCTGATCCCATACAATGTTTCCCATACTGCAACCCAAGAAACTTAAGAAGCACAGTTCTTTCTGCTCTAACCCTACTGGCTTTCTGCAAGGCTCTCCCACCATGGGCCTTTGTCTATGCTCTTCCTTGTGACTAGAAAGAAGTGTTCACTGACCTCTCCCATCTCTACTCTTGTAAGTAGCTCCTACTCATCTTTAGGTTTCAGCTCAATGTTCAAAACTTCCAAGAAGCCTTCTTAGACCTATGAAAATTCACCGGTGGCACTGTGGTTAGGGTTAGGCTGCTAACCAAAAGGTTGGCAGTTCGAATCCCCCAGCTACTCCTTGGAAACCTGACAGGGCAGCTCTACTCTGTCCTGTAGGGTCGCTATGAATCAGAATTCATTGGATGGAATTGGGTAAGTACCACATACTTCTCTTTTATAGCAGTCATTATGGTTGCAATGTAACTGGAAGAATAATTAGAGTGTTGTTCTCCTTCGTTAGAATGTTGGCACCCTGAAGGTAAACACCTCTATTATGCTCATAGGTTTTATTCCCTGTGTTTAACATAGTGCCAGCACCCAGCAGAGTTCACAGTACTGCTAAACGTATAAATGAATACATGAGTGCACGGACGAATGGTGAATACTGCCGAAATGGTACAGACACTTTCTTCTCTACCAGTGTCTATGTTTGAGACGTTGGTTGTCACATTTCGTGGTCCCCAACCTACAGAGCTCTAGGGGCTGCATGTGGGGGGCCTGTGAGGTGAGAAGTGACATCCTGCTCAAGTGTTGGCGGTTTCCTTTGCTGGCTGGCTGAGCTCATGCAAAGAATGTTTTGCAGCCAGCTCCAGGAGAGGTCATTTGATTCTAGATCTTTTGGTCTCTTTGGGCCCCATTTTCCTCACTAGGTGAGGAATCCTAATTATCTTACCATCTGAACAGACTCTTACAAGATGATGTCAGGGACAACTGACACATTCTAAGGCCCAGCAGACTCTGCTCTTCACCTCCACAGTCTTCACCCACTCTGAAGTTCCTAACACCTACAGCTACCTTCTCTGAGGGAGAGTAATCTTTTCCTCTAATCATCACACTGGTGGGCTTCCTCACTTCTCCCCATCTTATTCTCACTCTGAGGAGGTACTTTCCATCCTGCCTTCATCCTGCCCTCCACAAGTGGGTCTCAGACTTTCCCCTCAGCCCCTCACAGTGGGCAACTCTCTTTCCACTGCCCCCTCACTATATACTTATTTAAAACTGTTTCACCACATTATATAGTATAGGAACATGGGCTAACTCCCAGCCACTTAAGGTGTCATGTTCCCAAAACAATGAGTGTTAATATTTTGATGTCTTTCCTTCCTAAGTTTCCTCATGTGTAAAAACTTTGCAAACATATGGGATGACAATTAAGTTTGCAAACTCATCCTAGAAAAAGTGCTATGTATCTCACTGCTAAATATCACTACAGTAGTCTTTGAAGTATTCCCCTTGGGAAGCTATGCACCAACTCCGGGGCCTAGCCTACCCTTCACAGCAATTTTGGAACTCTTTTTTCCAGAATGGCCCTTGATGTCCTGAATGTCATTAAAATGTCTTCCTTTCAATATTTCCTTTATCTTCAGGTACAGAAAAAAGTCACTGGGGGCCGGGTCAGGTGAGAAGGGAGGGTGTTCCGATATAGTTATTTGTTTACTGTCTAAAAGCTGTCTCACAGACAATGATACGATTAAGTTCACAAACTTGCCACCTTGCCACTGTGTGCAATGGGCATTCCAGAGAGAGTTCCAAAATTACTCTGAAGGGCAGATCAGGTGCTGGCATCAGCGCATAGCTTCCCAAGGGGAGTACTTCAAAGGTGACTACATTGATACTCAGCAGTGAGGTATGCAGCCCTTAGAGAAATTCAGTTCGTGGAACGTAACTGTCAGATCTTGTAGTTGTAATCAGACAATACATTAACGTCTGCATTCTACTTCTTCCACTTACTATATATCCTACCATAATCTGTGCTAGTTAAGTTTCTATTCCTTACTTCCTACTGTCTGGCTTTATTTAGCCTTTCCCTAAGGTCAGACTCTACAAGTAGTTTCCAGAATTTCACCATTACAAATAGTACAATAATACATGTTTTTGGACATACATCTTGTTAGTGTCTTTTTGAGATGAGATAATTTCTCAATTCCATTTCTGCATAAGATGCATTTTTTTTGTTTGCTTTTGTTAATTTCAGTCTACACTTGGGGTAAAAATGAATTTCTACTCTTCTTTCTTCTCATGTCATTTTACTATAAGGCAGATACCTTTTTTTAAGGGCTGATTCTCTGTTTTAGTGCTTCTGTCTCTTATCCAACATTACTTTTAGGCAGTTATAAACTATTGTTTCTTTGTGTACTGTGTCCTTCGCCAAGCATCATGTGCTATGTGTAAACCCAGAGACCACAAAAAACAAACTCATTTCTATCAAGTCATGGGACAGAGAAGAGCTACTCCATGGGGTTTTCAAGGGGAAGCTGGTAGATTCGAACTGCTGACCTTTTGCTTAGCAGCCATAGCCCACAGTATCTCTTAACCACCACATCATCAGAAGTCTGAGACTGTGTGCCAAACACTCATACTCATTTCATTTAATCCTCATAGTGAAAGCTCAGTAAAACTTTTAGAGATAAGAAAAGAGAGGTTCACAGAGCCTAAGTTGGTGGCCAGGGTCACTCAGTTAGTAGGGTAATTTGGATCTAGACCTGTCTGTTTTGAAAGCTCTGTCCTACGTGGAGGGAGAGTCATTTACCCTTCTCCAGTTTTGAATCTTATTCTCCCATTCTCTGCAGTGGATGGTGGGAAGCGGGGCAGGCACTGCTTCTCTCGCAGCCTGGTTCTGCCACACTGAAGTACGAAACTGCAGGCAAGTCTCCTAGTTTCTCTGGGCCTCTGTTTCAACTTCTGTAGACTGAGCATGTGTCAGCTTTCCTTGTTAGAGTCATATGAGAATCTACGGAACAAATTTACATGAAAGCAACTGCCCCGTAATAGGGAACTGAGGGGCGTGTAGTGTCATAAGATTAGCTGGTGGTTGAGAAGTGGAAGAAGGTGCAAAATGCTAGTGGAACCGGCATGATACAACTTCTAAGAGAAGTCAGGCAAACCCCTGAGGCCGCCCGCAGAGAAGCTGTGATCTCAGTGGGAAACACAGCATACGAGGTGTTGATTCAGGTTCACACTGCCTAAAGGCTCTCCTTCAGAGAGAAAAGGGCATGGTGGGGTGTCCTATAGTACACTGTCACAGCAGAGGTAGCACCCATATGGGTCTTACCAGCATTTAAATGACATATGGTTGCTAGCTGTTGCTGTGTCAGCCCCAATTTGTGGTGTCCTCATGTATAACAGAACTAAACACCGCTCACTCCTATACCATCCTCACGATGGGTTGTGCATCAGATTGTTGTGATCCACGGAGTTTTCAATGGCTGAGTTTGAATGTAAATTGCCAGGCCTTTCCTCTTAGTCTTAGTCTAAAAGCTCTGCTGAAACCTGTGCAGTGTTATAAAAACAAACAACCAAACCTGTTACTGTGGAGCCAGTTCTGACTCATAGTGACCCTACAGGACAGAGTAGAACTGCCTCATAGGTTTCTGTGGAGCAGTTGGTAGGTTCAAACTGCCGACCTTTTGGTCAGACACCAAAGTCTTAACCACTGAACCACCAGGGGTTCCTTCAGCTTTATAGCAATAATGGAAACCTCCAGTGACAGGCAGGTAGTGGCTGCACATGAGGTGCACTGGCTGGGAGTTGAACCTGGGTCTCCCACGTGGAGGCAGAATTCCACCACTCAGTTGCCACTGCCTCTCATTTAGCACAGGACAAGTTCCAAGCTCTGAACACATCAAAAGCAACATTTTTTCCTTTGAGTACAAAGACGAGCTTCCTGGAGGCAGGGATCATGGCTGTTCTGTTGGCCAAACTGACTCAGCAAAGGTTCACAATAAATATTTATTGAATGAATTAAGTGACTTTAAAGTTTTGTAAGTGAACACAACTTCTCAACTTTAGATCTCCTGTATTGAATTCAAAATGTGCCTTTAAACTCAGTTTCCACTTTGAGATGGTCTCCTGTACAAGCCTTAAGTTCTGGGCATCTTACTTGTAGCACAGGGATATAGATGAGGCTGGGGGAGCATCCTTGGCCTTGGGCCGTGATTGCTTCTGAGTCTTGTTTGAGGGTTTCAACTTCTCAGTCCTTGGGCTTTGATTCTCAAATTCTGTGGATCTACAACTGACCCCTCTGGGTGTTGGAAATCTGTGGTCATGCCTGCCTGGACAGTCCAGAGAAGTTGATCATGAGTGGCAAATCTCACAGGGCAGGGAACAAAAATAAATACAAGTTGAATATTTGAGAAATGAATCCAGTTCAACTGCTGTATGTTCCCACAGAGCTCTGCTTGTGAAGTGGTTAAGTTCTCCACTGTTAACCAGAAGGTTGGCAGTTCTACCACACTAGCCACTGAGCAGGAGAAGGATGTGGCAGTTAGCTTCCATCAAGAAAACAGCTTCAAAAACTCCACAGTACAGTCTAACTCTGTCCTATAGGGGCGTTGTGAGTCAGAATCGACAATAGAACCCAATATGTGGGCTTCTGCTGGACATGCCTGTCTGTTGCAAATTTCTTGATCTGCTGAAATACTCCTTGACACTTGATATATTCCTGACCACTAAGACTTGGGCGCACCAGCTCCATATACAACAGGGACAGTCACTAACACATATGACACTGCCCTTACAGTTCAACGGGGAGAACTCTAAGCAATTTTCTTGGTGCTGGCTCCTAGGAAGCCACATTTTCAGGAAGGAGTAATTACACATTCTCGGTGTGAGGTGATTTCTTAGCAGTGGGTAGAATTATGGACTCTTAAATCTGAAAGAGCATAAAGAATTTTCTCAGGAATGATGATACAGCTTTATCCTGGAAGGACATCAATATTCCTCATCCTTCCTTGATGATTCTCATCAAGTAAGGAAATATTTTGGCTCCTTTTCTTTTGGATGATACACGAGGAGAGTGCATTGCTGTTTAGATATAGTCTCATGCGCAAGTTAGTCCTGGTGGGTCTGGAGTTGCGGGCAGTCAGTGGGGTTTCTCCACCTGTTAGTTAAACATAAAGAGGCAGCTCACTGGCAATGGCAGGGCTGTGCAACTTCCGAAGTGGACCCTGCAATCCCAGACACTTTTCACTTCCAAGATTATGTAACCCAAACCTCCCACTGTGCTTGCTCCTACAGTTTAGTACTTCCTACTTACTACCAAGTGCCATGAAGTTGATTTGAACTCACAGTGACCCCAGGGGTCACAGTGACCCCAGAGTAGAACTGAGCTCCATAGGGGTTTCAGTGACTGATTTTTCAGAATTCGATTGCCAGGTCTTTCTTCATAGGTGCCTCTGGGTAGACTCAAACCTCCAATCTTTCAACTGGTAGCTGAGTGTTTCACTCTTTACACCAACCAGAGCCTCCATAATCCTTCCTAGTTTACAGAAGCTGTTTTATTGAGTGAGTGTTTAATGAACTAAACTTCTCTTTCAATAATCTACTGGAACTGATCTTTCCTGTTACTAAGTGAACTGCTTTATGAGCCCCATCTTTTCTGATCTTGTTGGGAGAGGAGACAAGAGACAGGGAGGTGCCACTGCCTTTGTCAACTGTGATCTATGGAAAAATAAGCTTTAAGGCTTTCTACATTGGTAGTTTGACTAGAGGTAGCATGTCAACTGGATGTAACTAACGCAGCTGAAGGAAAAGAACCAGAAATTGCTCCTTCCTCAGTTTCTGAGTGTCTCAGAAACAAGTTGGCAACTCCCACCCAGACATCCTTCACATCTTATGACCCACCTTGGCCACCTCCTTCTTTCTCAACCAGGATCTTAGTCAGGATCTTTCTATTTTTCTTATCATTTCAACCTAAGGCCCTCTCCTACTCTATTTGCTCAAGATTATCCCATTTGACTCCTAAAACACAGTGCTCTATTTCCCATATTCTTATGTAATCTTAAACAAAAGGAATAGGGAAGTATTAGGTATCTTTTAGTACCCAGAAATATGAGATACCTAGGTTCCAAGACATTTTAACCTGCGTATGAATCAGGAAAAGAGAAGGGACAACTAAGACAAAGCTTAGATGTAAAGCATCTTACCATTTGGAGTATCTGCACAGTGGAATACAACGTACATATTTCATCTTGTTCTGGGGTAGTTGTCTATTAAAAAAACAAACAAACAAATCATTAAGGCCAAAGTAAGGAAAAGAAAACATGGTAAAAGATAGAAAAAGGGAAGAGAAGATTCTGGAACAAGATTGGATAGTGGGACATACTCCTGCTGGTGACTGCTGTAATAAAATTATAGTCATGCTTTGGAGATATTGTGAGTTTTGTTACAGACCACAGTGATGAAGTGAATATTACATTAAAGCGAATCACAAGACTTGTTTTAGTTTCCTAGTGATATAAAAGTTATGTCAGTACTATACATGGTAATATATTAAGTGTGCAGTAGCATTATATCTGAAAAAACAAAGTACATAACTAAATTAAAAAATGCTTTATTGCTAAAAATGCTAACCATCATCTGAGCCTTCACTGAGTCATAATGTTTTGCAGGTAGAAGGTCTTGCCTTACTGTTGATGGCTGCTGACTGACCAAGGTGGTGGTTACTTAAGGTTGGAGTGGCTGTGGCATTAAAATAGGACAATGATGAAGTTTGTTGCATTGATTGACTCTTCCTTTCGTGAAAGATTTCTCTGTAGCACATGAAGCCGTTTGATAGCATTTTATCCACAGTAGAACTTCTTTCAAAACTTGAGTCGGTTTTCTCAAACCCTGCTGCCATTGTATCATCTAAGTTTATATAATGTACTAAATCTTTTTAGGTCATTTCAAAAATGTTCACAGCGTCTTCACCAGGAGTAGATTCCATCTCTTTGCTCATTCAGCAGAAGCAACTCCTTATCCATTCAAGTTTGATCCAGACATTGAAGAAAATTCAGTCACATCTACAGGCTCCACTTCTAGTTCTAGTTCTCTTGCTATTTCTGCCACAGCTGGAGTTACCTCCTCCACCGAAGTCTTGAACCCCTCCAAGTCATCTAAGTGGACTGGAATCCACTTCTTCCAAACTCCTGTGAAGGTTGGTATTTTGACCTCTTTCCATGAATCAGAAATGTTGCTAATGGCATCTAGAATGGTGAATCCTTTCCAGAAGGTTTTCCGTTTACTTTGCCCAGATCCATCTATAGCAGCTATAGCCTATGAAATGTATTTCTGAAATAATATAACTTGAAAATCAAAATTACTCCTTGATCTAAGGTCTGCAGAATGGATGTTAAGTTAGTAAGCATGAAAACAACATTAATCTCTTTGTGCATCTACAGCAGAGTTCTTGGGTGACCAAGTGCATTATCAACGAGCAGCAATATTTGGAAAGGAATCTTCTTTTCTAAGCAGTAGTTCTCAATAGTGGGCTTAAAATACTTAGTAATGCATGTTATAAACAGATGTGCTGTTATCCAGACCTTGTTCCATTTACAAAGCACAGGCAGAATAGACTTAGCATAATTCTTAAAGGCCCTAGGATTTCTAGCATGGTAAACGAGCTTTCGTTTAAAGGCTGATTAAAGTCACCAGCCTCATTAGCCCATAACATGAGTAACAGCCTGTCCTTTGAAGCTTTGAAGCCTGGCACTGACTTCTCCTTTCTAGCTATAAACGTCCTAGAGGCACCTTCTTCCAAAATAAGGCTGTTTTACCTACATTGAAAATCTATTGTTTAATGTAGACACCTTCTTCAATTATGTTAACTAAATCTTTTGGATAACTTCCTGTAGCTCTTATATCAGCGCTTATTGCTTCATTGTACACTTTTCTTTGTTATGGAGGTGGCTTCTTTCTTTAAATCTCGTGAACCAACCTGTGCTGGCTCCAAGCTTTTCTACTGCAGCTTCCTCACCTCTCAGACTTCGCAGAACTGATGAGAGTTAGGGCCTTGTTCTAGCTCAAGCTTTGGCTTAAGGGAATGTTGTGGATGATTTGATATTCTATCCAGACCACTAGAACTTTCTTCATAACAACGATAAGGCTATTCCCCCCGCCCCCCCTTTTTTAATCATCTGTATGTTCACCGGAGTAGCACTTCTAATTTCCTTGAAGAACTTCTTTGCATTCATAACCTGGCTCACCATTTGGTGCAAGAATCCTAGTTTTTGGACTGTCTCAACTTCCAACGTGCTTTCCTCACTAAGATGAATCTTTTCTAGCTTTTGATGTAAAGTGAGAGACCTGTGACTCTTCCTTTCACTTGAATAGTTAGAGGCCATTGTAGGGTTATTCACTGGCCTAATTTTAATATTGTCCTGCTCAGGAAATAAGGAGGCCCAAGGAGAAGGAGGAGAAAGGGAGAGAGATAAGGAACAGCCGGTTGGTGGAGGAGTTAGAACACACACAGCATTTAACAATTAAGTTCGCCAACTTATGTGGGTGTGGTTCCTGATGCCGGAAAGCAATTATGATAGTAACATGAAAGATTGCTGATCACCATAATAGATATAATAATAATGAAAACATTTCAAATACTGTAAGAATTACCAAAATGTGACACAGACATGAAGTGAGCACATGAAGTGGAAAAATGGTCCCAATAGTCTTGCTGTGCTCAGGGTTGCTACAAACTTTCAATCTGTGAAAAATGCATTATCTGTGAAGCACAATAAAGTCAACTGCAATAAAGCAAGGTATGTATGTATTAATGATTTTTTGTTTTCAGGAAGCCACTGAATTATTTTTAAATTGTATTGGGTTTAAATGAAATAAAAAATATTTAAGTCCCATAAACCTCCTAAAATGGTTAAAGATTCTCTGGGTGGTGCAAACGGGTAACACTCTTCACTGTTAACCAAAAGGTTAGACTCTTGAGTCCACACAGAGATGCCTCAGAAGAAAGGCCTGGTGATCTACTTCCAAATAATATTTCAAATACAGCCATTGAAAGCCCTATGGAGCACAGTTCTACTCTGACATATCTAGGGTCACCATGAGTCAAAACTGATGTGATGGCAATTTTTTTTACTGGAAAGTGGTTAAAGGGTAATCTTACATAATAATGTGAATGCTGTAAATAAACTTTTCCAACAGTCAAAAGTGCCCTTGAGGCAACTTAATAATGGATGACTGATAAAATAAAACAAAACAATAACAAAAGCCCCTTCCTGACTGGAGAAAAACATTCTGGATCAGTTAAGGTTATTCTTGAAGATCTTAGAGGAGTCCTCTGGCTTCTTGGGGGCTGTAACTGAGCAAAGGAAGAGGGATAATAGGAATAAAGTGACTGATATCAGCCTGAGTGGTGCACAAAGCAGTCTTCCCTGGGAAAGACATTTCTCCCAGAGCACTGACACCCTCAAAGAGGAAACACAGTGTCTCCTCTGCAATCTGATGGGCAGACACTGAAGGCTGAAGTAAAATGAGAGTTTCAAGGGGTCAATGTATTTTTATTTTTTAATTAAATGGGCCAGTGTAAGAAAGGGCCCTATGACCTCTACAGGGCTAGTCTAGCCTAGGCCACAGTGATGGCTCCTGGGAGTCTTCTGAAGTTGATTTAATTCATGCACCCAATTTTTCTCTTGTTATTTAGGTTTCTTTAAACTTATGGTTTTCTTTTTAAAGAGTTGCCTTTGAATTAAGTTTGTGTTCATTCACTTCAACTCGGTGACTTGTGCTTGGGGAGACTTGAGTATGGGTCCAGAAGTCCTGTGGACCCTCTGACCACCTCCTGATGGCTCCTTGTGTCACATCAGAGGAGAAAAGCACCTCCAGAGAACTGACACCATGACTCTGACCTGCCCAAGTCACCCTTCTCTAACTACTGTTCTGCCTCACTGCAAGAGGAATCAAGCTGCTTAGTGGCCAATGCGAACTGCATGGACCACAAATGAGCATTACTGGTTGGGTCAAAACCAGGTGCTCCAGAGGCTACCAGTTCCTGCACAACAGAGAATACATAAAGACTTGGGGGAGTCATAGGTGCATTGGGTTTCAAGGGCTGTATATCCTAATTCTCCCCCTCCCAACCCCTATGTTTCCCAAAGTCATGGACAAATCTCAAGTACAACAAGCAGGACTTCAGAGAGGAGGAAGTGTCCCTGTGACAGATGGGAAAGGACTCACATTAGGACAAGAGAGTGTGTCATACAATGTATTCTTTCCCGAATAGGGATGGATGTCAGGAATTTCTTGATGGTTTTCCACTCCTTTCTTCTCTTCAGTTAACTCTGAAACCAATTTGGGAGAGAATCAGAGCAGGCCCCTCCAACTACTTGCCACCCTCTTTGGTCCACAACCCATCCAATGATTCACATAGGGTGAAAAACCATCTGTTTTCTTGGAACTGAAGGGCATTTTTTAGCATGTAGGAGTTTCCTTGCTAAAACTAGGGAAGCCCTAAGGAAATGGGGATGAATTATTTCACCTGCTGCCCTCTGGACCAAGGCAGCTGTCATGTATTAAACTGTGTTTCTCAAAAATAAGCACATCAACTTGGCTAGGCCATGATTCCTAACATTGTGTGGTTGTATTGCATTTTATGACAAGAGATAGAATGAGAAAGAAGCAAGCAGAGGGTAGAGGGTCCTCACTACCACCAAGAAAGAAAAGCCAGGAATGAAATGTGTCATTTGGACTCAGAGTTCCTGTTCTCAGAACCTCCTATACCCAGGGGGAACACTGATGCCAAGACAGGTGGAGATCTCAAAGGAACATTGGGCCCACAGACATTGAAAGGAGAAAAGGACCTTCCCCAGGAGCTGACAGAGAAAATCCTTCCTGTAGAGCTAGAGTCCTGAATTTAGACTTCTAGCCTCCCAAACTGTTTTATAAAGCCATCTGCTTGTGGTATTTCTGCAGCACTAGGTAACCAAGACAGAGTTTGGCACTAGGACTGGGGTGCCATTCTAACAGGCAAAATGTGGAAGAATTTGTGGAACTGGATGATGGCAGAAGTTGGAGGACTTTTAAGGTGGCTAATAGTAAAAGCCTAGATTGTCTTGAAGAGACTGTTGGTAGAATTACAGGCACTAGAGGCAATTCTGATAAGGGCTCAGAAGAAAGTGAGGAAAATTATAGAGGAAGTCTGTTGTCTTACAGAATACATATGGCTGCAGCAATAGAATGCGTAGGGCGATTGCCCAGGTGGTCTCAGAGAACAGACGGTTATTTTCAAACCTTGAGAGCTAACGTACACTGCTCGGCTGGGTTTGGGGCTTGCTTGTTGCCTGTTATTCCTTCCAGTTTCTCTCGTTTGTAATGGAAATATCTTCCTTGTGCCTGTTCTACCACTGTACTTTAGATTTCTAAAGATAACTTGTATTCTGGATTTCACAGGTTCTCAGATGAGGAGAAATTTTGCCCTAGGATAGAAGAACATTCTTGAAGTCTCACCTATATTTGATTTAAGTGACTCAGAAGATGATATTTAGACTTGGAGGTGATTTAAGACTTTTTGGTTGATATAATGGGGTGAAGGTGTTCTGCATGTGGCAAGGACGTGAATGTTGGGGAGCCACAATGTAGGATGTCATGGGTTGCACTGGATCTTGCAAAAATATGTGTCAGTTTAGCTAGGCCCTGATTCCTAGTGTTGTGTGGTTGCCTTAGTGCCAGTGCTAAAAAGAGAGAAGAGGGAGCAGAGTCAATTCGGACCTCACTATCACCAAGAAAGAAGAGTTAGGAGTGGGGCACATCCTTTGGACTTGGAGACCCTGTGTTGAGAACCTCTTAGATCCAGGGAAAGAATGATGCCAAGACATGTGAAAGATCATCAAGGAATGCCAGTCCTATAGGCATTAAAAGGAGAAAGGGGCTTTCCCTCAGAGCTGACAGAGAGCAAAAGCCTTCTGCTAGAGCTGGTGCCCTAAATTTGGACTTCCATCTTTATAAACTGTGAGAGAAAAAATTTCTGTTTACTAAAGCCATCGACTTGTGATATTTCTGTTATAGCAGCACTAGATAACTAAGATAGCAACCAAAGTTGGAAACAGAAGATCAGAAATGTTTTCCAAGTATTTCCAAAAGAGAGAGAAGATCTCAAAATCTGCACATCATGCATGATTGACACTTAGCATCCTCTCCAAAGCCCCCATACACAGTATCAGTGGGAGCCTGAGAAGCTAAATTGGCAGGGCTTAGGGACACAGCGCATGGGATATGGGGTGAGGAGAGAGAGAGAGAGGTTGGCCTTTTAAGGCTTCTCTAGGAGGTATGTGTCTGGACTAAGACGGAGAGTTAAACGAGATCTCTGGCACTGAAGCAGTGGAGAGGGCTAGGTTGTCTGGGGCCTCTCACAGGGAGGGACTAGGCAGGGCTGTGTGGCAAGCGCTGGTCCATGGGAGTCTCAGAGTCAAATGTCATCATCTGGCAGGTCAGGGGAGCAGAGTCAGTAGTGTAAGGCCTGTCTCAACAGAAGGGTCACACCAGCAAATCCCTCTGGAGAAAGGAGGAGAATGGACATGGAGGGGGCCTAGGAGGGTCTTGGCCTCTGCAGAGGAATTAAAGACAAAAGCACTTTCTCCCCTCTAGAACTAAGGGATGGAGACTGTGCTGTCCCTGCTGGGAGAGACTACTGCCTCTTCATTTCCGTAGCCTTAGTGCCAATACTAAGCCTGGCCCTAGCTTAATATGTGCTTGATGGAATATATGAGGAAGCAAAGACATGAAGCAGGATGGGTGTGCCCTCTGCTTCAGGGAAGTCCAAACCTTTTCTTTTGTCTCTCTGCATACTTGAAACAAAGAGTCCAAGCGCAAGGATAACGAGCAGGATGATCACAACCGGGAGGCACAGGAGAAGCATGGGGGTATCTGTGTCACCAGCGGCACCTTTAAACAGATAATGGGTGGGGGCACAGGAAGGGCAAGGACGGTCAGCTAGGGAAAATAACTGAAACGTTGGAGCAACTGCCACCTTCCTCCCAACTCAGTGACTTCTGAGTGGTTTTCAGATTTTGCATAAAAAGTGTTCTCACGGGGACCAGGGGTGAAAGGTCCTGAAACCCAGGGTTCATAGAGAGGGAAGAGCTGCACCTTGACAGAGACTCCAGGCGGAGATGGGGTTTGAGGAGTTGCTGCTAATGGGGTTCTTAACCATGCAAATGAAGGTCAGGTTCTTTTCTCCCAGTCTCCACGAGATGGGGAGGATGGAGCCATCATGGGACTGATTGGCTATCTTCCAGCTGTAAGTCACGTCCTCTCCTCCCTGTTCCATGGAGCATGTCAGATTGGTCATACAGGTGCCATTCTTTTTGTTCTGCAGACCCATTGTGACTTTGGGTTTTGACAAATATTCTGTGAAAAAGAAATGGACAACCATGGGTAGAAACTGTCCCTATATTCGTTGCTCTGAATTGCCTCCAGACACCTTTGATCTGAATTTCTCTGGGGTGCTCTACAGAGGACAGAAAGCAGCAATTTGGAGCAGAATTATCACTGTTATCTGAGAAAGAGAATGATATAGGTCTGCTTGCCCATAGCTGTATAATAATAGTAATAATGATAGTAACAAAAACAGTAACAATAATGGAAAATAACAGCGATCCAACAAGAATGCAGTGGGCATTTACCAAGTATGATCAAATAGCAAATAGCAAGCACAGTGCTAACTGAATTTTAGACGGTAGCTCCATCTATCCTTTTTTAGGGCTTACCGTCTCCATCTTCAAGACTTCCTTGAAGAGATTCTATTTTACACTCCAGGAGAAAATAGCATTAGAGTAACGTTTCTGGTCCCCATCTCTACCTGGTGTTCAGTCTTCGCCCTCAAAGGACAAGCAATCAGTTACTTGGTGAGAGGCTAACCTTCATTGCCTACATTTCTCTACTGGGTAGATTTGGGCGGTTAAGAGTTGCTATTCCCATGTGATATGCCCTTTCCTTCCCTCCCAGGGTGGCTTGCCTGTATAATTTATGTTTCTTCTCCCTTCAATTACGTCTAAAATGCACTGGGCTCAAGGTAGACATGGCCTGCCCACTACTAGCAAGCCTGGAGGCCCATCCCCTGGTGTTCCTGATACCAGGCTTCAGGCCGCTCTTCCTCTTGTTGCTGACTAATTGTTTTCTAAGCTCAGCTTCCCTGGGTGTTATCTGTCTTAGATTTAGGGGGAAGTATTTCTCCTATTTACATTTACCAGAAGTAAAGCTGATGTTATTATCTTTCTTCTGATTCTTGTGTCTTCTTCTCAACTGGAATCTCGAGGGGAAAGAGTGTGATTGATGCTTAAGGTTAAGGTAGGTACCACTCCCCTTTTCCATTTCCTTTCCCCTTTGAAATGAAGTTTCAAAGAGGTTAAGTACTTGACTAACTCTGGTGACTTAGTGGTTATGTGCTATACCTGCTAACCAAAAAGTCAACAGTTCAAATCCACCAGCCCACCTTGGAAACTATGGAGCAGTTCTACTTTGTCCTATAGGGTCTCTGCAAATTGGAATCGACTCAACAGCACCGGGTTTGTTTGTTTTTTCTTTCTTAACATCAAACAACTAGTAAGTAGAGAAACCAGCATTTGACCTAGGTATGTGTGATCCTTAGTCCCCATGTGGTCCATCCACTGTATGACGGTGCCTCTTACAGAGCAGGAGGAGACCTCTGGGGCCAGCTATAGCTGTTTCACTACACAGGAATCCCCTCATCCATACTCTTGACAAGTGTTTACTCAGTATCTGCTTTAATGTCCTTGATATCAGGGAGCTTAACACCTCACTGTGGCAGCCGTTCAGTTTTGGAACTGATTCTGCTCACCATAGACATGCAGCACATACTCCTGAGTGTAGGGTGACTGTTGCGATGAGTCATGTATCTCCACACGGTAGGTACCCGAATCATTCTTCTGCAGCTTGCTGAGCTGCAGGGAGTAGTAGTCTTTATTTGGAAAGCTCACCCTTTCCTTTTTATGACTTTGGGTCACTATGACAATGGCTGACTTTTTTGGCTCTTGTGGCTGTAAGGTTGCCAGAGTGGTGTTGAAGATCCAGACAATGCTGTCACCCTGCTTTACTAAGTGCTCCAGGGGGAAAGTCACAGACCCACCAAGGGCACCAACCAGTTTCTTCAGATCTCTGGAAGCTGCTGGCCCTGCAGACACACAAAAAGAACCATAAAATAAGTCTGAGTCCCTGCCCTCTGCTGCTAATCACTCACCCCTTTCAGATCCTGGGAAGGTCTGGAGAAACACCCTTAGCCAAAAAGCCCTTGAGTGGCACCCTTCTGAACCTCACTCGCCTGAAAGCATTGAGGTCCAAACTCTCGGTTTCAGAGACCTCACTCATTCCCAGAGATAGCTGGTGATAAAAGACAGAACTCTGAGGTAGACCTGAAGCCCAGCTTCAGCTTTGACAATTTTCTCTGAAAGGATGGGTGGGGCAACTACTGTTCAAAGTTTCCTTTAGAATCAAAACCAAAACTATAGCTGTAGAGTCGATTCTGATTCATAGAGACTCTATAGGACAGAATAGAACTGCCCCATAGAGTTTCCAAGGAGTGCCTGGTGGATTTGAACCACCAACCCTTTGTTTAGCAATGGTCACACTTAACCACTTGGGTTTCCAAGCTCTCTTTAGGACTTCCATATTGCTTCTGACAGGGATTCCAGTGCAGACCAAAAAGGTAGCAGCATGCCTGACTTGGGCAGTGGTTCTCAATCTAGATCAGGACTGGAAGGTGAGATAAAAGTTCCTAACACTAACTGGAAGGTTAGCTGCTCGAGTCCTCCCAGAAGGTCCACAGGAGGGAGACCTGGTGATCTGTTCCCATAAAGATGATGCAGCAGTTCTACTGTGCCCTGGGGTCACTATGAGTCAAAATTCACTTGACTAACAACAACATAATCATGGTGATAGCTCAGCCATGGGAGGATGCATTATCTCTCTAATTTAACATAGGTTAAGTAGATCCCACTTTATTTCCAAATGCCTTCTCACTGACTTGCATACTAGTCTGCTTTCCTGAGTGGCAAGGAACTTTGTTAATACGTCCAAGCAGGGCTGTGGTGCTGAGTCCAAACTACTAGGAACTGTTGAAAATCATCCTCAGGAAATTTTTTGTTTCACTCCAGAAAGCGTGATTTGCAAACAACCATCAGTGTTTCTCTGGCTCCATTAAAAACAGTTAATGGTTGCTGGAGAACCTTCCAATACTGGTTAACAAAGCCTCCCCATGAATGTTTGGGAAATGAGTACCTGGTAAGACCTGAGATTCAGACCTTGGGGATAGCACTCTGCTAGTACACTGTCTCCACTGTCTCAGGGAAACACAGAATAGTGAAGTAATTTGGACAGGGGCATTGAACACTAAATCAGATGAGTTCTTGAAGGACATCAAATGCATCTTCCATGAAGAAAGCAAGAGGTCATTAAAAAAGACAGGAAAGAAAGAAAAGACCAAGTGGCATGTCAGAACAGACCCTGAAACTCGCTCTCAAATGTTGAGCAGCTAAATGAAAAGGAAGAAATGATGAAATAAAAGAACTGAACAGAAAATTTCAAAGGGCAGCTTGAGAAGACAAAATCAAGTATTATGATGACGTGTGCAAAGAGCTGAAGACAGACAACTAAAAGGGAAGAACACACTCTGCATTTCTCAATCTGAAAGAACTGAAGAAAAAAACTTTAAGCCTTGAGATGAAATATTGAAGGATTCTACAGGGAAAATAGTAAACGATGAAGGAAGCATCAAAAGAAGGTGAGAGGAATAGACAGAATGATTTTATCAAAAAGAACAGTTGATGTGCAACCATTTCAAGAGGTAGCATACGACCAGGAACCAATGGTACTGAAGGAAGAAGTCAGAGCTGCGTCAAAGGCAGTGGCAAAAAACGAGGCTCCAGGAATTGACGGAATATTGATTGAGATATTTCAACAAACAGATGCGATGCTGGAAGTGCTCTCTCATTTCTGCCAAGAAACTTGGAAAACAACTACCTGGCCAACCAACTAGAATAAATTCATATTTGTTCCTATTCCCAAGAAAGGTAATCCAAATGAATGAGGAAATTATCAAGCAATATGATTAATATTACATGCAAGTAAAATTTTGTTAAAGATATTATGCCAGCCATGGTTCCCAATATTTTATGATTGTTCACCACTTTGTGATTTTCCTATGGTGTATGTTAAAAGATTAGGGTGGGACTATAAATTCCTTTATACAGTCAACTCCCTGCACCACTGTAAAGGGAGTTTCTCTGGAGTATGGCTTGCACTACCCTTAATCCTTTCATTCTACAAGGGATAAAAGGACAGAGAAGCAAGCAGAGCGTTGTGAACCTCACACCATCAAGAAAGCAGCACTGGGAGAAGAGTGCTTCCTTCAGACCTGAGGTCCCTGGACCAAGATGGTCCTTGGACAAAGACTGATGCAATTCCGAACTTTCCACTAGAGCTGACAAGGGAAAAAGGCTTCCCCTGGAGCAGACATCTTGAATTTGGACTTGTAGCCTATTGGACCTTAAGAATAAGCTTTCCTTTGTTAAAGCCATCCACTTCATGGTGTTTCTGTTAGAGCAGCACTAGCTGACTAAAATACATTACATGCAAGTAAAATTTTATTAAAGGTCATTCAAAAGGCAGCTGCAACAGGGAACTGCCAGAAATCCAAGTTGGATTCAGAAGAGGATGTGGAACTAGGGGTATCATTGCTGATGTCAGATGGATCTTGGCTGAAAGCAGAGAATGCCAGAAAGGTGTTTACCTGTGTTTTAGTAACTATGCAAAGGCATTCAACTGTGTGGACCAAACAGACTGTAGATAACACTGCAGAGAATGGGAATTCTAGAACACTTAATTGTGCTCTAAAGGAATCTGTACATGGTTCAAGAGGCAGTTGTTCAAACAGAGCAAGGGGACACGGCTTGGCTTAAAGTCAGGAAAAGTCTGCATCATACCTATTCAATCTTCATGCTGATCAAATAATCCAGGTAGCTTGACTATATGAAGAAGAGCAGGGCACTAGGATTGGAGGAAGACCCATTAACAGCCGGCATTATTTAGATGATGTGACCTTGCTCACTG
This sequence comes from Heterohyrax brucei, assembly GCA_028571685.1. NCBI lineage: Eukaryota > Metazoa > Chordata > Mammalia > Hyracoidea > Procaviidae > Heterohyrax > Heterohyrax brucei. Next base: position 190,978,803 of record CM053140.1, on the reverse strand, counting down.
AAAGCCAAGAGGATCTGAAACACCTGCAGATGAGGACAGAAGACCACAGCCTTCTGGATGGATTCCATCTCAAGATAAAGAAAACAAAAATCCTCACAACCAGACCAATATGCAACATCAGGATAAATGGAGAAAAGACTGAAGTTGTCGAGGATTTCATTTCATTTGGTTCCACAATCAGTCCCCATGGGAACAGAAATCAAGAAATCAAGACACATTGCATTGGGAAAATCTGCTGCAAAGGACCTCTTTAAGGTATTGAAAAGTAAAGATATCACTTTGAAGACTAAGGAACAACTGACCCAAGGAATGATTTTTTAAATTGCTTCATGGGAATGCAAAAGCTGGACAGTGAATAAAGAAGACAGAAGAATGGATGCCTTTGAAACGTGGTGTTTGGGAAAAGTACTGAATATGCCATGGACTGCCCAAAGAACAGACAGTTCCGTATCAGAAGTGCAACCAAAGTGCTCCTTAGAATCAAGACTGGTGAGACTACAACTTACATACTTTGGACATGCTGTCAGGGGGGATCAACCCCTGAAGAAGGACATCATGTTTGGTAAAGTGGAGGGTCAGAGAAAAAGAGGAATACCCTTGGCGAGGTGGACTGACACAGTGGTTCCAACAGGGGGCTTAAGTGTAACAATGATTGCGGGCACAGTGTGGGGCCAGGCAGTGCTTCATTCTAGCGTATATAAGGTCACTATGAGTCAGAACCGACCTGACAGTACCTAACAACAACAACAGCAGTTTAAAAGCACCTACTGTGGTCTCATTTAACCCTTACAACAACCCTTAGAGGAAGGAATTTTTTATATACTTGTTTTACAGAACAGGAAAAATGAGACTAAATCACTTCTTTAAGCCACACAGATGATAAACAGTAGAGCTCACACCAGTTTCCTCCCAAACCTGCACTCTTTCTGCAACAATGTTGTACAGACTCATTTATGGTAAACTTGACTGACAGGACAGAGGCCATACTGGGCAGTGGGGACATTAAATCATAACAAGGAAAATAGGGCACAGAGTCCAGGGCATAAAGGGCGTATTTTGTAATTGAGAAAACTAAGCAGCAGAGAATGAAATAAGGTATTTGATGCTTATAAGAGTAATGGCAAAACTGAAACTAGAACCAAAGTTCTCTCAGTAAAAAGAAACCTGGGAACAAAAGACAAACTTGAGGTAAAGGAGAACTGGAAAGAGTGAAACTCCAAGTGATGTGTCAGGCTGAGATTTTGAAAGGTAAGTACCTCAGAATGTCACTTCTGCCTTTATCAGGCACTTCCTCAATTTAAAAAAAACAAAAGAATCAAAAATTTTATTTACAACTCAGTTAGTATAAAGAAAAATGTGATTCTTGGTGCGTTCACTATTAGCCATCATTATTATATTTCATTTTTCTGATTTTAAAAGAAATGAAGACTAAAGCTCTCAAGGGCCTTAGTAAGTGCTTGGCCTCCTGGATCTAATTTGTCCCTGTGCTATCGACGAAGCATGCAGCCCTTGTTTCATATCACAACTTAATCTCTTACTATAATATTTCCTACCACCCTAGAGGTAATGTTCCTCACACCTGCCCTGGTGAAAGGTAGGCTCCTATGATGGCCTGTCCACATAACTCAGATTGCTTCATTAGAGATTTATTTATTTGGTCCTTGTTAAAACTCAACTACCAAATAATAACAGTTATTATTTATTGTTGATTGATCATTTTTAATCATTTATCATTATTAATGAGAACCTTTAATGATTTGTTAAGTGTTTACCCTGTGCCAGACACTTATTGTAAAGATAATGCTTAACACTTTAAACAATTCTTCAAATTAGGGATTTTGGTCCTTTTAGAAAACTGCCATCTGTGGACCAAATTTGGCCCACCACCTGTCTTTGTAAACAAAGTTTTATTAAAACACAATCAAGTTCCATTATTTACATAAGATGAAGTAAAAATAGAGGTTAAATAAAACTAGGTAACTTATCTAATGGGAGTAACGTAGTGATGACTTTGAGGATTTGACCCAGCATTACTCCATCTCAGAGACCTGGGGTCTTCCCACTGTGGCTGAAATTGAACATTTGAGGCATTCACCCTGGAGACACCAGCTTTAGCCTTCTCCCTCGCTCTCCTTTCCCACCCCCTCAAGGGCTCAGGTGTCAGCCTCAAAGCCTTTCATCATCACATCAGGATTTCCTCTTTCTGCCTTTCCCTCAGGTAGGAGCTGCTCTGCCAGAGCCACAGGCTGAGGCGCTCTGCTGCTACTAAACGTTGAACTATTTCCACCAGAACAGGTCTGAGATTTCCAGTTCTTTGTTAAATTTATCTTCAAAAGCATTTGTTTCTGTCCCTTGGTAAATGCTTCTTCAGGGTTGATTCTCATTTTCAAAGAAATTTCCGTCCTCAGTCAGTGCAGAGAAAGATACTCAAGAGTCCTCCAGCCTTTGTCAAATCGTGTTGCTAAACATTCAGATTTTTCAAAAAGCTACTCTCTCTGCTTCCCTAATATGAGGACCAGAATAAGTTTCCAACTGCTGTCTCTTTAATTATCTCAAGGGATGTACCAATAGCTCCACTAAATTTTTCAGATAAAATTAGTCTTATTTTGAAATTTAGACTGGTCAGTTAATGCATTAATTATCTTTCTTCAAAAAAACAGAGGGGGGAAAGGGAAAGTATTTTGAAGTCACATAAGGATTGAGTACATCTTGTGTCCAAGTGGGTAAAATCTCTAAATCTAGAGCAACTTTCAAGTCATCGCATTTAAGTTCCTGAGAGATTTTTAAGGTAAGGAAGTGACAAAATTGCAAGTTTGTGGCCTGTATGTTTTGGGCAGTTACTGCTTTTTGCCCTTCCACGCATGTAGTGCTATAGCCTCAAAAAATGCAGAGAGAATTCTTACACCTCTAGGGGGTAAGAAAATGTCTTAAAATTCATTTTTCCTTAGTAGAGTGCAGCTGGAGTATGACTCAAAGACAAACTGCCCACATGAGCCTAGGTGGAGCATGTTGCTCTTCTATTGCATCTTAAGGGTATTAAGAAGTGTCAGGAAAGAAGAAAGTATAGGTCCATGTAACGCCCCAAATGTAGTCCTAACCAGTTTTAGTTCCTCTTTCCTCTTGAGCGAATCCAGAAACGATTGGCTTTTCTCTGCAGCTGTTCTGAAGTTGCCTTTCTAGCAATCGTTTCTCCACCCACCATATGTGACCCCACAGTCTTACTGTATCTAGGCAGGTCACACTGGCTTCATTCAGCCATTTCTTCTTTTTAACAAGAACTTGGGTTCCGTCTTTGTGTCAGGCATAAAGCCCAGAGTAAAGCAGAGATTTCATAAAATGTCTTTGGATGGATTTGCAGTAAGGGGAGCCAGAAGGTTAAGAGGGCAGTGAACCTTCACTCCTACTCTCCCACCCCTCCTACCTCTGCCAGTCAACCTGCCTTTGGAGGTGGAGGAAGTTGGGACAGAATCCACCTCTGCTGTGGCCAAGACTTAGATGCTCCTGGCACCAGGACAGAAAGTGCTAAGATGCCCTCCACAACAGGAAGGGACAACAGCTCCTCCCTCCCCTTTGCCACCTTCCTTTCCTCTTGGTTATCACCTCCTCTACCTCCCTGTACCCCTAAGTCTCAGGAGTTGAATGGGTATAGCGAGCCAAGTTATGAGAAAGGTACATCATTAGGGCAGTGAGAAATAAAGGACGTTGGCCTAGGATGAAGGACGTCTCTTGCTTGTCTACTCAGTCCCTAAGAACTTAGTACCTACATCAGGATGCACCAGCATGGCACAGTACCCTCTTCACAGGAACCAAGGGCCAGTGCATCTTAAAGCTGAAGGAATATTAGAGACTGCTTGCTTCAATTTTATTTCATAAATGGGGAAGCTGATCATGAGGGGATTATGGTGACATGCCCAAAGTTAGTGGAAGGCCAGGATTAGGAACCAGAACTCCAGGGTCAACGTGAAGGAACCATCTATGCCAAGCCTTGGTGGGGGATCTCATAGTAGAGCCCCATGGGTTTAATGATAGCAGAGATATTACTCACTTATGGGACTCATGGCCATTTCTGAGAGTGTTGGAGAATAGTAAAATCTTGAGAGACTGTGACAGGTATAGGAAAGTCTTCAAAGAGATTAAACACAAAGTGCCCACAGTATGAGTTGTTTTTCCAAGTGGAGACTAATTGGATTGCTTGGGTAAGAGAAAATTCAAATGGCTCTTTTTGTTAACATCATTATACACACTCATTTTCAAAAAAATACATATTTTCCCTAGTAAGATCTCATTTTTTCTTAAAGTTGCCCTCAAAGAGAAGGAGGCTAGAAAACGAAAACTCTGACTCTTAGAGAAGCTTTGATATTCCTCAACTAATTTATGAATGAATCTGGCTTAGAACACAGTTCTTCTGATAGCCAGTATCTGCTCACTTAGCACATTTTTTCCTTCAACTATCAGAAGGTACATCAGTCCCTGGAGCTTTTTTTTCTTTCTCTTTCTTCAGCCTCTTTCCACCCTCTGTGATTTGGAAGGCAGAAAATGGTAAAAAAAAAAAAAAAAAAAAAAAAAAAAGAAAAAGAAAGAAAGAAAGAAAGAAAGAAATGTTAGATGAGAGAACAAAGCTTCCTGAGTTGAGCAGAAGCCCACAGTGGACCTGGGAGGCTGAAAACATCCCTGGATGTGAAGACAGTCAGGAAACCAGGAGAGAATCTGGCTGGACTCACCTGTGAGCTGGCAGAAGAGAGACATGTAGATAAAACACACTGGGGATCCAAACATACTGTCTTCTGAGTTGTCAGGCATTGAAATGAAGTGCCTCCTCTTTCACTATACCTATTTTTATCTCGCTTCCCTAGCTGCCGTTCTTGAGTAGGAGGAGTCCTAGGGTGACATAGGGTGAGTAACAACGACTGAGAACGAATCATCTTTAGAGATTTCCCTTCCGTTGTACTCCCAGCCCCAAATAAGTTCTTAATAAAGTCCTATAGTTTCTGGAAACCCCATTTTAAAGAGTCATAGTCACAGCAAAATTGCAGGACCGAGACCGTGTGACCTACTTTTTCTTGCTACATTACGTGACTGCTTGGAGACAGAAGGAAGTGGAAAGTTAAAATAGGAACAAAAGAGTGTAACGGGGACGGTTAAAAACAAACAAACAAACAAAAAACCCAAACTCACTGAAGATGATAAAAACACAAACCCAAATCCACGGCCATCGAGTTGATTCTGACTCATACTAACCCTACAGGTTACAGTAAACTGTCCCACAGAGTTTCCAAGAAGCACTTGGCAGATTTGAACTGCCAACCTTTTAGTCAGCAGATGTAGCACTTAACCACTACGCTACCAGGATTGATAGTAATATTTATTGAACCTACTGCATGCCAGACTCGTAGACTCACGAGACTCGTAAGATCACCTGGTTTATGACAAAGGCGATGCTTTAGTGTAGTGGGAAAGGGGCTTTTCAACAAATACTGTTGGATCAATTGAACATCTATGTGGAAAAAATTTATCTTCATTTCTATCTCAGTATCTTTGTTATCCAGCACCACTGTAACAGAAATAGCTCAATTTGACCCTTTCATGACTGTTGGGGATATATGGTTGCCTACCACTTTTACTGCCTCTCAGGTTCATTGGGAAGCTGCTTTCCTCTTGACAGAGCATGCTGTCAAGACAGGGGCCTCACGAATGTTTGAAACCAAGAGACAGGTGTGTGCCACAGATAAACTATTTTTACAGGGTACCGATAAGTGTGTGCATTTTCAGTAGAAGAGACTTTTTGAAAATATTTCTCTGAGACAGTGTCTGTTCCTGTGAATTTTAGGGGTTGTCCAAGGTAGAATAAGTGGGCCGCCTTACATCCCTTGGTACTTAGAGGGTAGGATTGTTGGAGGGAAGGAAAAAAAAAATCATGCTATCTACCAAAAGTTCCAAACTTAATGGTTCAGCATGTTTCTGTTAATGAAAACACATGATGTCAACAAAAAAGTCAGAACAGAAAAGTGGATCTTCAAACAAAGAGAAGTTTATTTTCTCACATTTAGGAGGTCAGAAGTCCAAATTCAGGGTGTCAGCTCTAGAGGAAGTCTTTCTCCCTCTTTTGGCTCTTGGGGGAGAGCTCTTGTCTCTGTTCAGCATCTATTCCTCAGTGATCATTGTGCGTTTCATATGGCATGGCATCACATCTACCTTCCCCCATCTATCTTGTGTAATCTATTTCTTTCATATCTCAAAAGAGATTGACTTAAGACATGGCTTATGCATACTGCCTTGTAAACATAAGGAAAAAGAAATCCATTCCTGAATGGGATTATAATCACAAGCATAGGGATTAAGATTTACAACATATACTTTAGGGGGCAATCCAATCCATAACACCTACAAAATAAATAACACAAAAATAATCTCCAGATGAACTTAGATCTAAATGTGAGAGATAAGACAATAAATTTAGAAAAAGAGAAGACTATGATCTTAGAATAGCCGACTATTTCAGAAATAAGACACAAAAGCACTAGTCATAAAGAAAATAATCAATTAGATTATAATAAAAATTAAGACCTAAACCATCATCAGAGCAAAACGGCAAGCCATAGGCCATAGAATGGGTAAAGATATTTGCAATGTATATATCCTGCAAAAGTATATTCAGAATATATATAAAGTCCTGCTAGTCAATAGGAATTAAGCAGATGAGAAAGAGACTAGAACAGGTACTTTATAAAAAAGGGTATCAAAATGGCTAATAAAAAGAAACCATGAAGAAAATAATTCAAAGAAGTATAGTTAAAAGGTCAACAGAAGCACTAGAACTGAATTCTAAAGAAATTCTAATAACAGTTTTTTTTTAAGACAGGAGAGGAGAAATGGTGAAACCAAAATCAGAGAGAACAAACAGAAAACAAATAATAAAATGGTAAACAGAAATCTTGAGTCATAATAAATTATGGATAACATTGAGAAGAACAGGATCCAGAACACTTTATGGTGTTTGCGAGGAGCTAGTACTTAAACCAAGAGGCAGTTGTTCAAACAGAACAAGAGGATATGGCATGGTTTAAAATCAAGACAGATATGTCTCTGGGTTTTGTATTTTCACCTTACTTATTCTATCGGCATGCTGAGAAAATAATCCGAGAAGATGCACTACATGAAGAAGAACTGAGTATCAGGATTGGAGGAAGACTCATTAATAAACTGTGTTACAGAGATGATACACTCTTGCTTGCTAAAAGTTAAGAGAACTTATAACAGTGATGAAGATCAAAGACTACAGCTTTCATTATGGATAATAAAAAACAAAAAACCTCACAACTGGACTAATAAGAAACACCACAATAAACAAAGCAAAGGTTAAAGTTGTCAAGAATTTCATTTTACTTGAATTCATGGATCACTGTTCAGGGAAGTAGCATTGGGGAAATCTGTCTCAAAAGACCTCTTCAAAGTGCTAAAAAGCAAGATGTCATCCTGAAGACCAAGGTTCACATGACGCAAGCCATGATATTTTCAATTGTTTCACATGCATTCAAAAACTAGACAGTGAATAAGAACGTCTGAAGTATTGATGCCTTAGAATTATCCTGTTGGAGAAGAATATTAAATATATCATGAACTGCCATTACAAACAAATCTATCATGGAAGAAGTATAGCCAGAATGTTCCTTACACATGAGGATGGCAAGACTTTGTTTGTCTACTTCAGACATGTAATCAGGAGGGACCAGTTCCTGCAGAAGGACAGATAAGTAGAAGGTCATTGAAAAAGGGAAGGCCCCTAACCAGATGGATTGATAAAATGACTACAACAATGGACTCAAACAGCAATAATTGTGAGGATGAATGTAGGACAGACAGTGTTTCTTTAGGTTGTACATAGGGTTGCCAAGCGTTGGAATTGACTTGATAGTACCTAAATCCTGCTATAACAGTAATTACACTAAGTATAAGTAGACTAGACAATCCAGTTGAAAGGTAAACACTGCCAAATGTATTAAAAAAACAAACAAAAAGACAATTAAATTCTACGTACAAGAGGTACATTTTAATATAAAGATATGGTTAGGCTGCAGGTTAGTAGATGGATAAAGATATACATTTAGCCTCTAAGCATAAGAATGAATGGCTATATTTAACACGAGATAAAGTAGAATTTAAGACAAAGAGATAAAAAGGGGGCATTTCATAATGATAAAGTGATCAAATTATTAGGAATATATAACAACCATAAGTGAATATTCTCCAAATAACAGATCTTCAAAACCCAAGAAGAAAAATAGACATAATCAAAGCAAGAAGCAGAGGATTCCATAGTTTTAGTGGAAGATTTTAACATTTTTCTTTTGGCAAGTGATATGACAACCAGAAGAAAAATCAGTAAGGTCCACTTTATCTGAACAGTACCGTCAATCTCCTTGACCTAGTTGCTATGCATAGAATGCTACACCTAAAAACTATAAATATCCTATGTTTTCTTTTAAAAACTTTATGGTTTCATGTTTTCAATTTAATTCTCAGTCCATTTTGAGTTAATTTTTATATGAAGTCTGAAGTTTAGGTCAGGTTAATTTTTCTTTTAACCTGTGGATGCCCAATTGTTTTGGCATCACACACTGGAAAGACTCTCTTCCTTTCTCCATTGAAATGATTTTTCACTTTATCAAAAATCAGTTGTTCATACTTGTGTGGGTGTATTTTTGGATTCTCTGTTTTGTTTCATTGATCTTTGTGTCTCTACCAATATTGTACTATCTTTTTTACTATAGCTACCATAGTACAAATGTGGCAAAGGAATGTGATGCTGTGATTTCTGGAAATACTGACAAGCAAAATGATGGATGTTTTATAGAAACTGACCCAGAGGTGGTTTTGGAGTAGATGCTTCCTCTTTAGTCAAACAATTTCACTCTTACACTTTGTGTCAAAATTTGGAAATGACCAAGACAAGGTTTCTGAGAAGACATGAAGGGACATTATCTTGAGATGAGAAGAAGGCTGCATGCAGTGGAATGAGATCAGTGAAAAATCCCAGGAGAGAAACAAAAAGAGAAAGAATATTTTTACTAACTTGTGCAATTTGAAATTGATAGAACATGCCATCAATATGTGTTGATAATCACTGGTGATTGGAATGTGAATGGAAACAAGGATCAAGGTTTGGTAGTTGGAAAATATGGCCTTGGTGACAGAAATGATGCTAGAGATCTAATGATAGCATTTTGCGAGACTGATGGCTTCCTCATTGAAAATATCTTTTTTTTCACCAACATAACCAGTGGCCATACACATGGACTTTACCAGACAGAATATGCAGAAATTGAATTGACTACATCTGTGGAAACAGACAGTGGAATACCTCAATAGCATCAGTAAGAACAACGCCAGGGGCTGACTCTGGAAAAGACCATCAGTTGCTCATGTGCAAGCTGAAGCTGAAACTGAAGAAAATGAAAACAAGCTAGTATACCTTGAGTATATCCCACTTGAATGTAGAAACCATCTCTAGAATAGAACTGATACTTTGAACACTAATGAATGAAGACAAGATGAGTTGTGGAATGACATCAAGGACATTACACGAGAAGAAAGCAAGAGATAATTAAAAATACAGGAAAGAAAGAAAAGACCAAAAAGAATGTCAGAAGAGACTCTCAAACTTGCTCTTGAATACTGAATAGCTAAAGCAAGGGAAGAAATGATGAAGTAGAAGAGCTGAATGAAAGATTTCAAAGGGTGACTTGAGAAGATAAAGTCAAGTATTATAATGACCAAGGGAAAAAGGCTGGAGATAAAATACTGAAAGGGAAGAACACGCTTGGCATTCCTCAAGCTGAAAGAACTGAAGAAAAAAATTCAAGCCTCAAGTTGCAGCAGTGAAGGATTCTATGGGAAAAACATTAAACAACACAGGAAGCATAAAAATGAGATAAAAGAAAAGATATACAGAGTCACTATACCAAAAACAGTTTGTTGACCTTCAACCATTTCAAGAGGTAGCATGTGATCAGAAACCAGAGGTACCTAAGGAAGAAGTTCAAGCTGCACTGAAGGCATTGGTGGGAAAACAAGCCTCCAGGATATGATGGAGCATCAGTTGAGATGTTTCAACAAATAGACGCAGCACTGGAAGTACTCACTTGTCTATGCCAACAAATTTGGGAGACAGCTACCTGGCCAACTGACTGAAAGAAATCCATATTTATGCCTATTCCCAAGAAAGATGTTTTAGTATGAAGAAATTATCAAACAATATCATTAATATCACATGCAAATAAAATTTTGGTGAAGATCTTTCGTAAGAGGCTGCAGCAGTATATCAACAGGGAACTGCCAGAAATTCAAGCTGGGTTCAACAGGGGACGTGTAACCGTGGATATCATTGCTAATGTCAGAAGGATCCTGGCTGAAAACAGAGAATACTAGAAAGATATCTGCCTGTGTTTTATTGACTATGCAGAGTCGTTTAACTGTGTGGATCATAATGAATTATGGATACCATTGTGAAGAATGCTTGTGAAGAGCCTGTATGTAGATCAAGAGGCAATCATTTGAACAGAATAAGGGGGCACTGCATGGTTTGAAATCAGGAAAAGTGTGTTACGGTTGTATCCTTTCATCACACCTGTTCAGTCTGTGTGCTGATCAAATAAACTATGAAACTGAACTCTACAAAGAATAGGGCATTAAGACTGGAGGAAGACTCATTAATAACCTGCATTATGTATATGACACAGCCTTGCTGAAGGTAGAGGACTTAAGTACTTGCTAATGAAGATCAAAGACCACCGCCTTCAGTATAGATTATACTTCAACATAAAGAAATAAAAAAAATTCTCACAGCTGGACGAATAAGTAACATGATAAACAGAGAAAAGACTGGAGCTGTCAAGGGTTTCATCTTACTAGGATCCATAATCAACACCCGGGGAAGCAGCAATCAAGAAATTAAAAGATCAATTGCATTGGTTAAACCTGCTGCAAAAGACCTTTTTAAAATTGTTAAAAAGCAAAAATGTCATCTTGAATACTAAGGTGTGCCTGACCCAAACCTCTCATGCCTGCAAAAGCTAAACCATGAATAAGGAAGACATAAGAATGGATGCCTTTGGACTGAACGTTGAATAAACCATGAACTGTCAAAAGAATGAACAGATCTGTCTTGGAAGAAACACAACCAGAATGCTTCTTGGAAGCAAAAATGGCAAGACTGTGTCTTAAATACTTTGATTATGTTATTAGGAAGGATCAGTCCCTGGAGAGAGACATCACCCTTGGTAAAGCAGAGGTCACTAAAAGGATCTTCAATGAGACGGGTTGACACAGTAGCATCAACAATAGGCTGAAGGAGATCACCTAGGAAATCAATGCAGGTAGAGAAAGGAGTTATTTTGATTTAAATGCAAGAGAGAAAGAGGATCAAGCAAGGGAAACGTAACCTTGCAAACGTAACCTCGCAATTGTGAGGATGATGGAGGACCATGCAGCATTTTTTTCTGTTGTACATGGGATCACTGAGTCAAAACCTACTCCATGGTGCCTAACAACAATAACATGTTGAAATAGATAGGAACTCTCTTGAAGTGAATTTTTATCACTAACATTTGGTAGTTAATGGTTCCCTATTTACTAGAAGAATTTTGGCCTTTGGGACTCCACTCTTGTCTGTTCCTATGCAAGGTTACGTTTTCCTTGCTTGATCCTCTTTCTCTCTTGCATTTAAATCGAAATAACTCCTTTCTCTACCTGCATTGATTTCCTAGGTGATCTCCTTCAGTCTCTTCATTTGAAATGCTTGATTCTATTTACGATTCTGACCTGTTTGCTGAATTGCAGTCTTTTTTTATCCTTCATCTACTCTATTTCTCTAGTTGGATGTCTAATGAGCATCAGAAACAACCTATGTCAAATCAAATTCTTGATTCTGTACCCTTTAGCCTCTCTTCCATCTATCTTCTTCACCTCACTAAATTGTGGTTCCAGTCACCCAGTTATAGAGGCTAGAAAAATCATAATTATCCTTGACTCCACTCTTATGCCCCTTATGCATCCACCGTCAAATTCTATTCCTCTACCACAAAAAAGTGCCCAGAATCCTGCTGTGTCTCAACACCTTCACAACCTTCTCTATTGCCATTTCTCTGCTAACATCTGTCATCTGAACTGTTGTAATGGCCTTCTAACCAATTTCCTTGCTTTTATCTTGATCCTTTATATCCTATTCTTCACAGGCCAAAAGAGTAATATGTTTAACAGCTTAGTTTGATCACATTATTCCTCTGTTCACTGGTGTTTTCCCATATCACTTAGGACAAAAGGCGTAGTCCTTCCTAGTATCACCAAGACCTTAGATAATCTGATGGTTGATTACTTTTCTGATGTCACATCCTCCCTTTTTCCTCATGACTGTCTTAACTCTTGTCCCACCAGTTACCGCACCATTCTTGGAATATTCCAAGCACTTCCCACCTCAAGGTGAAGCTCTCTGCAGATATCCCCATGGCTATCTCTTCCTGGAGATCTACTCAATGTCACTCTCATGGATTGAATTATTTTCCCCCAAAAATGTGTGTATCAGTTTGGCTGGGCCATGATTCCCAGTACTATATGATTGCCTATGATTTTGTCATTTCAGAGGATTTTTCTGTGTGTTGTAAACTGTACACTATGTTTTAAGCCAATCTCTTTTGAGATAACAAAAGAGAGAAGTTATCAGAGAGACACAGGAATTTCAAACTACCAAGAAAGTATTGCTGGGACCAGAGTATATCCTTTGGACCTGAGGTTCCTGCACTGAGATGCTCCCAGACCAAAGGAAGATTTGCAACACAAGGACCTTCTCCAGAGCTGATGGAAAGAGAAAGCCTTCCCCTGGAGCTATTGCCTGGGATTTAGACTTCTATCCTACCGGACTGTGAAAAAAGCAAACTTCTCTCTTAAAGCCATCTATTTGTGGTGTTTCTGCTACAGCAGCATTAGATTACTAAAACAGAGGATTATGCAAATGAGGTGTTGTGGCTCACCGAAGGGACTGAATAGCTTGCTAATAATGTAAATAAAGTGCAAGACACCCTTGTGGGGTGGGACTATGCAAATAATGTACCTAGAACTCTAACAAGGGGATTGGTCAGTTTTGCCATCCTGCAAGCCTCAAAAGAGAGCCAATCCCAGAGCAGAGGAGGACCTCATGACAACCAAGAAGAAGAGATGAGAGTAAAATTTGTCCTTTGGACTCAAGATCCCTGCACTGGGAGCTTCCTAGACCTAGGAGACAGAGAGAGTCAGCAGAGGCAGCAGAACCAGGACAGGCAGGGAGAGCTGCAACACTATAGACGACAAGGAGAAATGGCAGCAGCACAGGCAAGAGGACCAGGAGATTGGTCAGAGAATCACAAAGAATGAGACAGCTGAGTGTCTTCAAGCAGGAGGTTTGCTGGTGGAGTGCGGTGCCTCAGACACTTATCAGCAGACTGGAAAGAGTATTGCAACCCTTGCCTGAGAAGGGCAGATGCCCAAGGGGCTGAGGGGCAACAGACCAGGGAGATGCCTGACTTCAGCATGGCTGAGAAAAAGCTGTCCTAATTAAAGAACTGCATCTTGAGCATTCCTGTACCTGGACTGTAATCTGTTACTTCCATAATAAGCCCATAACTGTGAATATAGTCTGTGACTTCTGTGTAGCCGCTACAATGAATCACTGAACCCAGCATAGGAGTAGAGAGTGCCATGAGAGGGATAGACAAAGCTAAAATTTGTAAAAAGTGTTGGAGGTTGGAGGTATGTCTGACCTCAGCTTCATGGGAATCAACCTTCGGCTGCTGATGCTGAATTCTCTCTTCCTCTTATGGAGTTAGAAGAGGTCAAGTGCTTTTGACCACCATTTTTACAGGCTGAGACTATGCAGATGAGGTGCTTGTGGCCTACCAACAGGACTGCACAGCTTGCTAAAAATGCAAACAAGGTACATGGTACTCTTGTTGGGGTAGGACCATGCAAACAAGGTATATGGAACACTAATGAGGGGATTGATCAGTTTTGCCATCCTGCCAGGTTAAAATGAGACATTCCAGAGGTGGAAAGAGGGATTTGACTACCACAAACAAGAGATGGGAGCATAACATGTCCTTTGGGCTAGATTTTCCATGTTGAGAACTTTCTAGACCTAGGAGTCACAAAGAAAGAGCTGTAACACTGGAGATGCTACAAGACAGCAAGGAGCTGCAGCACAGAAACGGTGACAGCAGAATCAGCCTTGGTCTGATGCTGACAGTGATTCTGTCTCTTCCCCCTCCTGAAGTCAGAGGAGGTCAGACACTCCCTTACCACCATTTTTACACTTGTCCGTTGTATACAACACCACTCCCTGATCTTTATTCTCTGCTTTCTTACCCTGCTTTGTTGTTATTTTTTTCCATAAGGTCTACCATACTAACATATAAAGATGATAAGAAGAGGGACTTGGTCTACTTTTGTTCACTGCTCTCTTCAGTGACTAGAACAGTGCCTGACACACAGTAAACTCTCAATACATGTGTTGAATGAATGAATGTCATAACAACAAAAATGGAGTAATTGTGAATGATACCCAGCATTTCTTTCTATTTGATGAGGAAAGCTGGGAGTGGAAAATAATAGGATTTCTTAGTTCTCAGGACCTCAAGACCCCATCTTTTGTGAGGTTGGTAGGATAGCAGAGAAGAATGTAGGAAAAGATTTAGAACTCTAGGGAATTGACAGGAAATTTAGAAAGACTGGAATACTTGTGTATTTCCAAAGAACAGAATGCTTGTAAATTCCCAAGCTGAAATCTTTGTCTCAAATTGAGAAACTGTTGTTCACTTTAACCACAGCAGTATTGTTAAACAAATCTAATTTTTTTATTATGTGAAATTGCATGCCTACCTGTCTACAACTCTATCGTCTCTCCTCACCCTGTGACAGCACACTCCTACTTTTCACTCTTTGCTTCTAGTATCCTCTTAATGAACACCTGTCTCCTCCTCTTCTCCCTTTCCTCTCCCCTCTAGAAAGACACCAGTGGGACAGCTTCTTATAAAAGCATAAAACCGTAAAGTACCACATGCTCACCCTGTGTTCCTGAGTCCAGTTCATTCTTTGTCTGAAGTGTTGACCTCAGTACTGGTTTCAGGTCCAGGGCAGCAGCAAGTCTAGGAGCCATCTTCCCAGGAGACCCTCCAGATTGTTAGACCATCAATTCTGGTCTTTTTAGCAAAACTCTTGATCTGCACACCTCTTTTTCTTTTTCTGCATCAGAGACTGTACCTTGAGTGCCTATCAAGGCTGTCTTTGGTGGTGGCCAGGCACCATCTGTTTCTTCTGATCTCATGCTGACTCAGTCTCCCAAATATACAGGTCTGTCTTATCTCCTGGGCTCATTTTTTCTACTGTTTTTAATTATCGATTGTCATCTTCCCAGGTGGGTTGGGACCAACTGATGTTTCTCAGATGGGAGCTTGCTGGCTTTTAAGACCCCAGACAGTACTCACCAATATGGGGTGCTGAAGACTCTCTTAGTAAAAGACTAGTTATGCCAATTGACCTCGATGTGGTCCCCAGGCCCCTGTACCTGCTACTGTTTATGATGTAGTCCAGTTATGCTGACCTGCCTTATACTGCATGCTCCTTTATACTCCCTTCACCCAACCAAATTTCTATCTACTATATAATCTGTGAACAACTCTCCACCTCTATCCCCACTCTTGTAGCCATCAAAGAGTCTTTTTTTGTGTGAATAGGTCCTTTTTTAAGTCCTTAGAAGAATAGTGATCTCACACGATACTTGTCCGTTTGCAGCTGACTGATTTCACTCAGCATAATGTCTTCTAGTTGATACCAGGTTATGTGATGGGTCCTAAAACTGCCACTGTTCTTTGCCATTGCATAGCGCTCCATTGTGTATGTATACCATAGTTTGTTTATCCATTCTATTGTTGATGTGCATCTAGGTCAATTTCATCTTTTTGCTACCATGGACAGTGCTGCAATAAATATTCTTGGGCATGTATCTCTTCATGTGACAGCCATTATCTCTGCAGGATATATTTCAAGCAGTGGGATTGCTGGAGCATATGGTATTTCTATTCCTAGCTTTCTAAAAAAGCACCAAATTGCTTTTGAAATAGGTTGTATCATTTTACATTCCCACCAGTAGTGTAGGAAAGCTCTGGTTCCGCCCCAGAGCCTCTTCAGCACTTGTTGTTTTGTGTTTTTGGATTAGTACCAATCTCATTGGGGTGAGAGAGTATCCCATTATAGTTTCAGTTTAGGTTTCTATAATAGCTAATAATCGTGAACATTTCCACATTTGCCTTTTAGCTGCCTGAATGTCTTCTTTGGTGAGGTGTCTGTCCATCTCTTCTGCCTATTGTTTAATTGAGTTATTTGTCTTTTTCTTGTAGATATTTTGCTGTACCTGGTAGATTATGGAAATTAGATGTCTATCCAATATGTAGTTGCCAAATAGTTTTTCCCTTCTGCAGGCAGTCTTTTAACTCTCTTGATTTTAACTCTCCCTCTTTGTATGAGCATGTGTTTGATTTTTAGTAGTTCTCACTTACCCATTTTCTCTTCAGTTGCTTGTGCATTGTAAGATTGTGTAGTCTGTATAAGGCATGTATCAGAAATCCCATTGTTGTCCTTATTTTTTCTTCCATAATCTTTATTGTTTTAGATTTGGTATTTAAGTCTTTGATCAATTTTGAGTTAGTTTTTGTGTAAAGTGTGAGATACGGGCCTTGTTTCAGTTTGCAGCAGATAGTTGTTCAATTTTGCCAACACCATTTGTTAAACAGACTGTTTTTATCCTAGCTTACAACCTTCGGGCCTTTGTTGAACATCAACTGCTCATAGGAAGATGGTGGTATTTCTGGATTCTCTATTCTCTTCCATTGGTCTACACATCTGCATTTGTACAAGTACCAGGCTGTTTCGGTTACTGTGTCAGTGTAATAGGTTCTAAGGCTGGGTAAGTCCTCCCACTGTGTTCCTCTTCTTTAGGAGTGCTCTGCTTATCTGGGATTTCTTCTCTTTCCAAACAAAGTTAGTGATTTGTTTCTGCATCTCATTAAAAAAATGAGACTGAAATTTGTACTAAGATTCAATTGTAGTATAGATTACTTTGGGTAGAACAGACATTTTCACAGCGTTAAGTAAGTTTCTCCACTAACCTAAGTCTCTTCTTGTTTCTTGCAGTAGGGTCTTATAATTTTCTGTGTATAGGTCTCCTACATGTCTGGTTGGATTTATTCTAGGTATTTTATCTTCCTGAGGGCTTTTGTAAATGGTATTGATTTGGTGATTTCCTCTTTGATGATCTCTTTGTTGGTGTAAAGGAATCAATTGGATATAAGATAAACATAAATAAACCAATTTATGTTTATCTTGTATCCAACACTTCGGTGAACTCTTCTGTTACTTCCAGTAGTTTATCTATGAATTTCTTAGGGTTTTCTGTGTATACAATCATATCATCTGCAAATAGGGAAGCTATTATTTCTTTTTACCAGTGCAGATGCTCTTTATTTCTTTGTCTTGTCTGATTGCTCTGGCCAGAACTTGTAACACAATGTTGAATAAAAGTGGTGACAGTGCGCACTCTTGTCTGATTCCCATTCTCAGGGAATTCCTTCGGTCTCTCTCCATTCAGAATGATGTTGGTTGTTGGCTTTGCATAGATGCTCCTCACTGCATTGAGAAATTTCCCTTCTATTCCTCTTTTGCTGAGACTTTTTAAGACTAATGCATGTTGGACTTTGTCAAATGTCTCTTCTTCATCAATTGGTCAAAACAAGTGATTCTTACCTTTTGGTTTACTTACGTGGTTGCTCACACTAATGGCTGAATGAGCCCTGCATCCCTGGTATGAATCATTACTTGGTGACAATGAATTATTTTTTAGATATGTTATTGAATTCTATTGGCAAGGATTTTGTTAAACATTTTTGCATCTAGGTTCATGAGAGATACTGATCTATAATTTTCTTTTTTTGTGGGATATTTACCTGGCTTTGGTATCAGGGTCATTCTGGCTTCAAAGAATGAATTTGGGAATATTCCATCCTTTTCTATGTTGTGAAATATCTTCAGTAGTGTTGGAATTAACTCCTTTCTAAAAATTTGGTAGAATTCTCCAGTGAAGCTGTCTGGACTAGGATTTTCTTTGGTTGGTAGTTCTTGATCACTTTTTCAACTCTTCTTCTGTGATGGGGTTATTAAACTGTTCTACTTCTCTTTGTGATAATTTTGGTAGGTGATGTGAATCTAGAAATTTGTCCATTCCTCTAAGTTTTCCAATCCACTACAGTACAATTTTTCATAGTATTTTGTTATAATACTTTTATACTGTTATAATAGTTTTAATTTCAGTTGAGTCTGTTGTGATGTCTCCTGTCTTGTTTCTTATTTGGGTTATTTGTTCCCTTTCCTGTTTTTCTTTTCTGAGTTTAGCCAATGGCTTATCCACTTTTCTGATCTTTTCAAAAAACCAGCTTTTGGTTTTGTTAATTCTTTCAATTGTTTTTCTATTCTCTAATTCATATAGTTCTGCTCTAATTTTTATTATGTTTTCTTCTGGTATCCAAGGAGTTCTTTGTTTTTATTTTTCTATTTGTTTGAGTTACAGGGTTAATTCTTTGGTTTGGGCCCTTCACTCTGAATGTGTGCATTTATAGAGATAAATTGACCTCTGAGCACTGCTTTTGCTATATCTCATGAGTTTTGGTAGGACGGGTTTTCATTCTCACTTGATTCCATGAATTTCTTTATTGTATCCTTGAATTCTTCTATACCCCATGAATTTGTGAGGAAGGTCTTATCTGGTTTTCATGAGTTTGAATTTCTACCCTTTTTTTTTTCTGCTGTTGATTTCAACTTCTTTGCCTTTACGGTCTGAGAAGATGCTTTGTAATAATTCAATGGTTTGGATTCTGTTGAGAGTTGCTTTAGGGAATAATATGTGGTCTATTCTAGAGAATGTTCCATGTGTGTTGGAAAAGAAGATATACTCATCTGGTGTTGAGTAAAAAGTCCTGTATATATCTATCAGGTTGAATTGGTCAACTGTCACAATAAGATCTTCTATATCATTACTTAGCTTTTTTCTGGATATTCCATCCATTACTGAAAGTCAAGTGTTGAAGTCTCTTACTATTATTGTGGAGTGATCTATGTCATGCTTCAACGTTGTCAGCCTTTGTTCAATGTATTTAGGTGCTTTGATATTAGGTGCATGAATATTTAATACTGGTATCTCCTCATATATTGAAACTTTAATAGCAATAAATAGTGACCATCCTTGTCCACAATGGTAGATTTTACTTTAAAATCTATTTTATCTGAGATTAATATTGCCACTTCTGTTCTTCTCTGCATGCTGTTAGTTTGGTAAGTATTTTTACATCCTTTGATTTTCAGTTTATTCATATCTTTGAAACTATGGTGTGTTTCTTTTAAGCAGCATTTAGACTGATTGTATTTTTTGATCCAATTTGTTATTCTCTGTCTATTAGAGCATTCAATCCATTTACATTCAGTGTAATTATTGGTAGATATGTACTTAGTGCTGTCATTTTCTTGTCTTTATTTTTGTGTTATCAACAGCACTTGGCTTGGCTTGGTTGACATTTTCTTTGCTCCACTTAATAGTCTGATCTGGATCATTTTTCTTTATGAGTTTTCTTTTCATCCTTTTATATGTTGGTTTTGTGTCTATTGAGACTTCTGTATTGTATTTCTTGTTTTGATAGGTAGTACTGTTAATTCACTTTGTGGCTACTCCTTTCCTCTCCCTCATGTTCTGTGTTTAACCCCCCTATCTGCAACTCCTTCTGCTTTCCTTGCCTGGTGACAGCACAGTCCTCCTTTTCTTTCTATACATATAATATCCTCTTAACAATCTCCTATTCCCTCGTCTCCACCTTCACCTCTGCTGTCTAGTAAGAGGCCAGGAGAACAGCATCCTATAGGTGCATAGAACCATAAAGTGCACACACCATATAGTCACATTGTGTCCCTGAGCCCAACCCATTCCTATCCAAAGAGTTGACCTCAGTAATGATTTCTGGTCAGGGGCAGCATCAGGTCTAAGGATCATGCTCCCAGGGAAACCCCCAGGCCATTGTAAGTTTTGCATATCTTAACTTCCTTTCCATCTTAAAGGTCTGTGAATACTACGATATGCCCCTCTTTATAGTATAATCCTGTCATAGTGTACATGACAACATGTTACATGTTTCCCTAACTTTAATGTTTTAGCTTTGATTGAGCCTTGTGACTTCCCTACTAAGTAGGAGTCTGGATACTGTGCTCTGCAGTGCATCCTGGAGTATACATCTGGTGCTATTGATTTTCTAAACAAAGAACTTCCTTCAATGTATCTTATAATTTTGGTCTGGTTTTTGCAAACTCTCTAAGCTTCTGTTTATCTGGGAATGTCTTAATTTCGCCATCACACATGAGAGACAATTTCACAGGATATATAATTCTTGGTTGGAAGTTTTTTTCCTTCAAGGCTTTTATGTGCCCTCCCATTGCCTTCTTGCCAACATGGTTTCAGCTGAATATTTAGTGGCCAGTCTAGAATACTTCCCTTTGTACATTAGTTTTGGTTTAAGCCCAGTTGCCTTTAAGAGCCTCTCCTTATGTTTCATTTTATTAAGTTTGATTATACTGCTTCTTGGTGTCTTTCTTTGGGGATCTACCTTTAGTGGAGTTTGATAAGCATCTTGAATGGCTATCTTCTCTGTTCATGATGTCTGGGAAGATTTCTGCCAGCAGCTCTTCAACACCTCTGTCTGTGTTTTCTGCTATCCTTCCCTATTCTGGAACTCCAATTACTCATAAATTGTTTCTGTTAATAGAGTCCCACATGATTCTTAATGATTCATTTTTCTTGATTCTTTTATGTGATTTCTCTGCTTAAATGCTGATGTCAGTTGCTTTATCATCAGTCTCGCTTATTCTGCATTCCATTTCTTTTATCCTGCTCCTTTGGCTTTCAACAGAATTGTCTAACTCTGTAATTTTATTATTGATCTTTTGAATTTCAGATCATTGTTTTTGTAGAAGTTTATATAGCTTGTTTAATTTTCATCTTGTTTTGTTGCACTTTGTCTAATCTCCCTCCTAAGATCTGGACGAGTCTATACATAATTCTTTTGTATTCTACCTCTGACAATTTCAGGAAGGCTTCTTCATCTGGGAATTTTTTTTGTTTCTTTATTTTGGGAGTTTTCTGGAGCCATGGTGGTCTTTTTCTTTAAATAGTTAGATGTTGATTGTTGTCTTCTAGCTGTTAGAAAGCTGTTCAGCTTCTCCACTGTGGTGTGAGCAGAACCTATGGCATATCCCAGAGAAGGGAGAGGGTAGGAGTGCTGCTGCACTTGGCTACCAGGCACCACTGTGTTCTCTAGGTGCAACTATCTTAAGTATAGTTTCTTTGCTGAGAGAGACCTGTCCAGTCAGATGGTGCTGTTCAGTTTGGCAGCTGGCCCCAACTGGGCCCTCAGGAATGGCAGGCTTTGCCTCTGGCTGATAAAGATGGTGACCTACTTGAGCAGACTCTCCAGATTCATGCCAGCAGACACTCTGGTATAGCTCAGAGAAAGGTGGGGGAAGGACCCTGCCACACTCAGCCAACAGCTACTGCTGTGTTCTTTAGATATGGCTGTCTTAAGAACAGCTTTTCTGCTTAGACAGACGCTGTCCAGCCAGGTGTTGCTGCTTGGCATGGCAGCCAGTCCCAGCTGGGCCCTCAGACTTGGTAGAATCTGCCTCCAGCTGACAAAGATGGCGACCAACTTGCAGAGTTTCTCCAGAATGGTGCCAGCAGACTCTACGGCATGGCTTAGAGAAGGGGGTGTGTGTGTGTGAAGAGCATCACTGCACTTGGGTGCCAGCCACTGCTGCATTCTCATGGTGCAGTTGTCTTAAAAATGGTTTCTCTACTGAGAGGTGCTGTGCAGTCAGGCACTGTTGCTCAGCATGGCAGCTGGCCCCAGCCAGGCCCTCAGGCATGGACAAGTCTGTCTCTCAGCTGAGTAAGATGGCATGCTACCCGTGCCACCTCTCCTGTGCTGTACCAGCAAAATCTATGGTGAAGTTCAGAGAAGAGAGAAAGGAAGGGCATTGCTAAACTTGGCTGCCAGCCTCCACTGGGCTCTAGATATGACTGTCTTAAGTACAGCCTCTCTGTTGAGAGAAACTCTGTCCACTCAGGCACTGCTACTCAGTGTGGCAGCCAGCCCCAGCTAGGCTCTCAGGTGCAGCAGCTCCAGTCCCAGTCTCCCAGTTGATGAAGATTTTGTATGTACCTGTAAGCCTCCCCACTGTCACAACAGCAGGAGCAGGACCCTTGGTGCTGCTACCTTGCTTCTAAGAAAGGTAGTTTTCCCCTTCCTGTCACCCAGTCTAATCTCACAACTTTCTGTCTGATCTTGGGGCTCCTAAAATGTCCACTCCATTCAGTTGTCCTTCTAGGTCTTAATTCTCAGATGGAATCAAGGAGAGTGTGATGGGTCTGCCACCTTGCCTCTGCCTCACAAGTTTAATTTTAAAAAAATGGCATTTTTTAATACTTTCTTCTTTTTTAAAGAACCACAGTTTTTGGTTAATAGACAAGCACTTAACTACTTGGCCACCACAGCTGCCCCCTCCAAATAGAGTATGTTGTGCAAAAGTGGTCATATAGTAGCTGATATCCTTATGGATGTGATTTTGCATGCAATTAGCAGATAAAATATTTCTTCATAAAATAGTTAAGCATAACACATAACATTAAATGTGAAAGACAAAACTGTCAATTTCAAGTCTACTAAAAATACAAGAACATTTTAATACTTTTCTCACTAATATATATGAGTCACTGTTTAATCAAAGTTTTGGACATTTTGAACAGAATGATTTTTTTCAGTTGACTGTGAAATACTTATATGGGTGTTAAAATGTTCCTGGAAATGCCCATTCCTTGAATAATCTGGTACTTTGGGACTTCATCAAAACTGGCTGCAACCCTGATGAAGATATATTTTTATGGTGGGACAGTGACTTCTCGGTGTCATAGCCCACAATGACACCCTTGCTGGTAAAGCACCACATGCTAGCTCTTCAGCCTGTCCAGCAGCCGTGTGTGCTTCCTTTTTACGGCACCACCTCCTCTGCTTCTCTTGTCAGAGGTTGTTACAGATTGAATTGTGTCTCCAGGCCCCCAAATGTGTTGGAATCCTAACCCTTACATTGGTGGGTGTAATTCCATTTGAAGGGTTCTCTTCATTATGTTAATAAAATCATGTCAGTCCAGGATGTGTCTTAAGCCTAACGACTTTGAGATACAAGAAGAGAAGAGTAAACACAGAGAAGAAAGCACAAATAAGAAAGCTAGATGCCATACAAAGATCACCAAGTAACAGAGGAAAAGACGTTATAAAATCAATAAAACATTTCCCCCAGCGGGAACAAATTTCCCCTGGGGCTAGCACGTTGAATTTGAACTTTTAGCCTTGTAGATAGTAAGAAAATATTTTTGTTGTTGTTGTTAAAGCCATCGTTTTGTGGTATTTTTGTTACAGCAGTACTAGGAAGCGAAGACAGAACACTATCCTCTGACCTTTGTGATGGAAGGCCCAGGGCTGAGGTATGTAGCAGAATCAGGTGGACGAAGTCCTGTATGTGTCACTCAGTGTCTGACAGACTTCAGGCAAGTAAAGTGGCCTTTCTGAGCTTCATTCCTCATCCACAACAGAACAATGATCATCATAGTACCTCCCAGAACAGTTATGAGACATATAATAATGTCAAGTAAATAATTATTCATGCAAATCATCTTTTTTATTTTTACATGAGAAAAAATGCTTTGAAAGGATGCTTAGTAATTCATAACAAGGATTCCAAACAGTCTTACACTGATTCTTCATTGCCCAAATCTCCAGCGTTCCACAAGGGGCCAGGTGCAGGGTTGGGCTATGGTCTGGCTGTTGATGGGTACAATATGGAGACAGAACAAATGGCCTGAATATCCGAAGTGTTAGAGGGTAGATAGGGTCTGAAGGCCCTAATGAAAACCACAGAGCTCTCTAAAGGCCCTCAGGCTAGCTATAGAAATTGCCTTCATTTCCAAGAGCTGTCTTTCCAGGGAGTATGACATGGCCCTGGCAGATGAGGAGGCCATATCTTTCTCTGACACTGTGGCCAGTTCTCTTCCCTACACATTAATCAAAGTGGTTTCTACTGATACTACGTTCTGCTGAGGTGGCTGTGAGTCAAGGACTGGGCTTCCCCCTAAATACACGCAGTGTCTAAAAGTTACCTCTGAGGCAGCCAGGGTGAGAACAGGTCTCACATCTCTGTGGTGTTTTCCAGTTTCTGGGCTCTTTCTCTCATGTTCTCTATGTGGTCTCCACCAATGTGTGGATTTCCTTTGAGGAAGGGGCTCTGGGACAGTGCCCTATATGACCAAATCCCCATGTGCTGACTCCCTACACCCAAAGGTCTGTCTCAAGTACTAGAGTGGAAAGTCCTAGCCTGGGTACTCCCCATTTGTCATTAATGTGACTTGTGTCACCCGCTGTACTATGTGTTGAAGATACAGTTGAAAGAGAATTGTCTGCCTTAAAAAAAAATCATGATCTATTGAGGGAGACATACATAAGCTGACATGATAATGCAGAGGGCAAGGACTGCAATGGGTGGAATTCTGGGAGTTTTAGAGCACTGAATAATTCTAATGTGGGGTCTGCCACTATAAACCACCTCAATTCTAGGAAATTAGGATACAACTGCTTGCTCTGGCCCATCTCCTAGCTTGTTGTGAGGCAAAAGTGTAGAATGGGTATGAAAGCACTAAAGAGCGATATGACAGTGACCACAACATAGAATAGGGTAGCTGGGAGATAGGATGCCTCTGTCATTGAAGTCCTATGTAGGGCTTCTAGCAGTGCCCTTAGATTTAGGGCTAGCCAATTGTCTTCTCTAGCTCAGCTTCACGACTTCTGCAGTGCAAAAGATAAGGCCAAGGGGCAGGTAGCAGAGGAGGCTTGGGCACCCTAGGTCCTGTGCCTGCTTCAGCAGAAAATTTCCCATCCCAGAACAGTTATAAAGTTAGGGTGTCTCCAGGTAAGGCCTGTCTTGCTGGAGACCCAGCCTGTCTTGCTGTTGGTCCATGGTTCCCCTCTTGGTCTCATCACCATCTCTTCTGCTTCAGAGTATGCTCATTTCCGTATTTCATGAAAGGAGAAGATAACTACATGCTTTCTGTGATAATTCTTCATTCAGCTTCTACTTTGATAAGCTGGGGCATGGAGTAGGAGGCTACACAAGAAATGTTCAACAAGATCATGGTCAGTACCTATACTCACCAAATCCCATTGCCACTGAGTTAATTCCAAATCACATCGACTCTATAGGACAGAGTAGAACTGCTCTGTAGAATTTCCAGGGAGCTGCTGGTGGATTCAAACCGGTAACCTCTAGGTTAACAGCCCAATGCTTAACTGCCGTGCCACTAAGCTTCCATATCCACTCAGACTGTCCAGATTTCTAGTCTGACCTACAGCTCACAGCACAGCTCTCCTGCTCATGCCTCCCCTTAGCTTGACTCCCTGATTTACAGTCTGACTTCCTGCCCCTGACAGGATGTGCAATGGTTAAGCACATAGGCGCTCCAGTCACATTGTTTGGATTTGAGTGCTGTTTAAGTGCTATGGTTGCTATCCAGAAGGCTGACAGTTCAAATCCACCAGTTGCTCCTTGGAAACACTATGAGGCAGTTCTGTTCTGCCTTTAGGATCACTCACTACAAGCTGCAATCAGCTCAATGGCAGTGAGTTTGGTGTTTTTGGTTTTCTGTTCATTACTCTTTGTTTGGTCTTGGGCAAGTTAATTTTAATGCTTTCTAACTCAGTTTCCTCATATGGAAAGTTGGAATAACTATAGTCATGCATTTAAGTGTTAAAAAAGATTATTCATGAAAAAAGAAGTGTAGGTTTGGCCTCCCAGTAAATCCTCAGTAAACATTAGCTATTGTTTTAGTTAACTCATTTTGAACAACCTCTAATCACTTAGGCCTTGAGTTAGACATTAGTGATAAAAAAGATGAAGTCATAATCTCGGTCTTCAAGTAAGCTACATGCCTGAACCATCTTTTCTCTTGCCTTTCATCCTTAGTGTTGATGTTCCAGCATCCTAAATTCACTGCAGAAAAGTCACCATGCTCTGTCAGGCAGCCACCTGAAAAACCATTGCCTACGAGTTGATTCCTACTTATAATGATGCTATAAGATAGAGTAGAACTGCCCTATTATCATGGATTGAATTGTGTCTGCCTAGAAATGTGTGTAGCTGTTTGGCTAGGCCATGGTTCCTCCTATTATCTATGTTCCTGTAGGTTGTAAATCCTGCTTCTGTGATGTTAATGAGGGAGGATGGGCAGCAGTTGTGTTGGTAGGGTAGAGCTCCATGTGTAAGATGGTAGTGTGCCTTGAGGCAATCTCTGGGAATATAAAGGAAGGGGATGCAAGCAGAGCTTTGGGACCTCAGAGCACCAAGAAACTGTTCTGGAAGCCAAGTGCATCCTTTGAAAAGCACCTGAGGTTCCAGTGCCTCAGAAGCTGCCAGTCCAGGGGAAGACTGATAACAAAGAGCTTCCTCCAGAGCCACTAGAGAAAGACTCATTCTGGAATTGATGCCTTGAATTTGGACTTGTAGCTTACTGAACTGTCACAGAATAAAACATCTCTTTTTAAAACCATCCACTTGTGATAAGTTCTGTTACAGCAGCACTAGATGACTAAGACACCCATAGAGTTTCCAAGGAGTACCTAGCAGATTTGAACATCAATCTTTCAGCAGCCATAGCACTTAACCACTATGCCCACAGCATCGATAAACTGATCCTTGCTCTGAGCTTGCAAGGCTCTTTGCTACCCTCTGCTGACGTATATGCCACACAACAGGCTTTTGGGGAAGGAAGCTGTGAGTGACAAACTGACAGATGCCCACTATGGCTGGCTCCTGTTTGCCCAGGGCTCATATAACCAATTGTACATGCGGACATTATGTTTAAATATATTTCTTAAATGTATATGTATATACCTATTTCTGTTTTTTAGCAAATCCCCGTTTTACCTATGGCTTTACTTCCTCATTTTTTTTTCTTCCTCTGTGTGTTTTCACTGTATGCCTTTAAAAGACCCACTGGCATTGAGTCACTTCTGCCTCGTAGCAACCCTATAGGATGGAGCAGAGCTGCTCCATAGAGTTTCTAAGGAGTACCTGCTGGATTTGAGCTGCCTGCCTTTTGGTTAGCAGATGTAGAACCTAACCACTAAGCCACCAATATACCTTTAGCCACCCTTGTGCCTCTAGTATAGAGGCTTCAATGAGGATGCCTTGTTTTGGCTACTGCACACCCCTCACAGGTGCACCGCCTATTTTGGACAATGCATCCTGTTTGTTTGCTGATCTGTTCATGACTGAGAGATAGAACACTGTGTCCCATAAGTCATACAAGGAAGCTTGAAGTCAGGGTACAAACTGCTGTGAGAAGTAAAATGTAAGGGTGATGTTTACTGGCCTGTTTACTGGAAAGTGAGGAACTTACCTCCTGAGAATATAAGAGCATGGTCAGCATTCCACTCAAGTAACGTCACCAAAAAGAATGTAACCGAAAGAATAGTGCAGTAACTGTGAAACCAATTTAATTCCTTTCAGTTTATTATTACTTTAGTAGAAAACCTGGGCACCTTTGTTCTGGATCACTGCCTATGAAGATTGAACTCACCTGTGATTCTGCAAAACACCAAAGAAGGAAGAGGGCCTCTTTCTACACTCCTTCAACCTCCCAGAAAAGATCTTAAAGGAGCTTGGTAAAATAGCCTCTTCTTAGAAGTTAACTGAGTTGGTGAAGAAGCAGAAACAGGAATCAGGTTTGAATTAAAATATAATTATTGTATTTCTCAGTTAAATGGTGAGTAGTGCCTGAGTCAAGGCATCTAACCACTCCTGCCTTATTTCCATGGAAGAGACCAGTAGGAAACAGGAGTAGATGGAAAACTTTTTAAAAGATCTGATGGAGCTGAGCATTTTTATGGATACTACAGTAGATAAACACAACTTTTTCCTAAGATAGGAGGACACAGGTTAAGGTGATCTATACAAATTTATTTTTTCTGCAGAGCAGGCAGTTGGCTGGATTTTGTAGCAGGGAACTTAGTTTAATTGGAGGAGTAGGCAAGGCTGTCAACCGAC
This sequence comes from Heterohyrax brucei, assembly GCA_028571685.1. Taxonomy (NCBI): domain Eukaryota; kingdom Metazoa; phylum Chordata; class Mammalia; order Hyracoidea; family Procaviidae; genus Heterohyrax; species Heterohyrax brucei. The sequence continues at coordinate 190,950,546 of CM053140.1, read as the reverse complement.
AAATGGAGATGAGATGTGATGTGTACCTGAAGGGGCATGTATGGATTTCCAATGGTGTCTGAAGAGAAGAAATCTGACCAGAAAAAATTTAGAGAATTATTGGCAGCACTGAGGAGAGACATTGTATGTCTGGCATGGTGACTGCCAAAAGCTCTCAAACACATGGTCGGCATTCACTGCCTCCTCATCCTGCTCATCAACTTTCAATTTAGTCCTCTACATTGTGGCAGTAGCTGTCACTAGACAATGGGATTTACCCTCTTAAATGTGTCCCACAAGCCCCTTTTCAGTCTGGATAATATGAAGTCTGACAATTAAGTCAGTGAACTCATCCTAGAAAAAGCACTACATACCTCATTGTTGAATATCACCTATGGTCCCCTTTAAAGTACTCATCTTAGGAAGCTATGCATCAATGCCAGCACCTAGCCTACTCTTCAAAGCAATATTGGAATTCTTTTTATGGAATGGCCATCAGAGCTTTTGTTGTATTACCCTTGATGTCCTGAATGTCATCAAAATATCTTCTTTTCAACATTCCCTTTTTCTTTGGGTAAAGAAAAAAGTCATTGGGGGCCAAATCAGGTGAGTAGGTAGAGGGTTCCAATATAGTTGTTTGTTTACTGGCTAAAAACTCCCTCACAGACAGTGCTGTGTGAGCTGTGGCATTGTTGTGATATAAGAGCCATGAGTTGGTAGTGAAAAGATCAGGTTGTTTTGGTCGAACTTTTCCATGCAGCCTTTTCAGCACTTCCAAAGAGTAAACTTGGTTAACTGTTGGTCCAGTTGGAACAAATTCATAATGAAGAATCCCTCGGGTATCAAAAAAGTTTAGTAACATTGATTTGACTCTTAATCTAGACTGATGGAAATATTTTTGTCACGGAGAATTGGCTGACTTCCAAACTGCACTTTGATGTTTTGTTTCAGGGTTGTGTTGTTACATTCATGTTTCATCACCAGTGATAACACGGCCCAAAAATTCATCCTGCTCCTCCAGAAGGTCTTGGCAAACTTCAACTCTCCATTGCTTTTCCTCATTGCTAAGCTCTTTTGGGTCCATTTTTGCACACACCTTCCTCATACCAAAATTTTCAGTTAAGATTTTCCTATTTCTTTTTCCATGTTTCTTTGGTCTTTTACACTTCTCACAGTCAGCCAATGATTTTTATGCATAATTTGATGAATTTTTGTAATGTTTTCACCAGTTCTGCTTGTTACTGGCCACTCTGATCTCTCTTCATCAGTGACACTGTCCCTCCCCGCAGAAAAATGTTTAATCCATTTGTACACTGCCGTTCTGATCTACAGGGTTATTATGAGCCAGAATTGACTTGATAGCAGTGGGTTTGGTTTGGTTTGGTTTTCTTTATGTCATTATCCCCACAAACTTGGACTAATATGTCCCTGATTTCAACTTTAACATTTGTTGTTACTCTAATTCAAGCTCAGACATTCTTATGACGGCACACAAAATCATGCAACAAGATTAATGAATGCCCACTCAGCAAGACACCATCACACATTGACACAAACACAGCTGTGAGACACTGATATACCAAGGTTATGAAACTTCACCAAGTTGTTTGTACAGTACAGCCAATGTAAATGCATGGTGGCAAGTTTGTGAACTCAGTTGTAAGATCTCCTATGAAGACGTCTAGGATTGAATCCCAATTCCCCTCCTTACTAGTTACCTGAATGTGAACAATTTGGCTTCCCTGAGCCTCGGTGAGCTCATCTGTAAAATAACGGCTGTAATGGCTGCTTTGGAAGCCCTGGTGGTGTAGTGGTTAAGTGCTGTATCTGCTAACGAAAAGTTTGACAGTTTGAATCCACCAGGTGTTCCTTGGAAACCCTATGGAGCAGTTCTACTCTGTTCTGTAGGGTCACTAGGAGGTGGAATTGGCTGGACGGTGGGGGATTTGGTTTGGGGTTAAATGCCTACACTAAAGTTTCCCTTTGAGGTGTAAATAAGATGACATATGTGAAGCCATTTATTGAAAGCCTGGCTCATGTGCTTGTTAAATGGTATTTCTTTTCATTTTCCCCTTCATGTTTACCAATAATACCTATTTTTTTTTCTCAGCATGCCTCATCCTTCACTTTTTTATAATAACCTATAATCTGCTTTTGGACATTAATTATTTGGCATCCAAACATACTTTTTTGTAGAAAATGTTGTAAACAGGTTTAGACAATACCATCATGACCTGCTGTGCTCAGGTCTGCTGATGAGCATTCATGAACTTGTTACTAAGGTACTTAAGTCAGAGACACGCAATGGGCTGGGACTTATGAATGAATTAAAAGGAATTTTGACTGGTTTTCAGGTTTATCATGTTTGAGGTAATGGAATCAAAGAACAACAGTCCCACAGAGTTGATTATCAGATAGTCCAGTCTTCCATCCACGTCTGGGAGCAGGTAGTATCACTCTGTTGGCCATATGCACAGTTTATTAGTCGCCAATCTATAGTTTGAGTTTTACTGTTCCATGTACATTCAGCAGGCAAGACAATACATAAAACTGTATTTGTTCTTCCAGTTGAAATAAAAAGAGGGCAGAAAAAATGTGATTTAAATAAATAACCAGCGGTATACATAAAAACCTAAAAGGTGATCAGATTTTTGGAATAGATTGGAGGCCACAAAATATTCCACAATCACAGAGTATGTGATAGTTTATATTGCAGTATTGCATATATGAGTTATGAGTTCCTGAAGTGTGTGCATGCATAAACCAATTTGAAGTTGGAATCCTTATTCACTGGACATATCTAGTACATTGGTATTTGGGAATCTGTAGCATCAGCTGTCTCTACATAACAAAATTAAGTTCTGTTTCAAGCTTACTTTCTGTATTCAAATCCCAACTCTGTTACTAGGCTTAAGCATGTTATTTGTCCTTTCTGTCCTCATGGTTTCATCTGTAAAATACACACAGTAATTCAGAGTGTATAGCACAGTAAGAAATACTACAGGGTCACTATGAGTTGGGTTCAACTCAACAGCCATGGGTAAATACTCAAAACAGAAAACCAAACCCTTTGCCTTTGGATTGATTCTGCCTTATAGCAAACCCTATAGGACACAGTAGAAATATACCATGGGATTTCCAAGGAGTGACTAGTAGATTTAAGTTGCTGATCTTTTGGTTATCGGCCATAGATCTTAACTACAGCACCACCAGGGCTCCAAATACACAGTAGGCCCTCAATAAATAAACTTATTATTACCAGCACTAGTTGCTATGTAGTAGATTCTGACTCGTGGCAACCTTATGTGTATCAGAGTAGAACTGTGGGTTTTTTTTTTTTCACGTGACTGAATTTTTTTTTTTTAATTTTTACTTTTATTTAACATAACTGAGTGAAAATGTACATTCACGTATAAACTTACATGCCCCTCTATGTGCAGCTTCCACTGCTCTCCCTGTCCGGTGACTGCACACTATTCCTCTCTCCTCCATACATGTCTCATCCTCCCAACAGTCTCCTTTTCCCTCCTCTCCGTCCACTCCCCTTCCTCCAGCCAGAGGTCAGCAAGATGATATCCTATAGATGTATATAACCATAAAGTACTTCCAATATATGGTTACTCTGCTTTGCCAAGTCCAATCCATTCCTGTCCAAAGAGTGGACCTTTGTTATAATTTATGGGAAAGGGCAACATCAGGGAAGGGGACCATGCTCTCAGAGGAACCCCCAAACCGCTGGACCATCAATTGAGGTCTTTTAGTGGAGATCTCATGATGTACCTCTTTTTATTCTTGTGTTGCCAGTGAGGCTCCTCTCTGTGAGTTCCGTCGTGGTTATCACTGGTGGTGGCCGGGCACCATCCAGTTCTTCCGGTCCCAAGTCGATGTAGGCACCCACTCTTGTGGGTCTCTCTGTCTTCTCGGTTGTCTTTACCGCATGCCATTTTGGCCCTCGGTGAGCATCCGTTCCTGCTGAGTTGGGACCATTTGCTGTGTCCTCGAATGGCAGCTTGGCAGCTTTTAAGACCCCAGACGCCACTCACCAATGTGGGATGCAGAGAGCTCTCTTTGCAAACGCTAGTTGTGCCAATTGGCCTGGAATTCGCCTAAGAGCATGGCTCCCCGCCCCCCGCCACAGCTACTCTATCCTGACAGTATTGAGTTAAGATGGAAGGAGTACTCAAGTTATGCTGAAGTCCACTTAATGTTGTTCTTGTTCCTAGTGTGTGCTGTCACTGCTTTCTCCCAACTAGATTTCTAGTAACTATCTAAACTAAACCCTCTCCCCTCGCCCTCCCTCCCTCCCCTCCCTTGCAGCTGTCAAAGAGTCTTTTCTTCTATACACAAGTCTGTTTCTGAGATCTTATCGTAGAGGTCTCATACAGTATTTGTCCTTTTGTCGCTGACTACTTTCACTCAACATAATGTCTTCCAGTTGAAACCAGGTTAGGAGATGTTTCCTGGAATCATTGTTATTCTTTATCATTGCGTAGTGCTCCATTGAGTATATGTACCACAGTTTACCTATCCATTCTTCTATTGTTGGGCATCTGGGTTGATTCCATCTTTTTGCTATTGTGGACTGTGCTGCGATAAACATTCTGGTGCATGTGTCCATTGGTGTGAAAGGCCTTGAATCTGTAGGATATATTCCAAGTAGTGGAATTACTGGGTCAAATGGTATATCAATATCCATTTTTTTAAGGAAGCGCCAGATTGCCTTCCAAAGAGGCTGGACCATTTTGCAACCCCACCAACAGCGTAGGAGGGTTCCAATTTCTCCACAGCCTCTCCAGCATTTGTTGTTTTGTGTTTTTTGGATCATGGCCAATCTTGTTGGGGTGAGATGGCATCTCATTGTTGTCTTGATTTGAATTTCTTTAATAACTAAAGATCGTGAACATGTCCGCATGTGTTTTTTGGCTGCCTGCATCTCCTCTTTAGTGAAGTGTCTGTCCATCTCCTTTGCCCATCGCCTAATTGGATGGTTTATCTTCTCCTTCTTGATACTTTGTAGTATCTTATAGATTATGGAGATCAAGCGTCGATCTGACACAGAGTTGCCAAATATTTTTTCCCACTCTGTGGGTGTTCTTTTAATTCTATTAATAAAGTCTTTGGATGAGCAAAAGTGTTTGATTCTTAATAGTTCCCATTTATCTATTTTCTCTTCTGTTGATTGAGGTTTCTTTGACAGATTTTGGAGTCTGTCCTCATTGTGTATTAAAACTTCCATTGTTGGTCCTACCTTTTCTTGGATGAGCTTTATCGTTTTAGGTTTGATATTTAGGTCTTTTATCCAGTTGGAGTTGGTTTTTGTATAAGGTGTAAGATATGGATCTTGATTCAGTTTATTGCAGATGGATAACCAATTTTGCCAGCACCATTTGTTGAAGAGACTGTTTTTAACCCAGTTTAATGTCTTAGGGCCTTTGTCGAATATCAACTGTTCATAGGCAGATGGTGTCATCTCTGGGGTCTCAATTCTGTTCCATTGATCGATCTGTCTGTTCTTGTACCAGTACCAGGCTGTTTTGACCACTGTGGCAGTGTAGTATGTTCTAAGGTCGGGTAATGAGAGGTCTCCCAGTGTGTTCTTCTTCTTTAGTAGTACCTTACTTATCCGGGGCTTCTTCCCTTCCCAAACAAAATTGGTGATTTGTTTCTCCATCTCATTAAAAAATGATGCTGGAACTTGTATTGGGATTGCATTATATAAATAAATTGCTTTGGGTAAAATAGACATTTTCACAATGTTAAGTCTTCCTATCCATGAGCAGGGTAGGTTTTTCCATTTATCTAAGTCTCTCTTGGTTTCTTGTAGTAAGGGCTTGTAGTTCTCTTTGTAAAGGTCTGTTGTTTCTCTGGTTAGATTAATTCCTAGGTACTTTATCTTCTTAGGGGCTATCATAGATGGTATTGATTTAATAATTTCCTCCTTAACAGTCTCACTGATGGTATAGAGGAAACCTACTGATTTACTTATGTTTATCTTGTATCCTGAAACTTTGCTGAACTCTTCTATCAGTTTGAGTAGCTTACTTATAGATTCCTTGGGGTTCTCTGTGTATACAATCATATCATCTGCGAACAGGGAGATTTTAACTTCCTCTTTGCCGATGCAGATGCCCTTTATTTCTTCGTCTTGTCTAATTGCTCTGGCTAGAACTTCTAGCACAATGTTGAATAGGAGAGGTGACAGTGGGCATCCTTGTCTAGTTCCTGATCTCAGGGGAAAGTCTTTCAGTCTCTCTCCATTCAGGATGATGTGGGCAATTGGCTTTGTATAAATGGCCCTTATTGTGTTGAGGAATTTTCCGTCTATGCCCATTTTGCTAAGAGTTTTTAGCATGAATTCGTGTTGGACTTTATCAAATGCCTTTTCGGCATCAATGGACAAAATCAGGTGATCTTTGTCTTTTGTGTTATTTATGTGGTTAATCACATTAATTGTTTTCCTGATGTTGAACCAGCCTTGCATCCCTGGTATGAATCCCACTTGGTCATGATGGATTATTTTCTTGATCTGCTGTTGTATTCTGTTGGCAAGAATTTTGTTGAAGATTTTTGCATCTAGGTTCATGAGTGATATCGGTCTGTAGTTCTCTGTCTTTGTTGGATCTTTCCCTGGCTTAGGTATCAGGGTTATGCTGGCTTCATAGAATGAGTTTGGGAGTACTCCATCCCTTTCTATACTGTGAAATAGTTTCAATAGTATTGGGGATAACTCTTTTCTAAATGCTTGGTAGAATTCTGCCGTGAAGCCATCTGGGCCCGGACTTTTTTTGGTTGGCAGTGTTTTGATGACCTTTTCAATCTCTTCCTTTGTGATGGGTTTATTAAGTTGTTCTGCCTCATGTTGTGATAATTTGGGTAGGTGGTATGAGTCAAGAAATTTGTCCATTTCCCCTAGGTTTTCAAATTTGTTAGAGTACAGTCTTTCATAGTATTCTGTTGTGATATTTTTTATTTCTGTTGCATCTGTGGTGACAACTCCCTTCTCCTTTCTAATTTGGGTTATTTGTTTCCTTTCCTGCTTTTCTTTAGTAAGTTTAGCCAGTGGTTTATCAATTTTGTTGATCTTTTCAAAAAACCAGCTTTTGGTCTTTTCAATATTTTCAGTTGTTTTTCTATTCTCTAATTCATTTAGCTCTGCTCTAATCTTTATGATCTCCTTTCTTCTGGTGCCTGAGGGGTTCCTCTGTTGTTCTCTTTCTGCTTGTTCAAGCTGTAGAGTTAGTTCCTTGATTTGGTTTCTTTCTTCCTTTCAGATGTGTGCATTTATGGAGATAAACAGACCTCTGAGCACTGCTTTGGCTGTATCCCATAGGTTCTGGTAGGAAGTGTTTTTGTTCTCATTGGAATCCATGAATTTCTTTAATTCATCCCTGATTTCCTCTATAACCCATGTTTTTTTGAGCAAGATGTTGTTCAGTTTCCAAGAGTTCCACTTTCTATCTCTGTTTTTTCTGCTATTGATTTCAACTTTGATGGCTTTACGATCTGAGAAGATGCTTTGCAGTAATTCAACGATATGGATTTTGTTGAGCATTGCATTATGGCCTATCACATGGTCAATTCTGGAGAATGTTCCATGTGCACTGGAGAAGAAAGTGTAGTTGTCTGCTGATGGGTGGAAAGTTCTGTATATATCAATGAGGTTTAGTTGGTTAATTGTGTCAATGAGGTCTTCTGTATCTTTACTGAGCTTTTTTCTAGATGATCTGTCTAGTAATGAGAGTGGAGTGTTAAAGTCTCCCACTATTATTGTGGAGTCATCTAACTCTCTTTTGAGTGTAGTCAGTGTTTCTTCGACATATTTAGGTGCTCTGACATTAGGTGCATAAATGTTTAATATAGTTAAGTCTTGCTTGTGTACTGAACCTTTCAGCAATAAATAGTGTCCATCTTTGTCCACGATGGTGGATTTGACATTAAAATTGATTTTGTCTGAGATTAGAATTGCCACCCCTGCTCTTCTTTGTTCATTGTTAGCTTGATATATATTCTTCCATCCTTTAATTTTCAGTTTGTTCCTGTCTTTAGGTCTCAAGTGAGTTTTTTGTAGACAACATATGGATGGGTTATATCTTTTGATCCAAGATGCCACTCGGTGTCTCTTTACTGGAGCATTCAGTCCATTCACATTCAATGTAATTATTGATAGGTATGTGTTCACTGCTGCCATTGTGATATGTTTATTTTTATGTTGATGTTTTCTCTGTTGTTCTTATTAGTCTGTTCTGAGACATTCTTTTTTGTGCGTTGATTTTTCACCTTTTTCAGAGCTGGTTTTATAGTTGTTGAGACTCGTGTGTTAGATTTCTTGAAATGGTATGATACATCTTTGTTGTGCTTTACAGCTGCCCCTATGAATCCCCTTAATAAAATATTTATAAACCCAATTTTAATTACTACCAGTCTTGTCATCTTCCTCTCCATCTGGAAGGACTATAACGACTGTAGTACATCCCTCTTTTATTATGATGACACCATAGTTCTAATGATGATCACTGGATTGCTTCTTTCCAAATCAAAGCTGTGATTTACTTTGGAGCCTTCCCTAAATGAGTATTGAGTAGTGTGTTGTTCTAAAATATAAAGTTAGTGCTTTCGTTCTTCTAAACCAAAGCCAAGGGCTTCTTTCAGTATTTCTTGTAGTTTGGGTTTGGTTTTTACAAAGTCTCTGAGTTTCTGTTTATCTGGGAATGTCTTAAATTCATTTTCATATTTGAAAGATAGTTTTGCAGGATATATAATTCTGGGTTGGAAGTTCTTCTCCTTCAAGACTTTGAATGTGTCGTGCCACTGTCTCCGTGCCAGCATGGTTTCTGCTGAGAAATCTGACGAGAGCCTACAGGGTTTCCCTCTGAATGTTAGCTTTGCCTTGAGTCTTGCTGCCTTTAAGAGTTGCTGCTTATGTTTCATTTTGTTAAGCTTGATTATAATATGTCTTGGAGTCTTTCTTTTGAGATCTATATGGGGTGGCGTACGATATGCATCTGAGATGTCTATATTCTCTTCCTTCATGATTTCTGGGAAGTCTTCTTTCAGCAGCTCAGCAACAATACTCTCTGTGTTCTCAGATGTCTCACCCTGTTCAGGGACTCCAATTAATCAAAGGTTGTTTCTCTTAATAGAGTCCCACATGCTTCTTAATGTTTCTTCATTTTTCTTGCTTCCTTTTTCTGATTTCTGCTCATAGACACTGGCATCAGTAGCTCTGTCTTCCAAGTCAGAAATTCTTTTTTCCATTTGTTCCATTCTGTTTTCTTGGCTTTGCATGGAAGTTTCTATGTCTTTGATTTTCTTCTTGATCTGTTGGATTTCAGAGTACTGGTGTTCCATCAGATCGAACAACTTGCTTAATTTTTCATTTTGTTCTGCTGCATTTTGTATAAGGTCTAGAAGGGCTCTGTATATAATCAATTTGTATTCACTTCCTGATGCTTTCATAAAAGTTTCTTCATCTGGAAAACTCCTTGGTTGCTTTATTTGGGAGCCTTCTGAGGCCATGAGTGATTGCTTGTATGCCACAATTGTCTGTTGCTTTTTGGGTCCCATGTGAGTATATAGAGGCTGAGTATATAGAGTATATAGAGTCCAGCCACCAGGCAAGACCCAGCTCCGCCCACCAGCCGAGACAAAGGAAAAAAAAGTCAAAATGGTGCTTTTACCTTCCGTTCATGAGAGCCGGGGCTAGCCAGGAGCGGGAGTCAGCGAAAGAGAGCAGATTTTTCGCTGAGTGGTATGAAGTCCCAATTAACAGCTCTGTGCCGTGTCCTCAGGCTGATTAGGTGATCAGAAGGCTCTGTTTGATTGTCAATTCAGGTCTTGGTTTCCAGAGGGATATACGGAGACATGTGCTTAGTCGGCCATCTTGACTCCGCCCCGAACTGTGGGGTTTTAATGGCTGATTTTTTGGAAGTGGATCACCACTCCTTTCTTCCAAGTAGCTTCTGAGTAGACTCAGACCTCCAATATTCTTGTTAGTAGCTGAGTGCATTAACCATTTGCATCATTCAAGGACTCCAGTTCTCGGCAAGGAAGCTCAAGTGCCTACAGAACTGTGAGTTATGGTTTTGATGATTAAATAAATAAATAAGTAAAACACTTGTCTGTGGTTCAGGCACATTTAAAGGTTGTTACTAGCTATATCATCACTGTTAACCTAATACCTTAACCTCAGATTTTATTCATCTTGCCCGGATTTTACCCACCCCCCCCACTTGAGCTACACACACCCACTAGCAGAGGGTATATGAACTAGCTCCAGGGAGCACCATGTGCATTTCTCTTTATGTATGAATTATAGGATACAATGAGAATGATACCCTTTGGAACTGGGCAATAGGCATGTCCTGCCTAATAGCATACCCAGAGGCCTGATTACATCTGAAACCCTCAGCATTTGAAAAACTACAGTCTAGGAACCTACCTTTGGATCCCAACTTACTGTCCTTGGAGATCCTTAAGTCTTTTCCTCTCACTCTACTCCAGATTCATCATGATCTCAGCCCTTTCACTGCCCAGTTTCTCTAAGGCTACCAGACCACTGATTTCAATTACTTTGCTCTCAAGCCTAATCCCATGGTCAAGCATCTTCAGCCACTCTGCTATTTTGCTACGACATACATTTTACCCAGCAGCCTAGACCCTAGTGTTAGAAAAGGGAAGAAATGGAGAAATACTACATAATCTGAATCCTGGGGTCATATTCCCAAACAGCCACTGCTTGTCTTAGATTCCCAATAGAAATACATGCTTGGATAGCAAGATCAAGCAAGTATTACTATTATTACTGTAGAACTTTTGCCACTAATGCAAATGTAGTACTTTGGTAAGTCATGCTGGACGATATGAAGGACGTATTTCAACTAGGTTAGAAACCAACTGAGACTGTGCTCTTGGCTTCTGATATCTTGCTGCTTTGATGCAAGGAGAGGACAGTACAGGAAGGATATGTCAGTCAGAGAGAAGATGCAAGAACAAGTAAATGCTTACCATCAATGTAGATTTTCATCATGTGCCCAAAAACACAAACCCAAGCTCCCATTCTGTTACAGCCATGCCTGAGATTACTAAGGAAGGTATAGGCACACAAAAAAATCAGGCAAATAAAAAGAGAATTTATAACTATAGAGGACATCAATCTCAAAGGAAAAGTTCACTCTGAGTAAGCAAGACTAGCGCATCTGTGGTTGGGAGGACATCTTTTGCCTTGATCCTACAAGTCTATTGGCCTCTTCATTGAGTTTTGCCTGACTTCTGCAGAGCAGTGAGTTTCTTGTATAAATGGCCTTTCTGGCCCTGGGTTTATGATTCTGGTGAAAATAATTGGTTGGGCCACAGCCTACCCTGTGATTCATCTGTTTTAAGTATCTAAGGGAGATCTGACAGTTTACTGTGTAATTAAGGTGCATAAAACTTTTGCAGGGATTAGTTGATTATTATGCAGATCAGGTAACTGTGATCTACCCAGGGGATGGTCTACCCAGTTCATGGTCTTGGTGGGAGGAGTATAGGCTTATAAAATGGCCACTCCCACAGACATTTGGAGGGCCTCACTATCATAAAGAAGAGTCTGAGCAGAGGCGAAATGGCACCCTTGACAGATGCATTATGCCATCCCTCTGTAGCAAAGACTAGAAAACTTCAGTAAAACATACAAATGTCAGTCTTAGATCCCTAAGCATCAAATGAAGGGATGAAGAACTAGATCAAGCACTGAATGGAAGAAACAAACTGAAGGAAAAATAGGGAACAAAGAGAGATACAAAGTGGGCTTCTGGCATATAACATGATGCTGCATCACCATCTTGAAACACAACTAAAAATGACCCCAGACAGGGAGTACAGGAAGGTGACTTTATGGAGTTCCCAGAAGGAGATAGATCACCTGAAAATCAGATAAATATGCTTTTACACACCCACTGACATCCTGATTCCACCCTACGCCCACCTGCCAGCTCCTGCTGCACCATTCTTCACCCCCTTCTCCATCTCACCTAACCACTTTTGCCATGACTACCCTTTCCTGTTGGGTTATGCTGCACTATCATGAGTAGAAAGCTGCAGGTCTGCTGTGACCCTGGGTCCAACCTAACCCCACTTTCTGGCTAATACTGTGCCCTGTTTTTCCTCTTTTTTCCCCTTTGTTCATTTTCTCTCTCTTACCCATATAGCTTCGTATGCTACTGTCCCCATTCCCACTGGACCATACTGCACCACCACAGCTAGAATGCCACCACCCCACCACTTACCTTCTACTTATCTTTGTACACCAGCCCACTCACTTCCTGTTGGCCTTCTCTGTGATGCTAGAAGCTAGAAAGTCCTTGCTCAGGCCTGTCACCACATCAGGCCTGCATTTACCGCCCACTCAGTCAGCTGCTGAACTGTGGGAAGTAAGTCTGTACCACTCCATGTCTGACACCCTCACCTATCTGTTGAGGGATTGTGAATTCTTTCACACTGCTGAACCATACCCATAGATGAGTTATCATACCCATAGATGAACTAGAAGTGAAGCATGCATGGCCCACCTGCCTGACATATCAAATGTCTCTGAGACAGGCAGCATCAAAACTTAAAAAATCAGAATAAGATAGTTTCAGAAAGTGTAAGAATAAGCAATCAGATGATCACTAATAGAAGAAAAGGCAGTAGAAATATATAATATGTGATTCAAAAGATTAATATTAAGAGCAATCTAAGAACTCAGTCTGTAGAGCATCAGACTTTTGAAAATCCTAGTTGCATAGTGGTAAAGTGTTATCGTTGTTAATGAAAAGGTCATCAGTTCAGATCCACCAGGTGTTCCCTGGAAACTTTACGGGGCAGTTATACTCTGTTCTACAGAGTTGTTATGAGTCAGAATCAACTTGATAGCAGTGGGCAGTGGGTTAACAGATTAGAAAAGAAATCAAGGGAAAAATCACTAAAACTAAGGAAAGCATAGCATAAATCAAAGAAAACACAAAGTAGTCAAAGAACTCAGGAAACTAATATAAAAACAAAATATCAAAATAAACTAGTAGAGATGATACAAAAAGCAACTAGAAATACAAAAAAAGAAATAAAAACCTCAGAAAGAGACATCTCAAATAGAATGTTTTTAGGAGCAAAATCTGAAACAATGGAAGACAGAATCAGTGAGATTGAAGATCAATATATCGATGCTACTTTGAAGAAAAATCCAAGAAAAGAATAAAGAAAACCTAAGAATTATGTGGTACACAATCGAAAGCAAACATTTCTGTGTGGTTGGAATTCCAGAACAGAGGGAGAAAATGGAAAACAGAGAGTTTTAAAATTTGCTTTCAGAAAACTCCCCAAATACCATGAGGACAAAAATATGCCCACTCAAGAAATGCAAGGAACCACAAATAGGGTAACCCCAAAAGAAATTCACCAAGGTATATCATAATCACACTTGCCAAAACCAAAGGAAGACTCTTGAAAAAAGCTCAAGAAAAATGAAAAGTCATTTATAAAGGGGTAATAATAAGTCTAAACTCCGATTACTTGGAAGGAGGTATCAAGGTAAGAAGACAATGGGGTGATATATGCATATATATATACATATATATATATATAAAACCTTGAAAGAAAAAAAAAAGACTACAAACCGTGAACAGTATATCCTGTAAAATTCTTTCTCAAATACAATGACAAAATTAGGAAATTTCTAGATTAAAAGAAAAAATAATGGAATTAGTAAAAATCAAACCAAAAGGAAGTCTTTGGTTAGAGAGAACCAACAGCATCAGGCAACAAGTAGAGTATAGAACACAGTTCAGTATCAGCCAGACATCAACTAGGTAAAGAGCACTCAGTGACAAAATGAAGACTTAAAACAAAGAAGCAGGGACATCAATTTGTAAATGACAACAATGTGGAAACAGTAAAAGGGGCAAAATGGTGTAGATATAAAATTGTCAAATGAAAAAGAAGTCAAAGCAATGTCAAGTAATAAAAGGGCTGGCTCAAACTTAGGAAGATAAGGGTAAAATCAAGGTAACGCCAAAGAAAGTGAACAAATTTACTTATTAGCATAAAAAAGAAGAAAAATATAAAATCTCAGGAAACATAAAATCTACAATAATGAAAGAAAAGAAAATCCACAAATAAAAGGAACTCAGCACAAGAAAGTAAGAGAAACAAGGAAAATATCAGGCCCCGTGCACACAAAAAGCAAAATATGACAGTTATAAATGCATATCTGTCGATGAACCACAAAAAAAATACCCAATGTTATCATTAAGTCTGACTCATAGTGACCCTTTAGATTATCACACTTAATAGAAATTGCTCTGCAGATAGAAAATGTTTCTCAGTAAAGAAAAAATGTGGCAAGATGGATAAAAAAGCTTGACCCATAAATATGCTGTCAGCAAGAAACACACATTAGACACAAGATGTAAATATATTAGAAATCAAAAGATGGAAAAAATACATGAAGCAAACAGCAGCCAAAAAAGACAGGAGTGACAATACTAGTCTCATGTGATATTGACTTTAAGGCAAAATTAACCATAATAGATAAGGAAAGGACATTATAATATTAAAGAGACAATCAATTAAGAAGATAGAACCTTAATAAATATCCACACATGCAATGAGAAGGCTCCAAAATACATAAAACAAACATTAACAGCACTGAAAAGAGAAATAAATAGTTCCACAATAATAGAAGTAAAATTCAACACACCACTTTAGGTACATGACAGAATATCTAGAAAGAAATTCAACAAAAATACAGAAAATCTAAAGGCCAAAATCAATCAATTCAACCCCATAAACATACATAGAACATTCCAACCAACAGCAGCAAAGTATACATTCTTTTCCAATGTATATGGAATATTCTCCAGAGTAGACCACATTTTAGACCACCAAACAGCTCTCATTAAAATCCAAAACACTGAATAGTACAAAACATTCTGTCTGATCCTAATGCCATAAAAGTGGAAATAACAGGAAAGCAAGGGGAAAAAAACACATAGAAATTGAATGATATTTTCAATTGGGGAATATAACAAAAGAGAATTTTAAAAAAACTTCCAGAATTAAATGAGAATGAAAACACATTACTCCAAAACGGCTGGGATACAGCAAAAGCAGTGCTTGGAGGTCAATTTATAGCAATAAATGCACACATTAAAAAAGAACAGGTTGTAATCAAAATGTCTGCCTAGCAATCCATACAAATGGAAAGAGAACAACAAAAGAAGCTCACAGCCACCAGAATAAAGGAGATACTGAAGCTTCCAGCAGAAAGAAATGAAATATAGAATAGAACAACAACAGAGTCGACAAAATCAAAAGTTTGTTTATGCACCCCAATAAGGTTGGCCATGATCCAAAAAACACAAAACAACAAATGCTGGAGAGGCTGTGGAGAAAGTGGAACCCTCCCACACTGTTGGTGGGATTGCAAAATGGTCCAGCCTCTTTGGAAAGCAATCTGGTGCTTCCTTAAAAAAATGGATATAGATATACCATTTGACCCAGTAATTCCACTGCTTGGAATATATCCTACACAATCAAGGCCCTTTACACCAACGGACACATGCACAAGAATGCTTATCACAGCACAGTCCACGATAGCAAAAAGATGGAATCAACCCAGATGCCCAACAACAGAAGAATGGATAGGTAAACTGTGGTACATATAATCAGTGGAGCACTACACAATGATAAAGAATAACGACGATTCCAGGAAACATCTTCTAACCTAGTTTCAACTGGAAGACATTATGTTGACTGAAAGTAGTCAGTGACAAAAGGACAGATATTGTATGAGACCTCTATGATAAGATCTCAAAAACAGACTTGTGTATAGAAGTAAAGACTCTTTGACAACTGCAAGGGAGGGGAGGGAGGGAGGGAGGGCGAGGCGGGGAGGGTTTAGATTAGATAGTTGCTAGAAATCTGGTTGGGTGAAATCAGTGATAGCACACATTAGAAACAAGAACAATATTAAGTAGACTTCAGCATAACTTGAATACTCCTTCCATCTTAACCCAATATTGCAAGGATAGAGTAGCTGGGGCAGGGGGCAGGGGACCATGCTCTTAGGCGAAATCGAGGCCAATTGGCACAGCTAGTGTTTTGCTAAGAGAGCTCTCTGCGCCCCACATTGGTGAGTGGCGTCTGGGGTCTTAAAAGCTGACAAGCTGCAATCCGAGGACACAGCAAATGGTCCCAACTCAGCAGGAACGGATGCTCACCGAGGACTGAAACGACATGGGGGAAAGACAACCCAGAAGACAGAGAGACCCACATGAGTAGGTGCCTACATCGACTAGAGACCGGAAGAACCGGATGGTGCCTGGCCACCACCGGTGATAGCCACGATGGAGCTCACTAAGTTGAGTCTCACTGGCAACACAAGAATAAAAAGGGGTGCATCCTGAGATCTCCACTAAAGGACCGCAAATGATGGTCCAGCGGGTTCCCCTGGGAGCATGGCCCCTGGCCCTGATGCTGCCCTCGCCCATAAATCATAACGAAGATCCACTCTTCAGACACGAATGGATTGGACTTGGTGATGCAGAGTGACCATATATTGGATGCACTTTATGGTTCTATACATCTACAGGATATCATCCTGCTGACCTCTGGCTGGAGAAAGGAGAGTGGGTGGAGAGGAGGGGAAAGGAGACTGTTGGGAGGATGAGAGATGTATGGAGCAGAGAGGAATAGTGTGCTGTCACCGGACAGGAAGAGCAGTGGAAGCTGCATATATGTGGGCATATAAATTTATACGAGAATGTACATTTTCACTCAGTCATATTAAACAAAAAAAACAAAAGTTTGTTTTTGAAAAAGTCAGCAAAACTGACAAGCCATTGGCCAGACTGACAAGAAGAAGAAAATATTCCGCCTAGGAAATGAGATGAGGGACTTCACAACAGACCCAACTGAAATAAAAAAGAATAATAACAGAATGCTATGAAAAATTGTACTCCAATAATTTTTTTAAACATTTTCTTATTGTACTTTAGATGAAAGTTTACAGAATAAACTAGTTTCTCACTGAACAGTCAGTACACATGTTGTTTTATGGCACTGGTTAACAAATCTATAACATGTCCACAGTCCCCCTTCTCAGTCTTGGGTTTCCTATTCCTTCTTGCCTTCTAGTTCTTCCCTTGGGCTGGTGTGCCCTTTCAGTCTGGTTTTGTTTTATGGGCCTTTCTAATCTTTGGCTGAAGGATGAGCCTCAGAAGTGACTTCATTAGTGAGTTAAAAAGATGTCTGGAGACCATACTGTGAATTTCTATAGTCTCTGTCAGGCCAGTAAGTCTAATTTCTCTTCCTTTTTTTCATGAGTTAGAATTTTGTTCTACTTTGTTGTCCAGCTTTGTCTGGAACCCTCTAGTGTGTACTCCATCACAGCAGTCAGAGGTGGTAGTTGGGCACCATCTAGTTGGGTTGGACTCTGTCTGATGGGAGCCATGGTAGATGTGGTCCACTAGTCCTTGGAACTAATCTTTGCCTTGTATCTTTAGTTTTCCTCATTCTTCTTTGCTCCTGAAGGAGCGAGACCACTGGAGGACCTTAGATGGCTACTTATAGGCTTTTCGACCCCAGATGCTACTCACCACGGTAGAATGTACTCCAACAAAATTGAGAACCTAGAGGAAATGGACAAATTTCTAGAGGCACATCTAAATTATCACATACTGAAATGCAAAATATGAATAAGTCTACTACAAGAGAAGAAATTGAAGAAGTAATTTAAAAAACAAAACTCCTAACAACAACAACAAAAAGCCCTGGCTGGAAGAGCTTCAATGGAGAATTCCATCAAATATTCAGAGATGAGTTCACACTAGCACTACTTAAACTATTTCAGAGCATATAGAATGAGGGATACTCCCTAATTTATTCTGTTAAAATGGCATATCCCTGATATCAAAGCTAGAAAAAGACACTGCAAAAAGAGAAAATTACACACCAATATCACTGATGAATACAGATGTAAAAATTCTCAACAAAATTCTAGCCAGTAGAATTCAGCATCATAGTTTCAAAAACAAAAGGAAACCCCCACCATGACAAATTGGGATTCATACCAGGTCTGAAAAGACTGTTCAACATTAGAAAATCAATCCATGTAATCCATCACATAGGCAGAACAAAAGAAAAGAATCACAATCATCTCAATTAATGCAGAAAAAGCATTTGATGCAGTTCAGCAGTCATTGATGATAAAATTTTCAATAGAATAGGGCTAGAAGGCAAGTTCCTCAACACAATAAAGGATTTCTTAATCAAAACCTATAGATGACATCATTCTGAACGTAGAGAGGCTGAAAGCTGTCCTCCTGAGGATGGGAACAAACCCAGGATATCCTTTATTAACACTCCTGTTTAACATTGTGCTGGAAGTTCTAACTAGAGCAATAAAACACGAAAAAGAATTAAAAGGCATCCAAATTGGTAAGAAAGAAGTAAAACTATCCTTGTTTGCAGATGGTATGATCCTATACATACAGAACCCCAAAGATTCCACAAGAAAACTACTGGAACTCTTTGAGAGATTCACTAGACTATCAGGACACAAGATCAACATACAAAAGTCTTTTGGATTCCTATGCTGAAACAACGAGACCTTCAAAAAGGAAATCAGGAAAACAATATCATTTATAACAACCCCTAAAAAGATAAAATACTTAGCAATAAGTCTAACCAGGGACATTAAATAGCCGCACAAAGAAAAGTACAAGGCACTATTGCAAGAAACTAAAAAAGACCTGCCTAAATGGAAAAACATACCTTGTTTATTCGTGGATAGGAAGACTAAACATTATGTAAATGTCAAATCTACACAAAGCAGTTTACAGATATAATGCAATCCTGACCCAAATACCAACAGCATTTTTTATGATACAGAAAGACTAATCACCAACTTTATACGGAAAGGAAAGAGGTCTTGGATAAGCAAAGAATTAATGAAGAAACAGTTATGGTAGTCAAAACAGCCTGGTATTGGTAGAACAGACATACAGACCAATGGAACAGAATTGAGAATCCAGAGATAGATCCATCCACCTATGGTCATTTGCTAACCAAAAGGTTGGCAGTTCAAATCCACCCTGCCCCACAGGGTTTCAAAGGAATGGCTGGTAGATTTGAACTGCTGACCTTTTGGTTAGCAAACAGTCTTACTGTCTCACCTTTGTAAATTATTTTTCATTTATCCTTACCCAATAAAACCCACTGCCATTGAGTCAATTCTGACTCATAGCAAACCTATAGACAAAATAAAACTTCCCTGTAAAATTTCCAAGGAGTGCCTGGCAAGTCTGAACTGTCAGCCTTCTGGTTAGCAGCCCTAGCACTTAACCATTCTGCCACTAGGGTTTCATTTATCCTTAGCCAGTTTTAAAATTCATTTATCCTTTCTTCTTTTTCATTTATCCTTAGCCAGTTTTAAAATTGTCTCCTTATCTTTAGTTTTGGCAAGTTTGATTATAATATGTCTCTGTATCTTTCTTTTGGGATCTGCCTTGTGTGGGGTCTGATGAACATCTTGGATAGATACTTTCTGTCTTGGATAGATATCTTCTGGTCTTTCAGGACCTCAAGGAAGTTTTCTGTCGATGAATCTTCAACCTTTGTCTGTATTTTCTTTATCTCCTCCTTCCCCCATCCCCTTTTGGTACTCCAATTTCTCGCAGATTATTTTTCTTGAGACAGTTCCACATAATTTTTAGTATTTCTTGTTTTTAAAAATTTGTCTATCTGATTTTTCATCTAACATGTTGTGTCATATGCCTTATCTTCAGTCTCATCAATTTGGCCTTCCCTTGCCTCAGTTCTGCTCCTTTGACTTTCTATTGAGTTGTCTAATTCTATTATTAATTTTCCAAATTGCTAATTTCTGTCACTGTATGCTTTCTTGCAGCGTGTTCAATTTGTCCTTACACTCTACTGTGATTTACCTCATCTCCTTCATGATTTATTGAAGAGTTCTATATATTAATCTTTTGTATTCTACCTCCCATAATTCCAGGAAGTTCTCTTCATCTGGGAAATTACTTGATTCTTTGTTTTGGAACTTTCTGCAGTCATCATGTTCTGCCTCTTTAAGTAATTTGATATTGACTGTTGTCTCTGAGCCACCAGTGAATTGTTGAATTTATTTATCTTATGTTTGCTTACTGTGTTCCAGCTCGTTTTGCTTTGATTGAAATATCCAGATAGGATGCTCATGTGTACTAGTTTGGTTATTGGTGCCTTTTAAACTGTAACTGAAATGGGCAGTGTGAGAAAGAAATTGCAGAGGCAGAGATTGTAGGGGCAGTATGAAAAAGGAGTTGCAGAGACCTAGTCTCCTGGGTAACTGTAGCGTGGTTTTTGTATGGCTTACACAGTTAACTTTCGTCTACCCTGGTGCTTTTGTGATTTATTGCTTGTTTCCTGTCTTCCCCCTCTTATTCTCCACATTCTGTGCAGTTCAGATTTAACCCATGTTTCTCTTAAAGAAGCCAGTCAGCAACCATGGAGCTTCTTAGAGTAGTCAAACAGCAACCAATAAGTCCTGGAATGAGACAACCAGACAAGGAGTGCCCATCTTGTAACTGAAGGGGTGGCACCGAAGGACACTGAAAGCCTACTCATGGAAGGTCAATCCATCCACCTGAAAGGGATACTGACATGCATTGATTCAAGAACTGGTATTCTTCAAATCAATCAAGCTTAAGCCCAGAGGCTATAAAACCCTTCAGCCACTCTGCACTGGGGAGACATATTTTTGGAAGAACTCATTCCCCTCTGTCTCTTGTGTGCTGAGGTACAATAAAGCCTTCTTTCTATTCACTTCACCCCTGTCTCAATATTAGCTTTGTGGCAGGCTGCTTGACTCCGTGTGTTAGGGTAACATAATATCCTGCTGTTACTGGACATGCAAGCACAGGAGTCATTTATTTTTCTTGCGTGTATTCAGCTCAGATGTCCAGGTAGTCACCAAGTGTGCGTTGCAGGCTCTCCCCTACCATCCTAGATGGGCAGGGGTAATTGCTGTAGACACAGATAGCACAGATATCTGGCTGCAGGCCCTGAGAAAAGCAGGAAGCTAACAGCTGTCCTGGAGGTTCTGTGAGGCTAGCATGTCCCCTTATGTCTGATTCTAGGTAAAAGAACAGTTTCTGCCCTGGTTCTCTGGCTCACAGGAGTCAGCAGATTTTTTCCTCTCTCTTTCCCCAGTTTGTTAAATTTGTCCCTCTCTTAGTCTTAGAGAATGGCCCAGGGTGGGCATAAGGAAGCCCTAGGTACTTCTGAACCTACTTTTCTTTTTCCTTGGCTCATTCCAGTTTCTCAACTTACCTTCTGCTGTTCAGGGCTCCTAGGATGTCATATGTAATCAATTCATCTATTCTTTGTAGTCTTTTTTGTTACAGGGATCCAGCAAGTGTCTGACTACTTTGCCATCTTGGCCCTGCCAAAAAATTCATTGCAACATTATTCACAATGGCAAAATGATAGAAACAACCTAAGTTCCCATCAATAGATGCATGGGTAAACAAACTATGGTACAGATATACAATGGAATACTACACAACAACAGTGAACAATGATGAATGTGCAAAACATCGCATAATGTGAATGAATTTGGAGGGCATGATGTTGAGTAAAATTAATCACTCGCAAAATGGCAAATATTATATGAAACCACTATCATAAACACCCAAGAAAATGTTTCTACACAGAAAAAAAATCTCTGATGGGTTATGGGGGAGAAGAGAAGTGGGATGGGGAAATCACTGCTAGACAGTGTTGCTGTTAGGTGTTGCTTGGTGAAAGGAAAGATGACACAAAATATAGGGAAGATGACACAACTTGACAACAGAAACCACAGAAGCTTGCTAGACACGTCCAAATACCATAAGGGATCAAGTTACTGGGGCTGAGGGCTAGGAACCATTGTCTAGGTGGATTTCCAGGTCAGTTGGCATAACATACTTAATAAAGAAAATACTGTACATTCACTTGGTGAGAATATCAGAGAATCTAAGAATCTGCATATTATGATGAAGAACATGGTGGTACGATTGAAGGAAGACTCATTAATAACCTGTGATATGCAGAGGGCCCAACATTTCTTAACATAAATGAAGAAAACTCAAAGCACTTTCTGGGGAAAATCAAATACCACAGTCTTCAGTGTTGATTATCCTTCAACACAAACAAAACAAAATTCCTGACAACTGGACCATTCAGCAATGTCATGATAAATAGGGAAAAGATTGAAGTAGTCAAGGATTTAATTTTACCTGGATCCACAATCAATGACCATGGAAGCAACAATCGAGAAATCAAAAGAAGCACTGCGCCGGGTGAATCTACTGCAAAAGAGCTCTTCAAAGTGATAAAAAGCAAAGATGTCAATTCAAGAACTAAGGTGCAACCCTAACCCAAACCATGGTGTTTTTGATCTCTTCATATGCATATGAAAATTGGACAATGAATAAGAAAGACCAAAGAAGAACTGGTGCCTTTGAATTACAGTGTTGGCAAAGAATGCTGAATATACTATGGACTGCCAGAAAAATAAATCTGTCTTGGAAGTACAGTCAGAATGTTCTCAGATGCAAGGATTATAACACTTCATCTCACATATTTTGGACAAGTTATCAGGAGGGACCAGTCTCTGGAGAAAGACATCATGTTTGGTAAAGTAGAGGGTCAGTAAAAAAGTCAAAGGTCTTGAACGTGATGGATTGCGACAGTGTCTGCTTCAGTGGGATCAGGTATAACAATTCTTGAGAGGAGGGTGCAGGGCCAGGCAGTGTCTCGTTTTGTTGTCCATAGAGTTGCTTTGATTCAGAAGTGACTCGACAGCACCTAACGACAACATTGAGAAACAATACCTTTAGTGAGTAGTGTCTGGGGTCTTAAAAGCTTGAGAGTGGCCATGGAGAATGATGAAAACTGAAGACACAAGGAAAATATCAGGCCAAGGAACTAGTGGACCACATGAACCACAGCCTTCGCCACCTGAGACCGGAACTAGATGGTTCCCAGATACCACCTCTGACTTCTCTGACACGGACCTGATAGGGACTTCTGGAGAGAGCAGTGAAAAACTTGCAGAATCAAATTCAAAGTCACACACAAAAAGACTAAACTCACTAGACTGACAGACATTGGAGGAACCCTTGAGACTATGGGTCCCAGATTCTGGCTAACCCCAAACTTAAGCTATTCCTGAAGTCCACTTTTCAGCATAGATTTTATAGACTTATAAAACAAATAATAACACACACAAGAAATATGCCTCCTAGTTCAATCAAGTATACAAACTAAATAGGCAAACACCTGTCTCAAAGCAGGGATTAGAAGGCAGGAAGGGACAGGAAAACAGGACAAATTTATATGAAAACACAGAGTATAAAGGGAAAGTGGGAGAGTGCTGACAAATCGTGAGGATTATAACTAATGTCACAAAACAGTTTGTGTATGAATTTTTAAATGGAAAATGAATTTGCACTATGAACTCTTGTCTAAAATACAACAAAATTAAAAAGAAGAAGACCCAGAGGTCCTGTGCTTAGAACTTTAGAGACCCAGGAGAATTGAAGAGCTGTAACATGAGAGACTGCACCAGAGAGATGCAGCAGTATGTGTCGGGAACCAGGAAACCAGCGCTAGACAGCTGTAGTTAACTTCCTGCTCTATGGAGAGGGCCTGTTGGCAGTAGGTTTGAAAGAAGGCCTGGTGGCAGGTGTGGCCACTGAGAGAGGGACTGTCTACCTGTGGGTATAGCTAAGAAGAAAATGAGAGGGGTCTTAGCTGGAAGCTGTTCTGATTGAAGAACTGCATCTTTTCTTCTGAGTTGCATTCAGTTATTTCCATGTTGATACTGCTTCCCTAATAAACCATATAATTGTGAGTATGCTCTGTGAGTTCCATGTGGCCATTGCAATGAATTACTGAATACCAGAGAAGTAGATGGTATCACTGGGGAAGACCACTGGTGTCAGAACTTTTTAAAGGATTGGAGAGTAGAAATGTGTCTGTCCTACAACTCATAGGAATCAGCTTGTGCTGATGGTGATTCTCATCCCCTCTCTTGAATGTTGACAGGTCTTAATGCTACTAGATTACATTTCTAAGGGATTAAGAAAAACAGGGAGGGTGGTTTTTTACAAGTGAAAGGCCTCATCTTGCCTCTCTAGCCACCTGAGAAGAGTGACAAAATGGAAGTAAAAAGTGAGTGAAGGAGAGAAAGAACAGTTGAGTCACTCTGGAATAGCACATCCAACCAAGAGCACTAAGGTGTACGTAACACTACAACTCCACGGAAGAACAAGACCAAGGGCTTGTTTGTCTTAGGATTATTTGCATGCTGTCTGCTAAGATACCATCTCAGTGCAGCTAACACATCTCTATCTGCAACTGTGACCAATCCACAGTGAATCTTTGCAGGGAATTGCTGTGAGATTCCTCTTGGTCTGGTGCTTGGTAAGGTTTTTCATGGACATCAATCAATGTCCGGTATGCCCAAAACAATGTTGGCAATTTTTACCTCATTAGCTTTCTTTTCCATTCTTCAGAATGATTGTTCCACCTGGCACCATTTTCTTCTGGCCGCCGACTATATTAACTCTACTACATCTTATGACAGATAACCTAAGCCTCTGTGTCCCACGTGCCAAGGTTTTGTTAGGTATGGTCCCCAACCTGTAGACCTACTTGTATTGTTACCCATTTTTGCTGTCTTCTCCCTAAGTGGAAAAGCTACCTCTTTGCTTGACCACTGGTGCTATGGAGACCATTGCTTGTTATCTCTCTAAGGAATGTGCCCCACTGGTTATCACTTCACTTTTCCTTATTTTCAACTTTACCCTCTATCTTAGCTCCATGTGGCTGCTGTAAGAAAACCCAGTTGCTTAAAACAAGAGAAATCGATTTTCTCACAATTCTGGAGGATAGAAGCCTGAATTTAGAGTGTCACCAGGGCCATGATCTCTCTGAAGGCTCTAGGTGAAGACCCTTCCTTATCTTTTCTAGCCCCCCACAGCTCTAGGTGCTCCTTGACTCGTAACAACACAACCCCAGTCTCTGCCTCTGTCTTTGCGTGGCTGTGGCTGGCTTCCCTTTATGTCTCTCTGCATCTTCTCCTGTTTTCGTGAGTATGCCACTGGTATTAGATTAACCCCAAATGAAACCAAATCCATTGCCATTGAGTCAATTCCAACTCATAGCAACTCTACAGGACTGAGCAGAACTGCTCTGTAAAGTTTGCAAGGAGTGCCTGGAGGATTCAAAGTGCCAACCTTTTGGTTAGCAGGTGTAGCACTTAACCATCACACCACCAGAGTTTCCTATGTCAGATTGGGACCCACCCTACTCCGTCCAGTACTACTTCATGTTAACCGATTACATTGACAAGATTCTATGACCAAATAAGCCAACATTCACAGGTACCAGGAATAGGACTGAAATTTATCTTTTAGAGGACACAAGTCAATCATGTCATTCACAAAGAGTTAACTCTTTCTCTTGCCTAAACACATATTCAAATAGCTCCATCTTAGACGTAAACTAAACTACTCTTGGAACCAGTGATCAGATTCACTACCACCTCTGTCTCCCCTGCCACAGCCTCTAGTTACCATCATTCCTCTTGTTTTCTTAATCACAACTTTTTAAAAAAGGTATCTAGCATTATTAAATATACTTTTCAAAAACCACCATCTTATTTCAAGTGAATCAGGGGCAGATAATCAATAGTGATATATAACTATTTTCAAACTCCCCTCCCAATGGACTACCCAAAACAAACAAACAAACAAAAAATTACTGAAAAGCTAGTGATGTCTTTATGTGAAGCACTGAACAAGGAAATGTTTACAGCAGTGGTTCTTAACTGTGAGTGATTTTTGCCTCTCTCAGAGACATTTGGGGGTCCTGGTGGTGTGGTGGTTAAGAGCTAGCTGCTAACTGAAAGGCCAGCAGTTTGAATCCATCAACCACTTCTTGGAAACCATATGGCGCAGCTCTACTCTGTCTTACAGGGTGGCTATGAGTAGAACACAACTTGATGAAAACAGATTTGGTTTTTCTTTTCATTTTCTTTCTTTCCTTCTATGTATTTATTTGGAGATATTTTTGATCTTCATAACTGGGGACATGAGCACACTATGGGCATTGTTGAGTCCGCAGGTCTGTACTGCACACAGGTGATGAGCGCTGATGAAGAATGCCACACAGGAAACAGTGGTGGGAGGAGGAGAGCGTATATCTCTGATGCCCCAATTCTAATTTAGGCATCATGCAGCTCATTTTTATTTAGTGAACAGAAACAGGTATACGTGCAGTAAAGCAGGCATTGGTTTGAACAGGGTTTTGAAAAGTTCCTCCCAGACTGGACTTGTACCTTCTTATCTAACAGCACAACAAAAGCCACTTCCTCAGGTGAAGTCACCTCACGAGCAGGAAAGCACGTAGTCTTACATTCAGTAGGCCAGACCCACTGTCTGCAACGATCCGATGTCATGCATTCCAGTCATTTGCGGCTGTTTGCATACACTCACTCACAGGCTCGCAAGCCCTGCGCCCAGGCCATAATGCTTGCCCTAACCGTGGCCATGTTGCCCACAGCCCCTGCTGTGGCTATGTTGCCCGCAAGCATGAAGTGGGTAGAAAGCAGGGATGCTGTCAAACATCTCTCGGTGTACAGGTTGTCCCCCACCAACCTTACCACCAAGAGAGTAATTAAATCTATTCAACTCAAAATGTCAACAGTATCAAAATTGGGACACAATGGCTTAGACAGAGAGGCTTAACATTTCAGAGTTACTATGTTTATACCTCATCAGTCAACTTTAATTCTGGTGAAATGAAACAAAATATGAAAAATTCTCAGTCTCCATAATTTAAAAAGGGAACTATAGCTTGAGTAACACCTTTTTCAGATTGTTTTGGAAAGTCCAGATTGCCTTTTTCTGATGTCTATCATTTTTGATTTAGGGAGCCAAAGTCCCAGCAAGTCTTTGCATTAAAGGGAATTGAAGATACGAGGATATAAAATCAGATTTTATTTTTTCTACATAACAAGACATTTCTGAGAATGTATATGATATGTCAATGTTATGGACTGAATTGTGTCCCCCCCAAAATATGAGTAGCCATGTGGCTGGACCATGATTCCTAATATTTTGGGACTGTCCTCCATTTTGTGATTTTCCTGTGCTGTATGTTAAAGAATCAGGGTGGGACTATAAATCCCTTGATAGCATCACCTCCCTGCTCCACTGTAAAGGGAGTTTCCCTGGAGTGTGGGTTCTACCACTCTTAATCCTTTCATGCTACAAGAGATAACAGGAAAGGGAAACAAAGAAGAGAATTGGGAACCTCACACCATCAAGAAAGCAGCACCGGGAGAAGAGTGCATCCTTCAGACCTGAGGTTGCTGCGCCAAGGACAAAGACTTACCTGGACAAAGACTGATGCAATACCGGACTTTCCTCCAGAGCTGACAAGGGGGAAATTCTTCCATTGGAGCGGACATCCTGGATTTAGGCTTTTAACCTACGGGACTGTGTAAGAATAAACTTTCCTTTGTGAAAGCCATCTACTTCGTGGTATTTCTGTTAGAGCAGCCCTAGCTGACTAAAACAGTCAACATCAGGGAATCTCTCTGTTGTGGTCACCTAGTGCTGTTTTACCAGAAATACCACAAGTGGATGGCTTTAAGAAGAGAAACTTATTTTGTTACAGAGATCAGTTCTGGGCTGATGTTAATGGTTATTGTCCTACCCTTCCTGAAGTCAGAGGTCTGAGGCCACACTTTTTCGCAACTGACAGGATCTGCAAAGGGCTTATTTTCAAAAAGGTCACTAACGTATCTCTGTATGTGAACTCTCTGATGTCACAACACTAGTCTCTTCTCTGAAACCTAGTGTCTTTTCTGAAACTCACTACAAAGAAAGTTCCTCTTTTTCTGATCCTAACCACTGCAGAAAAGTCAAATTGCACAAGTTAAAGGCACAGTCCTTCAGACTGCGAAGCCTGCCCAAGACTTCAGACACGAGTTGTTGAGCTCAGAAGTTCTCAGGGCCCCTTCACTTCTAGTAAACTGGCTACAAATTTGGGAGTTCTTAATACCCTCTCAGGTTTGATAATTCACTAGTATGACTCACAGAACTCAAAAAAGCACTATACTTTCATTTATAGTTTCTTTTTAGCCCAAGGAAGGATATAGATGAAGAAACACACGGGGCAAGGACTGAAAGGATCTTAATGCTGATTTTCCGTGCCCCACAGACATATTACCTTTCCACATCCTGAAGTCTTTCACCAATCTGACCTTGCCCTTGGCAGCTGAGCTCTTAAGCACTGTGGTACCAGAGTTCCTCATAAGGAATACTAGGAACTGGAAAGACCTAACAGCACTAACAACAGGGTCCTGGAGCCTTGCTTTAGTCAGCTAGTGCTGCTGCAACAGAAAGACCACAAGTGGATGGCTTTAAAAACAGAAACTTTACTTTGTCACAGTCCAGTAAATTAAAAGTCCAAATTCAGGGCATCAGCTCCAGGCAAGGACTTTCTCTGCTGGCACTGGAGGAAGGTCTTTGTCTTCAATCTTCTCTTGGACTGTAAGCTTCTGAGGCACAGGTACCCTGGCCCTTTCCAAAGGACACAGTCGTCTCCTGACACTGTTTCTTGGTGGTATGAGGTCCCCCAAACCTCTCTGCTGGCTTCTTTCCTTTATATCCCAAGAGATTGCCTCAAGGCACAAAACAATTTTATATATTGAATCCTGCTGCACCAACACGACTGCTGCCCGTCCACCCTCATTAACGTTACAGAGGATCTACTACAAGGGTGAATGTCATAGGACACCAGGACTCACGGTCCAGTCAGACTGCCATACACATTTTTGCAGGAACATAATTCAGTCCATAACAGATTGCCCCCTGTGGGGGCAGATGTTTTTTCTTCATCTCTGCCACCTGATCTCATCAATTCTATTCCCTGGGAGATAGGCCCTGTGCCGCTCTTTGTTCTCCTTGTCTTAGGGAGACGAAATTAGAATGACTTGTCTTTCTCTCACCTTTGATGCATTTCCAAAGCTGTGTCTACTGTGAGTTTCAAGGTCCTGCTTAAATAACTAGAGTGTGTGTGCTCTCCTCTTCTCAGCTTGAGATCAGGCTCTTTGTCAAACCTTTTCTGGGCTTCTCAGGGCCACATCTTTTATGAATTCCTAATTTCAAATCGGCTTGACTCCGTCATATGGTTTTCTGTATGTGCTCTCATCTCCACATGACAAAATTTTTTGGCCTCGAACATTATTTTCACTTCTGAAGGCTGTGTAGCCTCATAGCAGCCCTACCCTGGGGACACCTAGACTGTAAAGACTTCTTCAATCAAGTTGTTTGTCAGGATGAGCTGATTCACCCACAGCTGGGTAGGGGCCTTGAGCCTTCACCTGCTACTTCTCTCAGACTCATTTTTTGCATATACTAGGAGGCCTAAATGGCTACCCCAGCATCTGAGAGTGGCTACCCACAGTGGGTTTGTGTTTGCTCCAACCATGGGAAAGGAGGTAGATTCCTTGGCTTAAGGTTATATTCCATCCCTTTGTTTTAATATCTGGCTATATCACATGGACTTCACATCATGGCCTCTAAGCAGACCTTTCAAGATGATATGGGATTTTGTTTACTTTTCACAACCACCTGCAAGGGCGGTATTATTTTCTCCATTTCCCTGTTGGGTAAATGCAGGCTCAAAGAAGCAATGTGGCTCTTTTATAGTGATGCAATTTGTTCGTCGAAATAACCTCTTCTGCTGCTATTATTCCCTTCTTAAGTTAAGATGGAAACCCTGGTGGCATAGTGGGTTAAGGGCTATATCTGCTAACCAAAAGGTCAGCAGTTCAAATCTGCCAGGTACTCTTTGGAAGCTGTATGGAGCAGTTCTAGTCTGACTTCTAGGGTCACTATGAGTTGGACTCGACTTGATGGCAGTGGGTTTGGTTGATTTGGTTTTAAGTTAAGACAGTAAAGATAGTAGGGTCTACACAGTGAGATAGACTAAGCTTTTGAAATAGGTCAAAATAGCCTCCTCAAAGCTGCTAGACGCCTAACATGGTATGTCTGAAGGAGTCAACCATAGATCGCCACAGGTGCTTACACGAATGCTTGCTCTACCTGTCAGAGTTTGTTCTCCTTCCCCTAAAGGTCTTTTACACTCACCCATCCCTTAACATCCAGTAGCCATTCCTTCTCCCCCTTCTCACCAGAAAGTCGGTGTCCATCAGCCTCTGTACACAGATCCACATAGTTACAAATTAAACTATCCAAGTAAAGACTAGCTTAAGTAAATTGTGGTACATCTGCCTTAAGGAATTTTGACTGCTATTCAAGTCTTGTTGCTAAGAAAGCTTAATGTTGTGGGATAATTCTCGGGATATAATTGTAAGTAAATAATCATATATAAAGCTGATGTGTCACATTGTTGTTGTTATTAGGTGCTGTCAAGTCAGTTCCAACTCAAAGCAACCCTATGCACAACAGAATGAAATACTGCCAGGTCCTCCACCATGTCCACAATTGTTTTTATGCTTAAGACCATGGTTGTGGCCTTTGTGCCAATCCGTCTCATTGAGGGTCTTCGTTTTTTTCACTGACTGTCTGCTCTACGAAGCATGATGTCCTTCCTGACAACGTGTCCAAGATATGGAAGACACAGTCTTGCCATCTTTGCTTCCAAGGAGCTCTCTGGTTGTACAGATCTGTTTGTTCTTTTGGCAGTCCAGGATACATTCAATATTCTTCTTCAACACCACAATGCATAGGCATCAATTCTTCTGTCTACCTTGTTCACTGTCCGGCTTTCACACGCATGTGATGCAATTGAAAATACCATGGCTCGGGTCAGGCGCACCTTTGTCTTCAAGGTGAAATCTTTACTTTTCAGTACTTTAAAGAGGTCCTTTGCAGTAGATTTTCCAAATGCAATATGTCTTGATTTCTTGACTGCTGCTCCCGTGGGCATTGATTGTGGAACCAAGTAAAATGAAATCCTTGACAACCTCAGTCCTTTGTCCATTTATGATGATGTTGCTTACTGGTCCAGTTGCAAGGATTTTTGTTTTCTTGATGTTGAGGTGCAATCCACACTGAAGGCTGTGGTCTTTGATCTTCATCATTAAGTGTCTCAAATCTTCTTCACTTCCAGCAAGTAAGGTGATGTCATCTGCATAACACAGGTTACTCCAATCTTGATGCCTCATCTTTGTATAATCCAGGTTCTCAGATTATTTGCCTGACATACAGACTGAAAAGGTATGGTGAATGGATACAACCCAGATGCACATCTTTGCTGACTTTAAAGCATGCAATGTCCCCCTGTTCTATTTGCATGACTGCCTCTTGATACACATACGGATTCCTTAAGAGCACAATAAAGTTTTCTGAAATTCTCATTTTCTGAAATATTAGCCATAATTTGTTATGATTCACACAGTCAAATGCCTTTGCATAGTCAATGAAACACAGGTAAACATCTTTCTGGTATTCTCTACTTTCAGCCAAGATTTACTTGACATCAGTAATGATATCCCTGGTTCCACATCCTCTTCTGAATCTGGCTTGAAATTCTTGTCAATACACTATTGCAGAAACTTTTGAATAATCTTGGGCAAAATGTTATCTGAGTGTGATATTAATGATAATGTTCAGTAATTTCCACATTTGATTGCATCACCTTTCTTTGGAATGGGCATAAATACGGATATCTTCCAGTCAGTTAGCCAGGTACCTGTCCTCCAGATTTCTTGGCATAGAAGAGCGAGCACTTCCACTGCTGCATCTGTTTGTTGAAATGTCTCAGTTGATATTCCATCAATTCCTGGAGCCTTGATTTTTGACAATGCCTCCAGTGCATCTTTGATTTCTTCCTTCAGTACCATCAGTTTCATGTCCTACTTCAAATTGCTGAACATAGACCAGTTCTTCCTGGTATAATGACTGTGTATTCCTTCCATCTTTTTATGATGATCTCTGAGTTGTTTAATATTTCCCTTGTAGAATCCTCCACTATTGCAGCTTGAAGCTTGAATTTTTTCTTCAGGTCTTTCAGCCTGAGAAATGTAGAATGTGTTCTTCCCTTTTGGTTTTCTAATTCCAATTCTTAGCACATGTCTTTATAATGTTTTACTTTGTCTTCTTGAACTGCCCTTTGAAATCTTCTATTCAGTTCTTCTATTTCATCATTCCTTCCTATTGCATTAGCTGCTCAACCTTTGAAAGCAAGTTTCAGAGTCTTTTGTGACTGCCAACTTGTCGTTTCTTTCTTTCCTGTCTTTTTAATGACCTCTTACTGTTGTCGTGGATGATGTCTTTGATGTTGTTCCATGACTCTACTGGTCTTCAGTCATTAATGCTCAGCACATCAGATCTGTTCCTGAGATGGTCTTTAAACTCCGGAGGGATATGCTTAAGGGCATACTTTGGCTCTAGTGGACTTGTTCTACTTTTCTTGAGTTTCAATTTGAATTTGCATATGATCACTTGATGGTCTATGCCTCAGTCAGCACCTAGTCTTGTTTGGACTGCTGTTATGGAGTTTCCCATCATCTTTTTCTGCAGCAGTTGTGAATTTGATTCCCGTATATTCCACCTGGTGAGGGCCATGGTACAGTCATGATTTGTGTTGGTTCAAAATGGTATTTGCAATGAAGTTGTTAGTCTTGGCTAACAACTTCACTGTACATATGATTATATACGAGTACATACAAAATTCTATCATGTGATCTCCAGCATCATTTCTATCACCAGACCAGATTTTCCAACTACTGATCCCTCTTTTGTGTTTCCAACTTTTGCATTCCAATCACCAGTAATTATCGGTGCATCCTGATTGCAAGTTTGATCAATTTCAGACAGCAGAAGCTGTTAAAAATCTTCAATTTCTTCATCTTTGACCTTAGTGGTTGGTGTGTAAATTTGAATAATAGTCCTATTAACTGACCTTCTTTGTAGGCATATAGATGTTATCCTATCACTGACAACTTTGTTCTTCAGGACAGATTTTGAAATGTTCTCTTTGACAACGAACACAACTGTTCCTCTTCAACTTTTTGCTCACAGCATAGTAGACCATATGATTGTTTGATTCAAAATGGCCAATTCTGGTCTATTTCAGCTCACTAATGCCTAGAGTATTGATGTTTATGTGCTCCATTTCACTTTTGATGATTTCCAATTTTCCAAGATTCAAACTTCCTACACTCCATGTTCTGATTTTTAATGATGTTTGCAGCTGTTTCTGCAACAATGACTCAATGCCACATCAGCAAATGAAGATCCTGAAGGTTTTACTCCATCCACTCCATCCACATCATTAAGGTTGACTCTACTTGGAGGAGGCATTTCTTCTCCTTTCACCTTCTGAGTGCCTTCTACCTGGGGGCTCATGTTCCAGCACTCTATCTTACAGTGTTCCCTTGCTATTCATAAGGTTTTAACTGGCTAATTGTTTTCAGAAGTAGACTGCCAAGTCTTTTTTCCTAGTTTGTCTTAGTCTGGAAGCTCAGCTCAAACCTGTCCACCATGAGTGACCCTGCTTGTACCTAAATACCACTGGCATAGCTTCCAGCATCACAGCAACATACAAGCCCCCATGGTACGACAAAAAGATGGACAAGTGGGGGCTGCTTGCTCTACCTTTACCCATTCTTCCTAGCCTGCCTACTCTCCTTTTACTCAATATTCCTAGCCTGCTCCCTCTGCCTTTATTCTCCTGTTTACTCTTCTGTGATAGGATCTCATTTTTCTAAATGTATGTACACGTGGTACAGTTGTTGCCTTCCATGCTGGAACTTGGGTCTTTTCAGACAGGGCATGTCATACGCAGTCAAAACCATTTGTCAGTGAAGGTTTGTGTGTTGCTATGATATCAAACTGATTTCAGCAGAGTTTCTAGACTAAGATGGACTAGGAAGACAGGACTAAACTTGTACTCCTGAATAATCAGTCAATGAAAACTCTATAGATCACAGTGGCTGGACCCATGACTGATCATGGGGATGGCTCAGGACCAGCCCAGGGTTTTGTTCTGCTGTAGATGGGATTACCATTAGTCAGGGTCAACTCAATGACGGCTAGAAACAAAAAGCGTGGAGGAACACACTAGAAAGAAATACTGTATAGTAGAAAGTAAATAGTGCTTTCTTCTAGATAAGAAGACAATGGATGATTTTTACAGCTAATTTCTGTTATTCTGTCTTAGTCATCTAGTGCTGCTTTAACAGAAATACTGCAAGTAGGTGGCTTTAAAAAGAGAAATTTTATTTTGTCATAATTCAGTACGTTAAAAGTCTAAATTCAGACCATCAGCTTCACACGAAGGCTTTCTCTGTTGGCTCTGGAAGGAGTTCCTTTTCATCAATATTCCCCTAGATTGGGAGCTCCTGAGGCCCTGGGACTCTGGGTTCTTTCCCAAGGACATACTTTGTTACCAGCACTGTTTCTTTCCTGATGGTACAAGGTCCTCAACTGTCTGCTTGCTTCCCTTTTCTTTATATCCTAAGATACTGCCTCAAGGCACAATGCAATCTTACACATTGAAACCAGCCCCATCAACACAACTGCTGCCAATTCTCCCCCATTAACATCATATAGGCAGGAATTATAACATATAGGAATATCAATGAAGACCCAGAGTCTTGGCCTAGCCAAATTGCTACTCATGCTTTTGTGGGACACAATTCAATCCAAGACAGCTACCAGTCCAGGAAGCCAAATAACAATCTCTAACAAGGGCCTAAAATTTTTGTGCCTGCCTCCAACTTAAGACCAACCAGAGTAAGTCAAATATGTTCTGCTAGCCAATCACAAGGAGCCTGGGTGGTGCAGTGGTTAAAAACTCAGATGCTAACCAAAAGGTGAGCAGTTCAAGTTCACCAGCTGCTCCTTGGAAATTTTATGGGGGCAGTTCTACTTTGTCTTACAGGGTCACTGTGAGTCAGAATCCATCAAAGATAATAGGTTGCTGTTTCTTAAACTAATCAGTTAGGGTGCCTCCCTTCTAGCCAGCTTCTCTATGTCAACAGCTTCCAGTCGGGGTGTACCTAAAGCCTTACTTTTTTTTTTCCTCTATAAAGCTTTCCCAAATGCAAGTGATGGCAGCTATCTCCATTGCTACAGCAAGCTCTGAACAAATAGCCTTTGTTTGTCCTTATTTGGGTTTTCTTTTTCTATTTCCACTCAGTAAAGGGTGATTATTAAGCACATTATTGTTGCTGACAACAGGAGCTCATTCCCTCTTGGGAACTCTGGGAGACAGCATAGAACTGTGTGAGCCATACCT
The DNA here is from genome assembly GCA_028571685.1 of Heterohyrax brucei. Taxonomy (NCBI): domain Eukaryota; kingdom Metazoa; phylum Chordata; class Mammalia; order Hyracoidea; family Procaviidae; genus Heterohyrax; species Heterohyrax brucei. Next base: position 190,915,227 of record CM053140.1, on the reverse strand, counting down.
GCATGCCACATAAATAATTATAAATTTTTTCTGGGCCACTTTTAAAGAGTAAAGATAAATACATGACATTTATTTAGTAATGTATTTTATTTAATACATTAATTTTAACATATTAAATAAGATATATGCGATACAAAATTTGATTCTATTTCATCATGTAATAAATATGAAAGTACTAATGTTTTACTTTTCTTTGTACTAAGACTTCCACATCTTGTCTGTACTTTATATTTGCCTGTTGGGGAAAAAAAACAACTTTGCCATCGTGTTTGATTCTGACTCATAGTGACCCTGTAAGGTCCTGAGTGCGAACGCCACCCCGCATTCACTCACAAGAGACTGCTCTTGATGCAAACAGCAAGAGGCTTTTATTCCAGCGTGCTGGGGCTCAGTCCATACTCTTGTCAGAGTAGAGGGAATGAGCCCCGAACAAGAGAATTACAGAGTATATAAAGGTGGGGTCTTACATTCCTGGGGGAGGTGGGGTTGGGGAAAGGTTCCTTGTTGGGGAGGTTGATTTCAGCAATTCGTGGTTTGCATAAGCTCAGGGCTCGGGGCTAGGGCGGTTATTTTGGGTACATTTTCTTCCTGTTACTCCCGAAACTAGCCTTTTGTGGTTAGGTAAGTTCCTGGAATGCTGAGGGGGTTGGTCCTATATTGTCCCGCTCTTTGGTATGGAGGATCTCACAACCCCCTGTTAGGGTTCCGATTTCAAGATGAGACACTGTTACTTTTTGAAAGTTAAGTTTTATTAAAAAATGTGCCCAATAAGAAAAAAACTGGTGCACCAGGGATGCACCCCAAACTACACAGAGCAGGGGGTGACCACGAGCTTCTTCAGCACCCAGTATTTAAGTTGTAAGATCACAAAGCAGGGAGGGGGAACTGACCTTTACATTGATTGGTTAAGGTCACCTGGAATTTCTGTTAGTTGTAAAATGTGGTCAAGGTCTCGGGGTCACTTGCAAGGTTGTCCCCAGGCTTTGTCTTGTGACAGATGTTTTGTAAGACAAAGGTGAAATTACTCTATGGTGTTTTCAGCTATTAAGTTGTTTCCTGGGGCTTTCTTTAATAACTTGAATTTTTACTGCTCCCTTCCTCAAAATGGAGTCGCTTATGCCTCATTTCAACATCCTCCCTTGAGTTCTTGTCCCAGAGTCAAATCTTAGACTTTAAATGGGTGTCGGGCTGATCAAGGTTCTGGCTGTTCAGGGGGGTAGGAGTTCTGGGGCAGATGTTTTAGAACTAGAAGCTGGACAGTGGCTAGTCTTTCTCGAATGAATTTAAGTAGTCTTATTTAGAATGTAGGGACTCACAGTTAAAGCTAAGATGAAGAAGGTGGTCAGCCATGGAGACCAGGAGAACAGAGACTCGACTGATTCTAATGAGGTCCCTATTTTCCTGATCTAGGGTGCATTGGTTTCACAGCTCCATGTATAACAGAAATAATTATTTGTTCCTCCACATGATCCATAGTCATTAGCCCATGGACAGATGTAAAATTGTTTCTTAGTCAGTTGTTGTATGAGGCAGTTAGTAGCACACCCCCACCCTTCAGCATGTATGCATCCCCCAGTACTTAAGAGTGCTCTGTGTGCACCAACCGGGTATGGGTCTTTCTTAAGCCTATAGAACCTCCCACAAGGTCACATAAATCACGGTGAAAAACTGGTGAAGTCATCTCGGAAAGGCCAGTTAGGGTCAGTTCTTGAACTTGCCGGCCGAGGTCTCTTGGAGCCGCCTCAGGGCCAGTATGTTGCACACCCTCCACTGAAGGTAGATATGAGTGATGGACCTAGGGCTGGATCCTGTCAACCTTGACGGCAGTTAGAGTTGTCAGGATTACCATGTGGGGTTTTTTTTCAACGCGGCTCTAAAGTCTCTTGTAGGGGTTTCGGACCTAGACCAGATCTCTCAGCTGAAACTGATGGTGGCTTTACAGGAGGGAGATCATGGAGGCATCTCAACAAGGGGGAAAGTAGATCTTGAGTTTTCTGCAGGGCCTGGAGGGACTTAAGCAGGTCATGATTAGAGATTTCAGCAAGATGTCATCCCTTGGTTTAGGGCAGAGGGGTGGTGGCCTCCTGAAAACAATTTCATAGGGCGTAAGGCCTTGGAGGTAGGGAGAATTATGCACACGCATTAAGGCAAAGGGAAGCAGGGCCGTCCAGTCACCGCCAGTTTCTAGGGTTAATTTGGTTAAGGTCTCCTTAAGGGTCCAGTTCATCCTCTCTACCTGTCCTGAACTCTGGGGGTGACAGGCACAATGTAATTTCCAATTAACCCCCAAAACAGATGTTACTCTCTGAGAGACTATGGCCACAAAGGCAGGGCCATTGTCTGATCCTAGTGTCAGTGGAACCCCAAACCTAGGTATGAGTTCTTCTAGGAGGTGGTTTTTTTTTTTTTTTTTTTTGAGACTACCTGTGCTGTCTCTCTCTTAGTGGGAAATGCCTCAGTCCAACCAGACAATGTGTCTATGAAAACTAAAAGGTACTTACATTCACATCTGCCGGGCTTAATTTCAGTGAAGTCCAGTTCCCAATGTACTCCAGGCATAGTGCCTCTTTCTCTCTTACCCTGGTGGGCCTTACCAGAGCTGCTTACATTAGTGGCCTGGCAGGCTTGGCAGGTGTGCGTTATTCCTTTAGCCAACTGAGGTAGTTGGGGTATATAGTACCTTGGAGACAGAAGTTCCTGCATTTTTGCTGCTCCCAGATGGGTGGTCTGGTAGATCTTGGGGACGAGTTTTTCTCCCAATTTTTGAAGGAGAATGGGGAGCCCTCCCGAAGTATAGCGTCATCCTTTCTTTTCTTCTATTTCAGGAATCTTCTTGTGCAGGAGGGTATCCTCTGGGGTGTAGGTGGGCTCTTCGGGAAGGGTCGGCTCAGGGAGCTGGATAGAATTGATCTCAGGGAGGCTGAGGGCAGCTTCCTTAGCTGCTTGGTGCGCTAGGTTATTGCTTCGAGCTTCCATTGTTTCGGCCCGCTGATGTGGAAGGCATCTTGTAGCCACTGGTCATGGGCATTGTACATCTGGGGCACAGTGAGGGGTGGTGGGTCAGGGGACAGGCTGGCATCAGAAGGCTTCTCGTCATCTGAGAGGCCGGCATCTGGTGGGTAGGAGCTGTCAGAGTGCAGGAAGGAGGACAGATCCTGGCACAGGCTCAGGTCTTGGCACAGGTGCTTGTAGTCCTGGATTGACACATACAGACCCCACAGCTGTCACAGCAGCGACATGTCCAGTTGTTGCAGTCCCACCTGTAGGCAACATCTCCTTGCGCAGCACTGCTAATGCAGTGTCTAGGTTGACTGGGCAGTGTGGAGCAGCAGGGCTGGTGACGGGGCCCAGGTTGGCAGTGCTGGCGCTGTGGCGGGGTCTGTCTGGAGAGCGGGCTGTGCGACTCAGCTCATCATGGATGCAGCTGCGCTGTCTGTAGACATGCTCCAGCTCCCTCCATGAGCCCCTGCCGGTGTTGAGAAGGCTGCTGAGGCTGCGCGGCAGTGGCAGGAGCCTGGCCAGGGAGCAGCCTGCGCCGCCTGGCGCCTCGGCTGAGGGCAGCCTGTTGCGCTGATGTTCCAGATGGTAGGACTTGCGACCAGATGACCTGATCTTCGGCTACCACCACTGCCCCTGTGTACCTGGTGCCATCCCTGATAAAACTGCTCCCGTCAGTGAACAGAATGAGATCGGGGTCTTGCAAGGGAACGTCCGTAAAATCTCAGTGAAGGCTGTGCTGTTGGTCAAGCACCTCAGTGTAGTCGTGTGGTTCGGCCTCCAGGTCCGGGTCAGGTAGCAGTGTGACTGGGTTGAGGGCCGAGCTAGACGCAAACACAACTCGGGGCTGATCTAGTAATAAAGACTGGTAGTGGGTTAGCCAGGCATTGGAAATCCATTTATGAGGCAGGCTATGCAAGACTCCCTTGATGGCATGGGGGGTAATGATGGTCAAGGGCTGTCCCATAGTCAGTTTATCAGTCTTTTGCTAGTTGAGTGGTGGCCACAACAATTCTAAGGCACCTTGGCCATCCTGAGGCCACTGGGTCTAGCTGTTTAGACAGATAAGCCACCGGCCTTTTCCATGTGCCAAGTGTCTGAGTAAGGACTCCCTTGGCTATTCTTTTATTTTCATCAATGTATAGTTGGAAGGGCTTTTCCAGGTTGGGTAACGCTAATGCTGGTGCCTCCAGGAGTGACTTCTTTATAGTCTGGAAAGCCTGCTCTGTTTCTTTAGTCCATATAAAATTCTTTTCCTTTCCTCGAGTCAGCTTGTATAGGGGGTGCACTATCTCTGCAAATCCTGAGAGCCAGAGTCAGCAGAACCCAGCAGATCCCAGGAACTCCCTCACCTGCCGCGGCATACATGGGGTGGGAATCCCAAGGATAGTCCGTTTTCTTGCTTTGGATAGGGAGTGTTGTCCCCCCTTGAGTTGGAAACCCAAGTAAGTCACCTCCCGGACATAGACCTGTGTCTCTTTAGCAGAGACTCGATACCCCAATTTCACCAAGAGAGTTAACAGGGACTTGGTGGCCTTTAAACAAGTGTCCTCATTGGGTGCCCTGAGTAATAAGTCATCTACGTATTGTAGAAGGGAAATGTCAGGCCATTGATGCCTGTACTCATTGATGCCTGAAGGGCCTCATCAAAGATGGTGGGAGAGTTCTTGAACCCTTGTGGCAGGCGGGTGCAGGTCTGCTGCCCGCTGAAGCCATCTTCCAGGTCCTGCCACTTGAAGGTGAAGCGTGGCTGACTCTGCGGGCTCAGGAGTATACTAAAGAATGTATCCTTTAAATCTAGCACTGAATACACCCGGCGTTCTGGTGACAGAGAGCTCAGGAGAGTGTACGGGTTAAAACTGGTCTGTAGTCCAGCCCTCCTGCCTTCCTCACTGGCAGGAGGGGAGTATTCCAGGGCAACTGTCAGGGCACCAGTATTCCATGTTTTCTGAGTCTTTGAATGTGGGCCCTGGTCTCTCTCTTTGCTTCTGGCACAATGGGGTACTGCCGCACCTGAATCAGGTCAGCAGATGGTTTTAAAGTCACCATAACCAGTGGTTGGTGTTTGGCCCGTCCTGGGGAGTTGTTTTCAGTCCAAACCTGAGGAATCTCTTTGATCAATTGATCCACTGATACCATGAGGATAGAGTGGGGGCCCCTGTCAGAACCATCATAAAATCTATCTTCTTCCTCTAAAGGGGCTATCACATTGACTTGGGGTGTCAAGTAAGCATGATTCCCAGCAAAGCGGATGGTCGCCTGCATTTTTGATACAAGTCTCTTCCAAGTAAAGGGTACGAGCATTCAGGCATTACTGTAAATGAGTGGGAGACAGTCTTAGCCCCCAGATCTACCTTTCATTCGTCAGCCCATGAGTAGGCATTCATCACAGTAGCTCCCTGTATCAAAGTCTTGGCTTCAGTTGTGGGCCCCGGGGGTTCAATCAGAACTGAGTCACTAGCCCCAGTGTTGACCATGAATTATACTGGGTGTCCTCCTACTTTTAAGGTTACCCTGGACTCAGGGGGGACTGGTGATCCCTGACGCCCTCAAGCCTCTAAGTTAAGAACCTTTGGAGGGGGTTTTCTCTTGGGGCACTCACCCTTCCAATGTCCAATCTCCTTTCAGTAGGCACACTGGTTTCTCTGCAGGGGAGGCTTTGCTGGCTTCCTCATCTGATCTGGCCTTTTTTTTCCCCAAGGGTGCAGCAGTGCATGGCCCTGGGCTTCTGCCAGGAGGATTCTGCTCACCTTTTTGGCCTGCTTATCCTCCAGCTGTTCACAGTTGTTGAGGGTCTTCATGGTGATGTCCATCAGTTTGGACAGATTTTTACCTCCAAATCCTTCTATTTTCTGAATTTTCCTTCTAATGTCAGGGGCTGACTGGCCCACAAAGGCAATGTTGACAGCTCGCTGGTTCTCGGGGGATTCAAGGTCAGTGGGAGTATATGTGGGATATGTCTCCATTAACTGCCATAAAAAGGCTGCTGGGGACTCTGAGGGTTCCTGAACTACTTGGGTTACTTTAGATAAATTTGTGAGGCGCCTAGCAGCTTCCCAGAAACCCCCCATTAGAACCTGGCGGTAGACAGTTAGGCACTGCCTACCTGCAGTGATGTTTGGGTCCCAATCTGGATGGGTTAGAGGAAAAACATGATTGATCTCATCCAGGTCGCTTGAGAAGCGGCTGTCTACTACTGGTACCTGCTTCCTGACCAGGGACACAATCCTATCCCTCTCTTCAATAGTGAAGAGAGTCTGAAGAGCTGTTGCACATCCTCCCAGGTAGGCTGGTGTGTCACAAAGATGGTCTCCAACAGGGAGATCAGGACTTGGGGCTTCTCAGAGAAGGGGGGTTTTGCATTTTTCAGTTATGAAGATCAGAGGTAGTAAAAGGAGTATAGACTAAAAAAGGGCTCCCTGTCTCAGTCATGTGCCCCATAGCACGTAAGGGGAAGACGTGAGAGGAGGGCTCTGTGGATGGCTGAAAGGATCGACCTGAGCAGGTATGGACTGGGCTCCGGAGGTCACAGGAAGGTGGCGCTGTAGAAGCAGCGGCGATCAGGGGAGCAGTTGGGACTGGAGGGTCTTTGGGGACCCTATACAGGCCACAGAGACTGGCTTCAGCTCCCTTGGTCCTGGAGGTGGCAGGAGGAGGAACGGGAACTGGAGGGTAGGGAGGTAGGAGACCCAATAAATCAGAGAAATCAGATGGAGGAAGGGGCGCTGGAGGGGCTTTGAGGAGCCCTGAACCACCAGGGTTGTAGGAGGCTGTTTAGGGGGAGCACAGGACTGTAGCCACGCAGGTGGCTGCCTGAGGAGGTCCTGCCAAATAACAATGTATGGCATCTGATCAGGGTGACCAGGATCGCCAAGATGACCTGAGAAACAGAATGGGTTTGATTAATAATGTCTAAGGATCCCATGGGAGGCCATCTAGTACCAAACGCTGGCCAGGTTACAGAGGGTGTGGAGCTTTCCTGGCTGCTCTTTGCCAAAGTCTCGGGCTTGTTTCAGGAAATCCGAAAAGTGGTCAAGGAAGAGGTCTAGGGGTGTTACAGAGTGAGAAGACTGCCTCATGGTGGCAAAAAGTAACAATCACGACAAACAATACAATCAGACGGACAACGGAACAGACAGGGACCAGCTGCGGAGCAAAAGTAACAGTCAGGACAAACAGCACAATGAGACAGACAACGGAACAGACATGGACCAGAACAGACGCGGACTGGTTGAAATGAAATGAAAACCAGACCAGGAAGCTACTTTACATCTGCGGGACTTTGTGCTGCAGAACCAAGAAAGGAACTAGCGGCATCCGCCCAGATGGAGAACTAGGGTGTCCTCCAGTCTCTGACTCAGAGAGTGATTCTGCATCTAGATTCTCTCTTATGAGTCCCAGACCAGAGCTTGAGCACAGAGATTAACAGACTCACCAGTGAGGTTCAAACCTGATCGGCTGGCAGTGGAGGTCGCTCTTGAAATCCTGGATGAGCCCCCAAATGTTAGGGTTCTGATTTCAAGATGCAACGCTGTTACTTTTTGAAAGTCAAGTTTTATTAAAAAAATGTGCCCAATAAGAAAAAGACTGGTGCACCAGGGACGCACCCCAAACTACACAGAGCAGGGGGGCAACCATGAGCTTCCTCAGCACCCAGTGTTTAAGTCATGAGATCACAAAGCAGGGAGGGGGAACCGACTTTTACATTGATTGGTTAAGGCCACCTGGAATTCCTGTTAGTTGTAAAATGTGGTCAAGGTCTCGGGGTCACTTGCAAGGTTGTCCCCAGGCTTTGTCTTGTGACAGATGTTTTGTAAGACAAAGGTGAGATTACTCTATGGTATTTTCTGCTATTAAGTTGTTTCCTGGGACTTTCTTTAATACCTTGAACTTTTACTGTGCCCTTCCTCACAATGGAGTTGCTTATGCCTCATTTCAACACCCCTATGACAGAAAAGAACTGCCCCATAGAGTTTCCAAGGAGTCCCTGGTGGGGGACCGACAACATTTTGGTTAGTAATTGTAACTCTTAATGACTACACCATAATGGCTTCTTTTACAGTTACAAACTTGAGGACAGTACCTGCTATATACTAGCTATTAGATTAGTCAAAGTGATGCTGAGAAACCAAAATTTAAATGTTCTCTCTCTGGTATTCTTAATCTTTTCCAGGCTATGATCTTCTGAAAATCCAGTGGAAACTATGGATTCTCTTCTACAGAAAATTGTACTTATAAAAATTCAAACAAAATTGTTTAGTGAGTCTCCTTCCCTGAGGCCCAGATGAAACCTTCCTGTTTTACAGAGCTTCCTCTTTCGGGCATCTATGCCCCACCCACCTACTTGGGGAAGAAACAAAAGTTAGTCTGTACAGTTTCCTCGAGCCTTGGGTCTTCAATTCTAGCTCACCAGAGGCCTGAGCTCCTTTTCAACCTGACTGTTGGCTGTCTCCAGAAAGCAGCATGTGCTCCAGTGGGCAAGGGTGGTGTCTGGCCCTACAACTGCTTCTGCTGCCTCAGCTATTCCTGGTGACCGGCATTCAAGGTACTTTCCACAGATTGCTGTGATGGTGACCAAAGGCAGGGTCTGATGGAAAGGGGAGGTGGGATGTGGCTCAACCCTGACGTGAAGTCAGGTGTCTAGGCAGCAGGCATTCCCATCGTAGTAGCACTAAGGCAAGATAGAGGAGCCTTCCTTAGCTTCGGAGAATTTGGTGCCATCTGTTTCCTCACGAGAATATGACAAACACGTGACTCTGAGGAGAAGAGAAAATCACTATGCCCAAAGTAAATCCATTGCCTTTGAATCTATTCCAACTCAGAGAGACCCTGTAGGACAGAGTAGAACTACTCTGTAGGGTTTCTGAGGCTGTACAACTTTTCAGAAGCTGACTGCCGCTGCCTTCTCCTGTGAAGCCCTGTTAATTAGAAGCCTAGCACTTAACCAGTGTGTCTCCTTGAAGGGGAAGTGGTCTTTCATATTTAAACCTTACAACGGCTGGTTTGTGAGACTGTAGAAAAGTTTTTCTGCTTGAGTGTGTTTGCATTTTAAACCAAGAAAGCTCTGCACTGATGGCAGCCATGTTATTTACATTCAGACTCATGGTGCTTCCTTCGACACTGGAGACATTCTCCTCCCGTCTATGCAAGGAGTCGTATCCTTTAGTCAAGGTAAATGATGTCACTGTTCCAAATACAGAACAAAACTGCAGGGAAGGAAGTTGGAAAAAAAGAACAAGAATCTCCTCTGTGGTCTGAGGTGCTTCTGTATCAAAGATACGCATAAACATTTGACTGCTAGAAGTGAAGCTGCACCCCTCTGCCAAGGTGACTTTCTGGCTCCCGTTATGTGCCTGGGGAGTCAGCTGACTTTCTTTTCTCTGTAACAGCCATCCAACCCTCTTTCCCAAGCCAGCACCATCTTCTCAAGTCAGAGTTAAGCTTTTGCTTCTCTGACTGTTCCTCCGATAATAAAGCAAAACAACTCAATTGCCACTGAGTTGATTTTTGACTCATGGTGGCCCCGAATGCCTTAGAGTAGAATTGTTCCTGATTGCATTTTCAGTGTTAGGCACGTCAAAGACTGTGGGCACGGCACAGGACAGAGGAGTGTTTTGTTCTGTTGCACATGGGGTCACCATGAGTCAGAACTGATCTGACAGCACATAATAACAACGACAGATGTTCAGTGGCTAATTTGTTGTTTCTTCTGAGGTGCCCATTGGTGCACTTGAACCTCCAACCTGTTGGTTATTAGCTGGGTGTGTTAAACCATTTGTATCACCCAGGGACTCCCCCAAGATAAATACTGAGGTCTTTTTTGTTCAAATGGCTTTTATGCTAACTGATCCAAAACTGATGGGGCTGGTGCAGACTGGGCAGCATTTTGTTTCACTGTGCTAGATGTTGGCCTGAGTCAAAGGCCAAGTCCAAAGCAGCTAACCACAACAATAGTGCTAATCACTAATACCTGTAACTCATTGCCATGGAGTTGGTTCCTACTCATAGCAATCCTATAGCACAGGGTAGAACTTCCCTTTAGGGTTACCAAGAAGCAACCGCTAGATTCAAACTACTGACCTTTTGGTTAGCACTCAAGCTATTAACCACTTTGACACTAGGGCTACATGCTAACAGCAGTAGAAGATCATACTGAGTAAAAATGAACAAACGTAGTAATGTTAGACAGTGTCATAACATCACGATAGGCTGTAACTTCAGGGAGATGAGATAGTGATGCTTGGAAGAAATCTAGTTGTCTACTGACACAGGGCCTTAACATGTACCAATCCTTTAGGTCTAGTTCATGACCATGTGAACCTAGAGATACCATCAGGCACTCAGAGCTGGATGGTGGTAGTGAGAACTCAACCCACAGGACACTATTAAACCGAATGCTGGGTTTCTCTCTGCCCAGAGAACTGGACCATTTCAAGACTTTCTTTCAACGTGTTGAAAATACCCTGACAATTGGTCATTCTCTGACTTTTCCTGTTCTAGGCTTAAGCCTGGTCATTTCTCTGACTTTGGACATCTGATTACCTCATTATGTTATCCTCTGGATGGATAATACTGATTTTGATTAGGTTGGCATCATTCGATTCTGCTACTTAGGTTTAGAAAATAAAAATGAAGCATTTGCTGTGTGCTGAATGTTGTTTTAGGCATTTTTATATGACATTTAAATATACATTCATATGTTGTTTAATTTTCATAAGAAATTAGTGAGGTGGTTATTACGACCTGTGCTTTTCAGATGAGAATACTATCACTCAAAGAGATTAGGAAATTTTCCTGAGGGCACTGATGTTGAATTGTAAACTGTGTCCATGTGACCATGCCTTCCTGAGGCTAAGCCTGGGAAACTAAGCTGGAAGAACTAGGTGGAGGTCAAAGTGTCTAAAACTCTTCCTGCAGAGGTTATATCTACAGGTGCTCATGCTTTTACCCCTCTTTACTGAGTCTCAACTAAATTGAACTTCACTGTTTGGCCGGAGACAGACATCCCTCCCACAACTCTGAGCATCTATGCTTGTCTTTCCTTCCACTTGGAATTCCGTACATCCTCCCCTCCCCTTGCCTCTCTGTTAGCTTCCATGTTGATGTGACTTCCTTCTGGAAACTGTAGGTTCCAGGTTAAGACTGATAAATTGCTTGTTGAATTGTCTGCTTTCTTGGCCTCCACAGACAGGAACCATGGCCAGTGTTGCAGTGATGAACCTAGTACTGTGCACATGACGTAGCAGGTGCTCGGTAAATGGTTGTTGAACAGACCACTGAAAGACTTTGAGGAACTTCCTGTTGAGGTATGCAGTCAGGTCTTTCCTTTGAATACAGTTGTTTTCTCTTCTGCAAGGGGTACCTCTGGAGAAAAGTGTGGGAAGCATATTTTATCTCTCTTAGGCTTGAGTGTTTTAGGCTCTTTGGTTTAAGGCAATGACTCAGGGCACTTCCTACCACTAGGTGCCTTTCCCATCTACCACAGCACTTAGCAGTCTGCATGGAAATAGCATTGGTCTGGGAATCTGAAGACCTGTGTTCTACCTGCATACCATGCCCTTCTTCTTCCAGAGGTTGCAACTAAGATCAAGTGAAATTGCTTTGCAGATTGTGCCATACATGATCTAAGACAGAACGGAGTTTGGAAAGAGCATAAGGAAGCTCCAGAGCTCTCTCCTGACCACAGTCCGCATTTCTATCTAAGGAGCTGTGGTGGCATGGCAGTTAAGGGCACTTGGCTGCTAACCACAAGGACAACAGTTTGAACCCACCAGCTGCTCCGTGGAGAAAGATGTGGAAGTCTGCTTCCATGAAGATTTGCAGCTTTGGAAACTTTCTGGGAGCAGTTTTTATCATATCAAGTCTCCATGAGTGGGCAGGGCAATGAGTTTTTTTTTCCTTTTTGGTGGCAGGAAGTATTAGAGCTTGTACAAGGTTCCAAAACACATGTCCAAAATTAGCACATCATCTTTAACTGTGTAACAAACCACCATGACACCATTGTTTAAATGATAATAATCATTTATTTTGCCCATATGACTAGCAGTGGACTAGGCTCAGTACTTCTTGCTTGAGGTCTGTCCTGTGCTTGCAGTGACATCGAGCTGGGGTCATGTGGAAGGCTTCTTCCCTCACAAGTCTGGTGCTTGGGATGGGAAAGACTGAAATAGCTGGGTTTTCTCAATTTTTTTCTCCTCCTCTTCATTCTTCTGACTATTTTTACCTCTACACGCTGGTCACAGAATAGCTGAGCTTCTTCATGGCAGCTGAAACCTTCCAGAGAGGAAGAGAGCACAAGGGAAACAAGCAGGCAATGCCTGGCCTTTTGTAGGCTAACTCTGGGAGTCAGAAAGCATCACTTCAGCTGCACTGTCCTCACAGAGGCACTCGTCAAGGCCCACCCAGGTTTAAGGGAAGTGAACATAAACTCTACCTCTTGATGGCAGATGTGTCAAGCTTTTCACAGATATTTAAAAATTAGTATTAGCCCCCTCCTCTCAAACCTACTGTTCCTCCTAGTTCTCAGTCTCCATAAGGGGCATTTTCATGGTCCAGTTGCTGAAACCAAGTCTCAAGAGTCATCCTTGACACCTTTCTTTCTTTTACTTCTCACATCTAAGCGGTTAAGTCCTATCAGTTCTATCTTCAATAATATCTCTCAGATATGCCCAATGCTATACATCCCCACTTCCACAATTCTAGATCAAGACACCATTTTCTCTTAGAACATTACAATAGTCTGCTGTGGTAACTGTTGTTTTTATTCTGTTGTCCCAAACCTGGTCTGTTCTCTGCACTGCCATCAGAATAAATTTTCTAAGAGAGTATCATTTATTTCAGTCTTCTGCTAAAAACTCTTCCGTAGCTGTAATAGTGAATGAGAGTGAGCAACAGGAGCTCTGAAGACAAAGCTCAGATTTCATAACATGGCTTCTACTTCGCTTCTCCTAGGTTGTGTGGTAATCAACTGAATTAACTTTCACTTCATTGAATAAATCTTATCCTTTTTCTGTACATGTGTCTAAAATTTTGGTGCTATTTTTTTCCCCTCTGCTTGAAACACTTGTGACTGACTATACCCATCTTTCCTGGATAATTCCCACATAGACTTTTGCTTCTTAGATTACCACACTTCCTAAGGAAGTCATTTCTGAACCCCAAGTTCAGGTGACATGCACCCTCTTTTACATCCCCTTCTCATTCCATACTTGCCTTCTTCTAACACTTACCACTGGTAGTAGAGTTGTTTAACTGTCTATATTCACTAAGCTGGAAGCTCCTTAAGGGAAGGGGCTACGTCTGCCTTAGCCATCAGTGTGTGCATCGGTGCCTCACACAAAGCCTAACACACAGTAGGTGCTTACTTTAGGGTCTCTGTGAGTTGAAATCAGCTCAATGGCAACGGGTTTGGTTGCTTTTTAAAGTGTTTATTAGCTGAATCAGTAAGTAAATAAATCAGTATGTTATGTATAGATGGATGGATCAATGGATGGACAGACGGAAGTAAAGAGGAACGTACAAAACATGGTTGAAGGCATTCTGGGTGTCAGAGGAGCCTTCCTGGCTCTGATTAATTCTTTTTCCCATTTCTCCAAGTGGCTATTTCAAACCTTCACCCTTATCCCCAGGGCCTGTTACTTCAGTCTTCTACCCTCTCAACAAAGAACTTGCCTCCTACTTCACTGAAGAACTAGGGACTAGGCAAAAAGCTCCTCAAGTTCCTGCTCACAATCAGCAAACTAGAAACTGTAGATCACCAACCATCTTTTCTCCTTCTTTGCTCCCTCCGAGGCTGAAGTATTCTCCATCCTAGCCAAGACCCATGCCTTCACCTCTGCTCTGTGTCCCCTACAGCCCAGTCCCCAAATCAGTGATTCCTCTTCTTTCCCATGTTTTCAGCTTTCCCCATCCACTGCCTCCTTCACTTAGCCTATATGGGTAGTTTAAGTCTTTTCCCTTCTTAAAGAAAACTGAAAACAAAATTTTATTCCTGAGGTGCCTCGATGTTTTTCCCTATCATTCTCCTTCCCATTTGTATTTAAATTTATTAAAATCATAGTTTACTTTTTTTTTTCTGTCTTCCCTTTCTCTCTTTCCATTTAGTCCTTGGCCCATTGCGATCTGGCCAACTAACATTCAGAAAATGTCACTCTATTCATCTTGTCACCCAAGACACAAATCTAGGGTATTCATATCTATTGTCAAATTACTTTCTAAAAGGGTTTGTACAAGCTTGTGAAACACTGTATTCCCATTATGAAATTTCAGGAACTCCACAGCAATGTCTCTAAAAATTTCCTCCTTTTCTTCCTTAAGTTTTACTACAGATTGCGTGACTTGGCTTTAGCGCAGTCAGAACTTCCTGTTTAGAAGTCTTTCTCATTCTTGGGTGTGCCCTGTGGTGTGACAGCATGAGTTCATTTCACCTGAAATCTTTTTTCCTGTTATTTCTCCTTTTCTATGAAGAAGACAAATGGGTGGGCACAGGCAGGATGTGTTTTTTTTTCTTTTTAAAGTTATAAACTACAGATAAAAACAGCTACTTTACCCTAAGTATCCAAACACGTTATCAACTACTTCTTTCTGTTAGAGCAAAATCAAAACAGTAGCTTGCCATAAGGTTACTTCCCTTACCTTCTAAAAAATGGAATTACAGAGAGTGTAAGTCAAGATTTTATCAATATGGTTCAAAAACTAAGAACATACATAGATGTACACAAGAAAAAATCAGTTAATCTATATATTTCCCTTCCTGAATTCATTAGAAAATTCTCTGTTAGCAGAGGATCTGGTGCTTTTCCATTCCCAAATTATGTTACAATATTTCTGCATTAGTTTTGCAAGCTATATTAGTAAAATTAATTCACAGTTCTTCAACCTATGAGCAGAGTACAGAATACTCTCAGAGGGCTAGAATATATTTGTTCTGTTCTTACATGATCAGCCACATATTCTTTCTTACTGCTTCTATCTTCAGGCTCATGTTGCTTTTCCAGGTCCCCATTTCATTAAATATTTTGTAATAAAATTCATTTATTTTCCAGTATCTTTAAGTCAGGCTCCTGAAGGTTGCTTTGTGTGGATGTATAAACCCAAAACCAAACACACTGTCATCTAGTCAATGCCGACTAATAGCAACCCTACAGGTCAGAGTAGAGCTTCCCCGTAGAATTTCAAAACGAGCACCTGGCAGATTTAAACTGCTGACTGTTTGCTTAGCAGCCTAGCACTTAACTACTATGCCACTGGGATTTCCATATTGCTGTATAGATACTTTAAATATTTATAGATGTCTGAACCTTGAGTGCTATTCTCAACCTTTTCCTATATTGCTTCTTTTGAGGATTCCTGGGTACCTTTCCCACTGCTGCCTGCTTTCTCTGTCACAGTGTTGTTATTAGGTTCCATCAAGTTTCCCGCTCATAGCAATCCTAAACAGAAGAATGAAGTGTTGCCTGGTCTCGGCCATCCTCCAATCACTGCTTTGTTGTAGCCCGTTATTACATGCACTGTGTCAATCCATGACATTGAGGACTTTCGTTTTTTTCATTGACCCTCTCCCAAGCACGACATCCTACTCCAGGAACTGGTCCCTGCTGATAATATGTCCAAAGTACATGACTTGAAATTGTGCCATCCTTGCTTCTAAGGAGTACTCTGGCCATACTTCTTCCAAGACACATTTGTTTTTCTGTCACATTAGCCATTTTTTTATTCATTTTCTCTGGACCCAGGCATAAAATGTAGCTCCACTGGCTCAGTTTGGACACAATTTCATACTAAAGAAGCACAGTCTGCTGCTCAAAAGTAATCAGTAGTAACTCAAATCTCTGTTTGCAGTCTTTCAAAAAACACTAAAAAAGAAACCAGTTTTTGGACAGCAAGGCTTCTTACAATCCCCTTTCCTGCTCTCTTCAGTTGGTTCGGACTGTCCGGTCCATCTGCTGCCCAGGGATTCTCATTCTTTCGAGCCTTTGTGCTGTTTCCTAAGGCCAACCTGCGTGACCTTGTTTGTTCTCTTCTCCTTTCCTCTTGCCTGTTCAGGCTAAGTTGTTCTTCAGGAGGAGGGCAAAGAGAGAAACTGAGTGTGAAAATTTAGTTACACCTTGGATGAGGTTAGAGAAAAGTTTGGGAACACTAACATATATATTTTGTCCTTGTTACACACTTACTCATTCTTTCACTGAATATGTAGTAAGCACAAAATGTGAGGCAAGTACTATGGGGTCCAAAGTGTGGTAATCTTTTTTTCAGAAGCTCACAACCTTTGAGATCTTGTGTGTACTTCAGTTTGTCTCCCTCTTTCAATTTTTGATGTGAAAACTCTTCTGAGCAGGTTGGTGACATGATCTTGCCAAGCATGATCTTACTGTTTTATAGACGCTGTTATTGCAGGAGAAAGAAAGCTAATTATAACTGAGACTGGGCCATGATTTGTGTCTAAATGCTCTGTATCTTTCACTTTTCATTGGACTCATTCTCATCCGTCCTTCCCCAAGGAAGTTGCAAGGGCATTCTCTGGGCTTACATGCATGTTAGAACATTTCAGCATCATGTGTCCTTATAGTAGGGGTCTCATACAATATTGGTCCTTGTGCTGCTGCCTGATTTCACTTAATAGAATGTCCTCCAGTTGAAACCAGGTTATGAAATGCTTCCTAAAATCATTATTGTTCTTTATCATTACATAGTGTTCCATTGAGTACATATATCATAGTTTGTTTATCCATTCATCTGTTGTTGGGCATCTGGGTTGATTCCATCTTTTTGCTATTGTGGACTGTGCTGCAACAAACATTCGTGTGCATGTATCAGTTGATGTGAATGGCATTGATGCTGTAGGATATATTCCAAGCAATGGAATTACTAGGTCAAATGGTATATCTGTATCCAGCTTTATAAGGAAGTGCCAGATTGCTTTCCAAAGAGGCTGCACCGTTTCACAATCCCACCAGTTGTGGAGCAGAGTCCCAGTTTCTCCACAGCCTCTCCAGCATTTGTTGTTCTGTGTTTTTTGGATCATGGCCAATCTCGTTGGGGTGAGATGGTATCTCATTGTAGTTTTGATTTGGATTTCTTTAATAGCTAATGATTGTGAGCATTTCCTCATGTGTCTTTTGGTTGCCTGGATGTCCTCTTTAGTGAAATATCTCTCCACCTCCTTTGCCCATTGCTTAATTGGGTTATTTACTCCTTTCTTGCTGATATTTTGCAGAACCTTGTGGATTATGGAGATCAAATGTCAACCTGACATATAGTTGCCAAATGTTTTTTCCTATTCTGTAGGTGGTCTTTAATTCTTTTGATAGTCTTTGGATGAGCGAAAGTGTTTGATTCTTAGTAGTTACTGTTTATTTTCTCTTCTGTTATCACACTTTGTCACATTTTGAAGTCTGTCTAAGCTGTGTATTAAAACTTCCATTGTTGACCCTATTTGTTTCTTGCATGATCTTTATCATTTTGGATTTGATATTTAGGACTTTTATCAAATTTGAGTTACTTTTTGTGTAAGGTGTAAGATATGGGTCTTTCTTCAATTTTTTGCAGATAGATATCCAATTTTGGTAGCACCTTTTGTTAAAGAGAAAGTTTTTACCTCATCTTACAATCTTAGGACTTCGTCTTATATCAGCTGTTCATAGGAGGATGGTGGCATCTCTGGGGTCTCAACTCTGTTCCATTGATCTACCTGTCTCTTTTCATACCAGTACCAGGGTGTTTTGACTACTGTGGCAGTGTTATAGGTTCTAAGGCTGGGTAGTGACAGACCTCCCAGTGTGTTCTTCTTCTTCAGCAGTTCTTTGCTTGTCAGGGATTTCTTCCCTTTCCAAACAAAGTTGGTGATTTGTTTCTCCATCTCACTAAAAACCGTCACTGGAATTTGTATTGGGATTGCATTGTATATGTGGATCGCTTTGGGTAAAATAGACATTTTCATGGTGTTAAGTCTTCTGTGAGCAGGGTAGATTTCTCCATTTATGTAAGTCTCTCTTGCAGTAAGTTCTTGTAGTTCTCTTGTAGTTCATCGTAGGTCTCTTATTTCTCTAGTTAGATTTATTTCTAGGTATTTTATCTTCTTGGGGGCTGTGGTAAATGGTGTTGATTTGCTGATTTCTTCTTTAATGATCTCTTTGCTGGTATAAGGGAATCCAAGTGATTTACTTATGTTTGTCTTATATCCTGAGACTTTGCTGAACTCTTCTATTAGTTTGAGTAGCTTACTTACGGATTCTTTAGGATGTTCAGCATGTCTAATCACATCGTTTGCAAATAGGAAGATTTTTACTTCTCCTTTGCTGATGCAAATGCCCTTTCTTTGTCTTGTCTAATTGTTCTGGCCAGAACTTATAGTACAATTTTGAAATAAAAGTGGTGAGAGTGGGCACTCTTGTCTAGTTCTGTTCTTAAGGGGAATTCTTTCAGTCCCTCTTCATTCAGGATGATGTAGGTGATTGGCTTTGTGTAGATGGCCCTTACTGTACTGAGTAATTTGCCTTCTATTCCTATTTTGCTGAGACTTTTTAGCATGAATGGGTGTTTGACTTTGTCAAATATCTTTTCTGTATCAATTGACAAAATCAGGTGATTCTTATCTTTTGTGTTATTTATGCAGTTGATCACATTGTTTGTTTTTCTGGTGTTGAACCAGCTTTGCATCCCTGGTATGAATCCAAATTAGACATGAAGAATTATTATTTTTTTTTCCATATATTGTTGAATTCTATTGGCAAGGATTTTGTTGAAGATTTTTGCATCTAGGTTCATAAGTGGTATCAGTCTGTAATTTTCCTTTTTTGTTGGATCTTTCCCTGGCTTTGGTATCAGGGTTATGCTGGCTTCACAGAATGAATTTGGGAATATTCCATCCCTTTCTGCATTTTTATCTTTTAATTATTAAAAGTTATGTTTTTTTGAAAGGAGAAATATTGCAGAAAGTGAACAGCTAAGCATGTACATGGTGTTGACGAATAATGTATTGAGTGGCAGCCTATGTGATCAACTGAAATAGGTCACATTTCCACCTCCCTGTATCTTTTGCCTCTCTCTTCTGCTCTTTCTCAGTAATTTATATATTTATTCTCTTCCCTTCTCAAAAAAAATCCTCCTTTCATTTTGAACCTTCTAGAAATCATCTTTCCTTCTTGCCTTAACCAAAGTAGGGTGTTTTACAACCTAAAGCCTATACAATTTAAGATATTCTCATGAAGAAAAAGAACAAAACTGTAGCTATGAGTAGCAATAAAAATGACTTTAATTAAAATTTGAAAATAACTCTCAAGGAATTAAAAATTTTACAAAGAGAAGTTTCCAAGGCCAAAGACACTTGTCCTGACTGTTTTCTTTCTCATCTGACTGACAGCTCAACCAGCACATAGGGTGATTGCATTCAGTGACAGCAAAGTGAGACTGATCATCCCCAATCTCGAGCCTGGTGACTACAGCCAATTCACCTGGATTTATAACACTAACCAGAAGATTGTAGAATGGGATGTCAGGGAGAAGCCTACCTTCTTCAAGGATGACTTTAAAGCCAGGATGCATCTTGATAACAACGGCACACTGTATATTGATAAGATTATGATCAGAGACAATGGTACCTATATTGCGCGGATGTTGGATACACGTGGAGTGGAGCAGCAGCGACAGATCACACTGGAAGTGCATGGTAAGTGAGGGGAGCCAAAGTGTCCCTACTGAGAGCTCCAACTGACCACTGGGAGGCATCTTGGGAGCCCTGGGGACAGTCTGTGGGAGGAGGAGTGTAAAATGTCAGGACAAAATCCATTCATTTCTCCTAGAACTTGTTCTACTCAAGAATGACCTGGGACAGCAGATTCTAAAATTGATAGCTCTGGGAGAGCTCAAACCTAGTAAGTTTTAGATGCAGAGAAAGCAATAGAGTTGAATTCTTTTCTATTCTATTCATTCTCTCTCATCTATCAATATAAACTAGTTCTGAGAAGGGAAGAGAATAAATATATAAATTACTGAGAAAGAGCAGAAGAGAGAGGCAAAAGATACAGGGAGGTGGAAATGTGACCTATTTCAGTTGATCTCATAGGCTGCCACTCAATACATTATTCGTCAACACCATATACATACTTAGCTGTTCACTTTCTGCAATATCTCTCCTTTCAAAAAAACATAACTTTTAATAATTAAAAGATAAAAATGCAGAAAGGGATGGAATATTCCCAAATTCATTCTGTGAAGCCAGCATAACTCTGATGCCAAAGCCAGGGAAAGACCCAACAAAAAAAGGAAAATTACAGACTGATACCACTTATGAACCTAGATGCAAAAATCTTCAACAAAATCCTTGCCAATAGAATTCAACAATATATGGAAAAAAAAATAATAATTCTTCATGTCTAATTTGGATTCATACCAGGGATGCAAAGCTGGTTCAACACCAGAAAAACAAACAATGTGATCAACTGCATAAATAACACAAAAGATAAGAATCACCTGATTTTGTCAATTGATACAGAAAAGATATTTGACAAAGTCGAACACCCATTCATGCTAAAAAGTCTCAGCAAAATAGGAATAGAAGGCAAATTACTCAGTACAGTAAGGGCCATCTACACACACACACAAAAAAAACTAGTTCTGAGGTCATTTTCTTTCTAAAAAATTATTTTTATAAGTGACAGTTTACAACCCAAGTTAATTTTGGATACCCACCCCTCTGCATCTCTATCTGCTCTCCTCACGCTGTGACAGCACACTCTTCTTTCTCACTCTTTGCTTTCAGTATCCACTCAACCAACACTTGCCTACAGAACCCTAAAGAACACTACATGCATCACTCTGTGACCCTGTGTAGGTCCTTCCTGTGTCTGAAGTGTTCATTTCAGGACTGGTTTCAGGTCTGGGCTAGTAGCAAGCCTAGGGGACATGCTCCCAGGGGACCCTCCAGGCTGTTGGGTCATCAATTCTGGACTTTTAATAGAGTTCTTAATCTTTACACCTTTTTTTTCTCATGCCACTTCGGGAACTCTACATTATTTTCCCTGTCAGGACTGTCTTGAATGGTGGCTGTGCACCATCTGGTTCTTCTGGTCTCCTGCTATGTAGTCTGCCAATTACATGGCTCTGTCTGTCTTCTCAGCTCATTTTTCTTCTTGTCTTTGATGTTCTTAGTTATCATCTGTTCCAGGAGGGTTGGATGAACTGGTACTCCTCAGATGGCTTTTAAGGCCACAGATGCCACTCACCACTATGGGGTGCAGAAGACTCTCTTTGCAAAAGATTAATTATCCCAGTTGCTTCCAATGTACCCTGAAAACATGTTCCTCAGACCCTTGTTGGGTTGAATTTGGAAAACTTTTTAGCTTATGCTTATTGTAGGATGGAAAGTTCTGTATATGTCTATGTAACTGAGTTGGTTGGTTGTCACAAGAAGATCCTTTGTAGCTTTATTGAGCTTTTTTTCTGGAAGAAAACATGTATCCTCATTGCAGATGATATATAATATGCTCTTAAACACAGAAAATCTGTCCATTACTGAAAGTGGAGTCTTGTACTGTTATTGTGGTGTGATCTATCACATTTTTCAATATTGTCAGCATTTGTTTGATGTATTTAGATGCTCTCACATTGGGTGCTTAAATATTTAATATCTTATATTCTCTTTCTGTATTAAACCTTGTCCATGATTGTGGATTTTACTAAAATGTGTTTTATCTATGATTACTATTGCCAGTTCTGCTCTTTGCATGTAATTAGCTTGATACATATTTTTCCATCCTTTGATTTTCAGTTTGTTCATGTCTTTGAATCTAAGATGTGTTTCTTGTAAGCAACATACAGGTGGATCATGTTTTTGATCTGACTTATTACTCTGTTAGTTTATTGAAGCATTCAATCTATTTACATTCAGTATAATTACTGATAGATGCAAAACTAGTGCTTTCAGTTTGGTGACTTTATTTCTGTGTTGCTGAAAATTTCTTTGTTCCATTTAATGTTCTATTCAGAGATGTTTTTCTTTATGAGTTTACTTTTCATCTTTTTCAATGTTGGTTTTCTATCTGTTGAGATTTCTGTATTGTGTTTCTTGTTTTTACGTGTAGTATTGTTAATTTGCTTTGCATCTACCCCACTATTCTCACTGTTCTAAGTTTAATTCAGTCTTTAATTTTTGTGTGTCTTCTTGACTTCCTCTCCATCTTAAAGGTGTATGAATACATTAATATGTCCCTCTTAATAGTGTAATGTTGTCATAATTCACATGCTGAAATCTCTGTTTCCTGGGTTTTAGTATTATAGCTTTGATTGAGCTTTGTGACTACCCTTTGTGACTCTGGCTACTGTGTCCTGTGTTACATCCTTGAGGTTTTATGTGGTGTTATTGATTTGCTAATGAAAAAGCTTGCTTCAATATTTCTCGTAATTTTGCTTTGGTTTTTACAAAGTCTCCAGCTTCTGTCTAGTGAGAATGTCTTGATTTCACTGTTGTGTTTGAGAGACAAATTTGCAGGATATCTATTTTGTGGTTGAAAGTTTTTTTGTTCAAGGGTTTATATGTGTCATCCTGTTTCCTTTGTGCCAGTATAGTTTTGGTTGAATAATCGAAGCTCAGTCTAACAGACTCTCCCTTTAGCTTTGGTTTTAGCCTAGCTGCGTTTAAGAGCAACTCCTTGTGTTTCATTTTATTAAGCTTGATTATAGCATGTCTTGTTGTCTTTCTTTTGGAAATCTATCTTTTGTGGAGTTCAGTGAGGGTCTTGAATGGCTATCTTCTTTCATGATCTCAGGGAAGTTTTCTGTCAGCAACTCTTCAACAATTCTCTCTATATTTTCTGCTTTCCCTCCCTGTTCTGGTATTTCGTTTACTCATAAATTGATCATCTTGATGGAGTTCCACATAACTCTTAATGATTATTCATTTTCCTTGATCCTTTTATCTGATTTCTCCTCATAAATGCTGGTGTCATTTGCTTAATCTTCAATCTTGCTAATTCTGCATTTCCTTTCCTTGATCCTGCTCCTTTGCTTTTCAATTGAATTGTTAATTCTTTAATTTTGTTATTGAGCTGGTGAATTTCAAATCACTGTTCTAGAAATTCATGTAGCTTCTTCAGTTTTTCATCTTGTTCTGCTGCTTTTTATCAAATCTCCTTCCTAAGATCTGGAAGAGCACTATACATGATTCTTTTGTATTCTACTTCTGATAATTTCAGGGAGGCTTCTTCATCAGGGAAGTTTTTTTTCTTTCCTACAATTAAGTGAAAATATACAATCCAAGTCAATTTTGCATGCCTATCTCTCTGCAACTCTATCTGCTCTTCTCACCCTGTGACAGTAGACTTCTCCTTTTCACTGTTCTAGGATTCTCTGAACACCTGTCCTCTCCTCTCCACCCTTTCCTCTTCCCTCTAGAAAGAAACCAGTAGGACACCCTACTAGAAATGTATAAAACCATGAAGTACACACATTGCATGCTCACTCTGCCCGCGCATCCAGACTATTCTTTGTCTGAAGAGTTGACCTGAGTACTGGTTTCAGGTCTAGGATAGCAGCAAGTCTAGGGGTCATGGTAGCAGGGGACCCTCCAAGGTTGTTGGACCATCAGTTCTGGTCCTTTAGTAGAGTTCTTGATCTCCATACCTCTTTTTCTTGTGCTATGTCAGGGACTAAATTGTGTCCCCTATGGAGGCTGTCTATCTAATTCTTCTGGTCTCATGCTGATACAGCCTCTCAATCATATGGGTCCTTCTGTCTCTTACTTTTCCTGATGTCTTCGATGTTCTCGGTTATCATCTGTTCCAGGTGGATTGGGACAAATTGAGGTTCCTCAGATGGCAGCTTGCTGGATTTTAAGACTCCAGACACCACACACCAATATGGTATGCAGAAGACTCTCTTGAAAAAAGACTAGTTATGACAATTGACCTCAGCGTCACCTGAAAACATGGTCCCCAGACCTCTGTCCATGCTACTCTACCATTTGACATGTTGCGTTGAATTTACAAAACCTTTTAGTTTGTGGTGTACTCCAGTTCTGCTGACTTGCCTTCTACTGAGTGCTGATAGACTCTTCACCTAACTGAATTCCTATTGACTACATAATCTATGAATAACCCTCTCCCTCCCTTCCCACCCTTGTAGCCTCAAAGAGTCTTTTTTCTCTGTGCATAAGTCCTTTTTTAAGTCCTTATGATAGTGATCGTATACAATACTATCCTTTTGCAACTGACTGATTTCACTCAGTGCAGTGTCTTCCAGTTGATACCAGTTTATGAGATGCTTCCTAAAATCAGCATTGTTCTGCATCATTGTATAGTGTTCCACTGTGTATATGCACCGTGGTTTGTTTGTCCATTCTTCTGCTGATGGCCACCTAGGTTAATTCTATCTTTTTGCTATTGTGAACTGTGCTGCAGTAAACATTTATGTCCATGTATCTGTTCATGTGACAGTCCTTATTGCTGTAGGATATAGTCCAAGCAGTGGGATTTCTGAGTCATACAACATTTCTACTTCCAGCTTTTTAAGAAAGTACAAAATTGCTTTCCAAAGTGGATGTACCATTTTGGATTCCCACCAGCAGTGCAGGAGAGTTCCAATCTCTCCACAGCGTCTCTAGCGGTTGTTGTTTTGTGGTTTTTTTTGATCATTGCCTGTCTCCCTGGGGTAAGATGGTATCACATTGTAGTTTTGATTTGGATTTCTCTAATAGCTAATGACTGTGAGCATATCCTCACGTATTTTTTGGCTACCTGGGTATCTCCTTTGGTGATGTGTCTCTGTCTCCTTTGCCCATTGTTTAATTGGGTTATTTGTCTTCTTCTTGTTGATATTTTTGCAGTACTTTGTAGATTATGGAAATGAGACATTGATCCAATACATGGTTGCTAAATATTTTTTCCCATTCTGTAGGTAGTTTTCAAATTTTTTTGGTAAAGTCTTTGACTGAGCATAGGTTTTTGATTTTTTACTGGTTCCCATTTATCTATTTTCTCTTCTGCCATTTGTACATTGTTGGTAAAGTTTTGTACTCTGTCTAAGTAGTGTATTAGAACTTCCATTGTTGTCTCTATTTTTTCATCCACAATCTTTGTCATTTTATGTTTGATATTTAAAACTTTGATCCATTTGAAGTTAGTTTTTGTGTAAGGTGTGAGATTACGAGTCTTGTTTCAGTTTTTTTTGCAGATGGATATTCAATTTTGTCAGCACCATTTGTTAAACAGACTCTTTTAACCCCTGTTTACAACCTTTGAGCATTTGTTCAATATCAGTTGTTGATAGAAGGATGGTGATATTTCTGTATTCTCTGTTCTGTTCTGTTGGTCTCTATACATGTTTCTGTGCCAGTATCAGGCTGTTTTGACTACTGTGACAATGTAATAAGTTCTAAGGTTGGGTAGTGTGAGGACTCCCAGTGTGGTCCTCTTCTTCTGTAGTGTCTTACTTATCCAGTGTTTCCCCCCTTTCCAAACAAGTTTGATGATTTGTTTCTCTATCTCATTAAAAAATGACATTGAAATTTGTGTTGGGATTGTATTATATATGTAGATTACTTTGAGTAGAATAGACATTTTCACAATGTTAGGTCTTCCTATCCATGAGCAAAGTAGGTTTCTCCACTTATGTGAGTCTCTTTTCTTGCAGTAGAGTCTTGAAATTTTCTCTGTATAAGTCTCTTACATCTCTGGTTAGATTTATCCCTCAGTATTTTATCTTCTTGGGAGCTATTGTAAATGGTATTGATTTGGTGATTTCCTCTCTGATGGTCTCTTTGTTGGCATAAAGGAATGCTACTGATTTATTTATGTTTATTCTATATCCATACTTCATTGAACACTTGTATTAGTTCCAGTAGTTTATTTACTGATTCTTCAGGGTTTTCTGATCATATCATCTACAAATAGGGATACTTTTACTTTTTTACCAGCGCAGATCCTTTTATTTCTTGTTTCATTGCTCTGGCCAGAACCTCTAGCACAATTACAGATGGTGACAGTGGGCATCTTCGTCTAGTTCCTGCTCTCAGCGGGATTTCTTTCAGGGTCTCTCCATTTGGGAAGATGTTGGCTTTGTGTAGATCCTGCTTATTGTATTGAGGACTTTCCCTTCTATACCTATTTTGTTGAGAGCTTTTAACATGAATGGGTATGGGACTTTGTCAAATGCCTTTTCTGCATCAATTGATAAAATCAAGTGACTCTTAACTTTTGTGTTATTTATGTGGTTGATCATATTAATTGTGTTTCTGATGTTGAAACAACCCTGCATCCCTGGGATGAATCCTACTTGGTCATGATGAATTATTTTTTTTAATATGTTGTTGAATTCTATTGGATAGGATTTTGTTGAAGATTTTTGCATCTAGGTTCATAAATGATATTGGTCTGTAATTTTCCTTTTTTGTTGGATCATTTCCTGGTTTTGGTATCAGGGTTATGTTGGCTTCCCAATGGACTTGGGAATGTTCCATCCTTTTCTATATTGCGAAATAGTTCAGTAGTGTTGGAATTAATCCCTCTCTAAAAGTTTCATACAGTTCTTCAGTGAAGCCGTTTGTGCCAGGACTCCTTTTTACTTGGTAGTTTTTTGATTACTTTTTTAAATCTCTTCTTTTGCAATGGGTTTATTAAGTTGTTTTACTTCTCTTCATGATAATTTTGGTAGGTGATGTGAACCTAGGAATTTGTCCATTTCCTCTAGGTTTTCCAATCTGTTAGAGTACAATTTTTTCATGGTATTCTGCTGTGACATTTGTCATCTCATTTCTTATTTAGATTTTTTTGTTTCCTCTCCTATTTTTCTTTCATGAGTTTAGTCAATGGCTTATAGATTTTGTTCATCTTTTCAAAAAGCCAGCTTTGCTTCTGTTACTTCTTTCAACTGTTTTTCTGTTCTCTAATTTGTTTAGTTCTTCTGGTGCCCAAAGGGTTTTTTTTTTTTTTTGTTCTGTTTCTACTTGTTCAAACTGTAAGGTTAATTCTTTGGTTTGGGTCCTTTCCTCATTCTGGATGTGCGCATGTATAGAGGTAAACTGATCTGTGAGCACTGCTTTTTCTATATCCCACAGGTTCTGGTAGGACGTACTTTCATTTTCATTGGACTCTTTACTGCATCCTCGATTTCTTCTATAACCCGTGAATTTTTGATTAAGGTATTGTTAACTTTCCATGAGTTCAAATTTCTACCCTTGTTTTTTCTGCAGTTGATTTGAACTTTTAACAGCTTTATGGTCTGAGAAGATGCTTTGCAATAACTCAACAGTTTGGATATTGCTGAGACTTGCTTTGTGGCCTAATATATGGTCTATTCTGCAGAATGTTCCATGCTCATTGGAAAAGAAGGTGTGCTTATTTGTTTTGGGGTGGATAATTCTGTATATGTCTATGAGGCTGAGTTGTTTGATTGTTGCAATAAGATCTTCTCTTGGGAAGTTTTCAGATTTTTTATTTTGAGAGTTTTCTGGAATCAAGATGGTCTGCTTTTTTAAATGGTTAGATACAGGTTATTGTCTTTGAGCCATCAGAAAGCTGATCAGCTTCTCCATTGTCACTCCAATAGAAACTATGGTGTAGCTCACAGAAGGGAGGGGGGAAGGCTACTGCTGCACTCAACCACCAGCAGCCACTGTGTTCTTTAGCTGCAGCTGTCTTAATACAGACTCTATGCTGAGACAGATAGTGTCACCCTGATGCTGCTGCTCAATATGGCAGCCTGTCTGAGCTAGGATGTCAGGAGTAGTAGCCTCAGTCCCTGTCTCCTGACGAAGATGGCATCCTTGCCTGTACAACATCTCCATTGCTGTATCAGCAGAAGTGGGGCCCTTTCAGCTGCTGTCTTTCCTCTGAAAAGGGTAGTTGTTCCCCCTCCTGTCATTCAACCTGATAACAAAATCTTCTGTCTGATCCTGGGGTTCCTAAAATGTCCACTGTCTTTCATTCAGTTATTTTTCCAGGCCTTAGTTCTTAGAGGAATTTGAGGAGATACGTAACTAGTCTGTCATTTTGGCCCGATCTCTCCCATTTTCTTTCTTTATCTAAGAGATATTTATTAGTTACAACAGATCTTATATTATACATGGTTATTATATAAGATACAGGGAAATTAAAAATATAAGCTCTAATTTTCAAGAAGGAAAGGAGAAACTCAGAAGTACAAAAAGAAGAAGCCCTTAATCTAGTAGTTACCCTGCAGTCTGAGTGCACCTTAATTATATATCTGACAAAGCTATCATATGATTTGAGAAAAAAAGAGAAAAGTGGTAAAGGATATGTGGAAGGTGGCCAGAGTTATGAAGGAGGGTTATGTCCTTTTTATTTACCTTTCAGAATGTAAATGTGCAGTAAAGTCTTAGTCCTTTACTAGTTCCACTGATAGCTCTTGACTGGCCAATGTATTTAGGACACAAATAACATGTACTTGGAGTCAGAAAGACCTGGGTTCAGAATTCAGGTCAGTCACTTACTAGCAGCTCTATGATTTTGGACAAAGATTTTAACATCTTCTCTTATACTAGTAACAGAAGTAACAGTAACAGAAGTAACAGAAGTCATACAATGTAATTTTAGCAAAAAGGTGAATTTATTTCAAGGAAATGGAGATGTTTAGTTATTCAAGGGGTTTGAAAGGGTCAGGAAGGGCAAAAGTCCTGTCCCAAGTACCCAGCTTACAGAATCCATGAGCTGTACCTGTGAATTCCTGCCATTTGCATAACTTACTTCCCCACCCCCACTAAGACTTTTGTATCTCCTGCTTTAAGTTTACAAAAGAGGAAGATCGATTGGCCCAGTCTGGTTAAGACATGTTTACTCTGGAGACATACCAACCGCTTAGAGCCAAAGTCTAGGTTGTATAAAGCAGAAACACAGTTCCTGGGTCACCTTTCTTGGATTGCAGTGGGCAATTATTAGAGAAGGGGCCTCAGCAGAATGTAACAGAAGTGTTCACCTCAGATCCTTGGGCTTCTCATCATATAAAATAAGGATAATTACATCTGCTGTTTAGGGTGTTATGAGGATCAACACAGATAAAAAAAAAAAGAAAACTGTTAAGTAACGCTTTAGCACAATGCAAGGGTGCTCTATTGTATATACTAAGATTTCACCAGCCAGATGGTCCCTCCGTATGAGGTCAGAGTCCCTTTCTCACCTTTTCCTCCATTCTACATGATTGGAAATTCTGTCAGTCTTGGGAGAAGGAAAGACTTTGTCATCTATTGCAGGGTTCTGAAAAATCAGCTCTCTGTAAAGAGACAGAAAGCCCTGATTTGTAGCACTGACCAATTTCTGTAGTGTAAATTATCCCAGCATGGCTGATACAAGCTACTACTGGCATCATAATCAGCTTGCAACATATCAGAATATTTAGAAGACACCACAAGATAAGAAAATTACAGGTCAAGATCACTTATGAATAGAGATACAAAAATCCTCACCACAATGCTAGTGAACAGAATCCAAGAATATATTAAAAGAGACATACACCATGACAATGTGAAATTTATTCTGGGAATACAAGGATGGTTAAACATTAGAAAAATGATCAACATGATAAGCCACATTGATAGAGCAAAGGAAAAGATCTGCACAATCATTTCCATGGGAAGAGAAAAAGCATTTGATAAGCTCTAACACCTTTTATTGATGAAAACCCTCAGGAAGGTTTGAATACAATTGAGAATCTGGAAATAAACCCACATATCTCTGGTCAACTGACTTTTGAAACAGGCACTAAGTCAATTTGAGGGGAAAAGAAGATTCTCTTTAATAAATGGTATCAGGAATATTGAATTTCCATATGAAGAAAAATGAAATAAGATCCATGTCTCATACCATGAACAATAACAAATTTACAATGGATTAAAGGCCTAAATGCAAAAAGTAAAACCATTAAAGTCTTAGAAGAAAATGGAAGGACAAACCTGTAGGCCTAGCTTTTATCTAACATAATAACGAAAGCAGATACAGTAATAGACAAAATAAATAAATAAGAACTCATAAAAATAAGCCATGTTTTTTCATTAAAATATCTTACCAAAAAAGTGAAAAGACAGGCTACTGACTGGGAGAATATCTTCAGAATCTGTATATCCAACAAGAATCCAACAACTAAATTGTATACAAAACTTTGACAATTTAACTACAAAAAGACAGCCCAATCAAAAAATAAGCAAAAGACTTGAATAGCTTTTTTACCAAAGGTGACATTCAAATGGCCACCACACAAGAAAAAATGCTGAGTGTCATTAGATACCCCAAACCAAAAATCCAAACCCTTGGTTGCTACTACTCATAATACTCATAGCAACTCTACAGGACAGAGTAAAATTATCCATAAACTGCAAACCTTTTGGTTAGCAGCCAAGCTCTTAACCATTATGCCTCCTGGGCTCCATTTAGGATGTCTAAAAGAGCCCTGGTAGTGGAGTTAGCTCAACTGCTAACTGAGAAGTCAGCTATTAGAACCCACCAGCTGCTCTGCGGCAAAAAGATGTGGCAAACTCCTTCCTTAAAGATTACCGCCTTGGAAATATCATGGGGTAATTCTACTTGGTCCTGTAGGGTTTCTTGAGTTAGGATCTACTCAACAGCAATGGGAAGGTTGGGTATGACAAGAAAACAGAAAATAAATATTCTTCAAGATATGGGGTAATTGGGAAGCCTTATCCCTTGGTGGTGGTAAAGTGGAAAACAGTGTGGCCGCTCCTCAAACAACTAAGGCTAGCACTACCACAGGCAAAAAAACTCACTGCTGCTGAATTGATTCTGACTCATAGCAACACTATAGGACAGAGAAGAGCAGCTCCACAGAGTTTCTGTAGAACGTCTGGCAGACTCAAACTGCTGACCTTTTAGTTAGCAGGTTAATACACCACTAGGGTTGCCAGAACTACTATAAAACCACACACAAACACATACACACACACAACCCAAACCCACTGCCACTGAGTCAATTCCAACTCATAGTGAACTACCATAAGACCTAGCAATTTCATTATTAATAATGTACCCAAAGGACTGGGAAGCAGTGACAGAAACAGACACATGTATGGTAATGTTTATTGCAGCACTATTCACAATAGCCAAAAGGTGGAAACAACTTAAATGTCCATCAATACAGAAATGGCTAAACAAAATGTTGTACCTCTGTACCATAGAATACTACACAGCTAGAAGGGAAAATGAAGTCTTGGTTCATGCTGCAGTATGATGGTACTTGAAGACATTATGCTGCATGAAATAAATAAATAGTAAAACAACAAATGTGACTGTATTTAGGTAACTACTTAGCTTTTGGTTAGTCCAGTTGAGCTGACTTTTCCTCTACTGTATGTTGTCCCTCCCATGACCTAACTTAATTTTTATGTACTCTCTGATTAATGAATATCCATTTCTCATCTTCACCACCTTGAAAGCCTCAAAGTCTGTTTTTTTCTGTGTTGAAACCTTTTTCTGAGTCATTATAATAGTGGAATCATAAAGTATTTGTCCTTTTGCAGTTGACTAATTTCGCTCAGCATAATGTCTTCCACAGTCCTCCATGCTGTGTTTCCCAAATTCATTCTTGTTCTGTATCATTGCTTAGTATTCCACTGTGTGAATCTACCATAGTTTGTTTATCCATTTATCTACTGGTGGGCACCTAGGTTAATTCCATCTTTTTGCTTTGTGGATAGTGCTGCAACAAATATTCATGTGCATGTATCTGTTCTTGGGACAGCCATTATTTCCCTGAGACATATTTCAAGAAGCGGGATTGCTGGATCATATGGTATTTATATTTCTAGCATTTTAAGAAAGCATCAAATAGATTTCCAAAGTTGTTATGCCATTCATTTTACATTCCCACTACCAGTGTAGAAGAATTCTCGTCTCTCCACAGTCTCGACAGCATTTATTATTTTGTCTTGTTTGGATTAATGCTAGCCTTGTTAGTGTGAGACAGTATCCCACTATAGCTTTGATCTGGATTTCTCTGATAACTAATGATCATGAGCATTTCCTGATGTACCTGTCAGCTGCCTGGATGTCTTCTTTGTTGAGGTGACTGTTTACACTTTTGTGCACTTTTTTTAACTGAGTTGTTTCTTTTCCTTTTTGAAGTTTTGTGGTACCTTGTAGACTTTGGAGTTAGACACTGACTGGATTGATGGTAGCCAAAAATTCATGCCCAGTCTGTAGGTAGTCCTTTTACTCTTTTAGTGAAATCTTTGGTGAACTTAAGTGTTTGACTTTTAGGAGTTCCCGTTGATCTATTTTCTCTTCTGATGTTAGTGCAGTGTTAGCAATACTTTGTAGTCTACTTATGCCATGTATTAGGGTTTGCAGTGTTTTCTCTATGTTTTCTTCCATGATATTTATTCTTTTAGATTTCATTTTTGTGTGTTTGATCCATTTAGAGTTAGTTTTTAGGCATGGAGTGAGATATGGGTCTTGTTCCATTTTTTTGCAAATGGATATCCAGTTATGCCAGCACCGTTTGTTAGAGAGATTGTCTTTATCCCAGTTCACAGACTTTGGACTTTCTTAAAATATCAGCTGCTCATAGATGATATTGTATCTGGAGTTTAAATTCTGTTTCATTGATTTATGTATCTGTTTTTGTAGCAGTACCAACCTGTTTTGATGACTGTGGCAGTGTACTAGGTTCTACGTAAGGTAGAGTCTCCCACATTGTTCTTTGTTTTCAGTAACGCTTTATTTACCAGGGGCGTCTTCCCTTTCCATATGAAGTTGATGATTCATTATTCCATCTTATTAAAAAATACCACTGGAATTTCTGTTGGGATGGTATTGCATATATGGATAGCTTTGGATAGAACAGGCATTTTCACAAAGTTAAATATTGCAGGCTATGAGCAAGATACATTTCTCTACTTATGTAGGTCTCTTTTGGTTTCTCATAGTAGAGTCTTGTGATTTTCTTCGTATAGGTCTTTTATGTCTCTGGTTAGATTTATTCCTAGGTATCTTATCTTCTTAGGGACTGTTACAAAGATATTTTTTTTATCTTCTAGGGGGCAAATGTAAACGGTAATGATTTGGTGATTTCTTCTTAGACGGTTTCTTTGTTGGTATAAAGGATTCCAACTCATTTATCTGTGTTTATCTTACACCCTGACACTCTGCTGAATTCTTCCATTAGGTCCAGTAGTTTTTTGTTGTTGTTGTTGTTGTTGTGTGTGTGGATTCTTTACAGTTTTCTATGTGTAAGATCATATCATCTGCAAATAAAAATACTTTTACTTTGTCTTTACCAGTTCTGACGCTCTTTATTTCTTTGTTTTGCCTGATTGCTCTGGCTAGACTCTCCAGCACAATGTTACTGGGCATTCTTGTCTGGTTCCTGTTCTCAAGGGGAATGCTTTCAGACACTCTCCATTTAGGATGATGCTGGCTGTTGGCTTTACAGTAATGCCCCTTAATATGTTGAGAAATTTTCCTTCTATTCCTACTTCACTGAGAATTTTTAACATGAATGTTGTTGAACTTTTTCAAATGCCTTTTCTGCATCAATTGATAAAATCAAGCAGTTCTTGTCTTTTGTTTTATTTGTGTGGTTGACTACATTAACTTTCTTTCTAATGTATCATCCCTGTGTCCATGGCGGATTATTGTTTTGATACGTTGTTGAACTCTATTGGTTAGAATTTTGATGAGAATTTTTACATCTTAGTGTATAAGAGATATATGTCTGTAATTTTCCTTTTTCATGCTGTCTTTACCTAGTTTTGGTATCATGGTTATTCTGTTTTCATGGAAGGAATTTGAGAGTATTCCACCCTTTCCTATGCTCTGGGATACCTTTAGTAACAATGGTGTTAATTCTTCTCTAAAATTTTGGTAGAATTCTTCAGGGAAGCCATAAGGGTTTTTTTAGTTAGGAGTTTTTAAATTACCTTGTCAGTCTCTTCTTTTGTGATGGGTTTATTTAGCTGTTCTCCTTCTGTTTGTGCTAGTTTGGGGAAATGATGTGTTTCTAGAAATTTGTCTGTTTACTTTAGGTTTTTCAAGTTATTATAGTTTTCTATAGCATTCTATTATGATTCTTTAATTTCAGTGGAGTCTGTTGTGATAACACCCACTTCCTTTTTTATTCTACTTATTTGCTTCCTCTCCTGTTTTTCTTTTGTCAGTTGGTCCAGTGGTTTGTCAGTTTTGTTGATCTTTTCAAAAAGCCAACTTTTGGTCTCCTTCACTCTTTCAATCATTTCTCTCTTTTTAATTTTTAATTTTTTTATTTAATATGACTGAGTGAAAATGTACATTCCTGTATAAATTTACATGCCAACCTATATGCAGCTTCCACTGCTCTCCCTGCCCAGTGACAGCACACTATGCCTCTCTGCTCCATATATGTCTCATCCTCCCAACAGTCTCCTTTCCCCTTCTCTCTACCCACTCTCCTTCCTCCAGCCAGAGGTCAGCAGGCTGATATCCTGTAGATGCATAGAACCATAAAGTGCATCCAATATATGGTCACTCTGCATCGCCAAATCCAATCCATTCGTGTCTGAAGAGTGGACATTCGTTATGATTTAAGGGCAAGCAGCATCAGGGAGTTTTGCTAAGAGGGCTCTCTGCACCCCATATTGGTGAGTGGCATCTGGGGTCTTAAAAGCTGCCAAGCTGCCACCCAAGGGCACAGTAAATGGTCCCAACTCAGCAGGAACGGATGCTCACCGAGGACCAAAATGACACGGGGGTAAAGACAACTCAATCATTTTTCTTTTATGTAATTCATTAGTTTTGCGCTAATTTTTGTATCTTTTACTTTCTTTGGTGCCCAAATGGTTCTTTTGTTGCTCTCTTTCCACTTGTTTAAGTTGTAGAGCTTAATTCTTTGATTTGGCCCTTGTCTTCTTTTTGCATATGTGCATTTATTGAGATAAACTGACTTCAGAACATTGTGTTCACTGTGTCCCATAGATTCTGATAGGGTATTTGTTCATTCTCATTTAATTCTATGTTCTTTATTCCATCCTTGATTTCTTCTATCACCCCATCATTTGTGACCAAGGTGTTGTTCAGTTTCCATGAGTTTGATTTTTTTCCCCTTGTTTTCTATTATAAATTTCTACTTTTGACAGAGATTGTGTTGGCATCACTCATTACTCTTACAGGACCTCACACTGTGTCAGACACATAGTTGTTGTTCAAACCATTGCCTGGACTGAATTGGTTATGTCAGAAGGATGATAAAATGTGGTATGGGCCAATCAGAAACAGTGAAGGCATGTCTGCCTATGCACACATTGCATAGTAAGTGCTCGTTGAATGTGGAATGGGTAAATGAATGGTTGGAAGAATGAATGAAGAGGAACTCCAATGTCTTGGATGTACAAATATTTTCATCTTTTAACTGTTAAAGGTTATGTTTTTGGAAAAGAAAGATACTGCAGAAAGTGTATGGCTAGGTACATATATGGTGTTGAAGAAAAACACTTTGTGTGGCAACATATGAGAACAAGTGAAAAAGGTCACATTCCCTCTTTTCTCTATCTTTTGCTGCTTTCTTCTGCTCTTTCTCTGTAATTTATATATTTATTCTCTTTCCTTCTCAAAAATAAGTAACAATCCTCTCTTCATCTTGAATCTTCTAGAAATCGTCTTCCCTTCTCTTTGCTTTAACTAAGCCAGGTTTTTTTCAGAACCTAAAGTCTATACAATTTAAGGTTCTCTCATGAAGAAAAAGAACAAAACTACAGCTATGAATAAGAATAAAAATGACTTTAATTAAAATTGGAAAATAATTCCCAAGGAATTAAACATTTTGCAAAGAGAAGTTCCCAAAGCCCAGGGCTCTTGTCCTCACTGTTTTCTCTCTGATCTGATTTACAGCTCAGCCTGAATACAGGGTGACTGCAACCGCTGGCCAGGATGTGAATCTGATCATCCCCAATCTTGAGCCTGGTGACAACAGAAAATTCACCTGGATTTACGACACTTACGAGAAGATTGTAGAATGGGATCTCAGCAAGGCACCTACCTTCTCACAGACTAAATTTAAAGACAAAGTGTATCTTCATAAAAATGGCACGCTGCATATCAACAACATTATGAATGGTGACAATGGCACCTATCTTGTGCAGGTGTTGAATGAACATGGAGCTGAGCAGATCCGACAGATCACATTGGAAGTGAAAGGTGAGTGAGGGGAGCCAAAGCACCCCCACTAGGGGCCCCAACAGATTACTGAGAGGCATCTTGGGGGCCCTGGGGACACTGTGGGAGCAGGAGAGTAAAATATCAGGACAAAATCAATTCATTTCTCCTAGAACTTCTACTTGGGAATGACCTGACACAGCATATCCTAAAACTGATAGACCTGGGAGAATTCAAAATTTTTCTGAAGTCTGTGAGAGTAAGGTTTAGACACAGAGAAAGCAATAGTGATAAATTCCTTTTGATTGATTTTATTTTCTCCCATCTATAAATACAAATAAATTCGGAGCTCATTTTCTTTTAACACATATTTTTTTGGATAGTTATAAAAGATTACACACCATACTACAACCAAAAAACCAAACCCACTGCTGTTGAGTTCATTCTGACTCATAGCAACCCTATAGGACAGAGTAGAATTGCTCCATAGAGTTTCTAAGGAGTGCCTAGAGGATATGAAATCAGAGAAAAGAAATAAGAAAACTGAAGAAGCATTAAGAAACATGTGGGACTCCATGAAGAGAAATAATTTATGTTTAATTGGAGTTCCTGAACAAGGGAGGATTAATGGCAATATAGAGAGTACTGCTGTAGAGATGCGGACAGAAAACTTTCCTGAGATTATGAGCAAGGAGAACATAGGTATCCAAGATGTTTATTGAACACTACAAAAGTTAGACTCCTCAAAAAAGATGCCAAGGCATATTATAATCAAGCTTAATAAGCTAAAACATAAACAGATGCTGCTGAAGGCAACAAGGCACAAAGCAAAACTAACATTCCAAGGGAAATCCTGCGGGCTTTCATCTGACTTTTCTGCTGAAACAATGCTGGCTAGAAAACAGTGGACAGACTCATTTAAAGCCCTGAGTGAGAAAAACTTCCATCCTAGAATTATTATTCTGCAAAATTGTCTGTCAAATATAATGGAGAAATTAAGACTTTTGAAAATAAAGAAAAATTTAGAGACTTCATAAAAACTAAACCAAAATTACATGAAATATTGAAAGAAGCTCTCTCCTAAGTGTATAATTTAGGTGACAATTCAGGATACTTCATCCAAATTTCTAATCCGTTCAGGAACTGACAAAACTTCACCAAAGCTACAGTATTACAGTAAGGGAATTATGATCATACCATGACAACTATAATACCATCACATTAAAAGAAGGATATACTATAATAGTTACAGTTGTTTTTGATGCAGAGGAAGTTTCAGAGTTATGAAGTAGTTAAAATTGGTTTTAATCTTAGTAAGTCAAGGAGGATAATACATGTAGCCATAAAGCAGATTAACAATGCATTGTATCAAAATACGAAATGCAATATGGGAGTCTCAACGAACACAAAACCAACACTGAAACAACCCATAAAGAAGAATGCCCCAGAACAGAACATTAAGAGCAATACAGAAAACATCAACACAAAAGTAATTACATCAAAATGATGGCAATGAGCACATACATATCAATAATTACGTTGAATGTAAATGGACTGAACACTCCAGTAAAGAGACAGTGAGTGATATCCTGGATCAAAAGACATGACCAGTCTATAATGCTGCTTACAAGAAACACACCTTAGACTTAAAGATATGAACAAGTTGAGAATTAAAGGTTGGAATAATATATATCAAGCTAACAGTACACAAAGAAGTGCAGGTGTGGCAATATTAGTCTCTGATAAAATAGATTTTAATGTAAAATCCACTATTGTGGACAAGGATGGTCACTATTTATTGCTGAAATGTTCAATACTCAAGCAGAACTTAACAATATTAAATATTTATGCACCCAGTACCAGAGCACTTAAATACATTGAACAAATACTGACAACACTGAAAAATGAGAGTGATCATTCCACAATAATAGTTGGAGACTTCAACACTTCCCTTTCAGTTATGGATGGATCATCCAGAAGAAAGCTCAGTAAAGATGCAGAAAATCTTATTGCAGCAATCTACCAACATGATCTTATCGACATACACAGATTTTTCATCCATCAGCAGATAAATACCCCTTCTTCTCCAATGGACATGGAACATTCTCCAGAATAAACCATGTGTTAGGTCGTAAAACAATTCTCTATAAAATCCAAACCACTGATTTACTGCAAAGTATCTTTTTGGACCATAGAGCTATAAAAGTTGAAATCAGTAACAGAAAAATCATGGTTAGAAATTCAGACTCGTAAATCAGTAGGATTCCTTTATACCAACAATGAGATTATCAAAGAAGAAATCACCAGATCAATTCCATTTACTATAGCCCCCAAGAAGACAAAATACCTAGGAATGAATCTAACTAGAGAAATAAGAGATCTTTACAAAGAGAACTACAAGACCTTACTACAAGAAACTGGGAGAGACTTACATAAGTGGAATAATCTGCCCTGCTCACAGATAGGAAGACTCAACATTGTGAAAATGTCTATCCTGCCCAAAGCAATCTACTTATATAACTCAATCCCAATACAAATTCCAGTGATATTTTTTAATGAGATGGAGAACAAATCATCACCTTTGTTTAGAAAGGGAAGAAGCCCTGGATAAGTATAGCACTTGTGAAGAAGAACACACTGGGAGGTCTCTCGCTACCTGACTTTAGAACTTATTACACTGCCAGAGTTGTCAAAACAGCCTGGTACTGGTACGAAAAGAGACATATAGATCGATGGAACAGAGTAGAAAACCCAGAGATGCCGCCATCCTCCTACAAACAGCTGATATTTCACAAACACCATAAGATTTTAAACTGGGCTAAGAATAGTCTCTTTAACAAATGGTGCTGGCAAAATCGGATATCCATCAGCAAAAAATTGAAACAAGACCCGTATCTCACACCTTATACAAAAATCAACTCAAATTGGATAAAAGACCTAAATACAATATCTGAAAAGATACAGCTCACCCAAGATAATATAGGGTCAATGATGGAAGTTTTAATACACAATATAGACAGACTTCAAAATCTGACAAAGCACATTCATCAGAAGAGAAAATAGATAAATGGAAATTAACAAGAATCAAACACTCTGCTCTTCCAAAGACTTCGTCAAAAGAATTAAAAGGCCACCACAGAATGGGAAAAAACATTTGACAACTCTATGTCAGGCCAATGCCTGATCTCCATAATCTATAAGGTACTACAAAGTATCAATAAGAAAAAGATAAATCATCCAATAAGCAATGGGCGAAAGAAGAGATCCAGACAGCCAAAAAACAAATGCAGACATGCTCACAATCATTAGCTATTAAGGAAATTCAAATCTAAATGACAATGAGATACTATCTCACCCCAATGAGGTTGGCCATTATCCAAAAAACACAAAACACTAAATGCTGGAGAGGCTGTGGAGAGATTGGAACTCTCCTACACTGTTGGTGGAATTGCAAAATGATGCAGCCTCTTTGGAAGGCAATCTGGCGCTACCTTAAAATAATGGATATAGATACACCATTTGACCCAGTAGTTTCACTGCTTGGATATATCCTACAGAATCAAGGGCATTCACACCAACTGATACATGTACACGAATGTTCATCGCAGTACAGTCCACAATAGCAAAAAGATGTAATCAACCCAGATGCCCAACAACAGAAGAATGGATAGGTAAACTATGGTATATATACTCAATGGAACACTATGCAACGATAAGGAACAACAATAATAGCAGGAAACATCTCTTAACCTGGTCTCAACTGGAGGACATTATGCTGAGTGATAGTAGTCAACAACAGAAGGTTAAATACTGTATGAGACCCCTACAATAAGAACTTAAAAGCAGACTCATGCATAGTAGAAAAGACTCTTTGATGGTTGCAAGGGTGGGGAGGGTGGGAGGACAAGGGGCAACGGTTTAGATTAGATAGTTGTTAGAAATTTTGTTCGGTGAAATTGGTGACAGCACACGTTAGTAAGATGTTAATGGGACTTCAACACAACTTACGTACTCCTCCCTTCTTAACCCAGTATCGCAAGGACAGAGTAGCTAGGGCTCAGGAGAAATCGAGGCTAATTGGCACAACTAGCATTTTGCTAATGAGGACTCTCCACACCCTACGTTGGTGAGTGGCGTCTGGGGTCTTAAAAGCTGCCAAGCTGTCATCTGAAGGTACAGCAAAATGTTCCCAACTTAGGAGGAATGGATGATCACCAATGTCTATAATGACACGGGGGAAAGAGAATCCAGAAGACAGAGAGACCCACGTGAATGGATGTCTATATGTACTTGTGACCAGAAGAACCAGATGGTGCCTGGCCACCACCAGTGATAGCCACAATGGAGCTCACAAAATTGAGTCTCACTGGCAACACAAGTATAAATAAGGGGTGCACCCTGAGAACTCCACTAAAAGACCACAATTGATGGTCCAGGGACTTTGGGGTTCCCCTGGGAGCATGGCCCCTGGCCCTTATGCTGCCCCTGTCCATAAATCATAATGAAGGTCAACTTTTCAGAAGCAATAGGAGGTCATCCTGTTGACCTCACACTTGAGGAAGGTGAATGGGGGCAGAGGAGAAGATAGGAGACTGTTGGGAAGATGGAGCAGAGAGGAAGAGTGTGCTGTCACCATACAGGGAGAGCAGTGGATAGATCAGCCTGCAAATTTATGTACATTTTCATTCAATCATAATAAAAAAAAATTGTGGGGACAACTAACATCACAAAACAATCTACATATATAAATTTTTGTATGGGAATTAACTTAAACTGTAAACTTTCACCTAAAGCACAGTACTTAAAATAAATAAATAAATAACATATTATACTTGGAGTCAGAAAACCTGGATTCAGAATTCAGTACAGTCACTTAGTAGCAGCTCTGTGATTCTGGACAAGGATTTTAACATCTCTGCTTGTATTAGTAAGGCTCTTACAATGAAAAGTAACAGAAATCAATTAAATGTAATTTTAGGAAAAAGGATAGTTTATTTCAAGGAGCTGTACATATTTAGAGTAATTCAAGAGATTTGAGAGTCAGGAAGGGCAAAAGCCTTGTCCAGAGTACCCAGATTATGGAGTCCATGAATCGTACCTGTGAATTCCTGCCATTTGCATAACTTACTCTCCCAACA
Source organism: Heterohyrax brucei (assembly GCA_028571685.1). NCBI lineage: Eukaryota > Metazoa > Chordata > Mammalia > Hyracoidea > Procaviidae > Heterohyrax > Heterohyrax brucei. Next base: position 190,874,012 of record CM053140.1, on the reverse strand, counting down.
CACACCAACCCCCGACGCTGCCTCCCACTAAAACTTTTGCATCTCTCATTTTTTTTTATTGTGATCAAGTGAAAGTGTACAATCCAATTTAAATTTGCATGCCCAACTGTCTGCCGCTCCTTCTACTGTCCTTGCCAGGTGACAGCACACTCCTCCTTTCCATTATACATATGTCATGGCCTTTTAACAATCTCCTGTTCCCTCCTCTCCACCCTCCCCACTCCCTTCTAGTAAAAGGTCAGTAGGACAACATCCTACAGATGCATAGAACCATAAACTGCACACACCATATGGTCACTCTGTGTTCCCAGGTACAATCCATTCCTGTCCAAAGAGTTGACCTCAGCGATGATTTATATTCAGGAGCAGCATCAGATCTAGGAGCCATGCTCCAGGGGAACTCTGCTGGTCACAGACTGATATAGTCACCCATTTAGGTGGGTCATTCTGTCTTCTGGGCTCTTTTTCCCTCATGTCATTGTTGTACTTGGTGATCATCTGCTCCAACTGAGTTGTGATCATTTTGTGTACCTCAGATGGCAGCTTGCTAGATTTTAAGACCCCAGACATCCCTCACCTATATAGGGTGCAGAAGACACACTTAGTAGTAAGCTAGTTATGCTATATGGCTTCCATGTCCCCTCAGAGCATGGTCCCCAGGACCCCACCCCTGCTACTCTATCCTTGCAATATTGGGTTAAGAAGAGCAGATATGGCAATACTAATCTCAGCTAAAATAGATTTTAATGTAAAATCCACCATTGTGGACAAAGGAGGTCACTATTAATTGCTGAAAGGTTCAACACACAAGCAAGACTTAACAATATTAAATATTTATGCACCCAATACTAGAGCCTCTAAATACGTCAAACAAACACTGACTACACTGAAAAATTAGATAGATCACTCCACAATAATAGTGGGAGACTTCAACACTCCACTTTCAGTATCGGACAGATCCGCTAGAAAAAAGCTCAGTAAAGACACATAAGATCTTATCACCACAGTTAGCCAATTAGAACTCATTGACATACACAGAACTTTTTATCTGTCAACAGATAACTACACCTTCTTCTCTAGTGCACATGGAACATCTTCCAGTGATGTGCTTAGTATATGTGCTTTATAGTTTAATACATATATGAGGCTGTCCTACTGTTTCTTTTTAGAGGGGAGAGGAGAGGGTGGGACAGTGTTGGTTGAGTGGATCCTGGCAGTAAAGAGTGAAAAAGAAAAGTATGCTGTCACAGGGTGAGGAGAGCAGATGGAGTTGCAGAGATGAGGGTATGCGGGATTATACATGGAAAACTGACTTGGGTTGTAAACTTTCACTTAATCACGTATAAAAGAAAATATTTTTTAAGTTTTTGTTACGCCAGTTGACATAGATGTACACTGAAACCATGGTCCCCAGACCCCTGGTCCTGCTACTCTGTCCTCTGAAGTGTTTGATTATATTTAGAAAACTTCTTAGCTTTTGGTTTAGCCCAGTTGTGCTGACTTTTCGTTTACTGTATATTGGCCTTCCCTTCACCTAACTTAATTCTTTTCTACTATCTATTTCATGAGTAACTCTCTCCTGCCTCTTGCTATCCTTGAAACCATCAAAGACTGTTTTCTTCTGTGTCAAACCTTCTCTTGAGTCTTTATAATTATGGAATCCTAAAATATTTGTCCTTTTGCAACTGACTAATTTCACTCAGTGTTTTGGTCATCTAGGCACTTGGCTTGGCTTAGTGTTGTATCTGACTCGATGGCAACTGGCTTGGCTGCAGTGTTGCTCCAACAGAAGTACCACAGAGTGGATGGCTTTAGCAAAGAAAAGTTTGTCATTACACAGTCCAATAGGTTACAAGTCTGAATTCAGGATGTTCACTCCAGAGAAAGGCTTTCCCTTTTTGTAGGCTATGCAGGATGGTCCTTGTGTTGCTTCAGTCTTTGATCAGGGAGCATATTCACGCAGGAATCTCAGGAATGAAGGATGTGCTGTACTCCCAGTGCTGTTTTCTTGATGGTATGAGGTCCCCAATTCTCTGCTTGCCACACTTCAGGGAAACTCACTTAGCAGGGGTATTGCAGTCCCACCCTAATCCTCTTTTAATACAATTACCCTATCTACTAGCCACAGGCAGAGATTAGGATGTGTAGCATAGGAAAATCACAAAATATTGGGAATGATGGCCTAGGCAAATGGCTACACACATTTTTGGAGGGACACAGTTCAATCCACGACATCCAGCGTAATGCTTTCCAGATTCCTCCATGTTATGTTTCCCAAATTCACCATTGCTATTATTACATAGTATTCCATTGTGTGTCTCTACCCTAGTTTGTTTATCCATTCATCTGTTGATGGATACCTAGGTTGGTTCAATCTTTTTGCTATTGCGGACCATGCTGCAATAAACACCGGTGTGTGTGTATCCATGTGACAGCCCTATTTCTTTCAGACATATTCCAAGGAGTGAGATTTCTGGATCGTGTGGTATTTATATTTGTCGCTTTTTAAGAAAACACCAAGTTGACTTCCAAAGTGGTTCTACTATTGTACATTCCCTCCAGCAGCATAGAAGTGTTCCAATCTCTCCACACTCTCTCCAACATTTATTATTTTGTGATTTTTGGAGTAATGCCAGCCCTGTTAGGATGAGATGGTATGTCACTGTAGGGTATTTCTCCAATGGTTACTGATTTTGAGCATTTACTCATGTGTCTTCTATCCACCTGAATGTTTGGTGAAGTGCCTGTTCACACCGTTTGCCAGTTTTTTTAATTGGGCTATCTTTTCTGTTATTAAGGTTTTGCAATTCTTTTAGATCTTGGAGATTATGCTTCAGCCTGCTGGTGCATCCGTTATGTCAATCCATAACATTGGAGGCCTTCTTCTTTTTCACTTACCCTCTACTTCACCAAGCATGACATCTTTCTCTAAGTGTTGGTCCCTCCTGATAACATGTCCAAAGTATTTGAGACAAAATCTCCCCATCCTAACTTCTAAGGAGCACTCTGGCTGTACCTCCAAGACAGACTTGCTCATTCTTCTGGTAGTCCATAGTATGTTCAATATTCTTCACCAGCACCGTAATTCAAAGACATCAATTCTTCTTCAGTCTTCCTCATTCATTTCCAGCTTTTGCACGCATAGGAGGTGGTTGAAAATATCATGGCTTGGGTCAGGTGCACCTTGGTCTTCCAGATGACATCATTGCTTTTAGCACTTTAAAGCATTCCTTTGTAGCATATTCACCCACTGCAATGCATCTTTTGATGTCTTCACTTCTGCTTCCATGTGCTTTGATTGTGGATCCAAGTAAAAGGAAATTCTTGACAACGTCAATATTTTCGTCATTTATCATGATGTTTTATGTTTCCTACCAGTACAGTTGCAAGGATTTTTGTTTTCTTGATGTTGATGTTTAACCCACAATGAAGACTGTTCCCTTTGATCTTCATCAGTGTTTCAAGTCTTCTTCACTTTCAGCGAACAAGGTTGTATCATCTGCGTGTCACAAGTTGTTAATGAGTCTTCCTCTAATTCTGATGCCTTGTTCTTCATGTAGTCCAGTTATTTAGTTATGTAGTCAAATTATTTGCTCAACATACAAATTGATTAAGTATGGTGAAAGGATTTAGCTCTGACATACACCTTTCCTGATTTTAAACCGTACACCATCCCCTTACTCTTTTTGAACAGTTATCTCTTGGTCTATGTGCTGGTTCCTCATGATCGTAGTTAAGTGTTCTGAAATTCCCATTCTTTGCAGTGTTTTCATAATTTGTTATAATCTACACTGTGAAATGCCTTGCATGGCTCTCTTAGTCATCTAGTGTTGCTTTAACAGAAATACCACAAATGGATGGCTTCAAGAGGAGATTTTATTTTGTCATAGTCCAGTAGGTTAAAAGTTCAAATTCAGAGTGTCAGAGGCTTTCTGTTGGCTCTGGAGGAAGGTCTTTGGATTGTGAGCTGATGCATAGGGACCCTGATGCACTCTGCTTCTTGGTGGTATGAGGTCCCTATCTCCCTCTGCTAGCTTCTTTCCCTTATATTTCAAGACATTGCCTCAAGGCGCAATGTAGTCTTACATTTTGAGTCTTGCTCCAACCAACACAATGGCTGCCTATCCTCCCTCACTGACATTGCAGATGCAGAATCTACAACATAGAGAAACATTACACAATAGAGGGAATCATGGCCTAGCTAAATTGCTACACTTATTTTTGAGAAAACAAAATTCAATCCGTGACAATAGTCGATAAAACACAGGTATATGAGTCTTTAAAGCTACCAAATGCTCATCTAAGAAGCATCAGTTGGCCCCAACCCACCTGGAGCAAAGGACAATGAGCCAGCCAAGCCAAGTGCCGTTGAGTAAAGGACAATGAAGGATATCAAAAACAAAGGAAAATATGAGTCCAAGCAACAGAAAAAGCCACATGATGCACAGACTACATCAGCATGAGACCAGAGGAACTGGATAGTGAGTGGTAACCACCAATGACTACCCTAACAGAGAACACAGCAAAGAGTGCCTGATGTAGCAGAAGAAAAGAGGAGTGTAGAACTCAGAGCCTATTAAAAAGGCCAGACTTGATGGTCTGGCAGACTGGAAGATCCCTGGAAGACATAGCCCCCTGAATCTCTGTTAGCCCAGAACTAAAACCATTCCATAAGCCAACTCTTAAGACAAAATTGGTCTGAACCATAAGACATAAACTGATGCTAATAAAGGCTGTGCTTCTTGGCTGAAGTAGATATGTGAGACTAACTGGGCAGCCCCTGTCAAAGGCAAGATGAGAAGGCTGAGGGAGAACAGGAGATGATTGAACAGAAAATACAAAGTGGAGAGGAAGAGTATACCCTCACAGTGTGGGCAGAGCAACTAGAGTTACAAGACAAGTGTGTAAGTTTTTGTATGCCAGTTGACTTGAATTGTGAACTTTCACTTATGGCATAATGAAGTATTAAACACACACACACATAGATGTAAGTATTCTCAGCTTTCAGCCCAGATCCACCTGACATTAGAGATGATATCCATGATTCCACATCTTCTTCTGAATCCAGCTTAAATTTCTGGCAGTTCTCTGTCGACTACTGCTGCAGCTGCTCTTGAATGAGCTTCAGAACAACTTCTCTTGTGTTATGTTAATGCTACCGTTTGATGATTTCCCCGTTCTGTTTGGATCACCTGTTTTTTGGAACGGGTAGAAATACAAATCTCGACTTCCAGTTGGCCACACTTCTCTCAAATGTTTGGCATAGACATATGAGCACTTCCAGTGTTGCATTCATTTGATAAACTATCTCAATTGGTATTCTATCAATTCCTGGTGCCTTTTTTTTTTTCTTCACCAGTGCCTTGAGTGCGGCTTAGAAATTTTCCTTCAGTATAATAAGTTCTTGATCATGTGGCATCTTCTGAAATGATAGAACATCAACCAATGCCTTTTGGTACAGTGACTACTGTCTTCTTTCCACTTTTTTTAAAAAAAAATTGTTTTTGGTGCTCCTTGGGTCATTCAATATTTTGCCCATAGAACCTTTCTAAATGCAACTGAAGGCTTGAATTTTTTTCTTCATTCCTTTAGCTTGAGAAATGTGAAGTATGTTCTTTCTTTTTGGTTTTCCAGCTCCATGTCTTCACACATTTTATTATAATAATCTGTCCCTAGTCATCCATTGGAATTTTCTGTTCAGAAAGTTTGCTTCATTTTTTCTTCCATTTCCTTTAGCTTCTCTATATTTAAGAGTGAGCTTCAGAGTCTCTTCTGACATTTATTTTGGTCTTTCTTTATTTTCTGTCTTTTTAATAGTGTTTTGCTTTTTTCACATAGACTGTCTTTGAAATCATTCCCACCTTATCTGGTTTTCAGTCATTAGTGTTCAATGCATCCAATCTATTCTTGAAATAGTCTCTAAACTCAGTTGGGAATACTCAAGGTCACATTTTGGCTCTCATGGACTTATTTTAATTTTCTTCTTCTTCAACTTGAACTCCCGGATGAGCAGTTGATCTGTGCAAAATCCCTGGCTTTATTGTGACTGATGAGATTCAACTTCTCCATCATGTCTTTCCACAAATGTAGTCAGTTGATTTGATTGCTGTGTATTCCATCTAGTGAGATACATCTGTACAGCTGCCATTTATGCTGTTGAAAAAAGGTATTTGCAATGAAGAAGTCATTGGTCTTGCTAAATTCTACCACAAAATCTTCAGCATCTCTTCTATTACCAAGCCCATATCTTCCAACTACCAATCCGTCTTCTTGGTTTCTAACTTTCACTGTCTTCTTGGTTTCTAACTTTCACATTGCCTGTGCCTTTAATTACCAGTTGATCTTGATTGCATTTTGATCAATATCAGACTTCAGAGATTAGTGAAAATCTTCAGTTTCCTCATATTTTTCATGCTCCCTTTTTGATTTGGTATTAGGGTTATGCTGGCTTGACAGAATGAATAGGAGTATTCAATCCCTTTTTCTATGCTCTGAAATACTTTTAGTAATAGTGGTATTTACTATTCTCTGAAAGCCTGGTAGAATTCTTCAGTGAAGCTATCAAGGCCAGGGTTATTTTTGGTTGGGAGTTTTTAAATTAACTTCTTTTGTTATGGGTTTATTCAATTATTCTACATCTGTATTAGTTTAGGTAGATAGTGTGTTTCTAATAATTTATCCATTTCTTCTATGTTTTCAAATTTGTTAGAGTACAGGCATTCATAGTGTTTGGTCATGAGTTTTTTAAGTTCTATTGGGTCTGTTGTGATATCACCAACCTCATTTTGTATTTGAGTGATTTGCTTCCTCTCTTTTCTTTTGTCACTGTGGCCAGTGCTTTATTGATCTTGTTGATCTTTTCAAAATTAACAAAATTTTTGTTAATTAAAAAGAATTAACCATCAAAAGATTTCTTTTTATTGTCTTATCATTTAGCTCTACTCTAATTTTTATTATTTGCTTTCTTCTGGTGCCTGTTGTGTTCCTTTGCTGTTGTCTTTTAGCTTGTTGAAGGGATAGTGTTAATACTTTCATCTAGGCCCTTTTTTTTATGGATATGAGCATTTATTGAAATAAATTAACCTCTGAGTACTGGATTTGCTGTGTTCCAAAGATTCTAACAGGATGTGTTTTCATTCTCATTTAATTCTGCGAATTTCTTTATCCCATCCTTGATTTCTTGTATATCTCAGGAGTTTTTGAGCAAGGTTTTGTTCAATTTCCATGTGTTTGTTTGTTTTCCTTCCTTTGTCTGTTATTGATTTTTATTTTTATGGCTTTATGGTCTGGAAAGATGCTTTTGCAATATTTCAGTGTTTTAGACTTTGTTAATGCTTGTTCTATGGTTCAATATGCACTCTATTCTGGGGAATGGAACATCAGTGTTGGAGAAGAAAGAGTACTTGGCTGCTGTTGGGTGCAGTGTTCTGTATATGTCTATGAGGTCAGGTTGGTTGATTGTGACACATCTTTTGTGCCTTTATTGAACTTCCTTCTGGATGTTCTGTCCTTCACCAAAAGTGATGTGTTGAAATCACCTACCATTATTGTGGAACTGTCTATTTCTCTTTTCAATTCTGTTTGTTTCATGTATTTAGAAGCTACATCATTGGGTGCATAAGTACTTAATATGACCATGTCCTGCTGCTGTATTGACTCTTTAATCATCTTATAGTGTCCTCCCTTATCTTTTATGATAGATTTTAAAGTCTATTTTGTCAGAAATTAGTACTGCCTCTCCTGCTCTGCTTCAAAAGCTGTTTGTTTAATATATTTTTTCCTCCTTTGAGTGTTAGTTTGTTTGAATCTTTAATGCTAAGGTGTGTCTGTTATAGGCAGCATATAGATGGATCATGTTTTCCTATCCATTCTTCTACTCTCTGTCTCTTTATTAGTGCATTTAATCCATTTATATTCTGTGAAACTATTGCTAGGTATGGGTTTAGGGCTGTCAGGTTGATGCCTTTTGGGGGCATCATTGACAATTCCTTTGTTCCATTTAAGTTTTGATACTGACTCATTTCTTTTATGTGTTTTGTTTCTATCTTTTCATTTTGGTTGGTTTTGTATTTGCTGAGACTTCATATTTTTCATGTTTTTTATTTTGATTTATAAGATTATTAGTTTCCTTTATCAGGTATTTACTCTTATTTTTCTAAGTTTAAACTGGTCTTTAATTGCTTTGCATTGTCTTTACTTCCTCTCCATAGGAAAGATCTGCCAAGCCAAATGCCGTCGAATAGGAAAGATCTAGCACTACATTTTTAGTACCTCTTTTCGTTATAATGTTGTCATCTTTTACATAATTACATATCTCCCTGTTTTCAGTGTTTCGGCTTTAGTCTATTTTTGTGATTTCTCTGTCTGGGTTAATATCTGGTTCTTCTGTCTTGTAATATAGCATTGGGTTGTTAGTTTATGCTACTGATTTTGTTAACCAAAGAACTCCCTTTAGTGTTTCTTATGTTTTTGGTTTGGTTTCTGAAAATTCTCTAAACTATTGTTTAACTGGAAATGCCCTAATTTTGCCACCATATTTGAGAAATCCTTTTGCTGGATGTGGAATTCTTGGCTGGCAATTATTTCCCTTCAAGGCTTTATGTATGTCATCCCATTGCCTTCTTGTCTGCATGGTTTCTACTGACTAGTTTGCACTTAGTCTCACCAACTCCTTTGTGGATTAGTTTTTGTTTATCCCTAGTTGCCTTTGAAACTGTCTCCTTATCTTTAGCTTTGACAAGTTTGATTATAGTATGTTTTGGTGTCTTTCTTTTGGAATCTACGTTGTGTGGAGTTTGGTAAGCATGGATATATACCTTCTCATCTTTCATTATATCAGAGTTTTCTGTCAGCAAATCATCAGCAATTATCTTTGTATTTTCTCTCATCTTCCCCCATTCCTGCTTTGGTATTTCAATCAATCATAGATTATTCCTCTTGATAGACTCCCACCTAATTCTTAGTGTATATTCATTTTAAAAATCCTTTTATCTGACTTTTCTCAAATATGTTCAAGTGTTTTATCTTCATTTTCACTAATTGGGCCTTCCACTGCATCAATTTTGCTGCTTCGGATCCGACTCGACGGCACTTGGCTTGGCTGGCGGTTTTCTGTACAGTTGTCTTATTCTGTAATTTTATTATTACTCTTCTGAGTCTCTGCATGTTCTTTATGCTTTCCTTCAGCCTTTTCAATTTGTCATTATTCTCTTCTGTGTATTGTCTGATCTCCTCCCCGATCTTTTCAATAGTTCTAAGTATTAATATCGTGTATTCTAACTCCATTAATTCCAGGAAGTTTTCTTTATCTGGAAAAAATTTTAATTCTTTGTTTTGAGAGCTTTCTGAAGCAATCACAGTCTGCCTCTTCAAGTGATTTGATATTGATTGTTGTCACTGATTCATCAATAAGTTGTGCTTATTTCTCTTATGTTTGGTTACAGCCTTTTAGCGTCTAATTTTGTTTTGTTTTGAAATACCAAAAGAGGCTGCACCTTTGAGGCTCTAATATCCTGTCAACCAGATGGTTAGGGCTAATACTAGGCAGATGACATCAGACATCCTTTCGTTGTAGTATTCAGCTCTGGCTTATCAAGTGTGTGGCACAAGTTCTCCCCTATAGTCTTAGACAGGCAGGGGTGATTGGTATAGGACAAGCTATCTGGCTGTATGAGTAAAAAAGACAGGGGTCTGACATCTGTAAATGAGTATCTGTGAGGAAGGCATGTCCCCTTATGCCTAGGTGAGGGAACTGTTTCTCTCCTGATTTCCTGGCTTAGGAAAGCCAGCAGCTTATTTTACTTATTAATTTTTCCTGTTGTTTATTAAATAGTTCCCTCTCTGCGTTTAGGTGAATGATTGAACACGTCTGTAAGGAGTCCTTGTTCAGCCCATGTAATAGCATCAGACTCTGGAGCTGGGCACACTACAGAAAAGGGTGGGGAAAACACTGAGAAAGGGGAGATAACTTTATTCTGGAAGATTTCAATTCTCACATGGCAGATTAGAGGCAATCCACTTAGCTTTTGATGATCAAATGCTATCTTTCACTGATTCTGGAGGCATGAGTAGACTCTCTGCCACTCATTCTCTCATGCTGAAGAAGATGCCCTCCAAAAGACACTGCTCTGCTCATCAAGCTCACCACCAGGGTCTGCCCATTGGGCGCCAAATCCCATTAGTGATGTCTGACCAGTTCTAGCTAATTGTGAACTTCCTTTACCACCCCCATCGTTCAGTCTGATTTCTCAACTCTTGATGTTCAGGGCTCTTGGAATGTCATATATAATCAATTCATTTGATTTTTTTGGTCTTTGTTGTTACAGGGATCACAGGAAGTGTCCAACTATTCTACCATCCTCACCACCAGTTTCCTCACTTTTGGTCTTAGCATTTGGGGAAACTTGGCTAGTAGTTGTGTTAACTTGTCTTTCTTGAAGGTGTATAGATGTTATTCTATTAATAACAGTGTCGTAGTTCAGGATAGATCTTGAAATGCTCTTTTTGAGGATGAATATTGTGCCATCTCTGTTTAATTTGTCATTCCTGCATAGTGGATCAAGTGGTTGTCTGATTCAAAATGGGAAATACAAGACCATGTTAACTCATTTCATTTTTGATGATTTCCAGTTTTCCTGATTCATATTTATACATCCTAACTTCTGAATACTAATGGATGTTTGCAGCTCTTTCTTCTTGTTTTTTAGTCATAGCACATTAGCAAACGAAGGCCCAGAAATTTGTTCCTTTCATGTCATTTAGGAGGCTGCTTTGAGGAGGCAGGTCTTTCCCAACCATATTTTGAGTGTCTTCCAATCTGAGGGGGCCCATCTCTTGATATTACATCAGATGTTCCATTGCTGTGGTTTCTACTGGCTAATTTTTTTTGGAAGTAGATTGACAGGTCTTTATTCCTAGTTTATCCTAGTCTGGAAGCTCTTCTGAAACCTGTCCATCATGGATGACCCTGCTAGTATTTGAAATACTGGTAATATAACTTCCAACATCATAACAACAAGCAAACCACCACAGGAAGACAAAGAAAGAAGTGGTGATGATGCCTGCTTTGTCCTATAAAGGAGTGGCTAACATCATAAGCTTCTAAAAAATATAGTTGTATTTTAGATGAACGTTTGCAACACAAATTAGATTTCCATTCAGATATCTTGTATACAAATTGTTTTACGACATGATATTACTTGCAATTCCTGCAAAGTGTCAACACTGTCCTCCTTTCCTTTTCTACCTTTGTTACTCAGTGCACATTCATCTAGATTTCCTGTTGCTTCCTGCCTTCTCATTTTTGTAGTTGCTATCTGTTTGGTCTTGTAAACCTGATTGAACTAAGAATCACATTTCTGATGTGTGTTATTCTTTTTTTTTATGATTGAACGAAAATGTGCATTCTAATATAAATTTGCATGCCCACCTATATGCAGCTCCCACTGCTCTCCCTGCCCAGTGACAGCACACACTTTCTCTCTGCTCCGTACATGTCCTATCCTCCCAACAATCTTCTATCCCCACCTTTTCACCAACTTCCCTTCCTCCACAAGAGGTCAGCAGGATGACATCCTATAGATGCATAAAACCGTAAAGTAACATGTGTGATGTGATCACTCTATGTCACCAAGTCCAAACCATGTCAGTGCGAAGAGTTGACCTCCATTATGATTTATGGACAAGGGCAGCATCAGGGCCAGGGGTCATACTCCCAGGGGAACTCTGAGGCCTGTGGACCATCAACTGCGATCTTTTAATGGAGATATCAGAGTGCACCCCTTTTTATTCTTGTGTTGCCAGTTAGACTCAACTTTGTGAGCTCTGTCATGTCTATCACTGGTGATGGCCAGGCACCATCTGGTTCTTCCGGTCACAAGTCGATGTAATCACTCACTCCCGTGGGTCTGTCTGTCTTCTGGGTTCTCTACCCCCCATGTCATTTTGGTCCTTGGTGATCATCTGTTCCTGCTGAGTTGGGACCATTTGCTGTACTCTCAGACGGCAGCATGGCAGATTTTAAGACCCCAGACTCCACTCACCATTGTGGGGTGCAGAGAGCTCTCTTAGCAAAATTCTAGTTGTATCAATTGGCCTCAGTTTCCCCTAAGAGCACGATCTCTGGCCCCTCATCCCAGCTACGCTGTCCTTGCAATATTGGGTTAAGATGGGAGGAGTAATTACGTTATGTTGAAGTCCACTTAACATTGATCTTCTTTCTAATGTGTGCTGTCACAGATTTCACCCAACCAAATTTCTATCAACTATCTAATCTAGACCTTTCCCCATCAATCTCGCTCCCTCCCTGCCCTTGCAGCCATCAAACAGTCTTTTCTTCTATGCATGAGTCTGTTTTAAGTTCTTGTCATAGGGGTCTCATACAATATTTGTTCTTTTGTTGCTGACAACTTTCACTCAACATAATGTCCTCCAACTGAAACTAGGTTAGGAGATGTTTCCTGAAATCATCTTTGTTCTTTGTCATTGCATAGTGTTCCATTGAGTATATATACCATAGTTTACTTATCCATTCCTCTGTAGTTGGGCATCTGGGTTGATTTCATCTTTTTGCTATTGTGGACTGTGCTGCAACAAACATTCGTGTGCATGTATCAGTTGGTGTGAATGGCCTTGATTCTGTAGGATATATTCCAAGCAGTGGAATTATTGGGTCAAATGGTATATCTAGATCCAGCTTTTTAAGGAAGTGCCAGATTGCTTTCCAAAGAGGTTGCACCATTTTGCAATCCCACCAACAGTGTAGGAGAGATCCAGTTTCTCCACAGCCTCTCCAGCATTTGTTGTTTTGCATTTTTTTTGGATCATGGCCAACCTTGTTGGGGTGAGATGGTATGTCATTGTCATTTTGATTTGAATTTCTTCAGTAGCTAATGATTGTGAGCATGTCCATATGTGTTTTTTGGCTGCCTGGATCTCCTCTTTAGAGAAGTGTCTGTCCATCTCCTTTGCCCATCACTTAATTGGATAATTTATCTTTTTCTTATTGATATTTTGTAGTACCTTATAGATTATGGAGATCAAGTGTCCGTCTGACATATGGTTGCCAAATATTTTTTCCCATTCTGTAGGTGGCCTTTTAACTCTATTAATAAAGTCTTCAGATGAGCAAAAGTGTTTGATTCTTAATAGTTCCCATTCATCTATTTTCTCTTCTGTTGTTTGTTGATTTTGAATTCTGTCTACATTGTGTATTAAACCTTCCATTGTTATCTGTACTTTTTCTTGGATGAGCTTTACTGTTTTAGATTTGATATTTAGGTATTTTATCCAGTTTGAGTTGGTTTTTGTATAAGGTGTAAGATATGGGTCTCGTTTCAATTTATTGCAGATAGATAGCCAATTTTGCCAGCACCATTTGTTGAAGGGATTGTTTGTACCCCAGTTTAATGTCTTGTGCCCTTTGTCGAACATCAACTGTTCATAGGAAGATGGTGTCATCGCTGTGGTCTTGATTCTGTTGTACTGATCTATCTGCCTCTTTTTGTACCAGTACCAGGCTGCTTTGACTAATGTGGCAGTGTAATAGGTTCTAAAGTTGGATATTGAGAGGCCTTGCAGTGTATTCTTCTTCAGTAGTGCTTTACTTATCCAGGGCTTCTTTCATTTCCTAACAGAGTTGGTAATTTGTTTCTCCATCTCAATAAAAAATGTTACTGGAATTTGTATTGGGATTGCATTATATAAGTAAATTGCTTTGGGTCTTCTGTGTCTTTATTGAGCTTTTTTCTAGACGATCTGTCCAATATTGGGAGTGGAGTGTTGAAGTCTCCCACTATTATTGTGGAGTGATCTATCTCCTTTTTGAGTGTAGTCAGCGTTTCTTTGACGTATTTAGGTGCTAGGTGCATAAATAGTTAATATTGTTAAGTCTTGCTTGTGTATTGAAACTTTCAGCAATAAATAGTGTCCATCCTTGTCCACAATGGTGATTTTACATTAAAATCTATTTTATCTGAGATTAGAATTGCCACACCTGCTTCTTTGGGTATTGTTAGCTCGATATACAGTCTTCTATCCTTTAACTTTCAGTTTTTTCATATCTTTAAGTCTAAGCTGAGTTTCTTGTAGGCAACATATGGATGAGTTGTGTCTTTTGCTCCAGATGTCACTTGATGTCTCTTCACTGGAGTGTTCAGTCCATTCACATTCAATGTAATTGTTGATAGGTGTGTGTTCAATGCTGCCATTGTGATATGTTTATCTTTGTGTTGATATTTACTCTGTTGTTCTTATATATCTGTTCTAGGACATTCTATGTGAGTTGACTTTTCACCTTTCTCAGGGTTGGTTTTGTGGTTGTTGACACTCCTGTATTATGTTTCCTGATTTGATATGTTGCATCTTTATTGTGTTTTATGGCTGCCCAATGATCCTCCTTAATAAACCATGTATAAACCCAGTTTTAATTACTACCATTCTTATAAACTTCCTCTCCATCTGGAAGGACTATAAAGACTGTAGTACATCCGTCTTTTTATATGATGACATCATAGTTTTCATGATACGATCACTGGAACATTTCTTTCACTATTATAGCTTTGATTGCGATTGGAGACTTCTCTAATTGAGCAGGATTTTGGGTCATGTGTCCTGTGTTTGCTTCTAAAATATAAATTTAGTGGTTTTGTTCTTTTAAGCCAAGAGATTCTTTCAGTATTTCTTGTAGCTTTGGTTTGGTTTTTACAAAGTCTCTGAGTTCCTGTTTATCTTCAAATGTCTTAATTTCATTTTCATATTTGAAAGATAGTTTTGCAGGCTATGTAATTCTTGATTGGAAGTTCTTCTCCTTCAAGGCTTTGAATGTGCCATGCCACTGTGTATGCCAGCATGGTTTCTGTTGAGAAATCTGACAAAAGCCTACGGGGTTTCCCTCTGAATGTTAGCTTTGGTTTGAGTCTTACTGCCTTTAAGAGTTGCTGCTTATGTACCATTTTATTAAGCTTGATTATAATATGTCTTGGAGTCTTTCTTTTGAGATCCTTATTGAGTGGCATTCAACATGTATCTTGGGTATCTATATCCTCTTCCTTCATTATTTCTAGGAAGTTTTCTGTCAGCAGCACAGCAACAATACCTCTGTGTTCTCAGATGTCTCACTGTGTTCAGGAACTCCAATTAATTGTAGATTGGTTCTTTTAATAGAGTCCCACATGCTTCTTAATGCTTCTTCATTTTTCTTGTTTCTTTTTTTCTGATTTCTCCTCATAGATGCTGGAGTCAGTAGCTCTGTCTTCCAAGTCAGAAAGTCTCTTTTCCATTTGTTCCATTCTGTTTTCTTGGCTTTGAATTGAAGTTTCTATGTCTTTGATTTTGTTTTTGATCTGTTGGATTTCAGAGTAGTGGTATTCCATCACATCAAATAACTTGCTTAATTTTTCATTTTTCTCTGCTGCATTTTGTATAAGGTCTAGGAGAGCTCTATATTTACCTTCCAATAGTTTCAGAATGGTTTCTTCGTCTGGGAAGTTTTGTGGTGTTTTCTTTTGGGGGCTTTCTAAAGCCATGGGTGATTTTTTGGTTATGGTTTTCTCTGGAGTTTGTTGCTTTTGGGGCATCATATGAGTCAACAAAGGCTGGTAGAGGTGCTGTGAGGATGGACTGCAGTTGTTTCTCTAGGCTGCCCTAAAATGAAAGGCATAAGATATCTGACAACTTCCAAAATCAGTAGATTTTCAGGTATATAGGTCCCTCTTCCCAGATGAGAAAGTAAGCACATCTATATTGAACCCAGATGTTATAAACTAGCTCAAAATACAGAAAGGCTACTGCCCTGCTGGCCTCTGCTGTAGGGCCCCAGCTGCAAGCAAAACTGTGTGGAATCCTGCTTTTCTCCCAGAAAAGCTCTCTGCTCTGGGCAGATGCTGCCTCTTGGCCCAGGAATTAGATACAGCTGAGGCCTCTGTAAGGGTATTCCACCTCCCAGTGGAACAAGATGGTGTCCCGCATGAGCTCGCCGCCTGGCTGGGTCCAGACTACTCTGTCAGAGGTGGAAAGAGGCCAAAGGTGCCGAGATGCACAGAGTCCACAGCTTTTGTTGCCAGGCCCCAGCAATAGGCAACACTGTAAAATACTGCTTTTCTGCCAGAAAAGTGCTCTCCTCCAGGCAGGTGCTGCCTCCCAGCCTAGGAGCTAAGTACAGCTGGGGCCTCCATATATGTAATCTGCCTCCCAATGGAAATAGATGGAATCCTGCACAAGCTGCAGGCCTGCCTCCTTACAAGCTACATGGAAACAGAGGCCAAAGGTGCTGAGATGCACAGAGTCCAAAGCCAGGCTTTCAAAATATGGCAATTTCACCTTCCAATCGCACTAGCAGAACACCTCAGGTTAGTTACTAGTCAAGTCCCAGCTCTGCTTGCCAGCTAAGACAGAGAAAAGAAAGTTAAAATGGTGAGTTACCTTCGGTCTGTGAAAGCCAGCTCTTGCGCAGAGCAGGGTTAGTGAAAGAGAGGAGGTTTTCCGTTCAGTGGTATGAAGTCCAAATTAACAGCCCCATGCCGTGTCCTAGGGCTCACTAGGTTTCCAGAAGGCTCCATTTAATTGTCATTTCAGGTTTTGGTTTTTAGAGGGATTTAGAGAGGCATGTTAAAGTTTAGTCCACCGTCTTGACTCTGCCCCATCATGTGCATTATTCTTTGTTTTATTGACTTGTCTAGTCTTTGGCTTAAATATGGACTTTGGGAGTTGCTTCACTTCTGAGTTAGCAGGGTGTCAAGGGTTCACAGTGTTAAGGGTTTCTCTGTTCATTTTCAGACTAGTAAGTCTGGTCATTTTTGGTGAATCTGAGTTTTGTTCTACATTTGTCTCCTACTGTGTCCTGGACGCTCCATTGTGATTACTGTCAGAGCAGTCAGTTGTGGAAGCCAGACAACATCTCTTTCTTCTTGGTAAGGTGGTGGAAACGGTGGATCATGTGGTCTACTAGTTCATTGCTGAATGTTTCCTTGTGTCTTTAGTTTTCTTTGTTCTCCTTTGCCCTGAACATGCTAGGACCAGTAGATGTATCTCAGGTGGCCACTCACAAACTTTTAGTACCCTAGATGCTGCTCATCAAAGTAGGATGTAGAATGTTTTCTGTATGAACAGTGTCATGCCAGTTGACCTAAATGTCCCTGAAGACCATGGTCCCCAGCCCTGAACCCCAGTAATGCAGTCCCATACAGTGTTTCTTCAGATGCATCTAAGACACTTCTGTGAAGGATTATAGATTACAGAGCCAAGGCACAACTGGGATTAATCCTGGCATTGTCATTTAGTAGACAGGCAAGGTATTTCACTTCCCCAATCCATATTCTTCTTTAAAAAGAGACAATATAATAGTTTTCATCTCATGAGATTCCAAGGATTAGATGAGACAATCCATGTAACCTTACCTGCCTAACACAGTGACTATCATTTAACAAGCCCACAGTGAATGGTAACTAAATTAGGCTCAGTTTCTTGAATTCTGGAGATACTGTGGCTTTGGGGACCCTCTATTGAATTTAGGTCACTGTTTCCAGCATTCTAAGTATTGTATACCTCATACTTCTGAAGTCACATCACTGAGGCCCAGTGTTCACAGTCTTCCAGAATAACTCATACTTGTGGTACCAACATTTGTCTGCCAGGCCCTGTCATGTCCAGTCATCTGGGAGTATGGCCTCACACACATTGTTCTGTCACAGTCCTCCATGACTTAGCTTATCTTCCCACCTGAGCTTATTTCTTTGCTTCTTCTTCCACACCTGGACTTTCAAACCTGTACTCTTCACTCCTTCCAACCTCTCTTAATATGTTACCACAGACCACATGTAACAGTTTTAGCATCTGATCATAAGACCAAAGTTTCACTGGAGGATTCCCATACCACTTTCACATCATTACCACTTTCTGAGATCCACAAAATGGAAGAGACACAACTATGTCCCTTGTAAAATGGGACTGAATTTGTCACCCACAGAAAGAATGAAAGTAATCATATATCCATTTCTTTGAAAAGTCTAACCTATTTTGTCACTTTTTAGCTATCCCAAGTCATCTTAGAAAAATTCCTAACTGTCTCTCCCTCTCTTATCCTCTACTCCCTTTTACTTTCATCCCTCCCTCTCTTCTTTCCTTCTTTCTCTCCTTTCTTTCCCTCTTTTCATTCTTTCCTCTCTCCCTTTTTTCTTCCTTCTTTTACCTCACCCACCTGCCTCCTTCTTTCTCCTTCCCTTCCCACCTTTTTCCCTTTCCTTTTAATTGGTACACATGGTAAGAAGTACTCCTTCCTTCCCTAAAGTCAGCTGTGCATGATATAAGACCTGCCTCATTGCTGGCAAGTGTTGGAGAGTGATTTTTTCAGAGGTCACAGATATACCAAAGTAACCTTCAAACATAGAACTCAGTAAAGTCAACAGTATTTAAGGAATTTCTTTACTCTTTATCTGAAGAGATTTTCTCATTAAGAATGTCCCAACACATCTGAACTGCTTCCAGGGAGAAAACTCATTCTGCTCTACTACTTCCAAGACCCATGTCCTTCATACCTCCCCCCAAACACAACCAAGAAACCTGAGAATTTGAATTTTTCTTCTCTTTCAGATAGAAACTCTGGAGTAGCATGCACTGCAACCTGGCTAGCGATCATGGTACCTGTTAGCCTCCTATTTGCCTAAGAAGACTTCTTCACACACAAGATTGAAATTTTAAGCCCCAAAATTCTTGGTTTCTTCAGGAATCCTGCAGAAGATTTCTTAACCAGGATGAGAAGTCTAACTATACACATGGAGGAAAATGTGTGGTTGAAGTACTCATAAATATTTTCAAATTAACTTTTTTTTAAACCACTGTTTATATTTCAAGTACTTACGGTGCTTTGCTGCTAATGGAAAAGCTAGTGTTTTGAACCCACCAGCTGCTCCATGGGAGAAAGAACTAGCAGCCTGCTTTTGTAAAGATTTACATTTTTGGATACTCAATATGGTGGTTCTTTGTTCTATAGGGGTACTGTGAGTCTAAATCAATATGGAAACAAAGGAGGTTTTTAGTGAACATTTTCTTTAACATCTCCTAGTTGATTCTCAGATCCATGGTGGTACAGTGGCTAAGAGGTTGGCTGCTAATCAGAGTTGGCAATTTGAATCCAGTAGCCACTCCTTGGAAGCCCTATGGGGCAGTTCTACTCTGTCCTACAGGGTTGCTATGAGTCAGAATAGACATCAGTGGGTTTTCAGTTGTTTCTGAACACATGTTTAGAGATACATAAGTATCCTTCCCACAAGAAATGTGATCACACTATGTAGAAGTTTTCTAAGTTATTTACATAAGTATTTGATATCACATTGGCCAAAGCAGATTCCTGAAGTTGCCCTAAATCTGTCAGACACTGCCTTCTCCATCACCCTAGGAAAACTGAAACACTGGAACACAAAGAGGAAGATCCTGCCATCAAATGACTCTGTGTGTCAGTGCAACTGAGGAGTTAATTTGTGTTACCTCTGACCCTTGAGGAAACTCTGGTGATATAGTGGTAAAGTGCTGTGGCTGCTAACCAAGTGATCTGCAGTTCAAATCCACCAGGCACTCTTTGGTAACTCTATGAGGTAGTCCTACTGTGACCTATGGGGTTGCTATGAGTCATCATGAATTTGACAGCACCCAACAATGACAACTGACCCTTGCTCCAACAACCATGCTGTCTTCTGGGCTTCCAGCTCTCTCAAGTTCCCCTGGTCTTTGATCAAAGACTAGTTTCCTTCTCAGGGGTATCGGGTATTCTTTGTTCCAGTCCACTGAAGAAGACACTCATTAGGACTCCTTGGAGTACGGGGTCAGTCTTAATCCCCCAGAATTAAGCATGTAGATTTACCACGTAAGAAGTGTCTCTCTTGGGACATTCATGGGGAGCTGAGTTCCCCTCCTCTTTTTTCTACGTTGTTATTGAGTGGGTATCTTTCTAATTCCTCACTGTGGCACAGGATCCAGTGAAACTATCAGATTGACAAAATGCCCATTTTATCCAGGTAGAGAGCCCCATGGCTCTGTCCTGACATAGCACCTGGAATGGGAACTTTAAGTTCTCCTCGTCTGAGGTCTGTGATGGGTTTGGAGCTGAAAGGCTCACTAAAGGATATGTTCACCTCTCAGGAGTCTTTAAATCAGACCAGCCTTCCTCACATCTCACCAGCCCTTCACATTTGAGCTCCTCTGTAACAGATAATGTTCTGTGTTCACCAAACCATGCCATTTTTCTTCTGGCCCAATTTTAAAACAAAACAAAACAAAACTCCTTCTCCCAGCTCCCCTTTCATCTACCTGGGGCAGTATTACTGTTTCTGGTCAATAGAATGTGGGTGGGACTGATGTAGCAGGACACGAAGGACCCCGAGAAGTGAAGCCAAAAACCCAAGGATCCTGGGTCTGAGCCTTTATTTGGATGGTAACCCCTTAGAAATGCATGACAAGAAATTGGGGGGTTTTGTTTGTTTCCACAAAGTAGCTTGGGCTCCCTAGGAAACCCATCCCCTTTCTCAGCCCAGCCTGTGCTACAATGCGACATCATCTCTGATCAACTTCCATTTTCTAATCTGACCCTCCAGACCTCCTCTCCCTTTCCTTCACTTGGTAGGATGGGAGGTTGGGATACAGGTCCTCCACCCACTCAGAATTGGTATCCTCAGAAGCTGCTACATCTGTCTTAAGCCTGGTTCTCTGGACTCCTTAGTGAGCCCATAAGAGCTAGAAATCAGGTGCATGTGTGCAGACACACATAAGAGGGGAATGAAAAGACATTTCTAGAGGAAGCAGTAAGAAGGAAAGATATGCCACTTTATACATAATCATGTTCCTCAGATGCTATGGAATAGGCATACCTCTGCAGACATCACATTTTGGTTGGGTCTAGTTACTTGGAAACCTACGGCAAACTCCACCTTAGACAGCCCAGACCACAGACACTCACTTTCTTGCAGTGCAATGCATTACTTTGTGAAGTCTTTCAACTCTGTGAGAAACGTTGTCAGCACCATGGATACTGTCTCAGTCCCTCTTGGCAAGTGGCAGGTTGGTATAAGCCCCTGACCAGGACCCCAAATGACTGGGGTGGACCACATTATCCCCTAAGAGGTCACCGACAGGTTATTACCAGGGTCTGATGAATGCCCAGGAAATCCAGTTGGAACCAAGTTATAGATGGCAAGGCTTTGTTATTCAGTTTTAGAAAATTGGATGCATGAGCCCACAAAGGAAGCAGGCCAGAACCCTCTCAAACAGGCTCTCCTAACTCACAGGTCCCTCTCCTGGTTCCCCATTGGCTGAGTACTATGGGGATAAACAGTCTTTCCCAGACATCACCTAAGTCTTCCCTTTTAAGGTTACATTACTGAAAAATGTCCCCTCATCTCCCTTTCTCCCCTAATTCATTGTGTTTGTGCACACATTCCCCAGGTACATGGGCTTTGTGCTCTGGGTCAGCCGGTAACTTCTTACCCTAGCCTTTATTCTGCTTATTCTGAAGATGGACCACGTTGAAATTTATTTCTCACAACTCCCAGCCAAGAGATTGGGTAGACTGTGCAAGCAAGGTGACTGTGGCCCAACGAGAAGAGTGGTCAGTTCTGCCTTCCCAATAGGCTTAAAATGATCCATTTCAGTGGTGGGAGCTAGAGGATCTCATTACAACCAAGGTAGAAGAGCCTGTCTTTTGGAGCTGGAATCCATGCTCTGAGAAGCTTCTAGAACCAGGACACTGGGAGAGAGTTGCAACACTGAAGACAATGAAAAGTGGTAACAGAGAAATGGCAGCAGGAGAGATCAGCCCACGGAAATAGCCGAAAAGAGGCTGTCCTGATGAAAGAACTATACCCTGAGCGTTTCTGAAGCTGAATTGTAACCTGTTACTTCTCTAGTAAGCACCATAAGCATGACTATTATCTCTGAGTTCTGTGTGGCCATCACAATAAATTATCAAACTCAGCAGACAAGTAGAATGGTGTGGGAAGGACAGTTGGTGTCAGAATGGGTAACAGTGGTGGAGAGAGCAGGCACGTTTGACTTTTGCAGACAGAAATCAGCCTTGGGCTGTTGATCTTGATTTCCTGTTTTAGTCAGTTAGTGCTGCTCTAACAGAAATACCACAAATGGGCAGCTTTAACAAAGGAAAGTTTATTCTTACACATTCCAGTAGGTTACAAGTCCTAATTCAGAGTATCTGCTTCAGGGGAAGGCTTTCCCTGTCAGCTCTGGAGGAAAGTCCTTGTGTTGTATCAATCTTTGGTGGGGGAGCATCTTGGCACAGGAACCTCAGGTCTGAAGGACACAGTCTTCTCCCAGTGCTACTTTCTTGATGGTGTGATGTCCCCAATTTCTCTTTTTACCTCCCGTAGGATGACAGGATAAAGAGTGGTACAAGTCACACTGCAGGGAAACTCCCTTAGCAAGGGTCTTGCAGTCCCATCCTAATCCTCTTTTAACATAATCATCCTACCTACTAGCCACAGGCAGAGATTAGGATGTATAGCATAAGAAAATCACAAAATATTGGGAATGCTGGCCCAGCCAAATGGCTACACACGTTTTTGGGGGGACCCAGTTCAATCCTTCCCCCTTTTGAAGGTAGAGGAGGTCACACACAGTGCCATGCCATTTTGACACTGTCCTAGCCTTTTAAGGCAGCTGGCTGGCTGGCGTATGCATGGGGCTCAGTGCAACATGAAAGTGTGGGTCCATTATGCAAAAATCAGAAAAAAAGTGTCATTAGAGGTACTGAAATATAACTATTTTTCTTTTCTTATGCAGTTTTTCTTCTCACAATGGTACTTTTTGTCACTTAATAACATTCTGAAAACAAAACAAAACAAAACAAAAAGACTGTATGGATTGAATTGCGTTCCCCGAAAATATTTGTAGCAATTTAGCTAGGACGTGATTCCTGGTATTATGTGATATCCTTACAGGTTGTTAATCCTGCCTCTATGTTGTTAATGAAGAAGGACGGATGGCAGTTGTCTTGATGTGGGCAAGACTTAATGTGTGAAATTATATTGCGCCTTGAGGCAATCTCTTGGACTATCGAGGAAAGGGAAACAAGTCAAGAGTTGGACGCCTCATACCATCAGCAAAGAAGCAATGCCAGGAGCAGAGCTACCCCTTTGGAAAGGACCTAGGGTCCCTGAGCCTCAGAAACTTCCAGTCCAAGGGAAGACTGACAGCAACCTTCCTCCAGAGCCAACTGAGAAAGCCTTCTCCTGGAGCTGACACTGCGTATTTGGACTTGTAGCATACTGGACAGTGACAGAATAACATTTCTCCTTTTAAAGCTATCTACTTGTGGTATTTCTATTATATCAGCACTAGGTGACTAAGAGCCACTGTCGCTGAGTTAATTCTGACTCATAGGGACCCTAGAGGACAGAGTAGAACTGACTCATATGCTTTCCAAGGAGCGCCTGGTAGATTTGAACTGCCAACCTTTTGGTTAGTAGCTGTAACTCTTAACTACTATACCACTAGGGTTTCCAATGTCATTCTAGGCAAAGGAAAAAAAAAAATTATCATAAGCTTTCCCATTTAAAATTATATTGTAAAATGTCACAATTTTAAATGCATATATAAAAGCATTTGATTTATATGTGGATTCACTGAAATTACCCAGTTTATATTTCATAGCTTGCTCAGACATATGTATTTTGTTCTCATTACCCAGTTGAAACACTCCACAAAACTAACTCAACTGTATTTTACTTCTTGACGCACCCACATTCAACAATACTTGATTGAAGCTGATAGCTTCCGTAACACACTGATCTTGCCCTTCCTTGGAGTCTCACTAAACTCCCACACAACATGAGTCCATTAGAATGCTATGCTCACATAGTATCACTTACACTGACAGAGGAAAGCCTGAAGAATTATAGCCTTTCCTAAAACACCAGAAGCCTGAGGGCTTCAAACCTGAAGAGTTATAGCCTTGTTAAAAGCACCAGGAGCCTGGAAGCCTGGCACAAAAGAAACCCCAACATAAGTGCTTCTTGTGAACAGTTTGACCCCAGAGAAAGGAGGGCCTTACTGTGCGTGGGCCTTGTTTACTGCACAGGTTGCACTCTTGAAGTTGGACCTGCCTCCAGGACACCTGATACCCTAGCCAAAACAACTCCCTTCTCTGGAAGTTTCAGCGCAGGAACCAAGCCTGATTCTCACTTGCTTCCTCAGCCCCTCAT
This sequence comes from Heterohyrax brucei, assembly GCA_028571685.1. Lineage (NCBI taxonomy): Eukaryota > Metazoa > Chordata > Mammalia > Hyracoidea > Procaviidae > Heterohyrax > Heterohyrax brucei. The sequence continues at coordinate 190,849,812 of CM053140.1, read as the reverse complement.
TTGTTTTTTGCATCCAAATTTAGTGGGAGTGAATTTAGCACAGACTACTGCAGCACTGCCCTCTGCTGGCTCCACTGCAGCAAGTTTAAGTAAAATTTAGTCTCGGATTCCATCAAAGTATCTCAAACTTGAACTTACCAGGAAATTACCTGAGGATCACTTTAAAATACAGACTAGGAATCAGTAGGCGTGGATGGGACCAGAGATTCTGTATTTCTATCAAGGTTCTGGCTGATGCCCACTCTGCTGCCCCTGAACTAAGTGCCTTTTGAGCAGGAAGGCATGAGTTTTAGTTTCCCTGTTGTTGGAACCTTCCGTTTCAAGATTCTCCAACTGTCTCTAAGGAGCCCTAGAGGTGCAATGGTTAAACACTCTGCTGCTAACAAAAAGGTCAGCAGCTTGAATCTACCAGCTGCTCTAGAGGAGAAAGATCTGGTAAACAGCTCCTATAAAGATTATAGCTTAGGAACCCTAACGAGACAGTTCTTCTCTGTCCTATTAGGGTTATTTTTGCTGTTGTGTGCTATTGAGTCAATTCTGACTCATAGTGACTCTACAGAATAAAACAAAATTGCCCCATAGGATTTGCAAGGCTGTAAGTGTTTATGGATGCGAGCTGCCATATCTTTCTTCTACGGAGTGGCTCGTGGGTTTGAATCCAACCTTTCCATTATATATTTAATTATTGTGTTTCAGGAGAGTTTACAGCTTGAAGTTAATCTCTTATACAAAAATTCATACACACATGTTATGTGACACTAGTTACAACCCCAGTAATGTGCACCCTTTCTATCCTAGCATTTCTCGTGCTATCAAACCAACTCCTGTCCCTTCCTGCCTTCCATCCTGCCTCTAGACAGAAGTGCATTTGCTCTTGTGTATCATCTTGATCTAAGAAGTATACTCTTTATGAGTATTATTTTCTTTTTTTAGAGTCCAGTCTAACATCTGTCTGAAGAGTGAGCTTTGGGAATGGTTTAAATCCTAGGTTAACAGAACATCTGGTGGCCATGTCTTCAAAGATTCTTCCAGTATTAGTCAGACCACTAAGTGTGGTCTTTTATTTATATTGGATCTCTGCTCTGTGCTGCTCTCCCATTTCATCAGGGACTCCCTGTCAAGGTGGTCATTGTTAATAGCTGGATACCACCTATTTCTTGTGGTTTCAGGCTGGTGGAGTCTCTGGTTTATGTGGCCCTCATGTCTCTGAGGTGAATATTTTCCTTGTGTCTTTGGTGCAGTCAGACTCTTAACTACTGTGTTACCAGTGCTTCTTACACAGTCACTATGGGTCAGAATTGACTCAACACACCTAACAATAACAAATTTGTTTCTCTCCCCCATTTGCTTCCCACCTCTGGCTGTAATACTGCTTCCCTTCTCCAGTTAATATTTAGAGTGGTCCGTTAGACACCGAGGGGCCCTAGTCACACTGGCTGTGCCCCAGGAACCAGTTTGTCTCAACAGCAAGCACGAAGCACAGATGAAGGTTTCAAGACCAGGAGCTCCTGTGAACTGAGATAATGCCATCTTCACACTTGACTGTATAAACAAATGATGTGGCTTGGGCCTTGGTGGTAGGGCCAGGTAGAGACACACATGGATCAGACCTGGAATGTCAGATAAATGAACTCATTCATTCACCACCCATGTGTACTGAATGCCTACTAAAACTCAGTGCTGAGTCTGTGCTGAGACCTGTTCAGTGAGAAGCTTTATTGGCTGAGGCTCTGTACTGAGCTCTTTCCACAGGTGGTCTCCTTTAAAGAACAGGTTTGGGTATTGCAGTAGGAAGTTTTCATTAAATTCTTCCTCAAAAATTGGGCTTTATATGGGCTCTGTTTTAGTCAGCTAGTGCTGCTCTAACAGAAATATCACACAGTGGATAGCTTTAATAAAGGAAAGTTTATTCTTACCCAGTCTGGTAGGCTACAAGTCCAAATTCAGGATGTCCTCTCCAAGGGAAGGCTTTCTCCCTTGTTGGCTCTGGAGGAAAGTCCTTGTGTTGCATCAGTCTTTGTTCAGGGAGCATCTTGGCTCAGGAGCCTCAGGTCTGAAGGATTCACTCTTCTCCCAGTACTGCTTGCTTAATGGGGTGAGATGCCCAATTCTCTGCTTGTTTCCCTTTCCTTTCATCTCTTGTAGGATGAAAGGATAAAGGGTGGTGCAAGCTGTACTCCAGGGAAACTCCCTTTACAGTGGTGCAGGGAGGTGATTGTATGAAGGGATTTTACAGTCCCGCCCTAATCCTTTAACATGCAGCATAGAATGATCACAAAATGGAGGACAATCACAAAATACTGGGAATCATGGCCCAGCCACATGGCACACATATTTTGGGGGGGGACACAATTCAATCCACGACAGCCTTTTTGGCCAAGTTAATTCTTCCAGAGATCAAGTCAGCCTCAGAATATGCTCTTCCTCCTCCTCCTCACGTCATGTCCAGCAATAGAGGGATCAATTTCCTCCAGGGCAGTTTAGAAAGTGGCAGACCTGCACCTGGAGAGGTGTGTTCTTCCTGACTCCTGTACTCCATCTCTAACCTCTTCAAAAGACTGCATGGTGGCGGGGGGGAGGGATTTAGCACCGAGCCACCTGCACCAGCTGGCAAGTGGTGACCACAGACTCTTGTTTTTACCAGCTGCTCTGCCAATCCTTCTGTGCTGTGGTTGGCCAAGCCCAATCTCTCTGTCCAGTCTGCTCCCTCTGACTGCAGTCTCATTGTCTTTCCTCTTCCCTCCACCATCGCCTCCCCTTCCAAACATCTCTCATTCTCATTTCCTGTCTACATGATCCTCTTGTTTGCAATTTTTATGTTCTTCTGTTTTACCACATCCTGTTGATACGTTTGTTTCATCACGTCTGCTGTACACCAACCGCTCACCATGTTCCAGTGCATTCTCAGCCTGATGTTTCATCTGTGTGTGAGGATATGCACAGATAGAACTTGCATTATTTCTTTCTTTCCTTAGTGAAATAGGAAACAGAAGACCTGCCAGTTGAGTTCATGAACTCATCCTCGAAAAAGTGCTATGCGCTCCATTGCTGAATATAACAAGGGTCATCTTCTAAGTACTCCCCTTGGGAAGCTATGCCCTGATACCAGTGCCTAGTCCACCCTTCAAAGCAATTTTGGAACTGTTTTTCTGGAACGGCCATCAGAGCTGTCACCGTATTACCCTTAATGCCCTGAATGTCATCAAAATGTTTTCCTTTCAATATTTCCTTTATCTTCGGGTAAAGAAAATATTCATTGGCGCCCAGATCAGGTAAGTGGGGAGTATATTCCAATATAGTTACTTGTTTACTGTCTGAAAAGCCCCTCACAGACAACTAAATGATTAAGTTTGCGAACTTGCCACCATGATGCTATGCACAATGGCCATTCCAGGATGAGTTCAAAAATTGCTTTATTGGGTGGACTAGGCACTGACACTGGTGCATAGCTTACGCAGGGAGTATTTCAAAGGTGATCATAGTGATATTCAGCAATGAAGTTTGTAGCACTTAGAACAATTAAATTTGCGAACTGAATTGTTGGACCTGTATGCTGCCCTCAACATGTGCCTTTCTAATATAGTGACCTCTGCACCCAGAAGCCCAACTTAGAACAACTTGGACAGAAGCTCCCTAAGGAACAGACAACACAACAAACACCTGAATTTATTCTGTCAACATATTTTGTACAATGGTTCTGGATGAGACTTTTCATAATGACTCAAATTTAGAGGTAAAAAAGAAGCCTCAAAACCTGAAGAGAGCTACAAAGAAGTGGGGGACGGCACTGACTTCAGGACTTAGAAAGAGGTGAATGAATCAGTTCTGCTTCTCCTAGCAATCTTCCCAGTGCTCCTCATCCCCAGTCTATAGAAACAGAAAGTAGGGAGGGAGAAGAGAAAGGGAAACAGGATCAACGTTCTTGGAGATCGAAGAAACTGTTAACTTTTTTCTCTTTTCTCCATGAGGAGGTCCTCCTTCTATAAGGCAAAATAAAACAAAGCTCCAAGAGTAGAACTGGAGAGCTGCAAGGCATGAAAAGAAGGGCAGAATAACCTCTCATTCTTTGGTTGCCCAAGGATCCGTTGATCTTTCCTAAGGTAGAACTGGTGAAAGACAGGAAGTAGCCTGTACACCTACCCTTTTGAAGGATGTAGGAGACACAGCAGAAGGTAGCCACGCTTGAGTTATCTTGCCAGTCTGACCACCAGGTAGGCAGATCTCAGCATCAGGAGGCTATATGGTGCATAGTCAGTGGGATTTGAGTGCGAGGAGGCCTAGAAGAGGCCAAATTACAGCAAAGCTCCCACATCAGAAAACTTTTCAGTGCCGATCCTCTACGCTCACCAATCTTGCAGGCCTTAAAGCACTCACACTGTGCTCCACTGACCAGCCAGTCTTCAGATATCTGCCACACAGAAGGCATCTACAGTGGATCAATATGTCAAGAAACAGAGAAATCAATAGTGGCCAGATAAACAAAAAATACTTTGACCCTCTCCTCCCTGCATCAAATCTCTAGAGAAGGTGGAAGTAGATAAGGTGAAACAGGAGGAGCAAATATCATTTTCTTGATATTGTTACTCATAATCCACTGCTGTCGACTCAATTCCAACTCACAGCAACCCTGCAGGACAGAGTAGAACTGCCCCATTGAGTTTCCCAGGAGCACCTGGTGGATGTGAACTGCTGCCCTCTAGATTAGCAGACATAGCACTTAAGTACTATGCCACCAGAGTTTCCTGTTACTCATGCTCCCACCTTATGTTTTACACTGAACTAAACTGTGCCATTAAATTACTGGAAATTATAAAAACAAAAGTTAAGAACTCACCCAAAGTATCCTGTGATGAAAGGCAGGTTTGACTTAGTCCTGATGTTAATGTAGGGGTGGGAGAAGCTTTTTGATATTGGTCTTCAGCCAATCAAATTCAGACTGTTTAAAAACAAAAACAAAAACTGGTTATATGTATTTAGTAAGTAGTTGCTGTAATACAAACACTGCATTAGATACAATACTGAGAAAGACAGACATGATTTTTGCCCTCATGGGGATTATGTTCTAGTCTGGTAGACAGCCATAAGAAAAATTTGTAATTTAATTTGAATTGAGACCATTATTACATGTGTCAAACAGGACAACTTGTAAATAAAAGGCCTACTGAAGACTGAGAGAGCATCAATCAGTTGTGAGGGTCAGAAAGGGTCCTCACTGGGTCAGATATTGAAAAATCGTCAGAGATCAGATCAGGAGAGTATGTGGAGGAACCTGGGAAGAGGAAGCAGGATGATGCAGAGGAGTTCCAGAAGAAAAATAAAATTTGATTGCTGGAGAGGGTTCTGTAAAATGGTATCTGAATATACCCATTGCAACAGTTGTGTATGTTAAGCAAAGTTATTCCCATCTTGTTTGTGATTCCTGCAAACTGGTAGTGCCCAGTTCTCAACATTTTAAGGCTATAATGCTGTAAGAGTCCTATTGAGGAGACAAAACTCCTTTCCCAATACAACTTAAATGTGCTTCTTTCAGGGTGGTCAGCAGAGCTGGACTAAACCAAAACCTAAGAGGTTTTCTTTGTATAGGCCAATGCTTTGAAGGACAGAGTAGTAGGGTCAGGGGTCTGGGGACCATGGTTTCAGGGAACATCTAGGTCAACTGGCATAACAATTTTTTTTTTTAAGAAAATCATCTGCATGCCACTTTGGGCATCTGAGGTCTTAAAAGCCAGCAAGTGGCCCCCTAAATATCATCAATTGGTCCCAACCCACCTGAAGTAGAGAAGAATGAAAGACATCAAAGACATAATGAAAATATGAGCTCAAGGGACAGACAGGGCCACATCATTCAGAGACTACATCAGCATGAAACCACAAGAAATAGATGGTGCCTGGCCATCACCAGTGTCTGCCTTAGCAGGGAATAACAACGTGGAGTCCCTGATGTAGTGGGAGAAAATTGGGTGTGCAGAACTAGATAGAACTCTATTCAAAGAGCAGACTTGATGGTCGCTCAGACTGAAGGGTCGCTGGAAAACATGGACCCTGGACTCTCTGTTAGCCTAGACCTGAAACCAATCCCAAAGTCAACTCGTCAAAGATTCAGCTAAGCTATAAGACACAAAATGATACTGGTGAAGAATGGGCTTCTTGGGTTAAGTAGATACATGAGGCTAACTGAGAAGCTCTTGTCCAGATGTCAGATGGAAGGGCAGAGTAGGACAGGAGCTGGCTGAATGGATATGGGAAGCAGAGGATGGAAAGAAGGAATGTGCTGTCACAGGGTGGGGAGAGCAGCTAGAGTTATATAGTGGTGTGTATGTAAGTTTTTTTTTATGGCAGTTGACTAGGACTATAAACTTTCAGTTAAAGGACAATAAAATATTTCTAAATAAATAATAAATTTATTTCTCAGGAAAATTAGCAAAACAATCACCTGCACAATCAACTAGAAAGAGGAGGACCCAGTTTTTTTTCATCCTTTATAACTAGAGTTTTTCTTCTCTTGTTCCAAAGTCAACTTTGATTGAATGAAGGAGAATGTCAGTTAGTATCTAGTAAAGTCAGAGGCCTATTTATGTGTTTTCAAAAGATGAAAAAAGATTGAAAAGGGCAAAACCTGCACTTTCTGTAGTGTATCACCGGGCTGTATGCAAGATACCCAAACCAAACAGTGAGGCAAGGGAAGAATTTCACTGAAAGATTTTGGAGTGTCTTGAAGAATCAAGAGAAAGTGCATTGGCATCCAGGCAAGAAGATTTTTTTTTTTAGAAAAAAATTTTTTTTTTTCGTTAACGTAACTGAGTGAAAATGTACATTCACATATAAATTTACATGCCCACCTATATGCAGCTTCCACTGCTCTCCCTGTCCGGTGACTGCACACTATTCCTCTCTGCTCCATACATGTCTCATCCTCCCAACAGCCTCCTTTCCCTTCCTCTCCGTCCACTCCCCTTCCTCCAGCCAGAGGTCAGCAGGATGATATCCTATAGATGTACAGAACTATAAAGTGCTTCCAATATATGGTCACTCTGCATTGCCAAGTCCAATCCATTCCTGTCCAAAGAGTGGACCTTTGTTATAATTTATGGGAAAGGGCAGCATCAGGGCCAGGGGCCATGCTCTCAGAGGAACCCCAAAACTGCTGGACCATCAATTGAGGTCTTTTAGTGGAGATCTCAGGATGCACCCCTTTTTATTCTTGTGTTGCCAGTGAGACTCCCCTCTGTGAGCTCCATCGTGGCTATCGCTGGTGGTGGCCGGGCACCATCCGGTTCTTCCGGTCCCAAGTCGATGTAGGCACCCACTCTTGTGGGTCTCTCTGTCTTCTCGGTTGTCTTTACCGCATGTCATTTTGGTCCTTGGTGAGCATCCGTTCCTGCTGAGTTGGGACCATTTGCTGTGTCCTCGAATGGCAGCTTGGCAGCTTTTAAGACCCCAGATGCCACTCACCAATGTGGGGTGCAAAGAGTGCTCTTAGCAAAACGCTAGTTGTGCCAATTGGCCTGGAGTTTGCCTAAGAGCATGGTCCCCCACCCCCTGCCCCAGCTACTCTATCCTTGCAGCATTGAGTTAAGATGGAAGGAGTACTCAAGTTATGCTGAAGTCCACTTAATGTTGTTCTTGTGTCTAATGTGTGCTATCACAGCTTTCTCCCAACTAGATTTCTAGTAACTATCTAAACTAAACCCTTCCCCACCTTACCCTCCTTCCCTCCCCTCCCTTGCAGCTGTCAAAGAGTCTTCTATACACTAGTCTGTTTTTGAGATCTTATCGTATAGGTCTCGTACAGTATTTGTCCCTTTGTCGCTGACTACTTTCACTAAACATAATGTCTTCCAGTTGAAACCAGGTTAGGAGATGTTTCCTGGAATCATCGTTATTCTTTATCATTGCGTAGTGCTCCATTGAGTATATGTACCATAGTTTACCTATCCATTCTTCTATTGTTGGGTAGGCAAGAAGATTTAATGAATGGATTTTTAGGGTTCCTTATCAAGGTGAATCAGCTCGAGTTGTTTTCTAGACTTGCAACATTCTGCTTAATATGCAAATCACCGTGATTTCTGATCTTTCTGAAGTTCCCTGAATTTTTGACATCTATTGGACCATTCAGTAAAGAACTTTATATACGCCCATGGTAGAACGGTGTGTTTGTTCTGTAGAAAAACTGGAAAGGCAGGAGGTAAGCTGAAAATAGCCAGTAATTTCTCTCTAACCTTCCCATGAGGGATCTGGGAAATAAGGCTGGAGAAGAATCAGCCCCACTCTTTTATGAATCGCTAGTTAAGTCAAAGATGGTTATTGGTAGCCTTAGATAGACCCACAGGCAAGCACATTGCCCCTACCTTCCACCACCTCATGACTTATCCCAGCACCAAAGATACGGAACTAAATTCCCCAATTTGGGAAAATGAAGAAGGCTGACAGTCCCGGGTTTCAGAAGACCAAGGTGTATAGGTTTGTCCACAGAATTTCTTTCTCTATTTATGTATGCATATTTATGTATATGTGTGTATAAAATAACATATCATTATTTACATGTAAAGGGAAGAGAAAACAAGTTCTAACTGCTGTTGCTCAAGAAGGACTTAAAATAAAACTTTAAGAGCCAGAATTGTGTCACAGTTTGCTTTTCATCATCTTTAATATATACTTAAACAATACATGATAAATTAACCATCAAGATAAAAATACCTCTGTAATCGGCACTCATATCAAATAACTGAACACTTAGGATTAGCTTTTAACAAATATTAAAGAATTCTACTGTGAAACTTCTCAGAGAAAGCAGAATGAGTACATAAGTTGTTAGATGTCCTCCTCATTGTCCTAGACTGCCAAGCACAGGTGTGTGCAGACAGGTGCACATACACACACACACACACCTTCCCACACACTTTATTCCATAGTTGTCCCTCATACATGATCAAACAATTCCTTGGGTGGCAGAGATTCCTGTAACTGGATTCCATCTCACAGAAACTCTACAGGGCTCAGTAGAACTGCTTCTATAGGGTTTCCAAGGCTGTAATCTTAACATGAGCAGACTGCCACATCTCTCTCCTAAGGAGCAGCTGGTGGTTTCAAACTGCTGACCTTCTGGTTATTAACAGAGCACTTTAATGACTGTACCACCAAGGCTCCTTCAGAGACTCCTAGATGCTTATCAAATAAATATCCCCCACTTTCTTCCTAAATTAATGAACTCTCACATTTAACTGGGTACATTATCATTTGTCTAAAAGCTCCATCTCCCATATACTTTGGAAATCCTGGTGGCATTGTGGTTAGTGCTACGTCTACTAACCAGAAGGTTGGCAGTTGGAATCCACCAGGTGCTCTTTGGAAGCTAAATGGAGCAGTTCTACTCTGTCCTACAGGGCCACTGTGAGTTGAAATCAACTCAACAACAGTGGGTTTTTTTATTTTATTTTGGTTTTGGTTTTACATCTTAATGTGGCCATGCCATGTAAGTTGAAATTGTGTTGGATTTCTAGGAAAGCATAAAAGAGTATTCTCCATTTCTTTCCTCCTTCCTACCATCGGGGACAAATAGGCCGGCCAAGATTCAGTTGTCATTTGAGGCCACAAAGACAAGGACGGCAACCTAAGGATGGTAGAGCCACCATATCCTAGAGATATTCAACATCTCTTAAAGATGTCTGAGGAGCCATCATACCATATCTAAACTACTACCTCTTATCTTCTTTTAAGAATATAAGAGAGTGTGGTAAACATGGAATTAAAAGGATTTTAAAAGAATATTATGAAAAACTGTACATCAACATAGTGGATAACCTAGATGGAATGGACAAATTTCTAGAAACACACAAACCACCTAAATTGAATCATGAATAAACAGAAAATCTCAACAGACCTATAGTAAGTGAAGATATCAAGTCAGTAGTCATAAATTTCCTAACAAACAAAAGTCCTGAATCAGATGGTTTTATTGGGAAATTTTACCAAACATTTAAGGAAAGATTAACACCAATCCTCCTGAAACCCTTCTAAAAGGTAGGAGGGAACTTCCCAACACTATGAAGCCAGCGTTACTCCTATACCAAAGCCATAAAAGGACACCACAAGAAAATTATACATCAATGTTCCTTATGACTACAGATACATGTATTATCATAAGATGAGCAATTTTAGTTTTGAATCTCTTGTTATAAGACCATGCAAGCACTTCTCCATCTGTTGGACCCTCCCTCAGGTTCCTTCCCTAACTCCTCAGTGGGTTTATCCCCTGGCTCTTATACCCTTCTACGCCATTCTTTTCATAATTCTGTACATGCATATGGTTCTTTCAGTATCTTTCCAGCTCCTTGATCTCTCCTCCAGTGATTTTGTACTCCACTTTTTTCATTCTTTTTACCTCTTTAGCCTTTACCCTGCAGTTGTACTGTAGTCCTGTCATGATCCCAAACTACAACTCTTCTTAATTCCAAGCATTCTACTTTCAATCCCTCTGGTATTCCAGCTCCCACAACCCTTTAACCTTCATCCCTGGACCTATAGTCCATGGATCCAGTTACCTTCACTCTATTCCCCATTTCTCCTGTTGTCACTTCCCTCCTTACATACTCTCAGCTCACTGGTTCTGCTTTTAGTTACATTTGCTTGGCAAAAAAACATCATTTCTTATTGCTTAAATCTAATTCTTTGGCTCTGATTTCTGGGGTTTTGTGACTATAGACAGCTGGAGAAAATCATAAACCATGCTGACTAGTCTCACCCAAATTTATAAATCTTAAACCCTGGTGGAAAAGTGGTTAAGCCCACAGCTGCTAATAGAAAGATTGGCCTTTTGAATCCACCAGCCTCTCCATGGTCAGAGGGATAGAGATGTGACAGTTGGCTTACATAAAGACTACAGCCTTGAAAACTCTGTTGGACAGTTTTACCCTGTTCTTTAGAGTTTCTACAAATCAGAATTGACTCAGTGGCAATGGGTTTGGTTTTTGGTTAAGGTCAAGCAAATCTTTCATTTTATCACGTTGTTATACTATGTTTCTTACTTTATTCTCTCACTCTACTACCAACTAAAGATGGGATCAGGGAAATAATAGGGGACATCTATATTCCAGTATTCCTATACCTACCCTCCCATTCAGTTTCCTTATTGAGAAAATAGAAGCCATCTGAAGAGTATTTCCATATGTTTCCCGCATAACATTTACCCCATCTACGTCTGTACCCTACTGTATCTTCTCTGCCATTAAAACACCAAACCCAAACCTACTACTATCAAGTCGACTCTTACTTATAGTGACCCTACACGGCAAAGTAGAAGTGACCCTACACGGCAAAGTAGAACTGACCCATAGAGTTTCCAAGCAGTGCCTGGTGGATTTGAACTGCCAAACTTTTGGTTAGCTGCCATAGCACTTAACCAGTATATGACCAGGGTTTCTTCTCTGCTGTTGCTATAGATGAATTAACTGCGCTTCTATCACATGACAACTCTACTTGAGCACTACAATGTACTAAAGGATACCACTTCTGCAATCATCTGCACGGTCTCCCAGATTTACCAAATTCCCTCTTTATCTTTCCTCTCAGATTACAACATTATTTCTTGCATTTAAGAAACAAAACAAAAACAAAATCTCTCTTGAGTCCAATTCTCCCTTCAGCTACTGCCTCATTTCTTTCCACAATAAATTTTTTATTTTTCTCCTCCAGATACTCAGTCCTCATATTAACTGATCCATTAGTAATGTTTGTTACAGTGAATTTCTCCCACCTTTCCGAAACATTTTCTTAATTGGTTTTTTATGATACTCTCTTGATTTTCTTTTCAACATACTGACTCATCCTTAGTCTCTTTTGGTCATTCATTTGCATTTTCTCTACTGTTATAGATTGAATGGTGTCATGCCAAAAGCTATGTTGAAGCCCTAATCCCTGATAACTCTGAACGTGACCTTGTTTAGGAAAATTGCTTGAAGATGTTATCAATCTAAGTGACATGAGGCATACTGGACTAAGGTGGACTCAAATCCAATCCAAATCCAATATGAGTGGTGTCTTTATTCAAAAAAGGAAAAAAGACATAGACATAGATTGTAAACATTCAAGTGAGGACAGAGATATAGGTTAGAGTAACACACTTATAAACCAAGATGTCTGAATGGAGGTAGTCAAGGTCAGGAATGCAAGTTCACGACTTGAACAGTCTCAGGAACGGGGGCACAGTCGGTATAGTCATAGCTGGTTTATTGGTACAATGGCTGGAGGCAAACACAACATTCAGTCGACAATGAGCAGTGGGCAGTGGGCAGGTGGGCAGGCAAGCAGGCAGGTTTCCCAATGGGCAGCAGGCAGCACCTTGTGGCACAGTGATCTATGTACTAGTTTTACACAAAAGTGGCTAGCTACCAGACATAGTGCTCCAAGGTCATAAACAAGTTATATAACTACTGCTGAATCAGCTGGATTCGTCTCAGTCAGAAGGCCCTGCACAGAGTTGGAAGGCCTGAGCAACAAAACCTTCCCTGTTGTCTCCACACAAGTAATGCCATGTAAAGACATGTTAAAAAAAAAAAAATTGAGGTACCCAATAAGATCTGAAATGACCAGTTTGAGGATTGGTTGTGATTTCTTTTTTGCTGGTTTTATTTTCACCCTACCGGCAGCCATCTCATGTACTGTTTCTAGGAGAGGAACTGTCTGGTAATGATGACATAACTGTACTACAACTCATCCATCCCACAAACCCATGTAATTACCACACTGTAACCAATCTATCAAAGAGATATACATCTTTTTATTAAGCCAGTTGTCTTACAGAGTTTAGCACTGGAAGTCCTCCTTTCAAGTCCAGTTACATAAATTTTGCCTCTGGAAGCCTTGCCTTCAAGTGAACTACCAATTGAGTAATGTCTTTTGGTGAGCTAAACTTATAAATACCAATCAAGTAACGTGTTTCATATCTGTTGTTTCCCCTCATTGCCCAATTTCATGTGTGGAGTTCAGGTTATTCTCAGCTCAAGTTGTATCTTTCAGTAATTCTCTGAATTTTATATTAATTGCTATACTGGTTACACTAAGACAGTAGTAACCACTAGAAGCTAGGAAAGAGCTTCCCCTACAGACTTCTTATAGAGTATGGCCCTCTCTGACACCTTAATTTTGGATTTCTGGCTCCCAAACTGTGAGATAATAATTTTCTGTTGTTCAAATTGCTCATCTTGTGGTAATTCATTATGGGAGTCGTAGGAAAGAAATAAGCCTAGTTTTTTACAATAGATTGCTTCACTGCTCCGTTCTTAGAAATTTTCTCCTGATTGTCATGATGTCCTCAGCTAGGCTCCTAAATTTAAATGCCATCTTTAGGCTGATGACTCCTAAGTTTTTATCTCTAGTTCCTTTTAACCACAAAATTCTTTCATTTTTATCCAACTTCTTCAAGTCTTTTCTCCTGAATGTCTGTCTAGAAGGTGTATCATTTTCAAGTGTGTTCCAAACCTGAGTAATTTTCTCCTCAAGCTCACTTTACCACAGATTTCCCCATTCAAATAAACAGAAGATTCATTCTTCTAGTTAATCCACTTCCCTTTTTCTAAGACCTCACTTCAGATCTATCATCATCTGTTTACGGATGTTGCATTTAACAGCTATATCACTGTTACTATTCTCATTCAGATCACCAACGTTTCTCATTTAAATCATTGCAATAGCCCTCTAATGGCTTTCTCTGCTTCCTCTCTTTCTCTTTTCAACTTATTCTCAACACTAAATGATTCTTCTCAAACGTTAATGAGAGTACATCATCTTCTATTCAAATCCCTGCAATGTCTTCTTATATCGCTTATGGTAGAAGTTAATGTGAGTTTAATAGGTTATTCAGATGCTCTATGGAGCCTTACATTATTTTTGTACCCCAATATATTAGTTTTCTGAGTTTACCTCCTATTAATTTTCTCCTCATCTCTCAGCTCTGGCCACACAGGCCTCTATGCTGCTCTTTGAACATGATGAACACACTCCTACCTCAGGGCCTTTGCACTTGCTATTTCCATTCCACAGAAGTTATTCTCTCAGATGTTCACATAGCTCACCTTTTTCTAGAGATCCTGGTGAACAATGGTTAAGCACCAGGCTGTAACTGAAAATTTGGCGGTTTGAAATCACCCACTGCCAGAAATTGTGACAGTCTGTTTCTGTAAAGATTTACAGCCTTGAAAACCCTGTGAGGCAGCTCTACTCTGGCCTATGGAATCTGTAAGTTAGAAGTGACTTGACAGCAATGGATTGTTCTGTTTTGTTTTCTTTCTCACCCTCTTCTAGCCTTTGCTCAAATACCATCTTCTTAGGCCTGAACAAAAGAACATGATTGGAGCTGGAGATACAGAGTTGAAATCACTTGCTTTAGGTGGCAGCTGAAGCCATGGTATTGCTGAAATCAACCAAAAAATGTATGTACAGAGGAAAGAGAAGATGATCAAAATCAGAGCCCTGAGAACCACCAATGGGGAAGGGAACTTCAAGAGAGGAAGAAAGAGGATTGACAAAGAAGTAAGAGATGCAGAAAATCCTAGTGTCACAAAATTCAAGTAAAGGAAGTGTTCCAAGAAACAGAATTTGTGCAATTCTGCAGAAAACTTAAGTAACATAAGATTTGGTGAGTCAAAAGTCACCAGAGATTCTAGCAAGGGCAGTTTCATTGTCATAATAGGGTTGAAGCTTGTGAGTAATTATGTAAAAATGATTGGAAGATACGAAAATACAGGCAAATTGGAGATTTTTTTATAAGCTTACTTCAGTAGCAGAGGAAAAGTTAGGTCTTATCTAGGAGTGAGTGCTGGTGCACAAGGACAACTTAAGTTCTTTTGGAATTTCTGTCTTTTGTCTTTCAGAGAAGCTTTCATGTGTTGATAGGATAAAATACAAGAAGATAGAGAGGGGAAGATTCATTAAAGGAGAACAATAATTGAGGTAGCAAAGTCCTGCAAAAAAAAATTGTCTAATAGATATTTATTATAGGCTTACTATATAGGGAAACCCTGATAACATAATGGTTAAGAGCTACATCTGTTAACCAAAAGGGTGGCAGTTCAAATCCACCAGTCACTTCTTGGAAAATCTATGGGGCAGTTCTACTCTGATCTATAGTATTAGGGTCACTGATGAGCTGGAATCAATATGATGGCAGTGGATTTTGTTCTTTGGTTACTACATACTAGTCATGATGTTAAGTGCTGGGATATGATAGTTCTATAAAGTAAAACAAAAATCAATTTGTAGTATAATGGATGTGGTTAGATTAAAATTACAGGCACAGGTCCTGGTCTTAAAAATGAAGGGAAGCTGAAAGAAAAGAAAAAGCATTGGTTATATAAAATTGATAAAGTTCATTTCTGAGTCCTCAATTTCTTAAGCAAAGCAAGCAGCCACAATCTGTTGAGAGCAAAGGGAATATGAGACAAGGAATTAAGACGGATAGTATAGAAAACAAGTGTTAGTGAAGTTGTAAAAAACTGGAATCCTCATCCATTGTTACTGGGAATGTAAAATAGTGCAGTAACTGTGGAAAACAGTTTGGCAGTTTCTCAAAAAGTTGAATATATGCAATGTGATGTATTGTTTTTACATGGCTTTTCTCATATGGTCTTGTTAACCCCACTCAACTGACTGGAAGAGACTGTGCAAATAAGGTAATTGTGACTCAACAAAGAGATTGGATAGATTGCTGGTAATGTGAATAAAGTCCTTGGGACCCAGATGGGGATGGGGCCATGCAAATAAAGTCCATGGAACTCTCACAAAGGGATTGGTTAGCTTTGCCATCCTGTTAGGCTCAAAATGAGCCATTTCAGAGGCAAGAGGAGATTTCACCACTACTAAGAAAAAAGAAGCAAGAATAGTGCACACATTCCTTGAACCCAGGGTCCCTATGCTGAGATGCTCTTGGAGCCGAGAGACAGAGAAAGCAAGAGTTGACAAGAAGTAGTGTCTGACAATGGTGTCAGGAAAGACTGGCAGGCTTTCTGGCCCATAGGGAGAGAAAGCTCAGAGCCACTGGGCAGGAGGCTTACTGGAGGAATAAGGCACCCTGGGCATGTCGTGGAGCTAAGTTTACTTACCTATAGAGCTAGAGCTGACAGCCTTCAGGGTCAGGTTTACTGGTGGAGTGGGGTGCCTCTAGGCACTTACTGGAAGAGTTAAAGAGCTTTGTAACACTTACCTAGCAGGACAAAAGCCAGGATCAGAGATAAGGCACAGATGTGAATAGCTGACAAGAGGCTGTCCTGATGGTAGAACTGTACTCTAAGTGTTCCTGAAAGTGACTCATGACCTGTTGCTTCCCTAATAAACTCCATAACCGTGAGTATGGTCTGTGAGTTCTGAGTGGTCATTGTAACAAATTTTCAAAACCAGAAAAGAAAGAGAGAGTGCCATGGGAGGGACGGTTTGTGTCAGAATTGGTAAAGATGGGGGGGCGGAGCCAAGATGGCAGACTAGACACACGTCTCCTCAATTCCCGTGGAAAACTAAGGCCTGGATTGACAACTGAACAGAACACTCTGGATACCCAGGGAACCCTAGAATATGCCAGAGGGTTGTCAAATTAGACTACACACCACTAAACAGGAAACTACTTCTCTCTGATGAGGCAGAGTGCACTGAGCACTGCTCCTACTGACTGCAGGTGCTGAGTTTTCTTTCTTTTTTTTTGTTATCTGGGAGGTGGGGGGGTAGCATCAGCCAAAACAGCATATAATGCAGCAGAGAGACAGTGTATGGAATAGCCACATTTTGAGAACCTGGATCCTCACTAAGGGCACCACTGCCACCCGTCTTTTTTCTGATCTTCACCATAGATACTGATGTTTCGCAGCAGGGTGGGCAGCTCGACCAGGACGCCATCTTGGTTGGCTTGAAGGCAGAGTCACTGAACCGGAGGCCTCAGCAGGGGCTAATTTCCAAGCTGAGAAGCAGTGCCACTCTGGGAAGTGCTTTTCCAGAAGAAAGGCTGTGTTTAGCAGTGTTACCTTATAGGTAGGGCCCAGCTGAGGATAGCAGCAAGGCTGTAACCCCTCCCTACTTTGAACTACATCATAGCATCTGGGGACGACTGAAGAGGTACTTCCATTGTCAGTGAGAAAGTGGGACCTGCCATACCTGATATCCTGACTGATTTTGGCAGCTGTCACATAGCTGTTCAATTTTGAAAATAAGACTGGCCTGGAGAAATAACTGCTGAGTGTCCCAGCAGAATCTCTTCCAGCTTTTACTGACCCACATCATAGGGTCAGTTGATGGCCCCACCATGAGTCCATAAGTAAGGTACTATCTTTGCCAGATAGGAGATGAAGACTGTTATCCGGAGAGTCCGTAGGGGCCAGTCACTAGAGTACACAGAGGTCGCTGATCACCCACTCACTTCTCAGAACTATGCCTTAGCTCCTTTTAAGGTGACACCAGGAAACTAAACAGCCTCTAGATGGCACAAAAGCAACAAACCATCTCTAACTATTTAAAGAAATATCCCACCATGGCTCTGGAAAACTCCCAAAATAAAGAATCAAAAAACTTCCCAGATGAAGAAAACTTTCTGAAACTATCAGTGGTCAATTACAGAAGAATTATATATAGAACCTTCCTAGAGATTAAACAAAATGCAGCAGAGCAAAACGAAAAATTAAGCAAGCTATTTGAACTGATGCAATATCGGTGATCCGAAATCCAACAGATCAAAAACAAAGTTACAGAATTAGACAATTCAACTCACAGTCAAAAGAGTAGAACTGAGGAGATGCAAGTCTGACTTAGTGACCTTGAAGACAGAGCAACTGACACCAGCATGTATGAGGAGAAATCAGAGAAAATAAATAAGAAAAATTAATAGGCATTAAGAAACATGTGGGACTCTATTAAGAGGAATAATCTATGAATAATTGGAGTTCCTGAACAGAAAGGGATAGCTGAAAACACAGAGAGTATTGTTATTGAGTTGCTGACAGAAAACTTCCCTGAAATTAAGAAAGAAGAGAACATAGATGTGGCAGGGCTGCTCTAACAGAGATATTGCAGAGTGGATGGCCTTAACAAAGGAAGGTTTATTCTTACACAGTCTGGTAGGCTACAAGTCCAAATTCAGGATGTCTGCTCCAGGGGAAGGCTTTCCACCTTGCCAACTCTGGATACAAGTTTGACATTGCATCAGTCTTCATCCAGGGAGCATCTTGCTGCAGGGACCTCAGGTCTGAAGGATGCACTCTTTTTCCAGTGCTGCTTGCCTGATGGTGTGAGGTTTCCAATTCTCTACTTGCTTCCCTTTCCTTTTATCTCTTGTAGGATGAAAGGATTAAGAGTGGTGCAAACAATACTCCAGGGACACTCCCTTTACAATGGAGCAGGGAGGTGATCATATGAAAGGATTTACAGTCCCACCCTAATCCTTTAACATACAGCATAGGAAAATCAGAAAATGGAGGACAACCTTAAAATATTGGGAATCATGGCCTACCAACATGACTACACACACTTTTGAGGGGACACAACTCAATCCATGATATCCTACCCTTTCGTACCCCCAAAATCACAACTTTGAAACATGTAACACATTCATCCCATATGATAGAAGTCTTAAATCAATTCCAAGTCCAAAACTGAAAAATTCCTTTATATCTGTGAAACCTAGAATACAAGCTATCTCCTTCCAATAGTATGATGGCAGAACAGGTACAAGTTAAACATTTGCATTACAAATGGGAGAAACTGCAGGGAAAGAAGGCATTAACGGGCAGCAGGCAAGTCAGCAGAACACATTACATTAGCCCTCAAAGCTTTGAAAATAGTTTTACATTTTCTGAGACATTTTACACAATGGCCCTGCCCTCCAAACTCTAGGTATTGGCCACATTCTCTGGATCCTGAGCGGAGACCCCCAGCCCTGTGCTACAACTCTGCCTTCAAGGCCCACTTGGACAGAAACTCTGCCCCATCTGCTTTAGGTGCATCCTAAGCCCAACCAAGTTTCAATTCCACTCTGACAAAACACAGAAAGCCATGGCTCCACCCCTTCAAACCTCTGAGGTCAAGGCCGTACCTTTTGAGACTGAGACAGCCCAGCTTCTCAAGCTCTTTGTCTCTTCAGCTTCTGCTTTCTATAGCCACATGTCCTGGACCTCAAGCCCACATCTGCCCTGTCAGAGAAAGTGTTCCAAAGCTCTGTAGCTCCACTGATTAAAGTGCCTGGAGGTACCCCATTCCACGAGGAAAACTCTGTGCACAGGCACTTAGCTGATGCTGTCCAGGAATCAAGGGGTGGAAATGGGAGTGGCACCACTCAGTGTTACCCTTAGTGACACACTTGCAAGAATTTTTCTTCCTGTCCTCATGACCTTATGCTCTACAGGTCTTAATGTCTTAGTTGCAAAGGGAGGAATGCTGTTACCTCAACGATTCCACTGCACTGGAAGCCAGAATTGCCACCAGGCCATTTTGGACTCCTTGTGCCTCTGGATCAACAGACAAAGAAGGGAGTTACAATATTGCCTGGTGTGACTGATCCTGACTATGAAGATGAAATTGGATTGACACTATGTAATAGAGGTAAAGAAGAGTATGTTTGGAATGTAGGACATCCCTTAGGATGCCTCCCACTGCTACCATGTCCTGTGATTAAGGTCAATGGAAAACTACAGCAACCCAATTCCAAAATTACCAAACCCTTTAGGAATGAAGGTTTGGGTCATCTCATCAGGCAAGAAACCACGACCAGCTGAGGTGCTTGCTGAGGGCAAAGGGAATACTGTATGGGTTGTAGAAGAAGGTAGTTCTAAATACCAGTTACTGCCATGAGATCAGTTGCAGAAGGGAGGACTGTAATTGTTATGAGTATTTCTGCTTTGTATGTGTGTATCAGACATTTTTGTTTATTTATGAAACATAAGATGTAAATGAGCTAATGCATTTTCAGTTGTACATGTGTTAGTATGTCATGTTAGACATAAGTATGGCTTTGTAATTGTATTCCTTGAGAGACTATGAATGGTAAGGTGAGATGTGCACAGATGCCAAGTTGACAAGGGATGGACTGTGATGGTCAGGATTATGTCAACTTGGCTACTCCATGTTTGGCTGCTGTATCAAGTGGCAGGGCATGGTCTGTGGTGATTTTCTGCCCCTCAGCTTGCATCTCTCTGCCTTCCACCACCTATTACTGCTCTACTCACATAGCCAGCAGTTCCTGCTGTCTTCTGTCTTCTGGGTCCTGGACCCGAGCTAGCAGCTGTTGGATTTATCAACCCTTGTAGCTGGTGTTCAAAAGTTCTGTTCCCTGACTTGCTGATTCTAGGTTCACCAGCCTCTCCAGCTCTGTCTGACCACCAGCTTGGGATCAGCCAACTTGTACAATCAGTGATCTATAATTCTCATCTCTCACCTGCTGACTTTGGGTTCATCAGCTCCCATGGCCACATGAGCTTTGTGCCAGAATGTGGGACATTCAGCTTCTGCAATTGTGTGAGCTGTTTCCTTTATATATAAATCTTTCCTTGTACTTGTATGTAAATCTTTCATTGTACATATACGTGTTACTGGTTTTGCTTCTCTAGAAAACCCAGCCTAAGACAATATCCAAGACATATATCGAATGCCACAGAAACTAGGCCCCAAAAGAAACACACTGTGACATATTATAATCAAGCTTAATAAAATGAAATAAAAACAGATTCTCTTAAAGACAATGAGGCACAAAGCAAAGCTAACATTCAGAAGGAAGCCCTATAGGCTTTTGTCTGACTTATCGGCAGAAACTATTTTGCAAGAAGACAGTGGGATGACACATCTAAAGCCTTGAACGAGAAAAACTTACAATCAGGAATTATATACCCTACAAAACTGTCTCTCAAATGTGAAGATGAAAGTAAGGTATTTGCAGATAAACAGAGGCTTAGAGACTTCATAAAAACCAAACCAAAACTACAAGAAATACTGAAAGAAACTCTTGGGTTAGAAAAACAAAACCATTAACTCTGTGTTTTAGGAGGCAATACAGGATACATCATCCAAAAACTTCCTCAGATAGGGGAGACACAAAACTCAGTCAAAGCTATAATATTAAAAATAGTGATCCAGTGATCATACTGTGAAAACTATGATAGTATCATACTAAAAAGCTGGATATACTACAGTAGTTATAGCCCTTTCAGATGGAGAGGAAGTTAATAAGATATGTAGAAGTTAAAACTGGGTTTAAACTTAGATTATTAAGGGGAATCATAGAGGGAGCCACAAAGCACAATAAAGATGCAGCATATCAAATCAAGAAATGTGATACAGGAGTCTCAACAAACACAGAACCAACCCTGAAAAAAAGATGAAAAATCAACTCACAAAGAAGAAAGTCCCATAATGGATTAATAAGAACAACAGAGAAAACATCAACACAAAAATAAGCATATCACAATGACAGCACTAAACACATACCTATCAATAATTATGTTGAATGTGAATGGACTGAATGCTCCAGTAAAGAGACAATGAGTGACATCTTGGATCAAAAGACACCATCCTTCTATAAGTTGCTTACAAGAACTCATCTGAGACTTAAAGATATGAACAAACTAAAAATTAAAGGATGGAAGAATATATACCAAGCTAATAATATGCAAAGAAGAGCAGGTGTGGCAATACTAATCTCAGATAAAATAGATTTTAATGTAAAATCCACCATCGTGGACAAGGATGGACACTATTGCTGAAAGGTTCCATACGCAACCAGGACTTAACAACATTAAATATCTGTGCACCCAACACTAGAGCATCTAAATACATCAAAGAAACACTGACTACATTAAAAAATGAGGTAGATCACTCCACAATAATAGTGGGAGACTTCAACACTCTACTTTCAGTATTGGACAGATCTTCTAGAAAAAAGCTCAGTAAAGACACAGACCTTCTTGCGACAATTAACCAACTAGACCTCATTGACTTATAGAGAACTTCCTATCCATCAGCAGGTAACTATACCTTCTTCTCCAGGGCACATGAAACATTTTCCAGAATAGACCAGGTGTTAGGACATAAAGCAAATCTCAACAAAATCCATACCATTGAATTATTGCAAAGCATCTTCTCAGACCATAAAGCTATAAAAGTTGCAATCAATAGCAGAAAAAAATGTAGATAGAAGTTGGAATTCATGGAAATTGAACAACATCTTCCTCAAAAAGCCATAGGTTATAGAAGAAATCAAGGGTCAAATAAAAAAAATTATGGATTCAATGAGAAAGAAAACACTTCCTACCAGAACCTATGGGATACAGCTAAAGCAGGGCTCAGAGGTCAGTTTATCTCTACAAGTGGATACATCAAGAAGCAAGAAAGAACCCAAATGAAAGAATTAATCCTATGGCTTGAACAAGTAGAAAGAGAGCCACAGAGGAACCCTCAGGCACCACAAGAACATAGATCATAAAGATTAGAGCAGAACTAAATGAATTAGAGAATAGAAGAAAAATTGAAAAGATTGAAAAGATCAAAAGCTGGTTTTTCAAAAAGGTCAACAAAACTGACAAACCATCAGCTAAACTTACTAAAGAAAAACAGGAAAGGAAACAAACTGCCTGAATAGGAAATGGGAGATGGGAGATGTCACAACAGATCCAATAGAAATAAATATCACAACAGAACATTACGAAAGACTGCACTCTAACAGATTTGAAAACTTAGAGGAAATGGACAAATTCTTAGATTCAGATCACCTACCAAAATTATCACAAGGTGAAGAAGAGCAACTTAATAAACCCACCACAAAGGAAGAGATTGAAAAAGTCGTCCAAAACCTACCAAAAAAAAAAAAAAAAAAAAAGCCCTGGCCCAGATGGCTTCACTGCAGAATTCTACAATGCTTTTAGAGAAGAGTTATCTCCAATACTACTAGACTATTTCACAATATAGAAAGTGTTGGAATACTCACAGTTTAATTCTGTGAAGCACACATAACTCTGATACCAAAAGCAGGGAAAGATCCCACAAAGAAGAAAAACTACAAATCAATTGCAGTCATGAACCTAGATGTTAAAATCTTCAACAAATTACTTGCCAATAGAATTCAACAACATATCAAAAAAATAATTCATCATGACCAGGTGGGATTCATACTGGGGATGCAAAACTGGTTCAACATCAGAAAACCAATTAATGTGATCAACAACATAAATAACATGAAAGACAAGAATCACCTGATTTTGTCAACTGATACAAAAATGCATTTGACAAAGTACAACACCCATTCATGCTAAAAAATCTCAGCAAAACAGGAATAGAGGCAAATTCCTCAATGCAATAAGAGGCATCTATGCAAAGCCAACTGCCTACATCATCCCAAATGGAGAGAGACTGAAAGAATTCTTCTTGAGGACGGAAACTAGACAAGGGTGGCCATTTTCACCATTTCTATTCAATGTTGTACTAGAAGTTCTGGCCACAGCAATCAGACAAAACAAAGAAATAAAGGGCATCCACATTGGCAAAGAAGTAAAAATCTCCCTATTTGCAAATGATAATCCTAAAGAATCCATAAGTAAACTACTAGAACTAGTAGAAGAGTTCAGCAAAGTATCAGGATATGAGATAAACATAAGTAAAGCAGTAGGATTCCTTTATAGTAACAAAGAGATCATCAAAGAAGAAATCACCATACCAGTACCACTCACTAGCCCCCAAGAAGATAAAATACCTAGGAATAAATCTAGAGAAACAAGAAACCAATACAAAGAGAACTGCAATAACTTACTGCAAGAAACTAAGGGAAACTTACATAAATAGAGGAACCTACCCTGCTCATGGATAGGAAGACTTAACATTGTGAAAGTGTCTATTTTACCCAAAGTGATCTGCATTTATAATACAATCCCAATATGAATTCCGGAGACTTTTTTTTTTAATGAGATGGAGAAGCAAAGCATCTCCATTGTTTGAAAAGGGAGAAAACCCTGGATAAGCAAAACACTACTGAAGAAGAGGAACACAGTGGGAGGCCTCTCACTACCCGACCTTAGAACCTATTACACTGTCACAGTGTCAAAATAGTCTGGTACTGGCACAGAAAGAGACATACAGATGAATGCTATAGAATTGAGACCCCAGAAGTGTCACCATCATCTTAAGAACAGTTAATATTTGACAAAGGTCATAAATTGAGATAAAAATAGTCTCTTTAACAAACGGTGTTGGCAAAATTGGATACCCATCTGCAAAGAAACTGAAACAAAACCCACATCCCACCCATTACACAAAAACTAACTCTAAATGTATCAAAGACATAAATATCACACCTAAAACAATAAAGATCATGCAAGAAAAAATAGGGTCAACAATGAAAGTTCTAATACACAGTTTAGACACACTTCGAAATCTGACAAATCATGAACAACAGAGAAAATAGTTAAATGGGAACTACTAAGAATTAAACACTTTTGCTCATCCAAAGACTATATCAAGAAAGTTAAATGACAACCTACAGAATGGGAAAAATGTTTGCTAACTATATGTCAGACCAATGTCTGATTTCCATAATCTAAAAGGTACTGCAAAATATTGACAAGAAAAAGATAAATAACCCAATTAAGCAATAAGCAAAGAAACTAGGCACACGCTTCACCAAGGAAGACATCCAGGCAGCCAAAAGACACATGAGGAAATGCTCATGATGGTTAGCTATTACCGTAATCCAAATCAAAACTACAATGAAATACAATCTGAACCCAATGAAGTTGGCCATAATCCAAAAACACAGAAAACAATAAATGCTGCAGAGGCTGCAGAGTTTGGAGCTCTCTTACTCTGCTGGTGGGGTTGCAAAATGAAACAACTTCTTTCGAAAGTGATCTGGCACTTCCTTAAAAAGCTAGAAATTGAAATACCATTTGAAACAGTAATCGTACTGCTCAGATTACATCCTACAGAAATAAAGACGGTTACACAGCAGATACATGCACACCAATGTTTACTACAGCACTGTCCACAGTAGCAAAAAATTGGAATCAACCTAGATGTTCACCAACAGATGAATGGATAAATAAACTGTGGTACATATACTCAGTGGAACACTATGCAATGGTAAATAACAATGATGATTTTAGGAAGAATCTCATAACCTATTTCAGCTGGAAAACATTATGCTGAGTGCAATCTGTCAGCAGCAAAAGGACAAATATTGTATGAGATCCCTGCTGTAAGGACTTAAAAATAGACTTATGCATAGAAGAAAAGACTCTTTAATGGCTAAAAGAATGGGGAGGGAGGGACATGGTTGGTCATAGATTAGAAAGTTGATAGAAATTTGGTTAGGTGAAAGCAGTGACAGCGCACAGTAGAGAGGAGGTCAACTTGACTTCACCTTAAACTGGAAGGTTTTCTAAACTCAACCTAATATTTCAAAGTATAGAGTAGCAGGGATGGGGTAGGGGGTCATGTATTCAGGGGACAATGAGGCCAGTTGGCATAACTAGTCCATTGCTAAGAGAGTCCTCTGCACTCCATATTGGTGAGTGGCATCTGATGTCTTAAAAGGTAACAAGCTGCCATCTGATGTACACCAAATGGTCCCAACTCGTCTGGAAGAGATGATCACCTAGAAAAACAAAGATATGAGGGAAAAAGAGCCTAGGAGACAGAAGGACCTGTATGGATGGGAGACTGTATCAACATGAGACCAGAAGAACCAGACAGTGCCCAGCCGTCAACAAAGACAGCCTTGACAGGGTACACAATACAGAGACCCTGAGGCAGCATGAGAAAAAGAAGCAAGGTGCTCAGGAACTCTGCTAAAAGACCATAACTCGTGGTCCGACAGCCTGGAGGGTCACCTGGGAACATGGATCCTAGACATACTGCTGCCCTGACCAGAAACCAGCACTAGGGCCAACTCTTTAGACAAGAATGGACTGGACTCAGGGACACATTGTGAACATACGGTATGAGTGCTTTATGGTTTTATACATTTATAGGTGGCTGTCCTACTGGTTTCTTTCTAGATGGGAGAGAAGAGAGTGGAGAGGAGAAGACAGGGGGTCATTAACAAGACCCTGGAAATACAGAGTGGAAAGGAGGATTATGCTGTCACTGGGTAAGGAGAGCAGATGGAGCTGCAGGTATGCGGATGTGCAAAATTGATTTGGATTTTATGCTTTCACTAATCACACACACACACACACACACACACACACACACACACACACACACACACACACACACACAAACCCAAAGTATTAATAACAGATAGAAGCTCACAAAAAAGAAATACAACTTAACAAAACATCTAGGTTAAAAACTAAATAAATACATCTAATCTGTACAAGAGTCAGCAGAACATCAAAGTCAACCAGATCATCAAAGATTTCAGATACTGAAAACAATATAAAATGTTTATAATGCTTAAAAAAGTAAAAAAAGCTACCAAAAGTATGACTAGTTCGCAAAACATAAAAGTAACCAAATAGAACTTTTGGAAATCACAACTGTAATAAACGGAATTAAAAACTTGAAAGACTGGCTAAACATTTAGCAAGATCCTTCTGACAAGGGTATGAGTGAATGGAAGGATAGATCTAATGAATTAGTCAGAATACAGTAGAGAACTGTAAAGAGATAGAAAGTATGAGAGAGTGGTGAAGACTGGGGGGTGTTAAAGTAGGAATTTGAAATGCCTCTAATCAAGGTTCCAGAAAGGAGGCGGTGACATAATGGTTAAACATTTGGCTGCTAACAGAAAGATCAGCGATTTAAACCCACTAGCCACCCAAAGGGAGAACAATGTGCTAATCTGCTTCACTGAAGATTATCCATTGCCATCTAGCGGATTCTGACTCATAATAACTCTACAGCACAGAGTAAAACTGCCCCATAGACTTAACAATGAGAACCCGGTGTATCCAAACTGCTGACCTTTTGGTTAGCAACCAAAGCACTTAACTACCATGCCAGCAGAGTTTTCTCAGTCAAGACTACAGTCCTGGAAATCCTCTGAGGCAGTTCTACTCTGTTCTATAAGGTTGCTGTGTTTCTCAGTCAGCTCCACTTAGGAATGAGTAGGGTTCCAGAGGAAATAATGAAGAGGCTGGGGGGAGAAAAATATCCAAAAAGAAAGGCTGAGCGTTTTTCAGAATTGATTAAGATCGTGTATTCTCACATTTATGATGACCGACGAATCTCAAGCTGGATCAATATGTTTAAACCCACTCCTAGGCTCTTCCTAGTAAAACTGGAGAACACAAAAAAACAAATGAAAGATCTTAAAAGCTGCAATGAGAAAAAGATTATCTATCAAATGTTGTAGAATAACCGTTGAGACTCTGATTAATGTAAAATTGAGAAATTTATTGAAAGACAATAGACAGCTACAGCTGGGAATAGACCAGACTCCAAAAGTGGAAACCCAGTGATGCAAAGTGGTGATTCAGCACTGAAGGTTTATAAAAGGGAAACAATGGATTGATATTTACAAAGATCATCAAGAGAGTTTACTTGATTGGTAATTACTGGTTTCAATCACTGAAAGACATTACTTGATTGGTAGGCGGGACTGTCTATGCAATAACTCATAAGACAGGACTTCTTGTAGGGTAACTTCCAAGGTAGGACTTCATATAAAAGTGAATGGCTCTTTTTCTTAGGTAGGTTTCAATGTGGCAGTTATGTGGGTGTGTAACAGAGACGTGTAGCAGGGTAGTCAAATCACTGTTATTCAACATTCCTGTCTTACAAACAGTTAAGACGGGTTGCCACAAGTGTGAAAACAGAGCTAGCGAACAAAGAATTGCGCCCAGTCCTCGGACTGTACATTCGGACTTAGCAGGCATCTGAATTCCTTTTTTTTTTTTAATTCCCTTACACACAAGGAAAAATAATTAGATTGAAAGCTGACTTAGCAGCAAAGAAAGGCACATATCAGTGGAATAATTTCTTCAAGGCCCTGCAAGGAAATAATTGCCAAGCTACAACTAAGCATCAAGAAAAATTCTTCCAAGAACAAGTCTGGAATTAAGACATTTACAGATGAAAGGCAAAAACAAAAGCCAGGGACAGTTTAGAACCAACAGATCCTCACTAAAGAACTTCTAAAAATGGACTTTAGGAGAAAGTAATGTATATCAGACAAAATTCTTCCAAGAACAAGTCTTGAATTAAAATATTTTCAGACAAAAGGAAGGCAAAAGGAAGAAGTGAGATGCAAGAAGGAAAGACAGGAAAGAACTGGTCAACATATAGGAAAACCCAGATAAACTTCTGACTATATAAAATAGTAATCACGGTGTTACTGGCTTAATTATGTCCCCCCAAAATATGTATTATAAATCCTAACCACACTTCTGTTGTTGGAGCCCTGATGGCTCACTGGTTAAGCTCTCAGCTGCTAACCAAAAGGTCAGAGGTTCAAACCCAGAGGCCACTCCTCAGGAGGAAGATGTGGCAATCAACCTTGCTAAAGATTACAGCCTTAGAAACCCTGTGGAGTAGTTCTGCTTTGTATTATAGGGTTGCTATGAGTCATTGACTCAGTGACATACGACAATGTAACTGTAGTTGTAACCCCACTTGAGAATGGGTTTTCTTTGCTATATTAATGAGACAGCATTAAGGCAAAGTGTGTTCAAGTATATTTCTTTTGCTGTACAAAAACAGCAGATTAGGCACAAAGAAGGAAGCATAGATCAGGGGAGACAGATGGATGCCATGTGAAAATCACCAAGAAGCCACAAAACAGAAGCTGGAAAGAGAGATCTTCTTCTAAAATCTACAGAAAGATACGGCACCTTTTCGTAGAGTTGGAAACCTAAATTCAGACTTCTAGCCTCCTAAACTGTGAGAAAATAAATTTCTGCTTCTTAAAGCCGCATACTTGTGGTATTTCTGTTAGAGCAGCACTAGATAACCAAGACAGATGGTATCTTAGGCTGAATTCTGTACAGAAGCAAAAATAGTCAAGTGTACAAATATATAGGGAGAGATTTATATCAAGGAAATCACTTGTGATTTTAGAGACTGAAACATCCTAAGGCTGTGGATCAGGATAGACGTTTCTTTTCATTCATGAGGCTGCAGGGGTTGGTGAGCCCAGGCTTGGCAAATCAGAGGGCAAGGCCCTTGCTTACTGAATGCAAAGATCCATGAATCCTAAGATCAGCAGGCAAGACCACAGTAAGCTGCTCACTCAAGTCCCAAGAATGAGTGCCCAGACAAACAGGAGCCATCTTCGGGATCCAGTATGAACAAAAAGCTCATAATCCTTGTCAGAACGTCTGCTGATATTCCATGCAAGCCACGGGATCAAGGAAACTCCCCTTCAACTGACTGGCTACTCAGAGCTGACCCCATCATGGGGGTGGTCACACATCAGATCTCAGTAAGAAGTGATTGGAACACCACACGACTGCCAAAACTCCGAGAATCATGACCCAGCCAAAGTGACACACAATCTTAACCATCATATGTGGTAACGATAATGATGGGTTTGGGTTATATGAATAAGATTGCATTAAAATACTGAGCAACAATAACATAATTTAAGAGGGAATACTTGTTGCTAAAGCATTCTCATATTTTTGGACTGTTTGAGAGGGATGCAGCCAATATTTATTAATTTTAGACTTTTAGTCAAATATATATGTATACAAAAATATGAAAGTAAAAGAGAGCTATAAAAGAAAGGTTGGCATGTCATAAGGATATAATAGTCACCTGAAAGAGTATTCGCTGGCCAAATATGGATCAATTTGAGGACCAAAATAATAGTGACATGCCAGCCAAGCCAAGTACCATAGTCATTGTAAAAATAGGAAACCATAAGTCCATACTGATGATAGATCAGTGGATTGATAAATTGATGGATGGATGGGTGGATGGATAGATAGGTGATAAGTAGATAGACACATAAGAAGAGAGAGCTCTTACTCATATAGAATGCTAACTGGTGAATATAAAGACATGCTAGAAAATCATTTTACGAACATCACAGTACAGAAAGACTCAGACGAAAAACTCAATCAGTACTAAGTCTCAAAGGAAATTTTGATGACAAAGTAACCAGGTGATCAAAATGCACCTCAACATTATGGAGACATAGGGGGGCTTTAATGTGATACTCTGAGAAGGACTCAGCATTGCTCATGTAGTATTCAGTCCAGAAATACATAATCTGGATCTAATCATAAGGAAATATCAGAAAAACCTCAAATGAGGTTTTTGCTATTAAAACAAGAGGGTGTGGAGGACCTCTATTCATCAAAAATATGTATGTCATATAGACAATAATGATGAAGGACTAAAGGAGGCTAAAGAGACATGACAACTAAATGAAGTATCTGGTACTAGACCAGACCCTGTGTGGAGGGGCAAAGTGCTATAATGGCCATTAATGGGTAAAGTAACTGAAGTTAGTAACTGTACTGTGACTATGCAAGAGGCTATCCTAATTCTTCATACTTAGTAGGGGTAAAGGCCATGATCTATGTATCTTATATTCAAGTGGTTCAAGAGAAAAATCTTTATGTGTATATATGCTGTTGTTAGGTGCCCTCAAGTCAATTTTGACTCATAGTGACTTCTTAGGTTGGATTCTCTACAGGAGCAAAAGCAGTGAAGCATGTTCATGTGTGTATAGATAGAGACACAGACAGAGACAGAGAGAGAGAGAGAAAGAGAGAGAAAGATTTAACTCAAGGAAATGGCTTATGTAGTTGTGGAGGCTGGCAAGTCGCAAATCCATGAATCAGACATCAGGATGGGGTTTTCTCCCGACTCTGTGGGATTTCAGGAGCTGATAAACCTCAGATTGGCAGGTCGGGCAGAAGACTGCTGGCTGATGGATTGCAGGAGCTGGAGAATCCCAAGGTCTCCAGATCAGGTGGCAGGAGATTGGCTGACACCCCAAGAACTGGAATTCAGCAGATGCCAAGTTGAATGCAGGATCCTGAGCATGTGGACTTGGCCAGAACATCTGTGTGTATAGTATGCAGACCACACTCCAGAGGAAACTTCCATTTCAGCAGATTAGTTTTTCACACTGGATCACAAAATGGTGATGACTACACCAGATCACAAAATGGAGGATGATTACATCACTACATAACTGCCAAATTACATCGTTAAATAACTGCCAAGCTACACATGACACAACCACCAAATTGCTGAGGATCATGGGCCAGTCAAGTTAACACACAACCTTAACCATCACAGTGACCCCATGTGACAATAGAATTACCCTGTAGTGTTTCGTAGACTGCAATCTTTACAGAAGCAGATTGCCGGGGCTTTTCTCCTATGATACCTGTGGGTGTACTCAAATTGCCAGCCTTGCCATTAGCAGTCAAGCATTTAATTGTTGAGCCACCAGGACTCATTCATGTGTGTGTGTGTGTGTGTGTGTGAGTGTGTGTGTGTAAAAATGTTGTAGGGGCGGGTCTGATCTCCACTGGCTTTGCAAGGAGGAAAAGAGAATCTAAATCAGCAGCCCAACGCTGATTTCTATGGCATAGGTCAGACATGCCTCCTCTCTCTCCACCATTTTTACCAATTCTGAGATCAACTCTCCCTCCCACTACGCTCTACTTCTTTGCTGGGTTAGATAATTCATTGCAATGGCCACACAGAGCTCATGATTGTGGAAGTAAGAGGTTACAAGGAGGTTTGATGGTGCAACAGCTAGAGCTACAAGTGCCAATCAAAAGGTCAGTAGTTTAAATCCACCAGATTACAATGCAGGTTCAGGAATGCTGAGAATACAGTTCTTTACTCAGGATAGCCTCTTCTAAATCATGCCTGCAGATAGGCCAATGGCTCCTCAGACTATACCCTGTTTGGACAAATGTTACAAAGCTCTTGTAGTTCAGCCAGTAAGTGCCCAGACACACCCCACTCTGCCAGTGAGCCTCCTCCAGAAGGTTCTGTGCTCTAGTCCCAAGGATCAGCAAGCCTTGCTCCAGCAAATGCAGTGGGGCACCCTACTCTGCCAGCAAGCCTCCTGCCCAAGGACGTTCAGCTTTCTCACTCCATGGACTGTGTAGCTCACTGCACCATCTCCTACTGCCATGTATTGCCACCACTTCTCACTGTCTTCAGTGGTACAGCTCTCCTCTCTCTATGTCCAATTTCCCAGAGCTTCTCAGCACAAAGATCCTGGGTCCAAAGGATGGACTCCACTCCTGATTGTCCTTCCGTGGTTGTAGTGGTGAGATCCTCCCTTCCCACTGTGGGATGGCTCATTTTAAGCCTGGTGGGATGACAAAAGTGACCAGTCCTCTTGGTGAGCCACAATCACCCTATTTGCACAGGGCCACTCAGTCATTTGCGGGGAGGTTACAAGACCATGGTGAGAAAGGCCACAAAACATCCATCTATCACACTGTGGTATGTGTACATGTGTGTACATGTATGTAGAGATAGAGTGACTAAGTAATAAAGCAAAATGAAACAAAAACCTAGCTGACAAGTGAATCTGGGTGTGAGTGTGCTCTATACTATCGTTCTTGCAGTTGTGTAAGTTTGACAGTATTTTCCAGTAAAAAACTAAAAAAGCAAACTAACGAATGGTCTGAATCTGTTTCCCACTGGTAGTCCTTCAAGATGCATCTCCCATGTCCTTCACTTTTCATATAAAACCAACCAGTTGCTGTTAAGTCAGCTGTAATTCGCGGTAAGCCAAGTGTGTCTGAGTAGAATTGTGCTCCGTAATGGCTGGTTTTTTGAAAGTAGATCACCAGGCATTTCACCTGCAGTACCTTTGGGTGGACTCCAACCTACAGCTTTTCAGATAGCAGCTGAGAGAATATAAAATTTTCATTACCTAGCAGCAGTGTCCCTCCCCGCCGTGGACCTCCTCCTGCACCATACCGTTAGGCATCCTTAATGATATTTTCTGTACTAATGTGAATTGTAATTCTCATATATCACTGAACGTAATGGCAATAGTAGTGACAAACAGCTAGCAAAGTTAACGTGACACAATTAAATTACAATATTGTACACACAACCTAAATGTACTTATATTTACAGTTTCTTGTGGTAAAGGTGAATATTCAGTAAGAAGATGATAGAATTCAAAGTAAAAAATATTTTAAGAACTACATCAAAATTATGTTTTGTTTAATGGTAAACTTTACCATTACATGAGATACACTGATGGATTAGGTTTGCATAATGAATAATGGCCAGAGTAATGTAGAAATTTAGATAGATGAATACAGAAATATGTTCATAAATGAAATAACACCATAAAAATAAACAGGAACAAATACACAAGCATTGCAGCACTTCATGTACATTTTATCTAAATCAGAACTTCCCTTTTCTGACCTTCAAAGCTGTGAGCTTGTGAATGACTTCATAGAAATTAATGTACTTCTTAATATGTCACTAGTTTTTATTTTAACTATAACTTAAACCCTGGTAATGTCATTAAAGTAAGACATATGTTTGCAAGACAGTGATTTTTTAAAGAAAAATTTAAACAGACTAACATGAAAAAAACTGAATTTAAGATTTCAGCTTTATTTCTAAACACATATCAAGAAACAGAATTTCTCCCATTTATGTTTTAAATTGTCAATTTCTCTAGTTATCTAAGAGCTATATAACCAATAATCGTTATATATGTAGGTTAATTATAAACTTTAATCACAATACGGTATATGATAAAGATGTAGTTACAAGTTCTTAAATGTGGTATTTCTTAAACCATGTGAATACTAACAACAAAATTGTTTTGTACATTGAATTACAGCATAATTACTTACAACATTATTAGTAACTGAGCAGAAGCTTGTTTTCATTTTTCTACATCTATTCCTTAATAACTATTTCATTTTAAAAAAGGTTACTGTACTTTACAGTTATATACATTTATAGGAGACTGTCCTACTGGCTTCTTTCTAGATAGGAGAGAAGATGGTGGAGAGGAGAGGACAGGGGGTCGTTAATAGGATACTAGAAGTATACAGTGAGAATGAGGAATGCGCTGTCACTGGGTGAGGAGAGCAGAAGGAACTGCAGATAGGCGGGCATGCAAAGTTGATTTGGATTGTATACTTAATTACACACATACAAGAAATATGGAATTAAAAAAAAAATCCACCAGCAGCAATACAGACAACAGCACAGGCTTGGCAGTAGTCAGAGCACATTAGAAAGTTCGAAAAGTAAATTAGCAGCGAGTTTTAGCCTCGTAGGTATATTGTTATGCTTAAACTGGGCTTACAAAAAAAATTGTAGTTATAACTAATTACAGAGATATTTTTATAAAATATAGTGATTTATGCTGTAACACTGCAAATTTTATGCACTGTTACTTTGGCATCACCAGGCCACCCAGTGACTTCTTCAATATATAGGGCTTTCCTTTCCATAAACCCACAGGCTCTGAGAGTCCATAGTCATTTCAACCTTGAACTCTTAATAAATCATCTGCCTGAAGAGGACAGTACTTTTCTGCCAATCCAATCAAGAAGAAGACAAAGCTTCCATGAATAGCACCCACAGATGAGGGCTACAGTTTGACCACGGCTCTGCTGGGCTCTGCCCCTCTCATCTTCCCATTCTGGGTCCCAGGCTACAGAAGTAGCTTCTTTCTGGCTGCCGATCTTTGGTCAGAGTGAAAATACAGAACAGAGGATCTTTTAAAAGTAGAACTTTGACCATAATTCCATGTTCAATGCCTTCAAGAACAGGTCTCTGAAGGCCTAAAGTCTCATGATCTCTATGTGACCTGTCCTCTGGATTTTTCCTGTATCATTTCTAGCCTGGCCCCTCCCTCGCACCCTATACTGCAACTTTTCTGAAGTTCCCCAAACTCACCCGGTGCTTTTGCTCACACTTCTGTGCTTCCTGGAATCTCCCCTTACCTTCTGTTGCCTAACAAACTCCCACTCATTTGTCAGCCTGACCAATTCCTGGCTCTCCAAAGACCCAAGAAGCATTGCTTAGGGATGTAACTCTTCTCTTTCCCCTAAATATCACCTTTTTCAACCCCCAAAATGCAGTAGATGATTATTATAGTCTTGGAAGTCATCAGCAAGCGAAGCCCACAAGATTTGCATTTTCCTGTATTCTTAGACTGAGAGAGGGAAGTGATTTGCCCAAGGCATCCAACAGGTTACCAGCAGAGCTGAGGCTGGAAGTCAAAGCTGCTTTCTCCCACAGTTGGACTTGGCTAAAGTCCGCCAGCCCTCTCCTCTCTTAGGACTGTCCCACTCCTCATTATAGCTTAGACCACTGAATTTTGCAGAGCCTGCTAGGATGACAACACTGGGAGCTGGTCCACACCT
This sequence comes from Heterohyrax brucei, assembly GCA_028571685.1. Taxonomy (NCBI): domain Eukaryota; kingdom Metazoa; phylum Chordata; class Mammalia; order Hyracoidea; family Procaviidae; genus Heterohyrax; species Heterohyrax brucei. The sequence continues at coordinate 190,814,527 of CM053140.1, read as the reverse complement.
AGGTAGAGTGCTGGAACGAGCATATTCAGTCTCGAGGCACATATTTAATACCTGAAACCACACTAGAAGTCTCCAGAAGGCTGTATGATGTCGAAAAAAGAGAATGATTTTTGGAGCTATACAGACAGGTTTGCATTGCAAATCCATCATTTACTGGCTTTAGAACCTCAGGAAAATTAAACTTTCTAAGCCTCAGATTCTTCATGTGAAAAAATAAATTGTAAAAAGAAAACTCTTCCTATTAGTGTTAAATCCGACTCGACGGCACTTGGCTTGGCTCAGTAAATTATCCAACATGAGGTCTGGCATTCAATAAGTTCCCAATAAACAGCTGCTTTCCTTTGTCCCACACTGCTCTTTTCGTTTCTCTCAAGCTTGGGATTTTAACTCGACTGAACCAAGACACTATTTGTAGGTCTAAATTTCTCTAACTATAAAACAAGAGGGAATTGATTACATGATTTCAGTGCCTAAAATCCTATCTCTTTTCTACTGTTCTTGTTTTTATCAAGAATTCCTGGGTGACACAAATGGTTAAGCACTTTACTACTAACTGAAAGACTGGAACTTTCCTGGAGGGGCCCTAGATGAACAGCATGGCAAAGACTGCTTCCAAAAGTCCACAGACGTGAAAACTCAGTGGAGCTCAGTTCTACTCTGCAACACGTGGGGTTACAGTAAGTTGGAATTCACTAAATGACAACTAGTTTTGTTCTTATGAGTCTTCCCAGTCAAGTCTGGGGACTCAGCACAAAGCCGTCTCATGGGTGTGACCTGCATAGCAGAGTTTGCGCTCTCAGAAGAAGTGGAGATGGGTTGGGAAGTAATGCAAATTCGTGGCTAAACAGGACTTCCCTGGGTCTGATGATTTCCAATACGTGTCTGAGATACAATTCCAATGACGCTGTGGAGGGGAGGGGCCAGCCTTACCTCAACAATGGCTGCGATAAGTATATTCATTTCGCAAACACTTTTAACACCTATTGCATGTCAAGCATTGCTGGACCAGGGAAACACACAACAAAATGAAACTCATTCAGGAGTTGTGTGCTCCCCAAGAGACTAAGTTTCTTGTTATAGCTTTACAATAATGGGCTGTGTAGCCTTGGGCAAGTCCCTCAGAGGTATAAAGTCTGAGCTTTCTTATGGTGAAGTGAGGGAATTAGAAAGGTTTTTTTGTTAGTTTTTCCAGGTTATATTCTTGAAATTCAGCTCTCTATATTCAAATAACACTCTCTGGAACTCTCCATTTGGATAAACCAAAAACGTTTAGTTGAACATATTCCAAACCAATAAACTAATCTCTGTTGCTCTGAATTTTAATCCCAAACTATCTCAATCCCCATACTCCCACCCCAACCCCCCCCCAATGCTTCCTGTCTCAGAGAATGGCAGTTAACATCTGCCAGAACCCAGATGAAACTCTAAAAGGTCATTGTAATTTGGCTCCTCTCTTCCGTACCATCTATCCAGTAAGCTGCCCAAATTTGCCAGTTCTGCTTATGAAATAACTTTCCAGAGGACCCCTTTCTCTCCCACCTCATTGCCGCTTCCTTAAGTTGACCATTATTTTTTCACACCAGCTCTCAGCCTCCAATTCTACGTAAATGTTTCCCATTACAATAACCAAGGTGGCATCGTGGTTAAGTGCTAAGTCTGCTAACCAAAAAGTCAGCAATATGAATCCACCAGGCACTCCTTGGAAACTCTGTGGAGCAGTTCTACTCTGTCCTATAGGGTCACTATGATTCAGTATTGACTCTGTGGCAGTGGGTTCGGTTTTTTGGGTACTATGGCCCAAATAATCTTTCTGAAGCACAAATACAATCAGGTCACTCCCTTGCCCTCAAATTTTGATAGCTTCCATGGAAAAGATGTCTTTCTAAGAATGTATTTATTGTTTGTATGTGAAAAGAAATTTTGATCAGATGGGCAGAGGAAAACTGCTTCCTGTCAGAAGGCCCAGGTCACTAGGCTGTGCATCTTTTCTGTGAGTGAAAGACAATTCATAGTAATGAGAAAGAGAAATAACAAATACTGAGTACCTATGAGATTCAAAATAGTGCAGTTTATATATATTATGTTGTTTAAATCCTTAAAAAATACATTGGAGAACTTAGGTCAGGTTTCTCAAAAGACAGACTTTAAGACAGCGTTTATGTGCAGGAAATTTATTAGGGGAGTACTTATAGAATCAATACCTTTGGGAAAAAAAGGAAGACAAATTGGACAGAGAAAGAAGCTGAACTGTGGTTACATTTTCAACAAACACCCTTTGGAGCTGTTCCAAATCGAGTCAAGGAGACTGAGCCTTCATATTTTTCAGGGACCCATCCTTAGATGGGTGGTGCAATGTGGCAGGAGATGATAGAGCTTTCTCTCAAATGTTAGCAGTTTGAGTCCATCAGCTGCTTCTTGGAGACCTCATAGGGCACTTCTCCTAATGGGGTCACTTTTGAGTTGGAATCTCCTCAGTAGAAACAAGGTGTTTTTTTTCTACTTTTCATTTACGATCTATCTATAGATGTAGGTTGCCCTCAGTGAGGGGGATGACCTTGGGAAGGGAAGTTCCCTTTGGCTGAAGGCAGTTCTCATTGGCTGAGGGTAGTTCCTGATGAGAATTACAGCTGACCACTGTCAGTTGTCGGTCACCAAGACTTCTAGCAACTGGGAGAATGAGTGCCCAAGTCCTAAGGAGGAGATCTGAGCACCACAACATAGGATCCATCTCCCAAGTTCACGTCTTAAGACTACCAGGTTATAGCTCAGAAAACTAAGTCTCACAAATACTGTGACATACCCTAGGTCGTATAAGTAATGAATGAAATTCCTGATTCTTATTTGTCTGACTCTATACTTCTTCACTACATATATCTCTACAAATAGAAAAAAATCTCAACAGTATAAGATTAAACTAGAACCCTTGCATATTTTGGATGGCAGTGTAAGTTGTCACAGATATTAATCCTTAGAGGAAGAATCATTACTGAGTAATGGTGGGGCCAAGTATCTAAGACCCTGTGTGGAGTTTTCTGAAAACAGACAGTATAAGTATCAGGGCCCGTAGAATCTCTACATAATACACAGGACACCAAGAAATAAAGTAGGTTGATGTTCCTGGCAGGTTCAGGCCAAGTCTCTGTGGGAGCCCAGAAGCTGAAAGAATCAGGAAGGCAGCAACCATAGATCTCAACCAGCAGTCAGAGATGGCCTAAGAGCTGCAGAGCTCAACAAGCTGATGGGGGAAGGGGGAGAAAGAGAGCAGCCAAGGTCAAGATGGGACCAATTCTTAGGAAGAAGACAGGAAAGGCTACTGAAGTCAAGAGTCAAAGGATCCTAATAATAAGTAGATTAGAATATGCTGTATCAAGCTCGAAAGGAAGTGATAGGAAGAACCCATAAAGCTACAGCTGTTCTCTTTCCCTAGTCACTCCTTATGTGGCCCTTTTGTCCCTGAATAATAAGGGCTCTGATAGTGGCAAGGACAGGGAGAGTGTGGCCTGGGTTAGTGTGGTAGGAGGTGATAGAGCTTTCTCTCAAATGATGCCTCTGCTACTTATTTAACATGTCATCTCAAGCGAATTATTTAACACTCTAAGCCTCAGATGGAAACCCTGGTGGAGTAGTAGTTAAGAGCTATGCCTGCTACCTAAAAACATCAGACATTCTAATCCACCAGGTGCTCCTTGGAAACACTCTGGGGCAGTTCTACTGTATCTTATAAGATCATTATGAGTCAGAATCAACTCAACAGCAATGAGGTTGGTTAGGTTTTCAGTAAGCATCAGTTTCCTTATCAGTAAATTAGGGTTGTGATAATAGTACCAAACTCATAAGGTTGTAAGTTCCTGGTTCATAGTAGGTATTCATTAAATATATATAATAAGTATAATTTATTAATTAATATAATTTTATTATAATTATAATGAAATTATAATAATTAATTAATATAATTTATAATTAATATAATTTTCACAGCCCAGTAACCAGTAAAGTCTAGACCCGGTATAAAGCCTGTGGAAAAGATTAGCATTTCTACTGGAGAAGTTCTCTTAATCCTCCACCCTACCCCACCCCGATGACCTAATACACCTGTGTGGGCAAAACAAAGGATCCAAGCTGTTAAAATCAATTCTTATATTAAAGAATCTAGTAGACAACATAGGAAGCATCATGACTGTCTGTCTTTCTCCCAACCCTTCTTCCCAGAGTAGGTTCTCTCATGGAATGGAGGAGTGGTTATTCTGGGAGACAGGTTCTGCACAAACTTTGCTGCAGATTCTGGCTAGAGAGAAAGAGGAGAAGGACATCTGTGTCTCAAGGTGCCATCTGAGCATGCTGAATTTAATATCCACCAGACAAGACCAGCTGACACTAAACAACAACAACAACAACAAAACCCACTGCTGTCAAGCTGATTCTAACTCATAATGACCCTATAGGACCAGTAGAACTGCTCCACAGAGTTTCCAAGATGCACGTGGTAGATTCAAATTATCACCATTTTGGTTAGCAGATGTAGCACTTAACCACTATGTCACCCAGGGATTCCATCCACAGCTGACCCGAGGGCTCAGGGTTTTAACGGCTTTTGTTCTGGTTCCATTGGAAACCGGGAGCTGAGAAGACAGCCTTCTTAAACACAATACAGCAGAAATGGAGACCTCTTAACTGACTTAATCACTCCTAGAAAAATTTCTTAAGATGGAACCTATTGCTTTAACTCTTGTTATCTTTCTTGTGAAGGCAAAGTTTAGAAACAATAAAACTAAAGGAGGAAGCATCAGCAGAGTCAAGATGGCAGACTAGACACATGTCTCCTTAATTCCTTCTGAAAACTAAGGCCTGGATTGATCATCAAATGCAGCCTTCTGGACACGCAGCTAGCCCTAGGACATGGCATAGGGCTGTCAATTTGGACTACATGCTACTGAACTGGAAACTTCATCTCTTTCGCTGACTCCTGCCCTTGTTGAATTGCTGGCTTTTGCAGACTGAAGGTAATGGCAGTTTTAGCTTTTTTTGCTTTTTGTCAGCTGGCAGTGGCCATTGGACTTAACTGGTGGCTAAGTTCAGCCACACTGCTGATGTGATCAGTGGGTGGAATAGCCACACTTGAGAGCTCAGCTCTGGACTTAGAGCACCATGGTCCCTCACCCCCTCTTTCCAAACTTTCACCATTGATTTGGCTTTTTCACAGAAGGTAAGAGAACTTGTGCGTGATGCCATCTTATTCTACTGGGAGGTGGAGTTACTCAAACAGAGGCCTCAGAAGGGGCTAATTCCCAGGTTGGGAGGCAGTGCCAGCCCATGGAGCACATTCCCAGCAGAAAAGCTGTGTTTAGCACAGTCTAGCCTTACGTGTAAGGCCCAGCAGTGTATGACAGTAGGACAGTAACCTTTACATACTTCAAACTAGATCACAGCATTTGGGGATAGACATAGAGGTTCCCCCAATGCCAGGTTTCCATACCTGACAGCCTGACTGATTTTGGAAACTGTCAGATAGCTTTGACCTTTCAAAATAAGACTACTTAGAGAAATAACTGTGGAGCAGCCTGAGAGCATCTCATTCAGCCTTGACTGAGCCACATCATAGGGTCAGCTGACAGCCCCCCAGTGACTCCATAAGTAGAGCCGTGTCTTTGCCAGCCAGGAGATGGAGCCTGCTACCCTAGAGATTCCACTGGGCCCAGTAACTGGAGTACGTAGAGGTGACTGGTGATCAACTTCTGCTTCAGCTCCTGTTAAGACAATACCAGAGAAACTAAATAACCTCTAGATGCCCCAAAAGGAACAGATCTTAGCCAGGCACTTAAAGAAAAATCCACCCATGGATCCAAAAAGCTCCCAAAAGAAATAACCAAAGAATTTCCCAGATGAAAAAGACTTTTGGAGACTTTCGGAGGTTGAGTACAAAAGAATTATATATACAGCCCTCCTAGACATTATACAAAATTCAGCAGAGCAAAATGAAAAATTAACAAGGTGTTTGAACTGATGGAACACCGGCATTCTGAAATCTGACAGATCAGTAACAAAATTAAAGAATTAGAAAACTCAATTCAAAGCCAAGAGAACAGAATTGAACAAATGGAAAACAGACTTTCTGACTTGGAAGACAGAACTACTGACACCAGCATTTATGAAGAGAAATCAGAGAAAAGAAACAAGAAAAATGAAGAAGCATTAAGAAAGATGTGGTACTCTCTCACGAGGAACAATCTATGAATAATTGGAGTCCCTGAACAGGAAGGGACACCTGAAAACAGAGAGAATATTATTGTTGGCTTGCTAACAGAAAAATTCCCTGAAATTATGAAAGAAGAGAAAATAGATATCCAAGATGTATATCAAACATCACACAATACAGACCCAAAAGAAAGACTCCAGGACATATTATAATCAAGCTTAACAGAGTGAAACATAAGCAGCAACTCTTAAAGGCAGCAAGACTCAAAGCAAAGCTAACATTCAGAGGGAAGCCCTGCAGGCCTTCATTTGACTTCTTGGCGGAAACGATGTTGGCATGGAGACAGTGGGATGGCACATTTAAAGCCTTGAAGGAGAAAAGCTTTCAACCAAGAATTATATATCCTGAAAAACTGTCTTTCAAATATGAAGGGGAAATGAAGACATTTGCAGATAAACAGAAACTCAGAGACTTTGAAAAAACCAAACGAAAGCTCCAAGAAATACTGAAGGAAGCTCTTGGCTTAGAAGAACAAAACCATTAACTCTGTATTTTAGGAGACAGTGCAGGACATATCATCCAGAAACCTACTCAGTTACAGAAGGCACAAAACCCAACTGATGCTGTAATATTAAAAGAAATGATCCAGAGATCATATGAAAACTATAAAACCATCACATTAAAAAGAGGGATATACTACTGTATATCCTTCCAGATGGTGAGGAAGTTAATAAGATATGTAGAAGTTAAAATTGGGTTTAAACATAGACTATTAAGGGGGATCATGGGGTAGTGGCAAAGCACAATAAAGATGCAACATATCAAAACAAGAAATGCAATACAGGCATCTCAACAAACACAAAACCAACACTGAAAAGGGTGAAAAACCAACTCACAAAGAAGAATGTCCCAGAACAGAATAGTAAGAGCAACAGAGAAAACATCAACACCAAAATAAATACATCAAAATAACCGCACTAAACTCATGTCTATCAATAATTACATTGAATGTAAGTGGACTGAACGCTCCAGTAAAGAGACCACGAGTGATATTTTGGATCAAAAGACACGAACTGTCTATATGTTGCTTACAAGAAACTCATCTTAGACTGAAAAATACGAACAAACTGAAAATTAAAGGATGGAAGAATATATACCGAGCTAACAATAAATGAAGAAGCATCTATTACACAGTACAGAGTATTTTATCTAGTAGGATGCCTTCTAAATCTTAACATCTCTAGCAGTCTCATGAGGTTCATTTTTTTTTTTTTAACCCAAGATAGTTGGCACAATATTCTCTAAGAAGTCCTTCTTCATAAAATTAGGCAACAGTATATAATACATTTTAATGTATTGTGTTAAATAAAAGGCCACAAAAGAATGTGGCCACCAGAGGCTTTAGTTGCTAGCTGTCACACTAGTTGGCCTACACGACCCCAGTGACAGAAGGAATGGTGGCTACATTTCAAGTGCGTTGCCTGAGAATAGAATCTGGATCTCCTACATGAAAGGCAATATTTTACCACTATACCACCACTGGACACTTTCAACTCATGGCAATCCCATGTGTGTCAGAATAGAATGTGGCCTGTGGGCTAATGTTCAAATAAATATAATGGGGCAACCAACTGACTTGGGAGAAAACTTCACTTCAGCTACTAGTAATGAAGTGCACTGCTTCAAGTGTCTCTACTCTGAGTGCCAGCCTCTTAATTGTAATTATTGAGATTAGCCTAATTAAAAAATGCTTACTTGTGTGATACCTAGGAGCAATTTCTAACTAGCCAGCCAGAGAATTTCATAAATACATCAAAAGAATAAATTGAAGCAATTGAACCCACTCCAGAGCATGAGAAAACCGTATGTGTTTTATAGAGTTACAGTTAAAGTAAAAAACAACTGTAATTACTGTTTTGTGTGATTTTGATATTGACTTCAAATCCCTCCACAGGAGGATTTTGTAAAACCCTGAATCAGATGTGGTTAAGGGTTTAGTTCATATTTTCATTCTGTTTCAAGTTTTCTATTCTGATTCATATTTTATTCTACAGTTCCTATTCTTTACAGTGATATTTTTTTTCATAAAATGTGATAGTCTGTGCTGGGAATCTTTAGTTCCTCTATAATACAACACATTGCACAAAATTTATCTCTGTCTCTTTAATTACCTAACAGTTCTTAACAGTCACTGTTTTAGTCATCCAGTACTGCTCTAACAAAAATATCACAAGTGGATGGCTTTAGCAAAGAAAGGTTGCTCTTACAGTCTAGCAGACTGGAAGTCCAAATTCAGGTTGCCTGCTCAAGGGGAATACTTTCCCTCCGTGAGCTCTGAAGGAAGGTCCTTGTGTTGCATGAGTCTTTCTTTGGTCAGAGAGCATCTTGGCACAGAAACCTCAAATCCAAAGGACACACTCCGCTTTTAGGCTGCTTTCTTGATGGTATGCTGTGCCCACTCTCTGCTTGCTTCCCCTTCTCTTTTATTTCTTGTAGAATAGAAGGATAAAAAGTGGTACAAACCCCACTCCAGGGAAACTCCCTGTACATTGGAGTAGGGAGGTAATCTTTGGAAAGACGTTGCAGTCCTACCCTAATCATCTCTAACATAATCTAATCTATTAACCACAGGCAGGGGGGACACAATTCAATCTATGACACCCATCCATAATGTGTTTCTGTCTCCATTTATATTGCAAATTACTGTCGCTTCCACTAGAGAAGTCCAAGAGTGACATTCACTTGGGGGTATGCTTGAAGCATTCTGTTCCATTTTGAAGACTATCCCTGATCTTGAATACATGATAGCACCTAGAATGGGATTTGAGTTGGACATTTCTAAGTTTCAGGAAACACGGGTTCAGTGATGCTACCTGTGACTTACCAGCTGTAGCCTACCTGAGGTTCATCATTTAATCATTCCTGACCACCTCAGGAAACAATAATTATAAACACTGCATGAAAAATGGCAGGTGTACTAGGTGTTGGGAAGAGAATGGCATGAAACAGAAGCAGAGACACACCATTCCAAGGGTCCAGTGAAGTTTAATGGAAGAGAAAGAGAGTGGAGTCTGAGCCAAGGGTGGCTCAGCCTGCCCCTGGCTGGTAGGGCAAGTTTTTTGTAGTATTAAAGTTCTAATGAGGTAGTGCAGGGTGAGAGGATTTATGGTTTGACAAGGAAAAAATGTTCAAAAGAGGAGAGCCGGGTAGGAACAAATTCCTGTAAGGAGATTTATGATCTGATAAGGAAGAAGTGTTGATCAGAAGACAGAGGGGGTAAGATTTGTTTACTGTCAGGATTTGAGAAGGGGAGAGTTTTGATTAGGAGAGTGCGGGTGGCAGGCATAAAGTTTTGTTTGTGGTCAAATTCCTATGGGTAATGGCAGGAAAGATGGCTTATGTTAAAACCTTTCTGGAACTAGGTCCTGCAGCAAACTTAATGTCATTTAGTCTTCCCAACAACCTTAGGAGGTTGGTTCCTTGTCTTAATTGAACTGTTGAGGAAAGTAAGGCATAGAGAGATGAAACAACTTGTCCTGGGTCTCACACTTTGTAAATGATGGATCTGGGCTTGGACCTAGATCTATGCTACAACACAGCCAGAGTTCTTAAGTTGTGCCTTCCAAAGAAGTATTTGCAATAGGTTTGTGAAGCTGAAAGCAACTGCGGTGAGTTTAGAAGACTATAAACAAATTTCTTCTTTTAAAGAAACAAAACAAAACATTCCTACAGCCAAACTTCAGACAAAGATTGGACTGGACTATATGAAATGATACTGGTGAAGAGGATGCTTCATGACTTAAGTAGATACGAAGAGTCTAACTGGGCAGCTCCTGTCCACAGGCAAAAAAGGGACAGGAGCTGGTTGAATGGACATAAGAAATACAGGATGGAGAGGAAGAGTGTTCTGTCACAGTGTGGGGAGAGCAACTAAGGTCACAAGGTGTTAAGTTTTTGTATGACGAACTTAAATCATAAAATTCTGCTTAAGGCACAATAAAAAATATTTTAAAAATTCCATTTTCTTTAATGCTAACATATTTACAACTTTTAAAAGAGAAAATCAAGAAAAACTTACTCCTGTCAATTTGATTTTGACTCATAGAGACTCAATAAGACAGAGTAGAACTCCTCTATAGGGTTTCCAAGCAGCAAGTGGTAGATTCCAACCGCAGATCTTCAGGCTAGCGGCTATAGCAGCTATAGCAGCCACAGCTCACAATGGAGACTGCCAGTGCAGACAGAAGCTGCTTACTGGCTTCTCCCATTCATTAGTATCATGGATTGAATTGTATCTCCCCAAAAATACATGTAGCCATGTGGCTGGGCCATGATTCCCAGTATCTTGTGATTGTCCTCCACTTTGTGATCTTGCTGTGCTGTACATTAAAAGATTAGGGTGGGACTGTAAATCCCTCCAAAAGATCACCTCCCTGCTCCACTATAAAGGGAGTTTCCCTAGAATGTGGCTTGCACCACCCTTAATCCTTTCATCCTGCAAGAAATAAAAGGAAAGGGAAGCAGACAGAGAACTGGGAACCTCACACTATCAAGAAAACAGCACTGGAGAAGAGTGCATCCTTCAAACCTGAAGTTCCTGCACCAAGACGCTCCCTGGTCAATTACAATTCATCTTTACTGAGCCTGCCCACCATAACATATGTAGTGCCTGAAGATTATATGTACTTGCTTGTGAAAGATGGTATAAAATGTTTTGCCTGCCTTTGTTCCAGGAGCTTGATGCGAGTATACACCCACTTGATCCTTGCCTGCACACTTGCAGTAAGTGCCTTTCCTCACGTCTCACCTATTGTTGTTTCTTTATTGACAAGAAGCCACACCAAACAGAATCTGTTTTGTGTAACAGTAACTCTGCATAGCTCTTAACCACTGCTGTAAGAGGGAACTCTATTTCCTAAATATTCTCTTCTTGACTAGAAATGTTGTCTTATAAAATTATTCAAGTGATTGACAACTGTGTTACTTCTGTAAGTATGACTGTATCATCAAAACATATTTGAAGTCATTGTTTTAATTCAAAGGAATTATTTTCTCATGGTTAATGCTGTGGCAGACAAATGGATGAAGAGGGAATTTCAGACATCGCATCTGGGGCTATTCCTCACAGTGCATACAAGTTAGCATTCTTCACTGAGGCATCCTAGCCTATAGCTAGATTCTCTGGAGTGCTCAAATGTCTTCCCTTAACTCACTTCAGGCCAGTCTACTTCATCAGTGTGACAGTGCAGAAATCCCTGTACTGGGCTGCATAGCCCATGAACAGTCACTGAACGGTTTCGTGGAGCATTGCAGATCCCATTTCCTCAGCTGTCTCTGCCTCTCAGAAAAGTGACCAAAGTGCTGGAGACTGGAATAGATCCAGGTCCTCAACAGGCTTGGCAGTGAGCAGGCTCAATGGGGCTTGCCAAGGAGCCTTCTAGGCCTTAATCTAACCGTTGTATAGAGAAGGACAAAGTTGACAGGGTCGACCTGTAGTCTCTTGGACACTTTGAAAACTATTACCATATTAAAGAGGGTAGATCAGTTTATGGAAATTTTTGGTGCACAGAAAACGTCTGAGGCTGGTAACTCAACGGCCACTATCCCTGGTTCCTGAGCCGTGTTCCTTCCTAGAAGGAGTAGAACAACGTGGATATTTCCTTGTCTCTAGCAAAGGATACTAGCAGAACACAAGCTAACAAGCTACGTGGCTGACACCGTAATTTAAGAGATAGTAGGAAACACTTCCATTGCTACTGAGAATGCTTCTCGAAGAACTATGGAAAGAGTCCAGAAAGCAGTGACTGTCTTGATATCAGCCATCCCTCAAGGGATGTAAGGAGTTCAGGGTCAGTCCAGGACAGGATTAAGGAGGTGAGGACCCCTCATAGGTTGGTTCTGCAGTCTGGAAGGAGGCAGGAGCCTCAATGGAAACAGGAGTTTGGAAGGAAATCCTCAGATGACAGAAGTCCGCTGATGACTTGCTTTGATCTCCACTTCAGATACCATATCCTGAACCCAACTGAGTTCGTGGAGGAGCCTTCGGTGTGAGAAACCTGGTAATGGCCTTAAAGTGGGCAACTTGGGCAGCACAGCCTGGGTAGGGGCCAGAAGGCACTACTGGTGGACATTTTCACAGGCCACACTGGGCCTTGTTCACAGCTCCTCTGTTGGCTGGGGTTGCTGAGTGTCCATGAGCCCAGAAAGGTGCTTGCTGTCATGAAGTGCCAAAGATAAGACAGAAGAGTAAAACCTGGGCCCTGGCCACCTCGCAGCCTGTTCCCTCCCCCTCAGCCCAAGCCCCATAGCGTTGCTGTCCGGTTGACTGGTTTGCTCAGCCCCCATACCAGACACCTGTCTCCTCAGGATTCATAGACCGTCTGCATCTCACTGAGCAGGCCCCACCCGTGGTGTTTTTCCTAGTGCTTTCCCCAAGCTAATTTTAGACTCTGCTATTAGGTCTCCTAGGGTTGCTATGAATCAAACCTGACTTGACGACAGTGGGTTTGGGTTTTTTTAAAACCTGGTCTCCTAGGAGATGTTTCAGAATTTGGGGGAATTTTATATTTTCATTTTCTTTTTGTGGGTATTTTTCTTTACAAATCCAGATAGATGTGCTCATCATGGGTTCTGTGTGGGCCAAGCCCCATGGTGATTCCTCCCTCTGTGGCTGGCTCATGTAATAGGCAGCCTCCCATCAGAGGCTGTGATGAGGACAGCCTTTGAACTGGAAGCCAGGATGCTGCAGGAACAGCCCTGGTCCGTGCACCTTCAGGCAGATCACCTTCGTACCCTAGCCATAAAGTGTCAGGAGAGAGAACGCAAGTCCTAGGAAATAGGAGATAGACTCGGTGTGCAGCCTGAGATTGTTTGAGGGGAGCTGTTTTCTACAGAGCTAGGGGCCTCCCTACTCCCAGGGTAAGGCTCTGTATAGCCACAGGGAAGAAAGTGGTGCTGTGTCAGAGACATACCGGGGAGGGACTGTAAATGGTGCTTCTCTGGGATTCTCTGGCAGCATGTGTTTTGGTCAACGCAAGAGAGAATGTTCCATAGATAACAACCTGTAGGTAACATGAATCCAAACATTCCTGGTAAGCATAAAGAGGTGATATGGGATATGGCTGGGTCTGTGAGTAGTGCAAGTGATTAACATACTCAGCTGCTAACTGAAAGATTGGAAATTAGAATCCATCCAGAGGCACATCAAAAGAAAAGCTTGTTGATCTACTTCTGAAAAATCATCTACTGAAAACCCTGTGGAACACAGTTCAATTCTGATAAACATGGGGTTGTCTGGAGTCTGAAAGGACTCAACAACAACTGTTTTTTTTTTTTTTTTTTTTTCGTGGAGTATGGAGAAAGTACAGACCCTGGAGTAAAACAATCCAGAATTATTGTTCAAGGCTTTCTGTTTTTGGGCTTTGAGCCACTGGGCAAGTTATTTAGTGACTCTGAACCTCATTTGCCTCATCTATAAATTTAGGATAATTGTGCATGCTGCTTACTGTTAAGACAATTAATGAATTCATATACATGGATGATCCCAATGTTTAAAGAATTTAATAAGTGGGATTTCCTTCCTCCTTACCCTTGTAAATGTTCACAAGGATAACGACTACACTACAGGGAAAGGGAAAAAAGCCCTTGGCCCAGAACTGGGATTCCCAAATTTGGTCCAGGCCCTGTCTTACAGCACCACCATCTCTGTTTCCTTCACTGGGCTGTTGTGAGTACCAGATGAGGAGTGAATGTGAAGATTCTTGTGAATAAAAGGTGCTATTGCCTGTCTACCTTTTGCTGTTGATCTGTCAAAGTATGTGCTTATAGCAGACAGAGGCACCTTGGCATGCTAACTCTGAACAACTTTGACTTCTCACATTGTTCTCAGGCCTACCCTAGTTTTCTGTGGTTGCCATGACAAACAGTCACAGATTGGTCACTTAAAATGACACTTTTACTCTTTCACAGGTGTAGAGGCCAGAATCTGAAATCAAGGTATCAGCAGGGCTACATTCCCTTTGAAGGCCCTAGAAAAGAATCCTTCCTTGACTCTTCCAACTTTTAATGGTCCTGGTCTGTGAGGATTAAGGTGTTGTGTCATCTTGGCCCAGCCATGATTCTTAGTGGTTTGACAGTTATGTAATGATGTAGTTTTCCTCCGCTCTGTGACTCATGTAATCACCTCCCTCATGTGGTCAGCCAATCAGTTTCCTTGGGGTTGTGATGTGCAGCCAATAGATAGTTATGACAAAGCTTGGTGGCTTTTCCTTGCTCTATATCATGTATCTGGCTTATCATCATCTAAACTCCAGTTCTTGGGACTTCAGCCAGTGGCTTGCCATATTGCCTTTCAATCTTGGGATTCATTAGCCTTCACAATCGATGAGCCAACAACCTACCATATGACCTGCCAATCTTGGATTCTTCAGCCCCTGCATCTACATGAGTCAAGAGAAACCTCTAACCTGTGTCCAATACACGAGTTTGGGACTTGGCCAGCCTCTACAGCTGCATGAGCCAGTTCTTTGAGAAAAACCAATTTCTCTCTCTCTAGTTGCTAGATGCCATCAAATTGGTTCCAACTCAGAATGACCCTATGTAAACAGAACAAAATATTGCCTAGTCCTGTGCCGTCTTCAGAATCATTGTTGTTTCAGCCCATTATTGCAGCCACTGTGTCAGTCTGCATTGCTGAGGTCCTTCCTTTTTCTCAATAGCCCTCTGGTTAACCAAGGACGAAGTTCTTCTTCAAGGACTGGTCCTTCCTCATAACATGTCCAAGTATATGAGATGAAATCACACCACCCTGACTTCCAAGGACCACTCTGGCTGTATTTCTTCCAAGATAGACTTGTTCATTCTTCTGGCAGTCCCTAATTCAAAGGCATCAATTCTTCTTCTGTCTGTCTTATGCGTTGTCCAGCTTTCACATTCATGTTGAAAATATCAAGGCTTCAAGTGCACTTTAGTCCTCAGAAAGGTATTTTTGCTTTTCAACATTTTAAAGAGCTCTTTTGCAGTACATTTGCCCTGAGGAATACTGCATCTGATTCCGTGATGGCTGCTTCCTTGGGCATTGATTGTGGATCCGGGTCAAACAAAATCCTTGACAACTTCAATAGTTTCTGTTTTTCATGATGCTGCTTATTGCTATAACTGTGAGATTTTCATTTGATTATGTTGATGTGTAATCCACATCAAAGGCTGTGATCTTTGATCTTCATCAGTAAGTGCCTCAAGTCATCCTCACTTTCAGAAAGTCAGGTTGTGTCATCTATATGTTGCAGATTATTAATATTATTAATTATTATTATAATCCAATCCTGTTACCTATTCTTCATGTAGTCCAGCTTCTTGAATTGTTTCCTAGGCATACAGATTGGGCAAGTACAGTGAAAGGATGCAATGCTGATACACACATTTCTTGATTCTAACCCATGCAATATCCATTTGCTCTCTTCAAACAAACGCTTCCTGGTCTATGTACAGGTTTTTCATGAGCACAAGCGAGTGTTCTGGAATTCCCATTCTTTGCAATGTTTTCCATAATTTGTTATGATTCACACAATTGAATGCCTTTATAGAGTCAATAAAACACAGGTAAATATTGTTCTCATATTCTCTGCTTTCAGACAGGATACATCATCAACGATATCTGTAGTTCTACATATTCTTCTGAATCTGGCTTGAATTACTGGCAGTTCCCTGACAATATACTCCTGCAACTGCTTTCAAACAATCTTCAAGAAAACTTGTGTGTAATATTAATGATATTGTTCTATAATTTCTGCATTTTATTGGATCACCTTTCTTTGGATTTTTAAGCAAAGTGTTGTTCAGTTTCCATGAGTTCAAATTTCTACCTATGTTTTTCTGCTATTGATTTCAACATTTATTATGGCTTTATGGTATGAGAAGATGCTTTGCAATAATTCCATGGTTTGGATTTTGTTGAGACTTGCTTTATGTCCCAACATGTTGTATATTCTGGAAAATGTCCCACATGCATTGGAGAAGAAGATATACTTATCTGCTGGTGGGTAAAAAGTTCTATATATGTCGATGAGGTCTAGCTGGTTAATTGTCACAATAAGATCTATATATTTACTGAGCTTTTGTTCTAGATGATCTGTCCATTACTGAAAGTAGAGTGTTGAAGTCGCCAACTATTAATATGGAGCGATTTATCTCATTGTTCAATGCTGTCAGTGTTTGTTCAATGTATTTATTTTATTTTGTTTTTTTAAACTGTTAACTAATTTATTATTAACTTATTTATTGTTAAACTAATTTATTTTTTATTAAGTACAATAAAAGAATAAAATTTCTAACGTCTATCAATTAACTCATCTATGATAAACCATCAGCTCCCACCCACCCATGAAGCCAACACAGTCATTGTCTTCTATGGATAATTCTCTTGTTAAGTCTTTATAACAGGGGTTTCATACAAAATTTGTCCTTTTGACACTGATTGATTTCACTCAGCATGATCTCTTCCAAATGAGACCGTGTTTTGAGATGTTTTCTAAAATTGTCATTGTTTTTTATCGTAGCGTGGTGTTCCACTGAGTACATGTACTGTAGTTTGCTCATCAATTCATCCATTGATGGGCATGGGGGTTGATTCCAACTTTTTGCTGTTGTGGACTGTGCTGCAAAAAACATTCGTGTACATGTGAATATTCATGTGGCAACCCTTGTTTCTGAAGGATAAATTCTGAGCAGTGGAATTACAGGATCAAATGGTATGTCTGTCTCCAGCTTTTTAAGGAAGCACCAGACTGTTTTCCAAAGAGGTTGTACCATTTTGCAATCCCACCAGCAATGTAGGTGTCATGGGTTGAATTGTGTCCCCCCAAAAATATGGGTAGCCATGTCGCTGGGCCATGATTCCCAGTATCTTGTGACTGTCCTCCATTTTGCAATTTTCCTAAGCTGTATGTTAAAGGATTAGGGTGGGGCTGTAAATCCCGTCATAGGATTACCTACCTGCTCCAGTGTAAAAGGAGTTTCCCTGGAGTATGGCCTGCCCCACTCTTAATCCTTTCATCCTATGAGAGATAAAAGGACAGAGAAGGAGGCAGAGAATTGGGAACCTCGTACCATCAAGAAAGCAGCACCGGGAGAAGAGTACATCCTTCAGACCTGAGGTTCCTGTGCCAAGGTGCTCCCTGGACAAAGACTGATGCAATTCCAGACTTTCCTCCAGAGCTGACAAGGGGAAAGCCTTCCCCTGGAGTGGACACCCTGAATTTGGATTTGCAGCCTACCAGACTATTTAAGAATAAACTTTTCTTTACTAAAGCCATCCACTCTGTGGTATTTCTGTTAGAGCAGCCCTAGCCGACTAAAACAGTAGAGAGTTCCAATTTGTCTACAGCTTCTCCAGCATTTGTTGTTTTGTGTTTTTTGGATCACGGTCAACCTCGTTGGTGCGAGATGATATCTCATTGTAGTTTTGATTGGAATTTCTTTAATAACCAGTGATCATGAGCAATTCTGCATGTGTTGTTCGGCTGTCAGGATAGCCTCTTTAGAGAAATGTCTGTCCATTTCCTTCACCCACTGCTTAATTGGATCATTTACCCTTTTTTGTTGATATTTTGTAATACCTTACAGATCATGGAGATCAGACGTCAGTCTAACATAGAGTTACCAAATATTTTTTCCCACTCTGTAGGTGGTTTTTTAATTCTTCTGATGAAGTCTTTGGATGAACAGCAGAAGTGTTTTTTGATTCTTATTAATTCCCATTTACCTATTTTCTCTTCTGATGAATGTGCTGTGTTTGTCAGATTTTGAAGTCTGCCTACGTTGTGTATTAAAACTTCCATTGTTGACCCTGTTTTATCTTGGATGAGGCCCCACCTTCAATATGACAATAAAAGCACCTCTTTGGGCATCTCCAGATACTATGGAGTAGTTCAAAATAGTGAGGGGTTATGGCCTTGCTGCCATCCTTAGCCAGGCCCCACCTGTAAAGTGACACTGTCCTAAACACAGTCTTTCTTCTGGAAAAGTGCTTTCCAACTGGCACTGCTTGTCAGCTTGGGAATTAGCTCCTACTGACACCTCCGGTTGGATAATTCCACCTCCCAGCTAACCAAGCTGGTGTCACACTCAAGCTGCCCATCCTGCCACAAAACAGCAGAATCTATGGCGCAGCTCAGAAAAGAGAAAGTGGAGCTGCAGTGATACCCTCAGTCAGCAGCCATGCTCTCAAAATGTGGCTATCCCAAGCACTGCCTCTCTGCTGCGCTATATGTTGTTTACTTTAGCACTACATTTCAGTGTGTTTGCTGGCTCATGCCCAGCCCCCATCTCCCAGATAACAAAGAAGGTGTCAACACCTGCAGTCCTCCCATACAATGAGTCAGCTGAAGCATGATTCAGTGTGTGCTGCCTCGTGTCAGAGAGAGGTAGGTTCCTGATTAGTGGCGTGAAGTCCTAACTGACAACTCTGCCGTATTCTAGGGCTCCCTGGATGTCCAGAGTTCTCTGTTGAATTATCATTCCAGGCCTTAGTTCTCAGAGGGAATAGAGGTGACTGTGTCTAGTCTGCCATCTTGGCTCCACCCCAGGCAACTTCAATATTTCCTCTGTTTGTCATGATGCTGCGTTTTGATCCAGTTGTGAGGATTTTTGTTTTCTTGATGTTGAGATGTAGTCTACATTGAAGGCTGTGGCCTTTGATCTTCATCAGTAAGTGTCTCAAATTCTCTTCCCTCTCAACAAACAAGGTTCTGTCATCTGCATATGAGGTCCAACAATTAAGTTCACGAATTTAATTGTTCTAAGTGCTACATACTTCATTGCTGAATATCACTATGGTCACCTTGGAAGTACTCCCTTTGGGAAGCTATACACAGATGTTAGTACCTAGTTTACCCTTTAAAGCAATTTTGGAACTCTTTTTGGAATGGCCATTTCTCATGGTTGCACAGTGGCAAGTTCACAAACTTAATTGTATAGTTGCTCATGAGGGAGTTTTTAACCAGCAAACAAATAACTGTGTTGGAACACCCTCCCTACTCACCTGATATGGCCCCAAATGACTTTTTTCTTTATACAAAGATCAAGGAAATATTGAAAGCAAGATATTTTGATGACATTCAGGACATCAAGGGTAATATGACAATAGCTCTGATGGCCATTCTAGTAAAAGAGGTCCAAAATGGATGAGTTTGCAAACCTAATTGTCAGTCCTCATTTTGTGTGTTGTTAAAGAGTCTTTCCAGAATCCTCACGTCACATTCTTCTTCATAAAATCCAGCTTTTACCATTATATATGCCCTTGAAGCTATTTATGTCTGTTGTGGTGCGAATACTAACCATGGATGCTGCTGCACTTCTCCCAATTCCACATTCAACGGCATCATGTTGGCAGCTTGAACTCAACAATGGTGGGAATTTTTATAACACTGAAATCAGCAAATGACACAAATAAGAGCTTCGATTTATTCTTTTGTTGATTTCTAAATGTAAGACAGTGATAGAGAAAATGTAAAGATGCAGATTAAATTTAGAAATTTGTGCCATACTTTTGATACTAACATTGGTAACAGCATAAAAAAATTGAAGAAATGTTCTTCCAGTATTCAAAAACTACATCCAGTTCAGCAGAAAATCACTAATGTCACTGATGACTGATTGGGGCTCCAAAATACACCTTTGTTGTTTCACATTTTTAGATTTAAAAATAAATATCATTCATGATGGAACTACACTTGTTTTGTTAATTACAACAATAGTTTTTGGCTATGATTATGAACTAGGCAAAAATATGCTGTGAGAATCAGTTGGTTTGATAAATTTTACAGTAAAGAGCTATATATTTAAATTGTGTTTTGTAAATTGTGTGTTACATTTCTTTCATATAAGTAAAATTCATAATAAGCTTATTTTCATGTATATAAATACTTTTTTTAGAGAGCTGGCCGTTAAATGTTTGTTAGCACATCACTGTTACTACCTGTACAATAACCAAGGGAACAGATGGTGGAATAAAATAGCATCTGGAATGTAATATAATGATTTAGGAATATTGCGTTATGTCATGGATTGAATTGTGTCCACCCAAAAATGTATGTGTTGATTTGACTCAGCTATGATTCCCAATATGGTGCCTTTCCTCCCATGTGTTGTGAATTCTTTCTCTGTAATGTTGATGATGGAGAATGGGCAGCAGCTGTGTTGGTGAGGTAGTACTCAAGCTACAAGCTTGTGGGATATAAGGGAGAGAAGTGAGCAGAGGAAGCTGAGAACCTCACACCACTAAAGAAAGCAGCACTGAAAGCAGAGCATGTCCTTTGGACCTGAGTTTCCTGTGCCAAGATGCTCTCCTTGAGTTTGGATTTATTCTACTAGACTGTGATAACTTCTCTTATTAAGTTGACTTGTAGCTTGTTAATGGATTTGCTGCTTTCCTGACTGCAGCAATAAAAGCTTCTCTTCATGAAGCCTTCCACTCATGGTATTTTATGTTAGAGCAGTACCAAGTGACTGAGATTGAATTTGGTACCGTGAGTGGGATACTGTTCTAACTAACACCTAAGATGTGGAATTTTTTTTTTTTTTGAGACTGACAATGCATGAAAGAAGGCACTGAAGAGAACTGCTAGCACCTAAGAAGACAGCAGATGGTGAGAAAAGCAGCAGCAGCAGTGAACTGGCAGCAGCAGAACCAGGAGCTAGGCTTGTTGACCCACAGAACAAGAGAGTTGAGCACCAGTGTGCAGGAGGCTACTTGATGGAGTGGAGTGCCTCCAGGCACTTGAATTGCTGGAACTGCCGAGCTTTGGAACACTTGCCCCTGCAGGGCAGATGTGGGCTTGTGGCCCAGACCATGAGGCCATAGGAAGCAGAAGCTGATGAGACATGGTTGATGAGAGCCAGAGCTTTCTGCATTTGTGGGAGTGGAATTGCCACTCAGTTGGGCCGAGGGTGCACCTAAAGCCAGAGGGGCAAAGTTGCTGTCCAAGTGGGCCTGGAAGGCAGAGCTGAAGCCCAGATGCTACCACTCAGAATCTGAGAGTGTGGCCAACACCTAGAATCTGAAGGGAAGTGTGATAAAATATCTCAGAGTTTGGAATATTGTTTTTGAAGCCAGGAAGGCTAATGTAATGTGTTCTGATAATCTGCTTCTTGTATGCTATGCCTTTCCCTGCAATTGCTCAATTTGTAATGAAAATGTGTAATTTGTGCCTGCCTGTTCTACCACTGTATTCCAGAAAGATAACATGTGTTCTGGATTTTATAGTACAGGAGAAATTTATGGATTTTGGATTTGGGCTTAAGATTGTTGCAACTCTATGAATGAAGACTGTTGCCATGCTACAAATGAATATATTTTGTATGTTCTAATGATGTGATTTTCAGGGTGCCAAAGGGTGGGATGTCATGGATTGAATTGTGTACCCCTCAAAAGATATGTGTTGATTTGACTTGGCTGGGAGTCCCAGTATGGTGCCATTCCTCCCATGTGTTGTGAATCCTGCCTCCATGATATTGATGACGGAGAATGGGCAGCAGCTGTGTTGGTGAAGCTACAAGCTTGTGGGATACAAGGGAGAGAAGTGAGCAGAGGAAGTTGGGAATCTCATACCACCAGGAAAGCAGCACTGAGAGTAGAGTGGGAAAGCCTTACCTCATACTATTCAATCAAGAACAATGTCAGGCCTGAATGAACTAGTTGGTGCTAATACACACTCTAGTTCTATTCTTAAAGATTTGTTGAGACAGAAACCATACCATGTTCTTTAAAGTAATATCCTTTAATGCTTGAAACACCCTGGTCAGGTGTCTTATTATGAAGTCCATTTTATAGATGGGAAACCAATGATTCAGGAAGACTTTATCTAAGGCTGGTTCCTCAAGCCCCACAGCTTTTGGAACACATTTTCTAATATACTTGCATCAAGCCTCTCTTTCCCACAGACAGGCACATACATTCTTTTTATTTTGTTCTTCCTCTTTTTTTTTTTAAAGCCTTTCTCCAGACTCAGCGTGAGGCATTCTTGCTGTATTTCCATGACATGTGCTGCATAGACATATGCTGAGCTAAGGCTGACATTAGTCTGAAAGGCTTTGCAGTTCAAAGTAATTCAACACCTAGTAAAAGTGTATATTTAATGAAGATCAGAGCTGGTCTAGATGGAGGTTCTGAGGCTCTACAGTCAGTTGAATGTTGCTCTTACCTCCCAAATTCATGTCGCCAGAAACTTCGCCATGTGATCTTACTTGAAAATAGGGTCTTTGCAGATGTGGTTAAAGTAACAATGGAGATAAGGTCATACTGAATTAAAGAAAGCCCTAAGTTCAATCCAAGTACTCTTACAGGAGACAAGAAAGATGCACAACGACACAGAGAAGAAGATCAAGTGAAGACAAAGTCAGAGACTGGAATTATGTTGCCATAACCCAAGGAACGTTGATGTCTTGTACTTTGTTCTCTGTTGTTGTTAGGTGCCATTGAATCAGTTCCAACTCATGCTGACCCTATGAACAACAGAACAAAATACTGTCTGGTCCTGCACCATGCCCCAAATCATTTTTTATGCATCACCTATCATTGTAGCTCATTGAGGGTCTTCCTCTTTTTCGCTAACCCTCTACTTTACCAAGCATGACATCCTTCTTTAGGGATTGATGCCTGCCTTCTGACAACATGTCCAAAGCATGTAAGGTGGAGTATCACTATCCTCACTTTTAAGAAATACTCTGTACTTCTTTAGGGACAGATTTGTTCGTTCTTTTGGCAGTCCATGCTGTATTCAACTATCTTCTCCAACTCACAGGCATCACTTCTTCTTCTGTCTTAGTTATTCGTTGTCCAGCTTTCACATGCATATGATGCCATTGAAAATACCATGGCTTGGGTCAGGTACACCTTAATCTTTAAGGTGACATCTCTACTTTCAATACTTTAAAAGAGGTCTTTTGTAGCAGATTTTCCCAATGCAATGCATCTTTTGATTTCTTGACTGCTGCTTTCATGATTGTTGATTGTGGGTCCAAGTAAAATGAGATCCTTGGTTACTTCGATATTTACTCCCTTTGTAATGATGTTGCTTTTTTGGTCCAGTTGCAAAGATTTTTATTTTCTTGATGTTGAAGTGTGATCCATACTGAAGGTTGTGGTCTTTGATCTTCATCAGTAAGCATTTCAAATTCTTTTCAGTCTCAGCAAGCAAGGTTGTGTCATCTGCATATTGCACATTGTTAATGAGTCTTGCTGCAATCCTGATGCTCCATTCTTCTTCATATAGTCCAGCTTCTCAGATTATTTGCTCAGCATACAGATTAAATAGGTATAGTGAAACGATACAACCCTGACACATATCTTTCTTGACTTTAAAACCATGCAGTGTCCCCTTATTCTGTTCAAATAACTGCCTTTTGATCTATATGCACATTCCTCATGAGCAGAATTAAGTATTCTGGAATTCCCTTTCTTTGCAATGTTTTCCATAATTTGTTATAATCCACATAGTCAAATGTCTTTGCTTGATCAATAAAACACAGGTAAACATCTTTTCAGTGTTCTCAGCTATCAGCCAGGATCCCTCTGACATCAGTAATGGTATCCCTGGTTCCACATGGTCTTCTCGTTTGAATTTCTGGCAGTTCCCTGTCAATATACTGCTGCAGTCGCTTAGCTGAACCAGTGATGTGTGTCTGAGTGTGTGTGTGTGTGTATATGTGTGTACACATATAGAAAGAGAGCTAGAGTCACTACTGTCAGTATCTGTTAGTTTGCATGTTCCTGTGACACTGGAAGCTTTGCCACCACTATTTCAAACACCAGAAAAGTCACATCTGGTGCACAGATTTCAGTAGCTCTTCCACAGTAGGACCAGGAAGAAGAAACTGGCAGTCTACTTCTGAAAGAATTAACCAATGAAAATCATGAATGACAGCAGAGCATTGTCTGACGTGATGTCAGAAGATGAGCACCCTCACATTGGAAGGCCCTCAAAATACAACTGGGGAAGAGCTGTGTCCCCAAAGTAGACTCAATCTTAATGATGTGGACAGAGTCAAGCTTTCAGGACCTTCATTGGCTGATGTGGCATGACTCAAAATGAAAAGAAATAGCTGCAAACACCCACTAATAATTGGAATGTGGGATGTACTTGTGAAGTGTGAATCTAGGAGAACTGGAAATCATCAGAAATGAAATAAAATTCATAAACATTGACATCCTAGGCATTAGTGAGCTGAAATAGACTATACTGACCATTTAAATCAGACAATCGTGTGGTCTACTATGTCACGAAAGACAAATTAAAGAGAAATGGCATTACGTTCATTGTCAATTAGCAAATTTTAAGATCTATCCTTAAGTATAATACTGACAGTAACAGAGATAATATCCATAGACTTGTAAGGAAGAACAGTTAATGTTACTATTGTTCATATTTGTATACCAGCTATTAATGTCAAAGATGAAGAAATTGAAGATTTTTGCCTACTTCTGCAGTCTGAAATTGATCAAACATGCTCCAAGATGCATTGGTAAAAAATGTGAAAGTTGGAAATGAAGAAGGATTGGCAGTTGGAAAATATGGTCTTGGTGATACAAATGGCACTGGAGAACAAATGATAAAATTTTGCAAGACAGATGACCTCTTCATTGGAAGTACCTTTTTTTCCCGACACCATAAATGGCAACCGTACATGTGGACCTTACCAGATGTATCATGAATTGAATTGTGTTCCCCCCCCCCCAGATATCTGTCAACTTGGCTATGCCATGACTTCCAGTATTGTGTGGTTGTCCACCATTTTGTCATCTGATGTGATTTTCCTGTGTGTTAGAAATCCTATCTTTATGATGTTAATAAGGCAGGATTAGAGGCAGTTACGTTAATGACTCAGGACTCAACCTACAAGGCTAGATTGTGTCTGAAGTCAGTTTCTTTTAAGATATAAAAGAAAGAACCAAGCAGAGAGACAGAGAGACTTCATTACTGCCAAACAAGAAGAGTCAGAAATGTGTGTTCTTGGGATCCAGGTTCCTTGCACTGGAAGCTCCTAGACCAGGAGGAGGTTAATGACCAAGACCTTCCCCTAGAGCTAACAGAGACAGAAAGCCTTCTCTGGGAGCTGGTACCCTGAATTCAAGTTTCTAATCTAGGCTATAAGAGAAAAACTGTTTATGAAAACCACCTACTTGCAGCATTTCTGTTATAGCAGCATTAGATAACTAAGGACGGAAAACACAGCAATCAGATCAGCTATATCTGTGGAAAGAGACAACGGAAAAGTTCATTATCATCAATCAGAACTACTCTGGGGAATGAATATGAAACAGATCGTCAGTGGCTCATGTTTAAGTTCCAGTTGAAGCTGCAGAAAATCAAAACAAGCCCATGAGAGCCAAAATATAACCTTGAGTATACGTCACCTGAATTTGTAGACTATCTCAAGAGAAGCTTTGACACATGGGAGGCTTATGACTGAAGGCCAGACAAATTGTGAGACAACATCAAGGATGACAAGCATAAAGAAAGCAAAATGTCATTAAAAAGCAGTGAAAGAAAAAAAGGATATCAGAAGAGACATTGAAACTTGCTTTGAAACATAGAGTAGCTACAGCAAATGGAAAAAATGAAGTAAAAGAGCTAAGCAGAAGATTTTGAAGGGCAGCTCAAGAAGACAGAAAAATATTGTAATGAAATGCACAAAGATTTGGAGTTAGGAAACCAAAACAGAAGAATACACTTGTCATTTCTTAAGTTGAAAGAAGTGAAAAGAAATTCAAGTCTTGAGTTGCAATTTTGTAGGTTTCTATGGGCAAAATATTGAATGATGCAGGAAGTATCAAAAGCAAATGAAAGGAATACACAGAGTAACTGTACCAAAAAACATTGGTCAACATTCCACCACTCCATGAAATAGTATATCATCAAGGACCAATGGTATTGAAGGAAGAAGTCCAAGCTACTCTGAAGGCACAGGTGAAAAACAAAGTTCCAGAAATTAATGGAACACCAATTGTGATGTTTCAACAAATGGATGCAACACTGGAAGTGCCCACTCACCTATGCCAAGAAATTTGGAAGACAGCTACCTAACCAACAGACTGGAACTGGAAGGGATCCAAATTTGTACCCATTCCAAAAAAAAGGTGATCCAGTAGGTGGGGCCAAGATGGCAGACTAGACACATGTCTCTTCGATTCCCTCTGAGAACTAAGGCCTGGAATGCTAATTGAACAGAGCAGCATGGACATCCAGGGAGCTCTAGGATCTGGCATAGGGTTGTCACATCAGACTATGCACTGCTAAATGGGAAAATACTTCTCTCTAAGATGAGGCAGCAACGTGCTGACTGCTTCTGTTGACTTATTGTTTGGGAGGGCTGCAGGTACTGACACCTTCTTTGTTATCTGGAAGGCAGGGACTGGGCATGAGCCACTAATACAATGAACTGCAGTGCTTAAGAAAACAGTGTATAGAGCATCAGAGAGAAGACTGTGCTTGGGATGGTCACATATTGAGAGTCCAGCTGCTGACTAATGGCACCACTGTACCTCTACCCTCTCTTTTCTGAGCTGTGTCATAGATTCTGCTGTCTTACAGCAGAAAGAGCAGCTCGGGCACAATGCCATCTTGGTCAGCTGGAAGGCAGAGTCACCCACCCAGAGGTCTTATCTGGGCATAATTCTCACATTGAGCAGCAGTCAGTGTCTAGAAAAAAATGGAAAGTGCTTCTCCAGCAGAAAAGCTGTGTTTAGGACAGTGGTTCCTAGAGTTATAGGCGGGTCTTGGCAGAGGATGGCAGCAAGGTCATAACCCTTCCCTGCTTTGAACCACATCATAGCACTTGGAGATGGCCTGTGAGATGTTTTTGTTGTCAGCCGGAAGGCAGAGACTGCCATACCTGAGGGCCTGACTGATTTCGACAGCTGTTGGACAGCTCTTCTCTTAGCAGTAAAGTACCTTTTTAAAATAAGACTGCCTGGAGAACTGATGGCTGAGTGGCCTGGCAGCATCTCCTCCACCCTTCACTGACCCACATCATAGGGTCATCTCACAGCCCCCCAGTGATTCCATAAGTAAGACATTGTCTTTGCCAGCTGGGAGGCAGAGTCTACCACCCCAGAGAGTCCACCTGGGGCCAGTCATTAGAGTACACAGAGGTGGCTGGTGACCAACTCCACTCTTAGAAATACACTTCAACTCCAGATGAGGTAAGACCAGAGAAACCAAACAGCTTCTAGATGGCATGAAGACAACAATCAATATCTAACGATTTAAAGAAGCAGTCCAGCATGACTCTGGAAAACTTCCAAAATAAAGAATCAAAAAAACTTCCAAGATGACGAAGCCTTTCTGAAACTATCAGAGGCTGTGTACAAAGTAATTATGCATACAGTCCTCCTAGAGATTAAACAAAATGAAAAATTAAGCAAGCATTTGAACTGACAGAACATCACTGATCTGAAATCCAGCAGATCAATAATAAAATTATTATGACACGATCACACTAAAAAGATGGATATATTACAGTAGTTACAGTCCTTTCAGATGGAGAGGAAATTAAAAAGACATGCAGAAGTTAAAATTGGGTTTAAGCTTAGACTATTAAGGGGGATCATAGGGATAGCTGCAAAGCATAATAACAGTTTAACATATCAAAACAAGAAACATAATACAGGAGTCTCAACAAACACACAACAAACACTGCAAAAGATAAAAAGTCAACCCATAAAGAAGACTGACCCAGAACAGAATATTAAGAGCAACAAAGAAAATATCAACACAAAAATAAACACATCAAAATGACAGCTCTAAACACATATCTATCCATAATTACACTGAATCTAAGTAGACTGAGTGCTCCAATAAAAAGACAGACAGTGACATCCTGGATCAAAAGACACAATCTGTCTACATGTTGCTTACAAGAAACACAACTTAGACTCAAAGATAGGAACAAACTGAAAATTAAAAGATGTAATAATATATATCAAACTGAAAGCACGTAAAGAAGAGCATGGCAATATTAATCTCATATAAAATAGACTTCAAGGTAAATCCACCATCACAGACAAGGATAGTCACTATTGCTGAAAGTTTCAATACATAAGCAGTACTTAAAAATATTAAATGTTTATGTACCCAATACCAGAGCATCTAAATACAGTGAGCAAACACTGACTACACTGAAAAATTAACAGTTGGCGACTCCAACACTCCGCTTTCACTAATGGACAGATAACCCAGAAAAAAGCTCAGTAAAGATATAGAAGATCTTGTTGTGACAACTAGCCAACTAAAACTCATCAACATATACAAGACTTTTTATCCATCAACAGATGAGTATACCCTCTTCTCCAATGAATACGGAACATTCTCCAAAATAGATCACATGTTAGGACATAAAGCAAATCTTAACCAAATCCAAACCATTGAATTATTGCAAAGCATCTTCTTGGACCATAAAACCATAAAAGTCAAAATCAGTAGCAGAAATATTGAAGTTGCCAAGGGTCTCATTGTACTTGGATCCACAAACAATGTCCGTGGAAGGAGCAGTAAAGAAATGAAAAGACCCATTGCATTGAGTAAACACGTTGCAAAAGACCTCTGTGAAAATATGTCAGTCTGAGGACTACGGTGCATCAGAACCAAGCCTTAATATTTTTAACTGCTTCCTATGCATGGGAAAGCTGGACAAGGAATAAAAAGGCTGAGGAAGAATAGATGCCTTTGAGTTATGGTGTTGGCAAGAATATTGAATTATGCTGTGGACTGCCAGAAGAGCAAACAAGTCTGTCTTGTAAGAAATACAGCAAGAGTTCTCCTTAGAAGTGAGTGTGACGATATTTTGTCTCATGTACTTTGGACATGTGGATCAGGTGGGACCAGTTCCTGGAGAAGGACATAATGCTTGGTAAGGTGGAGGGTCAGTGCAAAAGAAGACCCTCAACAATACAGACTGACACATTGGCTGTAACAATGGGCTCAAACATAGCAATGATTGTGAGGATGGTGCAGGACTGGGCAGTGTTTCGTTCTGTTGTACATAAGATCACTGTAAGGAGGAGATGACTTGATGGCACCTAACAACAGCAATAAATTTTGAGGTTTATTCCCTTTATTTTTAATATAATTTATTTAATTTCAAAATTTATCTAATTTAATTTTTAATGACTGCTATTTTTTTTGTCAAGCGGATCACAGATTCCTGAAAATTCAACAATTGGACCTCAGTAGCATGGTGATAACGGATGGGTGTTGGGGGAAAACAGGATAAATAGCCAACTATGCAACATCATCAGGTCTTATCATCTGAACCCCTTAGAGGCCTACCAGAGAGTGCCTCTGCCCTGTTGAAATAAACTTTTTTAAAATACTAGCCTTGCATTATTAAGGCTTCCTTTGGAACGTTAGCAATAGAAGCTTTTAGCATTAGAGTCTTACAGCTTGGCTAATGGAAAAGCATAAGATCTTTTTTCTGGCAAATCTAGCCTCCTCTCCTCAATAAAAACAAGTTCTAAAATAGAGGTGACTTATTCATATGTAGCATGCAGCTCACTAAGGTTTACCTCATTGTACCCAGCAGCAAAGATGAATTTCTGCCAACTAGTGGTTAAGTGCTGTATGTGCTAACCAACAGGTTGGCAGTTCAAATCTGCCAGGTGCTCCTTGAACTCTATGGGACAATTCTTCTCTGTCCTATAGGGTCACTATGTGTCAGAATAGACTCAGTTGTAGTGGGTTTTTTTTTTTTTTTTGGATCCATATTTGCCACCCATCACCTGTGTCCGTGGCACCAAAAAAAACCCTCTAAACCAGTTGCTGTCAAGTTGCTTCCAACTTATGGTGACTCCATGTGTTTCAGAGTGGAATGGCAGTCCACAAGGTTTTCAAGGCTGTGAACTTTCAGAAACAAATTGCCAGATCTTTCTTTGGAGGCACCTGTGGGAGGTAGACTTGAATTGTCAATCTTTCAGTTATTAAGCATTTGCACCGCCTGGGGACTCCTGACTGTGGCACCTGGTACCTACATTTAAAGACATTCTCCAAAATTATGGGGTCAATGAGAAGTAAGGGGTTTATCAGCTCATCTAACTTCAGTCATGCAAGTTTGGGTTTGAACTAACTCATCTAAATTTGAAAGTGGTCTAACAAAACCCCTTGTTAAAGATAGACCTGAGCACAATGAACACTTTCTTTTCACTCAAAGAAGGGTTAACAGATAGTATTTCCCAGAGAACTGTGACATCCCTTTCCAAGAAACAGTTAAGAAATGTGGGAGGTATGTACATTTCTGCCAAAAGCTGGGGTTAGGCTCATATGACTCGACACAGCCCTCTTTCTGTCTCCAGGAGCTTAAGTGCCTTACTTGTACTTCTAGAGAACAACAAAGTGATTTAAAGTCTGAAAAGAGATGAGCAGTCCTCAAGACAGCCAGAAAAAGCCCCACTGAGACAGGAAGCTGGGGCATAGACTTGCCGGCAGGGGCAGAGCTGGCTGACATGTAGTTTCTCTGCCCTAGAGTCTGTCTGTGAACAGCAGCTAGACTCCCAGCAAGCTCCCTTTTCTCTCCTCCCAGGCTGATGGATCCCAAGAGGCTCCTCTCCATGAAACTCCTGCTATTGCTCTCCCTGGCTTTTGAGCCCAGCTTCGGAACAGGTGAGGGTTTGGATACCGCGATGATCTGCCTGTGGATAGAAAAAAGAGGCAGGGGCTGGGGACTGTGGCCAACTGTCACTGTCTCAGGAACTGGCTTTGAGTTCTCCAGTCTCTGCTAAAGAGGAAAGAATGTTATGAGTTCCTAGGCTCCTACCAAGCGTCAGCCTTTCCAGTTGTAGCAGAGCTCTGAACCAGAGGTACTGGTCACATTCCAGATCAGTCTCTCAGGGTGAAAGGCTCTGGCTGAAGCCCTGGCTGAATGACTGGTTTTGTGTGGTTATCATTCTGGCAGAGGCTAGAGAAACTAAGCTGGAGGGACAGAGCTCTGGGAGACTAATCCTACATCTCTGCCCTGGAGGACAAGCCTCACACACACAAGCAGAGAAATCAGGAACACGGTCCAACAAGAAGGAAGGGGTTGGAGTGGGAAGGAGAGCGTAGAAGTAGAAACCACAGGTCTTCAGCTAAGAACAAACAGTGACCACAGTGTGGCTACTTTCCTGGAAGATACGTTTCGAAGGCAGCACGAAGGAGAAGGGCTAAGATTCCTGGAGCCCAGGGCTAGTTAGAGAAGCTGGGAAATATAAATCTAGAGCCTTCGGGATTAGGGCAGCTTCAATGGTTGGGCCAGATAAATAGCAGAGCATTTGGAGTGAGTTTTGATCTTATCTTTTGCCTTCTCTTGCTGCAAACGTAAGTTAGAATTCTTTGTAGAGTTCTATCAGGGTTATGAGAACAGGTACTTGAGGGGAAAAAAAAGAGAGACAAGAAGTGAACTTCATGCTGGCTCTGTGAGTAAAGGCCAGCATCGATTCCTTTCTGTTTAAACGACTTGGGGCTCTGGTTCGAGTGTAGGAGGCAACTGGAGTAGGGCATGGGGGGAAATCCTGACACCCAGGGTGTTTTGGCCTTGAGGTTTTCAAGTCTGCAAATCCATTATGGACTTTTCTAGGAAAAGCCCCGAGATACACCAGGGATGTGGGGTAGCTGCGGATGCGGACTGTCTCTTGACAGACTCCCAAATAAGGAGGCTCAAGGGTGCCTGAGCCTTTGCTGACCCCACTTTCCCTCAGAATTAGGCCAACTTGTGGCTCTTCTCAAGGCTTAGGGGAGAAAGAATGGAACTCAGAACTGGTAAAACCAAACTCAATCACTTAAATTTGCCACAGAAGAGCCAAGGCTTCCTTGGCAGGCTGTCATTCTGGGAGTTCTTGCTGGCAACCACATCAAGAGTGATTGGGATGAAGTGTGGGCATTTCCATCTCTGAGCTTATCTGGCTCCTGATCAGGCTGGCCCATGGCATCGCCAGTTTCTGCTGATGGCTGCTTCGCGGTGGGCTTCGGGGGTCAGTGGTTAGTATGAACACAGCCCAGGCCGGCAGCAGCATCCACACGATCAGCAGCCCCTCCCTTCCTTGCATTTTGTCTTCTCTGAAATATGTCCAAAATTTTTTCAGTGTTTGTATTTTTAAATACACACAGCTTTGTGAAACCCCAATAAAACCCAGGCGGAAATGCTTTGCAAATGAGACAAGTCAGCCTTGACAGGGTCACCCAACCAAGAAGGCTGATTTCTTGTAAAATCCATACCCATTCTGCTTGCCATCTCTACTTAGCTCACCTTTCAGCTCTCAGCCAGAATTTTAAAAATTAAAAAGTCCACATGCCGCTCACCCCATTTTACCAAGTGAGATATTTTCTTTCCCCAGGCAGGTCCTCCCTACCCCTTCACAGACACCGGGGATGAAGTGAGCGATAGACTTGGCCCAAACTTGTGTGTTCACTGGCCCAGTCTATCTCAAGATATAGGCTTCATGCTTCCAGCCCTTAAAACTTTTCATACTGTAGTATGCTGCCATAGCTTTCACTATCTCCAGCTCTTGGCTAGAAATCGGAACATCAAAACTGTTTGGTTTTATCCACAAAATGATTTGTACATTTCTGCTCAGCCACTATCTACTAAGGACACATGATGTAGCAGACACTGTGCTGGGTGTGGGGGAAATGAGATAAATGATAACAGCCTCTGCCCGGCACTTGGCACAGTGTCCGGTTCTGAGAGTCTTTCTGTAAATATTTGTTGAATGAAAGTAGTAGTATGTATTGCATGCTTACTATATGTCAGGCGTTGCTTTAACTACTTTATATATATCATTCATTTAATTCTATGGGAGATCTGTGTACGAAAATGAAAAAGAGGTACAGAGTGATCTAGTGATTTCTCCACTATCACACAGCCTGACTCTAGAGATTACTGTTTCAATGAAGGAAGCTGAATAAGTTTATATTTGGTGAGAGAAGACTAAAATTTATATCTCTATCACCTAGCAAAAATTGGAATATACTACCCATAATTGTGGAAACCCTGGTGGCATAGTGGTTAAATGCTGTAGCCGCTAATGGAAAAGCTGGTAGTTCAAATCTACCAGGCACTTCTTATAAACCCTATAGGGCAGTTCCACTGTGTTCTGTGGGGTCGTTACAAGTTGGAATAGATTTAATAGCAATGGGTTTGGGTTTTTTTGTGTGCCTTTAATTGTAGTATATGGAAACTGTTACAGAATGATTAAAATATGAGCAACTTTGACAAAATTTAGGACTTGAGCTGTAATTTGGAAAGCAGGTAGAAGTTTTTTCCTCATGCAATTTTTCATTTAAACTTTTTGATAAGTACTTTGTTTATTGGAAGACTGTCACTGTCTGTCAAAACTGAACGATACCAAAAGGAATGAAGTAAAGACTTAATCTCCCACCCTGCAGCCTCCCACCTGAAGGAATGTGCTGCTGCCAGTTTCTTGGATGTCCCTCCAAATTTATGTGTCTATTGGGCTGGATTTTTTTGTGGGATTTGAAAAAGAGTATTTTAGAAGAAGGCACAAATGCAGAAGTGTTACACGTTCAGAGGGTAAATGGTCTGTTGTGTCTGAGATCTAGGATGCATGGCTACAATACTTCCATCTCCTCACTGGAAAGTGAAGGGAAGGATCCCCCCTATTTTTTCCCCAACCGTACCTCTTAGTGGTGTGTATTAGTTACCTAGCGCTGCTATAACAGATCATAAATGAGTGTCTTTAACAAAAAGAAGTTTATTTTCTCACAACTCAGGAGGCTAGAAGTCCAAGTTCAGGGTGCTGGCTCTAGGAGAAGGCTTTCTCTCTCTCTCAGCTCTGGATGAATGTCGTTGTCTCTTTGAGGTTCTGCTCCTACACAGTTTTCATGTGGGTTGGCATCTCTCTTCCCCCACCTCTGCTTTCCTTCACTTGTTTAATCTCTTTTATGTCTCAAAGGAGAATAATTTAAGACACACTCCGTATTAATCCTATCTCATTAACATAACAAAGCAGCCCACTCCCAAATGAGTTCATAACTACAAGCATAGAGATTAGGGATTTATAACACATAACTTGGAAGAACGCAATTTTGATCCTTAACAGGGTGTTAGAAAGCTGAAACAGCACATTCTGATTTTCGAGCAAGGAAAACTTAGACACTGTGTTGTCATTCATTTGTTCAGTTTTTTGTTGTTGTTGATCGCTTGGACAACACAAATGTACTGAGTCCCTGCACTGTTTGGTGGGTGCTAGGGATACAGCAGAGAACAAGACAAACACGGTTTTTGCTTATAGGGGTTTATAAGTGAGTAAGGATGGTAGGTCTTGGACCATAAGTTAGATATGTGATAAAGGAAAGATGTGAAGTGTGTTTGAAGCATATTGCAGGGAACCCTAAGATAAGGTAGACCTCACAGTAGTCTTCGCCAACGGTGGAGGCTGAGACCTAAAGGATACGAGGAGTTAGAAAAATAAAGGGAAATTAGAGCTTTCAAGCTGAGGCATGGTAAACGCAAACACTCTAGAAATGAAAGGCCCAGCAACACCAAATAATAGGCCAGCTGCCATGGGGTAACTGTTTAAAAAGCAGTCTTAAACAAGTTTGTCTTTCCTTTGTAGGCCTAGATATACCAAAAGAACTATACACCCATCAGTTTTACCTCATCTCTAACTGGAGGAAATATTGTGGCAAGATACTACACACACACACACAAAAGCGTCAGGGCAGGCCCCAAAGAGTTGCTGTTAGGGAGACTATTACCCTGTATATGGGTTAGCTAAATCTCAGGGCAGTATCCACAGGTTTATTTGAATCGCATTGCTTTCGAAGCAAAACTACCCATGAAGGAAAGTGAGCTGATATTTCCAGCAACGAATGTTTCCTTCCAGACAGTTTTGGTAAACAGGGGCTGACTGAATCACAGAGTCACTGGAAAACACTCATCAGGTGGTAGAATGTTTTAGAGGCAGGGATTCCACTCAGTGGGTTTTATGAACCACTTTACTCACTCTCACCACCACCACCCACCTCACCCTTCAACACATACCCTTATTGTTCAGCTTAGGCTTAGGTGGAGATGATTTCCAGTGTTCCCTCCAGACTTGTCTCTCACACACAGGTGGGTGTTACATCAGTCTTCTTTATGTGGGTTGTGGGGTCTCTTCCTCCGTTCTTCCTGTTTAATTTTTGGTTTCACTCCCCACATAAACCACTCAACCACTCAGCCTGTGACTCTCAGTTGCCCACTTTACTATTACTCTTTCCTATTTATTTTTTCTTCAATTTAAACCAAAAATTATCATTATTATTATCATTTGCTACTCTTGTATTCTGTATCCTCTGTCTCTTGCAATTCCAAGTTCTGGAAGCAATCACGGCGCAGAGTCCGCAGGGTTAGTTAGAGGGAGAGGGTGCATGGGAGAGCTACGGTAGGGGAGAGAGTTAGGGTCTGAGAGCGGAGGTCACTGCTATTCTTTTTCTTTTCTTCTTTGTGTCAAAATGGGTCTAAAACACTGACAGTATGGTAGCGGTTGTTAATCTTGTTTTGAAACTCAGATTTCCTTGAGAGATGAAATTTGTGGGTGCTCCCCCCAAAAATATGCCTATAGTCATCTACACATCTTTTTGTACACAATTTCAGGGGTCCTTGCACCCCATAACATTTCTACATTCATATGTAGCTATAAATTTTGACATTCCTTTAAGCATAGCCAATTGTCCTCGGGATTCAAGAGGTTATTCCCTTGGTTATTGTGCCTGTAATTCAGATATTCAGTCTCCAGTGAAGCCATATTATCCAGACATTGCTAAGTGTGGCTGGAAGAAAGTTCAATACGCTTCCCAATTTATCTTTGTTTAAAAAAGAACAACCACAAAAGAGAATTCTTCATTTAATTCAACGACAAAGTAAGAACACTCTGTTTTGAGTTGACATATTAGCAGCAAAAAACAAACAAACAAACTTTTTTCTTTGTGTATACATGTGTTTTTATTTATCTTGAATATATATTCAGAATTGGAGTGGTTGGATCATATGAGAGATGTCCATTTGACTTTTTTTGTGCTTTAGATGAAGTTTCACAGAACAAACTAGTTTATCATTAAACATTCAATATACATATTACTGTATGACATTGGTTAACAACACCGCAACATGTCAGCACTCTTCCATTTCGACCTTAGGTTCCTATTATGAGCTTTCCTGTTCCCTCTTGCCTTCTAGTCCTTGTCCTCAGGCTGGTGTGCCCCTTTAGTATTGTTTTGTTTTATGGACTTATCTTTGGATGAAGGGTAAACCTCAGGAGTGACTTCTCCACTGTGATAAGAGGGGTTTCCAGGGGCCATACTCTCAGTATTTCTCCAATTTCTGTTAGGCCCAGAAGTCTGATCCTTTTGGGGAGTTAGAATTTTGTTCTACATTTTTTTTAACTCTTTCTGGGACCCTCTAGGGTGATCTCTGTCAGAGAAGTTGGTAGTGGTAGCTGGGTACCATCTAGTTGTGTTCAGAAAAGGAGCCCCATGAGTCTAATTGTTCTGGACTCAGTCTAGTGGAGGCTGTGGTAGTTGTGGTCCATTAGCCTTTTGGACTAATCTGTCTGTAATATCTTTCATTTCCTTCATTCTTCCTTGCTCCTGAAGAAGTGAGACCAGGAGAGTATCCTAGATGGCCTAGTATATTAGCAGCAATTATTAAAGGAAAATAAACTGCATAATTGTTTCTCAGTTTCCTTAACAATTATGAATCTTGGTCCCTCTAGCCCTGACTTTAGGCCAGGTAGACTACATTTTCTTTTTACCAGTTTTCAAATCTCTCTTCTGATATTAACTAGAATTTTCATAGGACAGTGCCTCAGTTTCAGGGCATTTTAGCATCAAGAAAGTTTTGGCCAGCTAGTTTGCCCAAGTTTTGAAAAACTCATCTTAACCACAAGTCAATTGTGTCCCTTCTAGGAAGCTACGTTACTTAAACAGAAGGTTTTACTTTACTCTTCTGACTTTTTATCATCTAGAATAATCTGTGCTCTCTCTGAGTCATAGGGCTCATTCTTTTCTGAACATAAGTGTATGGTTATGTTCAGTACATGTATATTGGGTAAAGTTATGTAAGAGGTTTTTGTGGGGTAATTTGGCTTCCAAACTAAAACCAAACCCACTGTAGTCAAGCTGATTCTGACTCACAGCAACCCTATAGGACAGAGTAGAACTGCTCCATAAATTTTCCAAGGAGCACTTGGTAGATTTGAACTGCTGACTTTTTGGTCAGCAGATGTAGCATTTAACCATGCCACCAAGTTTTCCAATATGGCTTCCAACATTTGTAAACTCAACAAATACTTATCAGAATCTTTCTATGTGCCAAATGCTGTTATAAGTCTTAGGAACAAAACAGAAAACAAAATGACTTTCTTGTTCTCAAGGCGTTTGCATTCTAGCAAGCAAGATAAAAATCAGAAACATGTAATGCGACAAAAGGAAGTGATGAGCCCTCTAAGAAGAGGGTAACATTTGTTTTCGATAGGATGGCCAAAAACTCTTACAAAAAAATAATTTTTTGAGCAGAAACCTAAAATAAAGCTATCCAGGTATGCCAGGGACAAGGGAGAAGATTGGCAGAGTAAGGGAAGAGCAAACACAAAAGCCTGGAGAAAGAAGTGTTCTTGGAGAATATGAGGAATAGCAGGGTGTCAGTATGGTAATAGTGTGGTGAACAAGGGAGAGGTACAAAGTAGCAGGTGAAGCAGGGTCTTTGAAGCCGTGGCAAAAACTTCAGATTTCATTCTCGGGGGTTAGAAGGCCCTAGAAGTTTAAAAGTATGGGAGAGATAAAATTTGACATGGGTTCAGAAGATTTCTCTGTCCATTGTATGAGGGTGTTCTAGTCAACTAGTGCTGCTCTAACAGAAACACCACAGAATGGATGGCTTTAACAGAGGAAAGTTTATTCTTACACAGTCCGGTAGGCTATAACTCCAAATTCAAACATGTCTGCTTCAGGGGAAGGCTTTCTCTCTTGTTGGCTCTAGACAAAAGTCCGGTATTACATCAGTCTTTGTTCAGGGAGAATCTTGGCACAGGAACCTCAGATCTAAAGGACACCCTCTTCTTCCAGTGTTGCTTGCTCAATGGTGTGAGGGTCCCAATTCTCTGCTTGCTTCTCTTTCCTTTTATCTCTTGTAGGATGAAAGGATTAATGGTGGGGCAAGCCATACTCCAGGGAAACTCCCTTTACAGTGGAGCAGGGAGGTAATCCTGTGAAGGGATTTACAGTCCCACCCTAAACCTTTAACATACAGCACAGGAAAATCACAGAATGAAGGATAATCACAAAATACTGGGAATCATGGTCAAGCCACATAGCTACACATATTTTGGTGGGAACACAATTCAATCCATGACAGAGGGCAAACAAATTGGAAGACAATGGAGATACACAGGGCTCTAATGATAGTGGTAGAAATGAAATAGATGAGAAGAACTTGGATGTCATTCATATTTTGAAAGCAGAGCCAACAGGATAAGCTGATAGGCTACAGTATGAGAGAAAGAAAGCAGTCAAGAATGAATTCAACATTTTTCACTTGAGAAACTGCATGAATTGTGATGCTGTTTGTGGGAGGGGCTACAGAATCCAGAGTTCAGTTTCTGAGGCTGAGTTTGCCTTTAGACCTCCACATGCTGCAATGGCACCGTGTTCACAAGTTCTTAGTAAAGGACTGTTTAGAACTGAGCACACACTAAACACCTCTAACGGTGTGACCAAGAGGCAGTATATCTTACAGATAAATAGGACAGGGGGTGAACAAGACTGCACTCATCATTGTTATCCTAGGTTCCCCAAAGTTAGCCTCTCATCTTTGGGGTTAAATGGCATTCATGCACATCCCAGTTGGTGTCTTGGAAGGGGAATGCCAAATTCCTATCTCCAGTGATTAAATATTAACCAGACAACCTACATGCCAAGTAATGTGTACAGAAAATAGGTAGGGCAAGGGGAAATAAAAAGTAAAAGATGGTAATAAAAGGGGAAATTCCCCTATGGGCAATAAATGTCATTTATTGCCCTTGTTTGGGATATGCTAATTTTACTGGTGTCAGAGTAGCCTTTCCTCCTTTACCCCATTAAGTTAGTGTTCTGGGTTTCTTCAAAGACAATCGTCTCCCCATAAAGCACATACTTTATGTCCATTGGTATATACTATGTCCACCGGCAGCCAGGGAGATGGTGAGGGGGCAATTATAACATAGCACACCCATGCAACCCAGCACTTGGCTTGGCTATGCAGCCAGCAGTGCTGCACTGTGGAGACAATTAGGAGTGCAGCAAAAGAACTAGGGCGGAAGTATAACTATGCAAGAATACCAGAAGTATTTCAAACTATGCAACTGGATTAATGAGGGCATGGAAAAGAAGAGATCCAAGTACCAAGACCTAGGATACACCAATATTTAGGAGTCTGAAAGAGAAAGTTTCAACCAAGGAGATTGAGAAAGTGTAGCCAATGGAATAGGAGGAAAATCAGAGTGTGGTGTCCCAGGAGCCAAATGGAGAAAGTTTATCAAGGAGGAAGTGATTCATTCTCTCAAATGCTAGTAAGAAAGTAAATAAGATGAGGCCTAAGAATTAACTTGGCATCATGGAAGAGACAATGACTTTGACAAGGGCAGTTTAATGAATGGTAGTGGAGAATGTCTGTCTGTTTGTACAAGGGAGGATGGGTCAGGGAATGGGAACACAAAGTTTAAACTCAAATTAAACGACTTATCTAAAGGAAAGCAGAGAACTGGAAAAGTAGCTGAAATTGGACCTCGGATCAAGGAAAGAATTTTTATAATGAGCGTGAATGTATCTTGATGGAAATAGATGAGTAGAAGGTTGATGATGTTTCAGATTCCTTGAGGGACTGAA
Organism: Heterohyrax brucei; assembly: GCA_028571685.1. Taxonomy (NCBI): domain Eukaryota; kingdom Metazoa; phylum Chordata; class Mammalia; order Hyracoidea; family Procaviidae; genus Heterohyrax; species Heterohyrax brucei. Next base: position 190,774,447 of record CM053140.1, on the reverse strand, counting down.
ACACTGGGCTGACGGTCAAGGACCATGGTCTTGGGGGACATCTAGCTCAATTGCCATAACATAGTTTAAAGAAAATAATCTAAATCCTACTTTCGTGAGTAGCATTTAGAGACTTAAAAACTTGTAAATGGCCGTTTAAGGTACTCCACTAGTCCCACCCTGTCTGGAACAAGGGAAAAGGATGACAACCAAAGACACAAGGGAAAAACTAGTCCAAAGGGCCGATGGACCACAATTACCACAGCCTCTACCAGACTGAATCTAATACAATCAGATGATGCCCAGCTACCACCACCAACTGCTCTCAGAAGGATCACAGTAGAGGGCTCTGGACAGAGCTGGAGATAAATGTAGGACAATATTCTAACTCACTCAAAAAGACCAAACTTACTGATCTGACAGAGACTGGAAAAATCCCAAGAGTATGGCCCCTTCACTCGCTTTTAAAACTCAGCACCAAAGTCACTCCGGAGGTGCACTCTTCCTCCAAAGATTAGATGGGCCTATAAAACAGAACAAGACTAAATAAGCACATGAGTTCAGGGACAAGCACAACAAACCAGGAGAGAACAGGAAAGCTTATAATGGGGAACCCAACCGAAGTAAAGGGGAGTGTTGAAATGTCATGAGGTAGGCAACCAATGTCACAAAACAATGTATGTATTAGTTGTTTAATTAGAAACTAATTTTCTCTGTAAAACTTCATCTAAAGTACAATTAAAAAAAAATTGATGGTGCAAAAGGCAGGAACAATTGAGGAGCAAAGACTTGAAGCAGGTGAGTCCTCCACGACGGGAGAGTTTCTGACCTTAACTGGAGAGCATAGACCATCCATCCAGGTAGATGGGTGGATTAGGTGGTAGTGATACATAGAAGTTTTCTATTGTTTCTTCTATTTTTTTCAGTGAAATGAGAAGCAAGGATCTCAGCTAAGAGAAAGAGAAAAGTAGGTTGTGGTTTGAGAAGAGGAGGTGTTAAATGATCAACAGTAGGATACCTTGCAGTGGTTTAAAAGGGGGTTTTGTTTCATTTTGCTTTCGTTTTTTGCTGGCTCAGCTTTTTTGGAAAATGCCTCTCCCTCAATAGTATTAACTATCTTAGGATTTGGCTATTTAGAACACTACTGTTTTAACTCTGGGCTCACTACTACCCTGACCCTGTAACCTTGTGGCTTGTCTTTATTCCTCAGCACCACAAAGGATTCTCCTGGCTCCCTAGGAGTCGGGTCCCCTAGGAACTCAGAATTACTTTCAGTTGCTCTTCATCTTTCATCCTACATACCCAATGGTGGCAATAAGCCTGGTAGAAGAATTAGCAGATCCGGATTCCAGTTCTAACACTGCTTTGTACTAGTTATGTGACTTTAGGAAAGTTATTTAACCTCTCTGTACTCTAGACGCCTGTTTGGTAGGCTTCCCTCTCAGATCAGAGAAACTCAGCATTCTGGTTTTCTGTGTTAGCTGTGTTAGTTCTAGTTAGCCCCATCCTAACTAATTTAAGATTTCCATTAGGATTTTTTAAATATTGAAATCACATTGCGGATTTCCATAGGCTACTAAGAACCTGGCAACCCCAAGAACAACCCATGAAGAAGAGGGTGAACTTCCCAGTCAGCCATTACTGATCTACAAATAATATAGTTCTCAAAGGCCTCTGTGATAAAAGACTCTCTTCTCCTTCCCATAGGTGGACTCTCAATGGACTGCCCCAAGAATATCCAGAGGTTGGGAAGCAACATCATGCTGACATATGAAGGGATAAATAAGAGCATGAGCAAGAGCATCCGCATTGTTGTAACAATGGAGACATCGCTTGGAAGTATCTCCAAGAAGAAAATAGTGTCTCTTGATCCATCTGGAGAGGGCTCTCCACCCAGTCTAGAGCACCGTTATAAATTCCACCTGGAAAACCTGAGCCTTGAGATTCTTGAAAGCAGAAAGGAGGATGAGGGCTGGTACTTGATGTCTATGGAGCAAAACCTTTTAGTCCAGCAGTTTTGCCTGCATCTGAAGCTTTATGGTAATAACTGTGGCTTCCCCAGCTCACACTGGATGGCCTAGTCCCACATCCAAGAATGTAGGCCTCTGTCAGAAGCAAAGAGCATTTAGAATTGGATGCAATTTAAAAAATCACCTAATCCTAGGGTATAAACTGAGCTTCATGGGAAGAGTTGTAGAAGTTCACCATTTATTTTGAGTTATTCACTGGTGGTAGCTACTAAAACTAGCTACCCTCACTCCCATTTCCCAAAGGAAAGGAGTCCAGCTGCCCGTGGGCTGGTTAGTCTAGAGCCCGTCAAGCTTTTGTTTGCAAGTATGATTCTCTTTGGGGAGAAAAGGCCTTTATGATTTTTGAAATCAAGCCTAACCACTCTTTCACGGTTGAGGACAATGGAATCTAGAGAAATGTGATTTTCAGGTGCTTACAGTGGCATAATAGTTAAGTGCTACAGCTGCTAACCAACAGGTGAGCAGTTTGAGTCACTATGGTCTCCTTGGGATCTGTATGGGGCAGTTCTACCTTGCCCTATATGGTCATTATGAGTCAGAGTCTATTTGATGGCAGTAAGTTTGAGGTTTTTTGTTTGTTTGTTTGGGTTTTGTTTTGTTTTATCTTTTTGCAAGCACACATGTCTGAGTTGTTCACTGCACTGGGGCCTCGGGCAATTGAGAGGTGAAATTCAACTCATGCTCTGCTCACCACCCAGACACAGGATCTCATCAACCTGGTAGAAGTGGATTTTCCTCATTTAAACAAAGGTTCTAGTTATAAGGTCACTTGGTTGCAGAACTTAAACTAGAACCCAGGTCAGATGACTCCAAGGCCCGTGCTTTTTTTCCACATTTACCACTCTTTCTCGAATGCACCCAGAGTTTATGTCTCTTAGGCTCACTTGAATTCCCAGGAATCCTCATAGCCCCATGGGGCTTTCCTGCTTCCTTAAAGTGACTTCCTTCTCTCTGCCCTTCACACAGTGTGAGCAAATCTTCCCCACCCCACAGCAGGCATAGGGAATCCTTGTAGCTCTAACAGTGACTTTGAGGCAAGGCTGCCACAACCAGGGAAAGCACATAATGTGCATTTTTCAGAACAGCCCACATGTCATGTATTCTGTCCTTTCATTCCTGTAAGTTCACTATCTTTGTCACATCTTGTGATCAAATTCTTATCCTGGAAAAGCTAGGGTCTCTGCAGCTATGACTTTCTTCTCAAGTAAAAAAGATTAGATCTGGGCATCAGACAGAACCATATTTCAGCTTGGCTGCTTTGAAGCCACGTAGCATTATACAAGACATCCCACTTTTCTGGGATTCAGTTTTGTCATCTACAAAATAAGCATAATTAAAACTACCTCAAAGGTTGTTGAGAAAATTAAAGATGGGGATGAATGTGAAATTCCAGCAGTGCGTCTGTCTTAGCTCCCTTCCCAGAAGAACGAAACCAATTGTCGTTGAGTCAACTCTGACTCATAGCAACACCATAGGACAAGGTACAACTGCCCTACAGGGTTTCCAAGAAGTGCTGGGGGACTCAAACAGCCACCCTTTTGGTTGTCAACCATAGCTCTTAACCAATGTGCTCCCAGGGCTGCTCCCTTGTCCTTCCCAAAACAACCAAACAACCAAACCCATTCACTTCAAGTTGCTTCTGATTCATAGAAACCCTATAGGACAGAGTAGAATGGTATGATAGGGTTTCCAAGGAGTGCCTAGTGGATTTGAACTGCCAAACTTTTGATTAACTGTTGCACTCTTAACTACTGTGCCACCAGGGCTCCAGCCTGCCCTACAGTACTTGTGAAATAATATTTTCTCTTTTTCCTTACCTACTCCACAGCGTTAGAGTTGGGTAGAATGATGGGGTCTGAGACTATGATTTTAGAGCTATTCCTATTGCAGATGCAAAACAGTTACAGCTACACACATGCATTGTACATGAAATCTTACCATTGAAAAGTAATTATTTTAGTAATTTATGTCATTTAGTCATTTCAGTTATTCCAAACCAAACAACAACAACAACAACAAATGAACCCACTGCTGATGAGTTGATTCTGATTCATAGCAACCCTATATACAGAGTAGAACTGCCCAATAGAGTTTCCAAGGAGTTCCTGGCAGATTTGCACCATCAATATTTTGGTTAGCAGCCATAATACTTAACCACTACCAACCGGGGTTTCCAGTTAACAGCTTTAATCAATAGCAATTAAAACCCATGTGAGACTAAGTGACAGCAAACCCTGTTGATAGAATACAAGACAGCAAACTAGATCAAGGGACACCGGGAAGAGCTCTGCTTATATGCGATATCAGCAGGAAGAAACTAAAGACCGAAATCTTTCTTTATTTTATCCCGAGCTGGTCCTAGAAAGGAGTACAGTGGGAAGAAGATTGTGCCAGGTAGGAGGTCCCACTAGAAATAAATCACATTAAGGCCTCTCAATAAGGGACAGGTGTCATTAGGCTATGTTCTTTTCTGACATAATAGTCAACTCAGAATTCCAAGGGGTTCATTTCAGTGATGGGTCTCTTCCTCCCTTTACTTACAGAGGAGGTCTCCAGTCCAGAAATTAAGGTGCTGAACAAGACAAAGGAGGCCGGTAACTGCACCCTGATGCTGTCCTGCACAGTGGAGAAGGGGGACCATGTGGTGTACAGCTGGCGCAATGAGCTGGATGCCCACCCACTGACACTGGCCAACAGCTCCCATCCCCTGTACGTCACTATTGGCCCTCAGAATGTCAGCAATGCATACATCTGCACTGTGAGTAACCCCATCAGCAACCGCTCCCAGATCTTCATCCCAGAGCTCAGCTGCAGGTCTAATCCTTCAGGTGAGTGCCCTGGAGGTGGCTAGTGTGCCACATGAGTGAGTGTGGACTAATTGTTCTGATGGTCACCTAGACCAATTGCTCTGCTTCCAAAGTCATGCCATTCATTTTGATAACAACTTAATCATTTTCTTTAAACCCCCCAAAACAAATGCACTGCTATTGACTTGACTCCAAGTCACAGCAAGCCTGTAGAACAGAAAAGAATCACTCCATAGAGTTTCCAAGGAGTGCCTGGTGGATTTGAACTGCTGACCTTTTGGTTAGCAGCCATAGCACTTAGCTGCTATACCAACAGGGTTGCCACCATTTTCTTTAGTTCATGAAAACTCCCAGGTGTGTTCAGTGAGTGCCTTCTCCTCGTAATGATGAAAAGCAAGCAAAAACAGTCACAGTCAAGCCAAGACCAACTCATGCTGGCCCTGTGTGTGAGAGTAGAACGGCACTCCAAGGAGTTTTCAATGGCTGGTTTTTAGAAGTAGGTTACCAGGCCTTTCTTTTGAGGTGGCTCTGGATGCACTCAAACTGCCAACCTTTCAGTTAGCTGCAAAACTCTTAACAGTTTGTGCCACCCGGGCACACCTTTATAACGACCAAGGTGGCACCATAATGCTCAGTTCCTCAACTAGGACGTCGGTAGGAAGTGATGGAGCCAGCCCTAGTCCAGGTCTCTGAGTTGTGATCCGGCCTCTCCCCCTCCTGCTTTGACTCCAACCTGCAAAGGAGACTGGCTGAGGGAGTGAAGGTGGCAGACCCTGACTCCCAAATCCATGTTCTGCTGGAGATGGGCCACTTCTGCACACTTTATCATACATTGTAAAGATGTGACACATTTAATCAATAACGAAAAGTAGCAAGTTATGAAGAACTATATTTTACATAAGGCACTGTGAATTTGTAGCAGGTCAGAGGGTCAAAGGTGTCAGAGAGAAGTGGAACTAAGACCTGAAAGTCTGGGAAATAGCAATGGTAAATCATATGATCCTTTATTGTTGGCAAAGCACTTTCAACTGCTTCATCTCTTTTAATCCTTTCAACAGACTTGCTAGATAGGTCTTTTATCAGCACCCTCACTTTTACAGATAAGGGCGTTAAAGCTCACCGCATTTAACTAGCCTCTTCAAGTTTCTTCATGTTGCAAATAAATAGTGAGTTAGCACCCTAAACCTAGATCTTCTGACTGCTTTTTCTCTAGAAAGAAAAATAGCATCACTATGCTACCAAAAGAAGAGACGGCAGATTCCAGTAAACCTGTCTAATCATTTGAGTTTGGAAACAGGTCAGAACACTGACCATTTCCACTAGCAGATCTGGTGTCTCTGCCTCAGGCAGGTTCAAGGACAGAAGAGGCCCGGGCCCTGCAAGACATTACTTAAATACAAAAGAAAGAAAAGGAAAACAAATCCAGTGCTAGTGGGTCAATTCTGACTCATAATGACCCTGTAGTACTGAGTAGAACTGTCCTCACAGGTTTCCTCAGCTGTAACCTTCACAGAAGCAAACTGACACATCTTTTCCCCTCAGAGTGACTGGTGGGTTTGAAATGCTCAACAGAAGTTATCAGCCGAGTGCTCAAACACCGTTCCGTGAGGGTTCCCTATGGCATTGTTTAGGCCCTAAGATTTTTCTCTCTACATCTGCTGAAAGATATAGGAGTCACTGCAAGGAGACTATTGTCCATCATAGGCTTGGTATCTATGTGAAGGAATTTACCAGATCACCAGAATGAGGGGGATGGGAAATCCAGCCAGATTATGTCCTTCAATATAGTACTCTCCCCAGACACAGATGCCCCAGAGTATTTCCAGATGTACATTTGTTGAACTTCTACTGTGTTCCAACTATGTTCCATCACTCTGCTAGAGGTTGCATACACAGACATAAGAAAGACATCAGTGTTACCCTGCAGGAGGGAGATAGTTCCATAATTTACATGTCAAAGAATTACCACGTGGTATAGTGTGATAAGCCAAGTGCCATGGAGTCGGATCTGACTCATGGCGACCCTAGGGGCCAGAGTAGAACTGACCCACAGAGTATTCAAGATAGGTACACAATAGAAGTACGTGAAAGGCAACAACAAAGAGGAAGGAATCATTAACACTTTGTCAGGGCATCAGAGGTAGCATCATAGAGGATATGACATCAATTGGGTTTTGAATAATAACTAGAAATTTCCCAAGCAGATAAAAGACAGATGTTCCAGGCAGAAGGTAATCAGATACAGTTGTTTCTTGTTCTGCATTATCCTGTAGGTGATGGGATCTCATGAAAAGTTTTAGGCAGAGAAGTAACACAGTCAGTTGTGTACTTCAGAGAGAAAATGTAATAGTGGGGGAATGGGCTGGGGCACAGAAGAGACAGAGAAGAGCCCAACTAGTCCAAGGGGGCCATTATTGCAGTAATCCATCAAGTAATGATGAGGCCTGAACCAAAGTTGCAAAGACTTTTTTTCATAGGGCACACAAAAGGAAATTCAAGGTTTGGGTGGGGTCTGAGGGTTTATTAGAGGTCACGTCACCATTTATAACCAGAGCAGTGTGTTGGCGAGACTGCTACAGTGAGGGCGTACATCTACATGGGGAAGTCAGTCATCTTCAAGAGATGTCTTCTGGTTGATGGGGTTTTCCACTTCACGGCTGGGGCAGGGTCAGAATGCTCACAAACCTGATACTGATTCAAAGTCTGGCACCATTCAAGCGTAAATTTTTACAGAGGTTACAGCTTCTGAAAAATCTTTAGATGTTTTTCACTTTTATGAATGAAAAGTTCAAAGAGGTTAATGACGTTACAAGACCAAATGCAATGTGACTTCAGTAGCCTTCTGGCTGGACTCACTTGAATGAAGCCACACAAGAAAATATTTGTTTCTCTCTGTTGTTCTTATTAATCTGTTCTGGGACATTCTTTTTCGTGGATTGATTTTTCACCTATTTCAGAGATGGTTTTGTCATTGTTGAGACTCCGTGTTACATTTCTTGACATGGTATGTTGCATCTTTGTTGTGCTTTATGGCTGCCTCTGTGATCTCCTTTAATAAACTGTCGATAAACCCAATTTTAATTACTACAAGTCTTGTCAACTTCCTTTCTATCTGGAAGGACTATAATGACTATTGTATACCCCTCTTCTTAATATGATGGCACCATAGTTTTCTTGATAATCACTGGATTATTTCTTTCAGCATTAAAGCTTTGATTGAGTTTGGGGCCTTCCCTAACTGAGTAGGATTCTGGATGATGTGTCCTTCTAAAATATAAAGTTAGTGATTTTGTTCTTCTAAGCCAAAGCCAAAAAATTCTTACAGTATTTCCTGTAGCTTTGGTTTGGTTTGTACAAAGTCTGAGTTTCTGTTTATCTGAGAATGTCTTAATTTCATTTTTGTATTTGAAAGATAGTTTGCAGGACATGTAATTCTTGGTTGGCAGTTCTTCTGTGTTGTGCCACTATCTCTGTGTCCGCATGGTTTCTGCTGAGAAATCTGATGAAAGCCTACAGGGTTTCCCTCTGAAGGTTAGCTTTGGTTTGAATCTTGCTGCTTTTAACAGTTTCTGCTTATGTTTCATTTTGTTAAGCTTGATTATAATATATCTTGGAGTCTTTCTTTTGAGATCTATATTGAGTGGCATTCAATATGCATCTTGGATATTTATATTCTCTTCCTTCATGATTTCTAGGAAGTTTTCTGTCAGCAGCTCAGCAACAGTACTCTTTGTGTTCTCAGGTGTCTCACCCCGTTCAGGGACTCCAAGTAATCGTAGGTTGTTCCTCTTAGTAAAGTCCCACATGCTTCTTCATTTTTCTTGTTTCTTTTTTCTGATTTCTCTTTATAGATGCTGGAGTCAGTAGCTCTGTCTTCCAAGTCAGAAAAATCTCTTTTCCATTTGCTCTAGTCTGTTTTCTCGGCTTTGAATTGAAGTTTCTATGCCTTTGATTTTGTTCTTGATCTGTTGGATTTCAGAGTTCTGGTGTTCCATCAGATCTAGCAGCTTGCTTAATTTTTCATTATACTCTGCTGCATTTTGTATAAGGTCTAGAAGGGCTCTGTATATAATCCTTTCGTATTCACCTTCTGATAATTTCAGAAAAGTTTCTTCATCTGGAAAGCTCCTTGGTTGTTTCATTTGGGGGCCTTCTGAAGCCATGGGTGATTTCCTGTTTACCATTTTCTCAAGGATCTGTTGCTGTTTGGGCTCCATGTGAGTCAATAAAGGCTGGGAGAGATACTGTCATGACGGACCGCAGATGTTTCTCTATCTGACCACTTCCCAAGTCAGTCAGGTTTTGCAGTGTTGAGGTCCTGCTTCCCAATCGGCAAAGTAAGCGCCTCTATATCCAACCCCAAATGACACAAACCAATTCAAAATACAGCAATGCTACTACTCTGTTGGTCTCTGCTGACAGGCCTCAGCTGTAGCTGACACTGTGTAAACTACTGCTTTTCTGGCAGAAAAGTGCTCTCCTGTGGGAAGGTGCTGGCTTCCAGGCTAAGAATTAGGTCCAGCTGGGGCCACCATATATAAGAAGGTGCCCTGCACAAGATTGCCACCACTTCAATACACAGTACCCTGTGGCAGAGGTGGAAAGAGGGACCAAAGGGATTGAGAAGCAGTGAGTCCTCAGCCTTTGTTGCCAGGCCCCAAACGTTGGTGACACTGTGTAAACTACTGCTTTTCTGTCAGAAGAGTGCTCTCCTGGGGCAGGCGCTGGCTCCCAGGCTAAGAATTAGGTCCAGCTAAAATCTCCATATTCAAGATGGCGTCCTGAACAAGGGTGCCACCACTTCTGTACAAGCTACACTATGGCAGAGGCAGAAAGACAGGCCCAAAGTGGTGAGATGCACAGAGTCCTAGGCCTGGCTCTCAAAATATGACAATTTCGCCTGCCTATCCCACCAACAGTATGTCTGAGACTAGCCACTAGGCAAGAATCAGCCTGCCAGAGAAAAAAAAGTCAAAATGGTGAGTTACCTTCAGTCCACAAGAGCCAGGACTAGCCAGGAGTGGGAGTCAGTGAAGGAGAGGAGGTTTTTCATTCAGTGATATGAAGTCCAAATTGACAGCCCTGTGCTGTGTCCTGCGGCTCACTAGGTTACCAGAAGGCTCTGTTTGATTACCAATTCAGGTTTTGGTTTCCAGAGGGATTTAGGGAGACATGTGCTTAGCCATCTTCTTGACTCCACACCTCCATATTTGTTTCTCCAACTTTTTTTTAAAAAAATAATTTGTAAATGATATACTTAAGGCTCTAGGTCGTATATTCATTCTATTCCAGTCAAAATTTCAGTATTTTGTGGTAAAAATACATTTTAATGTTTATTGTAATGAAGCACCTTCATTGCAATGTCTACCCTAGAATACCACAGAAGACTCTTACCAGGTCCTGTGCAGCAGTGTCAACACAGGTCAACACAGTGTGCCACTTGCTGCTGTCCTTAGCGATCATGATTTGTAATAGCTATGCCTCTGCTGAGATGCTTAATACATAATTTTAAATAATTCAACTAAAAGGGGATGCCCCTGGCAGCTTGTCTAAGAAGAAGGAATCTTTTTCAATTAGATTAGCAAAAAGCTGTCTCCACAAGCCCAAGTTAGCTCAGTGAAACAAAAGGCTTGACACCTGCCATTGAGATATAGAAATTCCTCTTTCTATCAAGGCCATTTAAGCTCCAAGAGGGAGTTCATCCATTGCTGTGGAGTCACCAGATATTCCATGACCATAGCCAGATCCCTTTCCATGCTGCTTCCAATGCAGCGAGCCTGATGAAATGGTGGAAGGACAGAACTTGAGCATATCTCATTGGTCAGAGCCTCATCACATGGCCACACCTGCTATCAGACTCTGAGAACTGTAGTCCTTGCTAGAACAGCTGGAGTCCTCAGTAGTGCAAAAATTAACATTCTTAGCTGCTAACCAAAAAGCTGGAGGTTCATATTAACCCAAAAGCACCTCGGAAGAAAAGCCTGGTGATTTACTTCCAAAGAATCAGCTATTGAAAACTCCACTGTAAGAACTGCTTGGCAGAGGAGGCTGACCTCCTGTAACTTTACAAGGCATAAGGAGAATCAAGATCAACAGCCCAAGGCTAATTCCTTTGCGGCAGAGGTCAGGCACAACTCCCTCACTCCAAAGATTTTACCAATTCGGACACCAGCCATCCCTCCCACAGCACTCTGCTTCTCTGCTGGATTCGATAATTTGTTGCAGTGGTGACACAGACTCAAACACTGTTCACCACTGTGGGGTTTACCATAGCATTAGCAGGTTATAATTCAGGAACTGAAATGACTCAGGACAGCCTCTCAGCCGTGCTACAGGCAGCCCTCTCTCTCTAGCTCATGGTTCCTTGGCCTCTCACCTGGACTTCTATCCTCTTCAAGCAGGTGTTACAAATCTCTAGCTTTACCAGTAAGTGCTTGGGTATACCTCACTCTTCCTGTAAGCGTCAATCTAAAGGTGCTTGGCTCTCTCCTTCTTTATGAACTATACAACTGTTATGTCAATCAACTAGGTCCTCTTCTGAGACTATGGTTCCAAATCTTTTAGTCCAGTAAACCAATCCTGTGTGTTGTTTGCGTAGGTCTAGGAAAGCCTCCTAACTGTGCCCCATGTGGTTTGTTATGTATGTGGATATATATACAGCACACACAAATGTGTATATACATATACCTACAGATACACCTACGCGTGCACATATGTTTGTGCACACGTGCATTCCTATGGGCGAAACATATATTCTTTTGATTGTTTTCGTTGTTGCAAAATTGTATATGTTATAGCATTTACCAAAAATGTTCCTTTCTCTCATGTAGTTCTTAGTACTAAAGATTAGTACTAAATATTGACCCCACTCAAGTTGTATTGACTTCACCCATGTTCAGGACTGCAGTCCAAATCTGCCAGGCACTCCTTGGAAACTCTGTGGGGCAGTTCTCTGTCCTGTAGGGTCACTATGAGTAGGAATCAACTCAGTGGCAGTGGGTTTTGTTTGTTTTTTGTTTTTTTATTCCTATCATCAAAAGTAACAAATGTCTACTGTCTAGAAAGTGATTCTCCCTCTCCCTTGCAGCCCTGGTGACCATCAAAGAGCTTTGCTTTCTTCTGTATGTATCTATTCTTGGCTTTTTACCACACTGGGACCATACAATAGTTGCCTTTTGTGATTCGTTTATTCCACTTAGCATAATGTCCTCTACTTTCATCTATGCCATAAAATGTTTTGCAGACTCCCCACTATTCTTTATAGGTGCATAGTATTCTACTGTATCTATGTACCACAATTTGTTTACCCATTCATCTGCTGATAGGCACTTAGGTTGCTTCTATCTGCTTGCTGTTATGAATGATGCGGCAATGAACACAGGTGTGCATGTGTCTTCCATGTTACTTTTCTCATACCTCTAGGATATACACCTGGGAGTTGGACTGCTGGACCATAAAGTATTTCTAGCTTTTTGAGAAAGTGCTATGCTGTTTTCCATAAAGTGCTATAATAAATAGCACTTTATAATCCCTCCAGAGTTCTAATCCCTCAACAACCTTGCCAGCCTTTGTTTTCTGATTTTTTGTTTTGCTTTACTCGTTGCCATTTTTGCAGTGGTGAGGTTGTATCTTGTTGTAATTTGGTCACTATGAGTCAGAATCAACTTGATGGCAATAAGTTTGTTTCTTTGGAATGGCTAATGATTCAGAACATCTATTCATGCACTTGCCGATCACCCAACTATCATCTTTCATAAAGTATCTGCCCATGTCTTTTGCCCATTTTTTTTGTTGGGTTGTATTTCTGGTTGTCGTTGAGTTGTTGGTGCTATCTGTACACTTTAGAGATAAGACTCTTATCAGATATGCATTTGCCAAAGATTTTTTCCCAGCCTGTAGGTTCTCTTTTTACTCTCTTGATAAATTATTTTTATGAGCGTAAGTATTTAATTTTTAGGAGGTCCCGGTTATCTAATTTATCTTCTGTTGTCTGTGCACTTGTAGTGTTACTTGATGCAAAAAATTACGTCCCTTAGTTTTGACCCTATGTTATCTTTCAGGAACTTTATAGTTTTAGCTTTAGCACTTAGGTCTTTGATCCATTTTGAGTTAGACTTTGTGCGTGGTGTGAGGTACAGATCCTAATTTATTTTTCTGCATGTGGCTATCCAGTTTTGCAAGCAACATTTGTTAAAGAGACTGTTGTTTCCCGTTGGATGGACTTTGACCCTTTCTTGAAGCTCAGCTACTCATATATGGATGGATTTATTTGGGGTTCTCAATGCTATTCCACTGGCCTATGTGTCTCTCATTAAACTGGTACCCAGCCGTTTTGATGACTTCGGCTATATAGTCAGTTTTGAGATAAGGAAGTGTGAGGCTTTGTACTTTGTTCATCTTTTCTTCTTCTTCAATATTGGTTTAGCTATTCAGGGCCTCCTTCCTTTCTGTAGAAAGTCGGGGATTTGTTTTTCCATTTCATTAAAGAATATTGTTGGGATTTGGATCAGGATTGCATTATATCTGTAGATCACTTTTGGTAGTATTGATATTTTCACAATTTTAAGTCTTCCAATCCAAGAGTATGTAATGTTTTTCCATTTCTGTAAATCTCTTTTAGTTTCTTGCAGTACTGTTTTATAATTTTCATTGTATAACTCTTACACATCTCTAGTTAGTTTTGTTCCTAGGTATTTTATCCTTTGGGGACTATTGTAAATGTTGCAGTTCTTTAATTTATTTTCATAGTCCCCCTTGTTAGTGTAGAGAAACCCTACCAGTGTTTGCATGTTGATCTTGTAGTTGCTCTTTGTTAAATCCTTCTATGGATTTAGTAACTTTCTTGTGAAGTCTCTGGTATTTTCTATGTATAGGATCATGTATCATCTGTAAATAAGGATAGTTTTACTTCTTCTTTTCTAATATAGAGACTCTTTATTTCCCTTTCTTACCTTACTGCTCTAGTTAAGACTTCCAGTACAATATTGAATAAGAGTGATGACAAAGGACATTCTAACCTCATTCTGTTCTCAAGGGGAATGACCTCAGTCTTCCCCCACTGAGAATGTTTGTTGCTTTTGTATATATTCTCTTACTTATGTTGAGGAATTTCCTTTCTATTCTTATTTTTCTGAGAGTTTTTATCAAGAAAATGTGTTGGATTTTATCAAATGCCTTTTCTGTATTCATTGAGATAATCAACTGATTCTTTCCTTTGTTTTATTTGTATGATGAATTACACTGGTTTTCTAATACTGAATCGTCTCATCACATTCCTGCTGTGAATCTCACTTGATCACGTTTTTTTGTTTTTTATATGCTGCTGAATTCTGTTGGCTACAGTTTTGTTGAGAATCTTTGTGTCTATATATATGAGAAATATTAGTCTATAATTTTCTTTTTTGTATGTTGTCTTTGCCTGATTTTTGGTATCAGCATTATACTAGCTTCCTTGAATGAATTACAGAGTATTCTTTCCTTTGCTATGTTTTGGAATAATTTGAGGAAATATCAATTCTTTCTGAATAGTAGAATTCTGTTAGTGAAGCCATCTGGACCAGGGCTTTTAGTTGTTGGAAATTTTTGTTTTATTTTTATGGCATCTTCAGTTTCTTCTTTTGTTATGAATATCTTCAGATTTTCTGCCTCCATCTGTATTAGTTTAGGCAGACAGTGTGTTTCCTGAAGTTTGTCCATTCCCCCTAGGTTTCCAAATTTGTTAGTGTACAGTATTTCATAATATTTAGTTGTGATCATTTTTAGCTCCATTGATTCTATTGTGATATTACTCAATTCATTTCTTATTTTGGACCTTGCATCTTCTCATTTTTTTTCCCCTACATCAGTTTGGCCAGTGGTTTCTCAATTTTATCAATCTTCCTAAGGAAACAACTTTTAATCATGTTGATGCCTTTGTTTTTTTGTTTTCTATTTCGTTGATATCGGCTCTAATCTTTTTAAGAAAATGTTTTGTTGTCTTGTAACTGAATCGACTCGATGGCAATGGCAATGGGTTAAGTGAAAGTTTACAATGCAAGTCAATTTGTCATACAAAAATTTAGACACACACTGCTATGTAACTCTAGCTGCTCTCCCAATCCAGTGACAGCACACTCCCCTTTCCACCCTAGGTTTCCCATGTTCATTCAACTAGCTCCTGTCCTTTTCTGCCTTCTATCTCTCCACCAGACAGGAGCTCTCTAGTTAGAAGCACATGTTTCAGCAGTATTGTTTTATATCTTATAGCCCAGTTCAATCTTTGTCTGAAGAGTTGGCTTCCGGAATGGTTTCAGTTCTGAGCTAGCAGAGATTCTGAGTGCCATGTCTTCTGGGGACCCTCCAGTCTGTTGGACCATCAACTCTAGTCTTTTTAATAGAGTTCAAGTTTTGCACTCCATTTTTCTTTCATTTCATCAGGGACTGTTTGTTGTGTTCCCTCTTAAGGCAGTCATTGGTGGTAGCTGGGCACCATCTAGCTTTTCTGGTCTCATGCTGATATAGTCTCTGGATTATGTGGCCCTTTCTGTCTCTTAGGCTCATATTTTCCTTACAACTTTGTTGTTCTTCATTCTTCTCTGCTACAGGTGTGTTGGGACCAGTTGATGCTCCTCAGATGCCTAGCCAACTTGCCAGTTTTTAAGATACAGATGCTACTCACCAAAGTGGGGTCATCTACTCTAATATTTAGTGTTTCCTTTCTTCTAGTTCGACAGCACTTGGCCACTTGGCTTTTTTCTTCCAGCGACTTTTGCTGCTTCTTTTCTATTTATTAGAGTTGTAAAGTATTAATTTTAGCCTTTTCTCTCTCTCTTTTATTTTTTTGAAGTGTGAATTTGTTGCTATAAATTTTCCTCTAAGCATGCTTTTGCTGTCGCAAAGGCTTTGTTGTGTTATGTTTTTAATCTCATTTGATTCTAAGACTTTTTTTATTTCATTTTTAGTGTCTTCTATTACCCACTAATTTTTAAATAAGTGATTTAAATAAGTTATTCAATTTTCATGTATTTAATTATTTTTGTCTTGTTCTGTATGTTATTGGTTTCTAGTTCTATAGCATTATGATCAGAGAAGATGTTTTGTATTATTTCAATGTTTTTTGATTCATTAAGTCTTGAATTGTAACCTAAAATAAGATATGTTCTGGAGAATAATCCATGAGATTTAGAGAAGAATGTATACTATGCAGCTATTTGATGGTATATGTTCACAAGGTCAAGTTGGTTGATTGTATTATCTAAATCTTCTATATCTATGTGGAGTTTCTGTATAGTTGTTCTGCCCGTCATTGAAGAAGGTGTGTTAAAGTCTCCTACTATTGTTATAGAACTCTCTGTTCTCTTTCAACTCTGTTAAAGTTTGTTTTCTGTATTTTGAAGCTCTGTCAATGGATGTGTAAATATTTATTATGGTTATGCCATCTTGTTGGATTGATCCTTTGATCATTATATAATGCCCTTCTTTTTCTCTTGTAATGGATTTTGACTTAAAGTCTGTATTACCAGAGATCATTATCATTAGTCCTGCTCTCTTTTCATTCTTGTTTGCTTGATTTATCTTTTTCTATCCTTTGACTTTTAACTTGTTTATATCTTTGTGGAAACCCTGCTGGCATAGTGGTTAAGTGCTACAGTTGCTAATCAGCAAGTCAGTAGTTCAGATATGCCAGGTGCTCCTTGGAAACTCCGCGGGGCAGCTTTACCTTGTCTATAGGGTCACTATGAGCCAGAATCTACCCAACAGCAATGGGTTAGGTTTTGCTTTATGTCTTTCTAAGGTGTACCTCTTGTAGGCAATATACTGACAGGTCTTTTTGGAAAAAAAAAAAAGTCTGCAACTCTTTGTCTCTGACTGGTATATTTAAAACATTTACATTCAGTGTGATTACTGACAGGTATTAATTTACTGCTTCCATTTTGTTATGCTTTTTTTGTTTTGTTTTACGGTGTTAATGATTGCTTTGTTCCAGTTAGTTTTCTCTTCTGAGTTGTGTTTGTTTATGGATTTCCTATTTGTATCATTCATTGTTGTTGATTTTGTGTTTACTAAGGATTTTGATTTTCTTCTTTATTTTCGTGAGTAGACTTATTAATTTTCTTTACAATTACTCTAAAATTTACCTTTATTTTCCTAAGTTTAAAACAGTCTGTTACAACTTAATGTTGCCTTGACTTGCTCTCCATATGGAAGTCCTATAGCTATATCATTTATTTCTCCTTTTTGTTTTGACGTTGTTGTCATTTTTGGATGAGATCTCTGATTCCCTGTTTTCAGTTTTATTTTACTTTTAAGAATTCTTTGTCCTTGTTGATAGCTGAGTGGTGTTGTCATGGGTCTTAATCTCAGGTTATTTTCTGACGTCATTGGGTCTCTGCTTGAAGGACTCTCTTTAATATTTCTTATAAGGTTGGTCTGATTTTTATAAATTTCTTAATTTATGTTTCTCTGGGAATGTTTTAGTTTTCCTACTGTATTTAAAAGACAATTTTGCTTTACTTATGATTCTTGGTCTGTAATTTTTTTCTCTTATGGTTTTATATATGTCGTCCCATTGCCTTCCAGCCTGCATGGTTTCTAATGCGAAATCAGTACTTAGTTTTATTGGTCTCCCTTTGTAAGTGATACTTGTTTTTCATGAGTTTCTGGGCGGGCAGGTTGGTGCAGGTACAGGCAGGCACAAGCCTCCAGGCACAGGTCTGAGGGTATGGGGATGCCATGGATTGTGTGGGTGAGGAGCATCTTCCCTCAGTCTCTGGAGTGGGTACCAAGGCACTCCCCACAGAATACAGTGGATGATCAGGATCCAACCCTGAGTAAAAGTCAGGAAGGGGTACTGTCCAGAGTTTAGTTGGGCAGAATATCTCTAGCCACTACTCCAAAGGTCATCTATTCGGCCAGTGTCACCAGTCCAAACGATCACAGACTACTGCTGGTAAGTAGTGCTGTTCCTATTTTCTTGCTTCTTCCCTGCTCTGTGGTCACCTGAATCCCTAGGGCTCTCACCCACCTTCTTGCACTTTCTCTCCTTAGATTCGGTTCATGTTCTGTTCATCTTGCTTTGCTTTGGGTCTGTCTACACAGCATTTTTGTCTCCTCCTGGGGATTCTGTCAAGTTGCCTTCCTGTGCTCTTCACCTGAGAATGCTGCTCACATTATCTCAAGGTGACCACGCTGTGCCAGGTCAGCTGGCAAGGAGCCTGTAGTCCATAAGACTCCTCATTCACTGTTTTCATTCACTTTGTCCTTCTCGTCGGTGTCTGTTCCAATTCTTCAGCCTTCTGTTTGCTGCTTTGGATTCTCCGACTGTTATCTCTATCTGACTCACTTGGTTTCTTGGTTCTTTGCTGCAGGGGGATAGTGGCATGTGTGACTAAGCCTGCATCTTTGGCTGTCTGACCAAGAAGATATCTTTTGAAGACAATTGACTTCTCTAAGTAGATTTCATCCTCACTCTGGAAGCCTTGTTGGCAGAACCGCATGAAAGGCAGGAAAGAGATCCGGTGCTCTTAGAGCCGTTACATTAGCATCTTTGTGTCTCAGGTTCTCTTTTATTTTCTCTTTTTATCTCCCTTAAAGAATTAACTTTGGGGACTTGAGGAGAGATAGAAGCTTTTGTATTTCTGTGGCAGCAGACTTCACAGTGACCAAAAAAAAAGAAAAAGCCTTCCAACGTCTTACTTGGAGGCATGACTATTTGCCAGTGTACCACGTGTAAGCCACAGGGCTAAGGACCACAGGGTGGACACTCATACAAACTACTCTTACTAAATGGCACAGGAGTTTGCAGCCAATCTGCTTAGCTACCACTATGAGGATCTAAGGGGAAATAATCCTAAACCTCTACTTTAAGAATGTTCATATAGGGCTTCTTTAGGAATGAAGGAAAATGGGGTCTATGGATCCCACAACAGCCTAAGCCTGATTTCTGAGTGTCACTTCACCATCTGTAGAGGCGCTGCTGTGTGACTGAGCAAAAAGTAGGAGAGTTGGAGTTTCCACCACAGGAAGTGGTGGTTTGAAAATGGGAACACAGGTGATGTTTTGACAGCACAGACACAGGCTTTCCCCCGGGTCCATTCTGATATTATAAAACATATGTAAAGTAGTTCACTGCTCCTTCCCTTCTATTCTTGCCTACATGCTGTTTGGGAAGTGATCCTACATTTCTTCTTGTATTTCTTATATTTGGCACTTGGATGAATCATTCAAAAGGGTACAGGACAATCTTCTCACACCTTCATTTGCTGTAGCCTCTAATTTAATTTAGCTCATCGAGTATATATTGAGTACTTTGCTGAACTATATGGTATCAGGTGGAATGGAGGATGTAAATAAAAATAAAGCACAAGACCTACATTTGGGGAATTAACATTCTAGCAGGTCTTCTACTTTGTTGCTGTTATTAACTGCCATCAAGTCAGCCTTTGACTCATGAAGGCCCCATGCACAATAGAATAAAATGCTGTTTGGTCCTGCATCATCTCCGTGACTGGTTGCATATGCCACCACTTGTGATCCATAGGATTTTCACTGGCTGATTTTCAGGAATAGATTGCCAGGCTTTCATTTTAGACCCATCTTTGTCTGGAAGCTCCATTGAAACCTGTTCAGCCTCACAGCAACACAATCCACCACTGACAGATAGGTAGTGAGTATACATGAGGTGTATTTGGCTGGGCACTGAACCTGGGACTCCTGCATGAAGGGCAAGAATTCTGCCACTGAACCACCAACACGTCATTCTATACATTAGCAGATGGGAAGACATTACTAAAGAAACTAGCAGAAGTCCTCTTAGAAGGGTACTGTATTTGTTAAGATTTACCAGTTGCTATCAAGTCATGATATCTGATGTGTGGCATCTCTGTGTGTCAGAGTAGAACTGTGCTCTATAAGATTTTCAATGGCTGCTTTTTCAAAGACAGATTGCCAACCTTTCTTTTCAAGGTGCCTGTGAATGGACTTGAACCAGCTAAGCACATTAACAGTTACACTACCGAGGGACTCCTTGTTTAGCACCCTAATAAATTCTAGAGCATAAAGAATCCAAGTGTGAGTTGGATGGTTCTTTATGAGAAAGAAGAAGACTTTACTTAGTCAGAAGCAGAATAAGAAAAAGAGCATCTGAGCCTGCCAAATGGTAGAAAGCTACCTAATAAGCTATGGAATTCATTCTCTGTAGCCCTTCAGATCTTTAATAGCATGCTTATAAGCCCACAAAGCTCTTGATGTAGGGTTTTCTGTGGAAACTGATGAAAAGATTGAACCCTCCACCCACAGACAGAAGAAGAGAGCTGCAGGAGCAAACACTTAGAAGACCACAAGGAAATTGCAGAATCACAGGTAGCTTGACCTAAACAAGCTGTACAAGTAGCATTTTGCTTACATTTATACAAATCCCTGGCGGGGTGGGGGGCATTGTTGTAGTCATCTAATGATGCTGTAACAGAAATACCACAAGTGGATGGCATTAAAATGAGAAATTTATTTTCTCCAGAAATATAGGCTAAAAGTCCAGATTCAGGGCATCCACTCCAGGGTAAGGCTTTCTCTGTTGGCTCTGGAGGAAGGTCCTTGTTGTCAGTCTCTCCCCAGACTAGGAGCATCTGAGGTGCAGGGATCCTAGTTCTAAAGAATGCACTCTGTTCCTGGCACTGCTTCTTGGTGGTGTGAGGTTGCCAAATCTCTGCATGTTTCTCTTTCCTTTATATCCCAAGAGAAGGCTTCAAGGGACAGTACAGTCTTGCACACTGAGTACTGCCTCACCAATACAACTGCCACCCATCGTTCCTCCTGACATCATAGAGGCAGGGCTCACAGCCTGGAGGAACTTCACACAATACCAGGAATCATGGCCTAGCCAAATTGCTACAAATTTAGGGGGGAACATGATTCAATCCAGGACAGCCATAGAGCCCCCTGACATTTAGTTTCCAAATAAGTATCATTATTAGAAAATAGCACCAAATGAAATAAGATCAAAATGCAAAAATTTTTGGAGCTACTATACAGCCATAGAAACTAAGTCACACACAAAGGATGAGACCAAAGCATGTCTGAACATCAGTGAAGGTACTCATCTAAATCATGATATCAAACTCATCTCCATATCCTTTCAATTGGCCAGCAAGGATTTACTGAGGACCTATTTATTATGTGCCAAGTACTGAGACAGCTACAAAAGAGCTTAAGAGATAGTCTCTGGGCTCCAAGATTCTGGTAGTTAGTTGGACAACTGAGGCCATAAGAAGGAGCTAACACTTACTGATCACCTGGTGACCTCCAGGACTACTCTTGACACTTCACATACGTTATCTCATTGGTTCATCAGAACAATGCCGTGTTGGATGGAGGGTGATAAAACATGGACTGGCAGGTCAGTGTTTTGACTCAACTGATCTCCTGGCTATCACAGTCTGCTACCGCTTTCCTTTTGAGCAACCCATTCAAAGAGGCTAAAATACAAACTAGATAACCTGGAATGCTCATCCTCACCCCACCGCTGCCACAGAATTTCTCTGTGACCCTCTGTACATTTTACTTCTCTAAGACTTAACTTCCTCAGCCTAAAATTAGTGATTGGGTAAGATGAGTGCTACAGTTAAAAATAAAAGCCTGTGGTTCTGTGATTTAAAAATCCTCTGCTCCTTGTGCCACCTATAGATTTATAACACTTTATGTACAAAGACAAGGATAAAAAGTATGTTTGTGATACATCTTTCAGGACCACAGCCATGTTGCTACTTGAAATTGCCTAGACTGGTAGGAGCTGGTCATTTATTTTTATTGTTTTCAAAAACAATTGTTTTCATAGTGATTTAGGTGAGAGTTTACAGAGCAAACTAGTTTCTTATTAAACAACTAATGTATTTATTGCTTTGTTATACTGGTTGCCAAACTCAGAACAACACCCTTAGGTTCCCCATTATGAGCTTTCCTGTCCCCTCCTACCTTTTTGGTCTTGCCCCTGAGCTGGTGTGCCCATTTAGTCTCATTTTGTTTTATGGCCCTGTCTAATCTTTGGCTGAAAAGATTTCTATACTGAGCTATAAGAGTATTGGGGGGCCATACTCTGGGGATTTCTGTAGTCTCTGTCAGACTAGTAAGTCTATTTTTGTCTTGTTTTATTTTGTGTACGTATGTGAGTTTGAATTTTGTTCTACATCTTTCTCTATGCCTGTCCGGGACCCTCTCTTGTGATCCCTGTCAGAGCTATTGTTAGTAGCGACATCCAGGCACTGTCAGTTGTGCTGGACTTAGACTGGTAGAGGCTGTGGGAGCTGTGATCCATTAGTCCTTGGACAAATCTTTCCTTTGTGTCTTGGGTTTTCTTCATTCTACCTTAAGGAGCTGATCGTTTCTGTCATGGGATAAGAGTAGCAGGCTGCTTTCATCCTCCTATTGTTAGTCACCATATGGACAGAGTAGAACTGCTCAATGGTGTTTTCCAAGCTGTGACCTTTTGGAAGCAGATTGCCAGACCATTCTTCTGAGGCAGCTTTGGTTGAGCTCAGATTGCCCACCTTTTGTCTCGTAGTCAAGCACTTAACTGTGTGCACCACCCTGGGACTCATTACATCCTCCCAAAGGAGAAGGCTGGAGACATTATGTCCTCTAAGCCTCAGTAATGTACCCTGGTCATGATTAGTTTACATGAGTCGGTGGGCAGCAGAACCAACAACAGACACCTGGGAACAAAGAAATGGTGACTGTGCTGAAGTATCGTTGCGATTCACGCAGTATACCACTTGCTGGTGTGAAATGTGACACCACTTACTGGTGTGAAACAGGACACCACTTACTGGTGTGATATATGTGAGGAGCCGAGGTTGAAAAAAGTCACACTGACAACAAACTCTTCATTTGCTGCGGGCAGAAAAGGGACAGTCTCCTGCGAGTAGAGGCTGACACCAGTTTGTTTAACCCGCCAGATTTTATTGAGCAAAGTAAACAAGTTTTCTGCTGGGAAAGTGAAAAAGGCATCTTATCAGTGTTCCTTACTCCAACAGAAGAAGCGGCAGTCCCAGGAAGGGGGATGAGAAAGTCCTTGAACTGTTCTAAGTGAGTGCTGTTTTAGCATGTAGTGTTTTTCAGTACACTGAGACAAACTTGTCTCGAGGGCTTTTGCCAGGCTTTTGCCATTCTCAACACAAGTCCCTGTCTTAACAAAGACCAGGTTAGGGTAAGCAGGATTTTACATTCTTTCCAAACACACACATCCCCACACTTGCATTGCTGATATAAGAGACTGACACATTTGTTCTTAAATTAGCTGTTGTTTCAGAAGACGCTAAAATATATATGATGGAAGGAGAAAGAGGAAATAGCCTCAAATAGTAAGTGGCAGGTAACAATTTGCTGGGTGAGCACCATGGACTGACAAAACCTAGAGACCAGGCTACTGGTTTGGTTGCTATCTCAATATTTGGGAGGTTCCTTCATGGGACCCTGGTTTTCGCAGTTTAAGCCCGGATTTAATCACTCTCTTACTTTCTCTCAGACACAAATACAAGTTTGCCCTCACATACACATGCTCACACTGCCACAGAGGGTTCTCAGTGAACCATTCAGAATGGAGCTGCTCAGCAGCAATTTCAACTTCAGCAGCGATTCCGTACTCAGATTTCACGCTCTATAGGGTCTTAACAGAACTCTGTTTAACCCCTTAGTTTTTTAATCAGATTACATAATTTTCTGCTGAAGTTGGTTTGGGGCAGGATTGTTGGCATTGTTGTTAGCAGCCATTGAATCTACCCGAAGTTGTGACAACCTATGCGCAAGAAGATCAAACCAAAGAGGTTTTCATTGGCTGATTTTGGGTAGTAGATCACCAGGCCGTTCTTTCTAGTCTAGTTTGGAAACCTGTTCAGCATCACAGCAATACATAAGCCTACGCTGACAGACGGATAGTGGCTGAGCTTGAATTGTGTTGGCTGGGTATTGAATCTGGGTCTCCTGCATGGACGGTAAGAGTTCTGCCACTGAACCACTACTGCTGCCCTGTCAGGGTGAGGATGTTTCATTTTTGAAAGCGAATCTATAATCAAAGAATTCAGAAAGTCAGTTTAGTTAAAATTTCTTTGTGTTTTAGTCGTCCAGTATTGCTGTAACATAAGTACCACAAGTGGATGGCTTTAATAAGCAGAAATTAATTTCTCACAGAAAAGCAGGCTGAAAGTCCAAATTCAGGGCATCCACTCTAGAGGAAGTCTTCCTCCATTGGCTCTGGAGGAAGGTCCTAGTTGTTCTCTCCCCGGACTGGTAGCTTGTGAGATGCAAGAATGCCAGTTCCCTTCCAAAGGATACACTTTGCTCCCTGCTCTGCTTTCTTGGTGACATGAAGTCCCCCAACTCTCTGCTTCCTTTCCTTTCTTTTATGTCCCAAGAGATTGCCTCAAGGCACAATACAATCTTACACATTGAGTCCTATCCCACCAACCCAACTGCCACCTGACCTCCATCATTAACATTATAGAAATGGGATTTACAACATACAGGAAGATCACACAAAACTCGGGATCACAACCTAACCAAATTGCTGTACATATTTTGTGGGGGGGACACAATTCAATCCATGACACTTGGAATGACTGATGTGTGAAAGGCCTAGGAAGGAAGACAGAGAGTCTTTTCAAACCCAGAAGGCAACTTATGGGTAGCTGTTAAGCTGAAGGCTGACTTGGATCCTGGTAGATGCCTTCTTTCAATTTATGGAGACTTCAGTCTGTATCCCTGATCAGCTCTGAAAAATCTCAATAATGCCTACAAGCATTTATTCCTTTGTAACCTACCCATTCCTTCCTTTCATTTTTTCAGCAGATTCATCACAGATTAAGCCACAAGCAGATGTATTCCACAACCGCTCTTATGAATTACCCTTACAAATGACTGGTAACACCTGGTACTGCACTGTTTGGAACCCAGTGCTATTACATTACTTAGAACCCTGGTGCCTCACACTGGCGCCTGCTATTTGTTACCTCGGTTAGCTTACCCCAAGCTCAGGAGCCTCTCAAAGTCTCCAGGAATTCTGTCTTCAGAACTCAGCCTTGCTTCTGCTCCTAGAGCAACCTGTAATGCTTCACGATCTCTGTGTCATGTTCCTTCCCCCATTGCATGGGAGTTATGAGAGTAGTTACCAAGCAGGATTGCTGTGAGGATTAAATATATCAGTACACACGACACATTCAGAAAAGTGCCTGGCCCACTATGAGTACCTAATGATTGTCTATTAGTATCTTTTGAGCTAAACACCTTGCTTGCTGGGGCAAAGGTCTCCTTCAGTGTTTCCAAATGCTAGGCCTTGTTCAGAAGGATGTGGTAAAGGAGAGAAAGGCATGCAAGCTGGATCTCTGACCTGGGACCTGGGTGACTGGTACTCTAGAGCTAATATTAAACATAATAATGATTGAGAGGAAAACGATCTGCTTTCCTTTAGGTTCAGGTCCGGTAGATTCAATACATTTATTTGCATGCCAGGACAATAATAGCAATATCATGTTCATTTTTAACAAAGAAAAGTAGGTCTTTCTTCCTCTTGCTGCCTCTTGAGATTGGTGTAGGGGGTGGGGAAAGCATATGAGTGATCATATCCTTTGTACCAAAGTGGATACAGAACACTAGAGATTTAAAACTAGACAACCTAGGCAGACAGATTGACTTACAAAAGATGGTAAGTTTAATTTTAAACCTGTGGGAGTAGAGGTGAAAATCCAACATCTGAACAGAAAAATTCTTACAGAATTTGGGAATATGAAATTCAAGTGTGTGGTACAAAAAAATTAAAATAAGAAAACAGACCTGAAAATCTTCAGTAGTTTAAAGCTGGTCTCTAAAACTATAAGAATGAATGTTTGTTACCCTGTGAAAGAGTGTAGAAGACCATGAGATTCAGTCTCCTCACTTCCATGTGGGATGTTTTTAATCTCTCAGTACTTTGAGATTGCCCAGATTTCCCTTTGACTTTTTTTTTTCCCCCAGAATCAAAACGATGGGAGCTGTATGTTTGGTTGCCCTTAGGGGTCATTGCTGGTGCCGCCACTCTCAGAGTGATAATACTACTGCTGAGAAGAAGAGGTAAGTGTCTGATAATGGAAATTCTTATCAGGCTTTCTGTGGTAAGCGGGGGACTTCTTTCCATAAGCACAGCCTTGTCTCACCACTTTGACTTTCTATATGGGGAATCTTTGTAAAAACACTAAACAAACACCTCCTGGGGTCCTGCTTGGTTCAGTGCAATTCAACATGCCCTCATCATCTATATTAAACTATCAGGATAAAAAGAGACAAGCCACAGGTGTCTAATGTGGAAAACAGACACACAAATGGTTTCAATTCAATATGGCTAGTGCGACAATAAAGAGAGCACTGA
Source organism: Heterohyrax brucei (assembly GCA_028571685.1). Classification (NCBI taxonomy): domain Eukaryota; kingdom Metazoa; phylum Chordata; class Mammalia; order Hyracoidea; family Procaviidae; genus Heterohyrax; species Heterohyrax brucei. The sequence goes on along the minus strand of CM053140.1, from coordinate 190,748,264 downwards.
TGGTGCAAGGGTTAAGAGCTCAGCTGCGACTTTACAAGCTGGCATTTTAAACCTACTCGGTGGCCCCAGAGAAGAAGGACCTCACAATCTGCTCCCCAAAAGGTGACAGCCTAGAAAATCCTATGGAGCAATTCTACTTCATCATACAGGGTCACTGTGCATTAGAATCAATTCCATAGTGCCTAAAACAACAAGCACTACAGTAGTAGTACCTACAGAATATTAAAGGGGTCCAAAGGAGAGGTACAACAGTATTCACTAGAAAGCAGAATTCAGAGCTGTCTTGTACTTCATTCCAGTGTAATCATAATGACTGAGTGATAACAGGACTTTACAATAAGATGATTTCACCCAGTGACTGAAATCTTTCTGTCACTTCTTCTTGTCCTTATAACATCCTTCTGTGAGAAGTAGGCTAATTGTTTTCATGTGACTTACCAAAGGGGAAACAGAGGCACAGAAAGAAAGACTAAGTGAGTCATGCAAAGTTACCCAGCTGGTTTGTTGGGGAACCAGAACTGTAACTAGTCTCCAATACCCTGTGCTCTTTCCACTGGGAAGACCCGTGGATCATCAGAAGACACAGAGAACATTCTTTACTAAGTATTTCAAGCAATTCTGACTCACTTTGGGAAAGTGTGTGATTAACAAGATTACTTAAAGTCAAACTGAATAGTATGAAAAATTCATCACACAGAATACAGTCCTACTCTGACCTCTAGGGTCACTTTGAGTTGACCCGACTGAACGGCAGTGGGTTGTTGGGGTAGAATATACTGAAACTGTTGAGAACAACTATTCCCCCAAACTGGTCTCCTAGAGGTATTATCTCCTGGCCTCTCTCTCAAGTTGTCATATGATTCAATATTGCAGGTTCTAGGGATCCTACCCCCTGGCTGGTCTTTCTATGACAAGGATACAACTTGATGATCATACCTCCAAGCTGATGGTTGATTTCATTCTTAATCAGATAAATGTTCTTCACCTGAAACCTTCTCACAAAAGTCCTTACCTCAGCACTCTGGCTTTGGTTTTGCTTATACCAAAAAAAAAAAAAAAAGTCTAGATCTTAGCATAGCCGCCTACTTTTTTCTCATTTCCTTCATCTAAGAGGTGTCTGGGGAGGATATGACAGGAGCGATTTAGGTAGAAATTATGATGAGAATCTAAGGAGATGGGCAGGAAAACCACAATTGACTTGGATTTTAAGGAAATGCTGAAATAGCAGAGATGAGAAAACTGAGGTCCATAGAGATTAACTCATTCACATTTACCTAGCTAGTGAAAATGCTGGGATCCCAACCCATACTCTTCCTTCAGTGGCATTCTGTTCAGCATATGGTTGTGTTCTGATGGGAACAGAGCTCCCCATCCCACCACAATCCTTACCATGTTCCCTTAACACGTACAAGGGCTGCCAATTAAGTTCAAAAACTTATCCTAGAAAAAGTGTTACATACCACATTGCTGACTATTATTATGGTTACCTTCGAAGTACTGCTCTTGGGAAGCTATGCACTGATGCCCAGGCTTAGTCCACCCTTCAAAGCAATTTTGGAACACTTATTCTGGAATGGCCATCAGAGCTGTTGTTGTATTATCCTTGATGTCCTGAATGTCATCTAAATATCTTCCTTTCACTATTTCATTGATCTTCGTGTAAGAAAAGAGTGACTGGGGACCAGATCAGGTGAGTAGGGAGGGTGTTCCTATTTGTTTACTGGTTAAAACCTGCTTCACAGACAGCTATACTATTAAGTTTGTGAACTTGCCACCATGCCACCGTGTACAATGGCCATTCCAGACAGAGTTCCAAAATTGCTCTGAAGGGTGGACTAGGCACTGGCATTGGTGCATATCTTTCCAAGGGATGTACTTTGAAGGTGAACATAATGATATTCAGCAATGAGGTATGTAGCACTTAGAACAATTAAGTTCATAGACTTAATTGTCAGACTTATATGCCCATCCTTGTCTCCAAACCAAGCAAACACATCACTGTCCAGTCACAGCGATGCTGTAAGACACAGAAGATCTGCCCCATAGAGTTTCCAAGGAATGGCTGGTGGATATCAACTGCTAACCTTTTGGTTAATGGCCAAACTCTTAACCATTATGCCACCAGGGCACAATTTTCTCTCCAGTCACCATTTATTCTGTGTAAACTAAGGACACAGAAAACTCTGCCTCAAACCTGTGCAAAATCTATACTTAGCCACTAGACAGTCCATCTGATTTTGCTCAAGAAATTCCATGTTTATCTCCAGAATGCTGCCTGACTCTGAAAGTTTTCAAACTGATGCTCAGGCAATTTATGTCCAGAAGAGTACCTTAACAAGAAGACAGGCTTTGGCATTAGACACACTTAGATTCACTGACATGCTGTATGACCAAACAAATTGCTTAATCTCTCAATTTGTTCTTCTGCAAAATGGGTATAATGCTATGTACTTCCTGGGATTATTGTAAGGATCAATGAGTCATACAAAGAAATTGCTGAGCAAAGTGACTTCCAAAGATAGGTAGGTGTATAGATTGATCCACAAATGATACAGGATAGATACATCAATCTATAGAAGACAGACATAGATGACAGATCAGTCAGTCTATAGATGATTGACAGACAAATAGCTGTATCTCTTAATTATGATCTTTGAGATTCCTGTTGCCGACCCCATCTCTCACCCTGCCCCACCCCCAGCTTCACTGGGAAGTTTCTGTCCCACTAACAGTGTATGCTATCACAAGGCAGGGCTCTTTATGACTGTTTGAAACCCAAAATATGGGCATGTGCCGCAAATTACTATTTATGCAGGGTGTCACATAAGGTATGTACACTTCTAGTAGGAAGCAAAGAAATTGTGAAATTTTTTCTTTGGGCCACAACACATCCCTCTGAACTCTAACAGACCTCCAAGAGTAGAATTAGTGGGATGACAGATGTCCATCAGGACTCAGAGGGTAGGTTGTTGGTGGGAGCAAAAAATCCAATATGCTACTTACCAAAATTCACCAGTACTCCGTGCTCACACCCTGCTGATTAATGAAAACACACTGTATCAACATAAAATTCAAAGCAGAAAATAATTGAGTCTACAGATTATTAATATAGGTGAGTTAAAACATCAGTGTTTAAGTTCTACAGGCAGCACCAGAGGCATCAGACAACAGTATAAAACCCAAAACCAAACAGCTTGCCATTCAATCTATTTCCGCAATAATGACCTTGTAAAACTGCCTCAGGATTTCCAGCACTGCGACCTTCACCAAAACAGGCTCCCATGTCATCCTCCCAAAGAACAGCTATGAGTTTGAACCACAGACCATGCAGTTAACACCCAAGTGCTTTAACCATTGCAGTATGTGGGCTTCCTCTCGGAACAATACCTAGGTTCAAAACAGCAGATTTAGGCATTTGAAGGCATGATAATATTAGAAAGAAAAATTTTATGCTTCAGGTGAGAGATGAAAAAGACATTAGACTGTCTATACTTCATTTTACAATTATTGGCAAGAGATGAGGTCCAATGAGAGGACACACTTTGTCCAATGCCACAGTTTTAATGAGAGCTAGAATATAGATGCTCTAAGGCTAAGATATTTTTTATTAGACCTGTAGGTAGGCAGTTCAAATCTACCAGATGCCCTGCAGAAGGATTTATAGCCTTGGAAACTCTATGGGGTATTTTTACTAGGTCCTGGAAGGTCCCTATGAGTTGTAATCAACTCAGTGACAATGGATTTGGGTTTTGGTTAAGCACTTTTGGACTTAGGGCAGAGTTAACCTGGCCTCTGAAAATTTCTCCTTACATTGGGAAGAAACATATGAGAATAAATTCTTTCAATCCAGTGGTATTTTTGAGAGGCAATGATCACCTTCGTTCTTTCCATTTGTATGACCATTTAGGACTGCCTCCTCAATTACAAGTTTGTTTGAGCTCACCAAAAAGACTGAAAGTCCTTGAGGACTAGGGTCTATTCTATAGTTTGTATGCCCTCTAAAGTATCTAGGACAGTGCTGGGCAGACGTTTCTAATGGTGCAAACACAGACTAACCAAAATGTTATATTTCAAAGGATTCTGTTTACAGCCCATCTGTTACTTCTAAAGGCCTCTGAACACCTGTGCTAACCCTGCCCTCCATTCTAAACATACATACACACACACACACACATGTTTATTCCTCATTGGAGCCAACCCTGAGCAAATAGGTCCCTCCATGCTTACAGCCCACACAAGAAAATAATATGCTTCCATTTCTCAAATTATTTTAGCTTTCCCAATGGCTGCCCATCATTGCATCTCTAAGAATCATACCCTTGTACAGCACATTTCACCATCTTCCCCATATGCAAATGAGACCTTTCCTGTTCAAACAAAAATATATTTCTACTAAGTGCTAGTCAGGAAACCCAGGTAGCATAGTGGTTGAGTGCTATGTCTGCTAATCAAAAGGTCAGCAGTTTGAATCCACCAGGCACTCCTTGGGAACTCTGTAGAGCAGTTCTATTCTACCCTACAGAGTCGCTGTGAGTCAGAGTCCATTGGACAGCAGTGTTTTTTTTTTGGCTAAGTGTAAAGGAAACCTGGTGGCATAGTAGTTAAAAGCTGTGTCTGCTAACCAAAAAGTTGGCAGTTCAAATCTACCAGGCACTCCTCAGAAACTCTACAGAGCAGTTCTACTCTATCCTACAAGGTTGCTATGAGTCAGGACCAACTTGACAGCAATGGTTTGGATTTTCTTAGGTAAGTGCCATTCAGAAAACCATGATGGTATGATGGCTAAAAGTTATGGCTGCTAACTAAAATGTCAGCAGTTCAAATCCACCAGATGCCCCTTAGAAACAAGAGGGCAGTTCTCTTCTATCCTACAGGATCACCATTGTTCAAGATCAACTTGTTGGCATTGGGTTTGGTTTGGTTTAAGTGCTAAGCAAGGAGCCCTGGTGGCACAGCGATTAAGCGTTCAGCCGTTAACAGAAAACTTTGCAGTTTGAACCCATCATCTCATTGCTGTTGTCAGTTTGATCCCATACAGGTCAATCTAAAAGAGCATAATGGTCAAGACAGACATGTTTTACTAATTTACACTATTGTTACAGGATCACTGTGAGTCAGAATCAACTCAGAGGCAGTGAAGGTTTTTTTTTTTTTTTGACATTGGTTTTGAGAAGACTTCAGAGAATATTTTTGGTTTAAGGTTTAAAGAGTCTGTTAGGGCAATGGTTTCAGGGGTTCATCCAGCCTTCATAGCTCTAGAAATGCTGGATTCCATGAGAATTTGAAATTCTATTCTTCAATTTCCCCCTTTTGATCTAGATTCTTCTGTATAGTCTTTGATCAATGTATATAGTAATGGTAGCTAGTTCTGCTTTCATAGCAGAAAGGGTTTTGTTCATGGAGGCAATTAGCCCCACATTCTCTTTCCTCTATTGCTGTAGGCAAAGAGATGCCAAATGTTGTACCTTGGACAGCCGCTTGCAAATTTTTAAGACCCCAAGCACTGAGGAGGTAGAACAGAAGCACTAAGTATAGGACAATTAACTGGGTGTCCCATGAAACCATGACTCTAAACCTCTAACCTAAGGAATCTAATCCAACAAGGTGTTTGGTTGTCCATAAGCAACCTCAATAGCCACTCTTTTTGTTGTTTTTGCCAATGTATCTGTCAGACAACCTTTGCCAATTAAACTTTTTACAAGTGTACAGCTTATTGACAGCAATTACATTAATCAGCTTTACAACCCTACCCTTCATCAGTGCGATTTTTCCATCACTGAAAACTGAAACAGTATTCTATAAACAGTAGTCTCCTTCCTCCCTTTCTCCTGCCCTGGTAATCACTAATAAACTTTACTTAATATCTCTTTATTTATATCATTTATTTATCTGTTTACATGATAGACATTTATTATCAACACCTTCGTTTGTTCTTGTCTTTTTACACACCCAACCCACTGCTGTCAAGTCAGGTCCAACTCATAGCAACCCTAGAGGTCAGAGTAGAACTGCCACATAGAGTTTGCAAGGAGCACCTGGAGGATTTGAACTGTCGACTTTTTGATTAGCAGACGTAGCACTTAACCTTCTGTGTCACCAGGTTTTCCATCTTTTTACATGAGTGAGGTTGTATAATAGTTATCTTTTTTGTTGATTGATTTATTCAGCATATCTTCATATATTGACAAATATTACTTCTATAGTTTAAAAAGAAAACTTCTTAAAACCTGGCTAAAAATTAAGATGTTCTGCAATGTATTAATTTCCAGAAACTATAGTCTGAGTAAAATGTTCTAATAGTGAGAATTAAAATGATAACATGGCTTAATTTTCCAAATAGTCTCAGTGGATCATCTCTTCTACATCTTCGTCACTCATGAAGTCCAGTAGAAACAGAAAGTGATAAAACTGTGCTACTTGCTGTAGAACACGAAAGAGGCAGAAGTAATTATCCTTGGCATCAAATAACTTACAGTGCTGTTAGGAGACAAAATATGAACACCAGCTAACAGAAATTAAAGCAATTGAATGAAACACCCATAAGAATAATATCCAACACATACTAGCATTTACTATGTGCCAAGTACTGATCTAAGCACTTTGTAAATAATGTCTAATTTAATCACCATAACAGCCAAATAACTATTTCAAATCCTATTTCACGGATAGTGAAGCGGGCTCAGAGGGATCAAGTAACAAACCCAGCATCACATGGCAGAGGTACCCAGTGGTTGGGACTTGGCACTTTGTCCCTATAAGCCCAAAGCAGCTGTTTTTGAGGAAGGTGGGCATACAAGGTGGGGTGGAGACTGGATAGGCCTGAGCAAGGGGTTCACTGTGGAGATCAGAGGGAAATAACTACTATCTTTTTCATTTTATCCTCCGCACTCCCCCCCCCCCCCCGACCAGGTAAAGCAGACCATGTCCAGCCAACCATGGAAACAAAAAGCCTTACTATCTACGACCAAGTCCAAAACTCACATGTAAGTCCTATAGCTTTCTTTGGGTATACGATCATGTTTCCCATAAGATTCCTGGCCAGTTCTCCTCAAACATCTCACATTCACACTCCTACAAGAGTTACAGAGCAAAGGAAAATACGGAAGCAAAAATCAGTAGTAAAGAATTCTCTAAAACATCACTATCAGATGAGACTACTTATTATTTGAAATAACAGAAAACAGTGTCTTAGTCATCTAGTACTGCTGTAACAGAAAGACTACAAGTAGATGGCTTTGCCAAGCCAGCCAAGGGCCATCGAGTCGGATCCGACTCATGACGACCTAGATGGCTTTAACAAACAGAATTTTATTTTCTTAAAACTCAGGAGTCTAGATATCCAAATTCAGAGCACTAGCTCTTGGGGAATGCTCTCTCTCTCTCTCTCTCTGTCAACTCTGGAGGAATGTCCCTTTCTCTTCAGTTTCTGCCTCCTGATTCCTTGAGCATCTCCGTGTATTTTGGCATCTGTCTTATCCCATCTCTCCTCTGCTTGTTTGTTTGTTGTGGTTGTTGTTAGGTAACACTGAGTCAATCCTGACTCATAGCAGCCCTATGACAAAACAAAACACTGCCTGGTCTGCACCATCATCACAAACATTGCAGGTTGGAGGCCATTGTTGCAGCTACTGTATCAGTTGATCTTATTGAGGGTCTTCCTCTTTTTCATTGACCTTCTACCTTACCAAGTTTGAGGGACTCTTCCAGGGATTAGTTCCTCCTTATAACACGTCTAAAGCACAGGAAATGAAATCTTGCTATCCTTGCTTCTAGGAGCATTCTGGCTGTGCTTCTTCCAAGACAGATTTGTTCATTCCTCTGGTAGTCTGTGGTTTTGCAGGGGTTTTCACCAACACCACAATTAAAAGGTGTCAATTCTTCTTTAGCCTTCCTTATTCATTGTCTAACTTTTGCACGCATACAAGGTGACTGAAAATACCATGGCTTGGGTTAGGTGCACCTTAGTCCTCAAGGTGACATCTTTGCTTGTCAACATTTTGATAAGGTCTTTTGTAGCAGATCTGCCCAATGCAATACATCGTTTGATTTCATGGCAGCTGCTTCCATGGGTATTGATCCATGTGGATCTAAGTAAAAATTTTATCCAAAACAGATCAGTTCAAGATATACCCTATGCTAGTCCTTACTCATTCACGTAACAAAGAAAACCTGTTCCTAAATGGGATTAATAATCACAGACATAGAGGTTAGGATTTATAACACATATTTTGAAGTGACATAATTTAATCCATAACACTAAGTAATCTTCTGGTCATCTAGTTCTTCATAGGAAAAAAATGAAGAAGCTAGAAATAGCATAATGTTAAGACTCCATCTCTGGAATCTGGGTATCTAGGTATCTCTTTTCTCCAGGGAGAAAGGTGCAGGCTTAAGGAGAATAAAGAAGCTTTGGAAAGGAGTGATGTGGTTGGTCTTATCTTTGTTTAAGGGCTTGCAAGATACTAGAGACAGAGAAAGATGATCTTGAGAATTCTGGTGAGAGTGGCTGAAGAGATGGAAGATGATTATGTAGACTGGAGATGGAGGAAAGCGAACAGTGGTGAAGTAATTGTGGGACTGAAAGGCTGAAACTGTAGAGAAGGATGAAAAAAGGGAGACATGACGAAACTGAGGAGCAGATATACTAGGAGTCGGAGAGAAACCCAAAAAACCAAACCCACTGCTGTTGAGTTGATTCTGACTCATGGTGACCCTATAGGGCAGAGTAGAACTGCTCCATAGATTTCATGGAGCACCTGGTGGATTCGAACTGTCTACCCTTTGGTTAGCAGCCATAGCACTTATCCACTACACCGTCAGGGTCAGAGAGAAGGAGACTTTAAAAGATATGGTTAAATACAGGGATATTGTAGTTTTTCAGACAGAAAGCAATTATAGGTATTCTGTAGACTAGAATCTGGCCATCCTGGGTGTAGGAGGCAAATTCTTAAGTAAATAATGAGAAGGTAAAGACAGCTTGGTGAGTGTCTTGAGAAATTGCCTCAGATAACAATAAATACATTCCTGATAACCAGAAGATGCTGTCCCCTTATGGCTGAAGGGATTATTACACAGCCCATGGTCCCAGTTAAGAAGCAAACTCAGTTTAAACATATAAAACACCCAGGAGTATACCTCTCCTGCTTAATGCATTTACGCATTTAGGTATCTAAGTTTGTTTTTACCGCAGTGCCTTCCCTGTCTACTCCATCTCGTGCTGCTAGCCCTCTCTTTATGACTGAAAAAAGCCAGCCAAGTGCCGTCGAAAAAAAAAGAAAAGAAAAAAACACACACACACCAAAAAAAAAAAAAAAAAAAACAATCCAATTGCTGTGGAGTCTATTCCAGTTCATAGCGACTCTATAACACACAGAACTACTTCACTGGATTTCCAAGGCACACTTGGCAGATTTGAAATGCTGACCTTTTTGTTAGCAGCTGTAGCACTTAACTACTACACCACCAGGGCTTCCTTCACTATGAAGTATAACATATACACAAAAAGGTACACTAAGTATAAATATCAGTTCCATGGATTATCTCAAAATGCACATCTTAGTATCTGGTAAATCAAGTCTTCCCCCCTTGCTTTTCTTTAAGAGTTTTTGCTGCTTGAGATTTTCGTATATATATGTTAGAATCAGCTTCTGAAGTTCTACAAAAAGAAAAGAATTATATTAGGATTGTGTTAAACTTGTAGATCTATTTGAAGAAAAATTACACCTTTCAGTATTGAGGAAACCCTACTTAGGGCTATGGCTGCTAACCAAATGCTTGGCAACTTCCATCAGGCACTTGTTGGAAATCCTGTGGTACAGTTCAACTCTGTCCTATAGGGTTGCTTTGAGCCAGAATGGACTTGTCTGCAGTGGGTTTGTTTTTTGGTTTGGTTCAGAATTGAACCTTTCAATACTACCCAGATAAAGGACAAAAGCATCGTCAGGGCCTCCAGAAGATGTCCTCATGCTACCTTCCAATCACCATTCACCCCTTCTTCCCTCCAAAAGATAATCACTATCCTGATTCATAGAAATATAGATAAGTTTTCCCCAGGACTTTGAACCACTAAGTTCCCAGGAAGATGCTAATGATGCTGGTTAGGGACCAGTTGTGAGAACCACTACTAGAGTGGTGTTTCTCAAAATTTATTAAACATGAGAATCACGTGGGACTTGTTAAAATGTTGATTCTGATTCGGTGTATCTGAGATAGAAATGCAAATTATCAGCAAGAATTTGACCCAGAATGAACCAGTTCAAAGCCCTAATTTTCCCCTTTATTAAACTTTGTTGAAGTGGACTCCTTTGGTATTTTTTTCTTGTGTATGGCTCCTTTTGCTCAAAATTACTTTTATGTAATTTGTAGCTGTCTTGAATTTAGATACAGTAAATTTGTTCTCCTTGCTTCATAGAATCTCAGTTATGAATATACCACAATTATTTAGTTGACTGTTGATGGGCATCTGGGTTATTTCCAGTTTGGAAATATTATGAAAATTGGAGCTATGAACATTTGTGTTCATGGCTGTTGATGATATGTATACATATTTTTATTGACTATATCCCCATAAATAGAATTGTTGACTCAAAGTATACATATCCTCAAATTACCTAGGCAAGACTGAACTCTTTCTCAAAGTGGTTGTACCAATTTACTATTCCATGAGCAATATGTGAGAGTTCCGATTGCTCCTCAAAATCGAGTGTTATCAATCTTTTTCATGTTAGCCATTCTATCAGATGTCTTATTATACTTTTATTTTGCATTCCAAAATTATTTAAAAAGTGTAACAGTGTTTCATATTTATTTGGTCATATTAATATCCCTCCTTTTTAAAGCACTCATTAAATCTCTTGCTCCTTTTTTCTTTGAGTCTCTGTTTTTTGTTTTTCAGTGGATCAGTAGAAGCTCTTTATATTGTCCTTAGGCAGGCTTTGGCAACTTTTTAGTGATACCCCTTGATAAAGAGATTCTTAATTTTAATGTAGAACAATTTATTAATTTCTTCTATTATAGTTAGTATTTATTTGTGTCCTATTTGATAGATCACTCTCTACCCCCATGTAATGAAGATACTCTTCTATTATCTTCTAAAAGCTGCTTGGTTTATCTGTCACATTTATATCTGTTGCATACCTGGAAGTGATTTTGGAGGTATAGGTGAGAGGAGTCAAGTTTCATTTTTTCCTATATGGATATCTTATTGACCATACACCAAAAAGATTGTCCTTTCACCACTGCAGTGCACTTTCATAATTTACACATGTGTGGATATATTTTGAGGTTTTATAGTCTACTTCACTGGTCTATGTGTTTATATTTCCACCATTATCATGCTGTCTTGACTATAACTTTATTATAAACATTAATATCTGATAAAGTGAGTCCACCTTTTTAAAGAAATCTTGGCTGTTATTTGTTGTGTTGTTATTAGGTGGTGTCAAGTCGGTTCCAACTCTTAGTGACCCTACGTACAACAGAACGAAATGCTTCCTGGTCCTGAGCCATGCCCACAATCTTTAGTATACTTGGGCCTATTGTTACAGCCACTGCATCAATCCGTCTCGTTAATGGTTTTCCTCTTTTTTGCTGATCCTCTACTTACCAATATGATACACTTCTCTAGGGACTGATCCCTCCCGACGTGTCCAAAATATGTGAAATGTAGTTTCACCATCCATGCTTCTAAGGAGCACTCTATACTTCTTCCAAGAAAAATCTGTTTGTTCTTTTAGCAGCCCATAATATATTAAATATTCTTCTCCAGCATCAGAATTTAAAGGCACCAATTCTTCTTTTGTCTTATTCATTGTCCTGCTTTCACATGCAGGTACCCCTTGGTCTTCAAGGTGACATCTTTGTTTTTCAACACTTTTAAAGAGATCTTTTGCAGCAGATTTGCCCAATGCAATGCGTCTTTTGATTTCTTGACTGCTGCTTCCATGGATGTTGATTGTGGATCCAAGTAAAATGAAATCCTTAACAACCTCAGTCTTTTCTCTGTTTATCATGAAGTTGCTTGCTGCTCCAACTGTGAAAATTTTTGTTTTCTTGGTGCTGAAGTATAATCCATACTGAGGCTGTGGTCTTTGCTCTCCATAAGTAAGTGTTTTAAGTCTTCACTTTCAGCAAGCAAGGTTGTGTCATCTATATAACACAGGTCGTTGATGAGTTTTCCTCCAATCATGATGCCCCATTCTTCTTCATATAGTCCAACTTTTTGGACTTATTGCTCAGCACACAGACTGAACAGGTATGGTGAAATGATACAACCCTGACACACACACATCTCCTGACTTTAAACCACACAGTGTTCCCTTGTTCTGTTCAAATGACTGCCTCTTTATACATGTACAGATTTCTTGTGAGCACAACTAAGTATTTTGGAATTCCCATTCTCCACAATGTTATCCATAATTTGGCATAATCTGCATATGAGTGCCTTTACATAATCAATAAAACACAGGTAAGCATCTTTCTAGCATTCTCTGCTTTCAGCCAAGATCCACCTGACATTAGTAATGATATCCCTGGTTCCATGTCCTCTTCTGAATCTGGCCCCAATTTCTGGTGGTTCCTGTTAATAAATTGCTGCAACCTTTTGAATGATCTTCAGCAAAATTTTACCTTTGTGTGATATTAATGATATTGTTCAGTAATTTCTACATTCAGTTGGATAACCTTTCTTGGGAATAGGCATAAATATGGATCTTTTCCAGTCGGTTGGCCTGGTAGCTGTCTTCCAAATTTCTTGGCATAGACAAGGGAGCACACTAGGGTCATATCCATTTGTTAAAACATCTTGATTGATGTTCCATAAATACCTGGAACCTTGCTTTTCACCAATGCCTTCAGCGCAACTTGGACTTCTTCCTTCAGTACCATCAGTTTCTATCATATACAACCTCTTGAAATGATTGAATGTCAACCAATTATTTCTGGTGTAATGACCTCTGTATTCTTTCCATCTTCTTTTGAAGCTTCCTGTGTCATTTAATATTTTCCTGACAGAATCTTTCACTATTGCAACTCAAGGCTTGACTTTCGTCTTCACTTCTTTCAGCTTGAGAAATGCTGAGTGTGTTCTTACTTACCGGCCATCTATCTCCAGCTCTTTACACAAGCCAGCCAGCCAGCCAAGCCAAGCCAAGTGCCGTCGAGTCGGATCCGCATGACACATGTCATTATAGTATTTCTCTTTGTCTTCTCAAGCCACCCTTTGAAACCTTCTGTTCAGTTTTTATACTTCATTTTTTTTTTCTTTTTGCTACTCAAGGGCAAGTTTCAGAGTCTCTTCTGATGTGCATTTTAGTTCTTTCTTTCTTCCCTGTCTTTTTAATGACCTCTTGCTTTATTCATGTATGATGTACTTCCACAAGTCATTTGGTCTTCAGTCAGTAGTGCTCAACATGTGAAATCTATGTATTTTTGAGATGGTCCCTAAATTCAGGGGGGATGCATTCAAGGTCATATTTTGGCTCCCATGAACTTGTCCTAATTTTCTTCAGTTTCACCTTGAGCTTGTAGACGAGTAATTGACAGTGTATATCATAGTTGGTGCCTTGCCTTGCTTTGACTGATGATATTGAGCTTTTCCAGCAAATTTTCATACATATTTTAGATTCAGTTTATCAAGGTCCACTCAAACAATCATGCAGAAACTTTAATGTGGCTAGCATTTGTTCCATAGATCAGTTTGAGGAGACCATACATCTGTACGGTCTTGAGTCTTTTAATGAAAAGAATTGGGCTAGTCCACAAATTTAATGGTTCTAAGGGCTACCTACCTCGTTGCTGAATGTCACTGTGGTCACCTTCAAAGTGCTCCCCTTGGGAAGCTATGCACTAATGCTAGTACCTAGTCCACCCTTCAGAGCAACTTTAGAACTCTTTCTGAAACAGCTCTTGTGCATGGTGGCAAGGTGGCGAGTTTGCGAACTTAACTGAATAGCTATCTGGGAGTTTTTAGCCAGTAAATAAATAACTATATTGGAACACCCTCCCTACTCACCTGATCTGGCCCCCAATGCCCTTTTTCTTTACACAAAGAGAAAGGAGATATTGAAAGGAAGACGTTTTGATGACATTCAGAACATCAAGGGCAATACGATGACAGCTCTAATGGCCATTCCAGAAAAAGAGTTCCAAAATTGCTTTGAAGGGTAAATTAGGCAGTGGCATCAGTGCATAGCTTCCCAAGGGGAGATTTTCAAAGATGACCATAGTGATATTCAGCAATGAGGTATGTAGCACTTTTTCTAGGATGAGGTTGTGAACTTAACTATCAGACCTCCTACACACTGAAGTATGAGAAGCCCATCCCTAAACACTCCCAGTTATGGAGAACTCGGTGCTTCCAAGCCAATTCACCCCACATTGGAGAATCTTTTACTATTAGAAAACCTTCATCACAGCAAATCAAAATATTACTCTAAACTTCTAATCTTAGTTTAAACCTGAACAGCTCCCAGAATAAATCTAACTTCCATTTTATGTGACAATCCTCAAATAGGTGAAGAGAAAGACCATGTCCTTCCTTGAGTCTTCTTTCCTACAGTAACCCTTTCTCGTTCCGTAAACAAAATTCTAAGTTATCTCTCCTATTGAAACACCCGTGCTGCAGTTTCAGGTTTCGCTTGAAGTGGAGATAACCATTATCTTGTATCAGTGTCCTCAAAGAGTGTTGGAATGATAATTCTGTAGCATAAAGTAAGTCATCTCCATCCTACAGGAGTGTGGTCTCAATGACTCAACACTGACTTTGTCCTGGTATTGTGGATTTGGATTCATTCAAAATCACATCAACAAATAACAACTAAAGTTTTTATGTGCCCAGTACATCACTGTGGAGAATGCAAAGAAATGTAGGCTATTTCTCGAGAAATTTACAGTCTGTTTGGAGAAACAACATAAAATATATTAAAGTGTTTTAAATACAAAGTATAATTAAGCACCATAATTTGCAAATTAGACTGTAATACACAGGAGTAGGTCATTGTGAGTTGCAGTAACCAAGGGATATAAAGTGACCACATGGTGTGTCCACTTTATGGCTCTATGTATCTGCAGGATGCCATCCTACTGACCTCTTACTAGAAGAGGGAGAAGAGGATAGGAGATTGTTAGCAGGATATGATATGTATAGAATGGAAAGGAAGAGTGTGCTGTCACCAGGCAAGGAGACCAGAGGGAATGGTGGGCACTCATATTTAACTTGGGTTGTGTACTACTTTCACTCTATCACAATAAAAATCAATAAATAAGTTAGAGTAATTAAAGAATAGGATGATGGAACTAATAACAAGCTGCTGTCATGTCAGTTCCAACTCATGGTGATACCATGTGTTTCAGAGTAAAACTACCTTCCACAGAGTGTTCATGGCTCTGACCTGTGGGATGCAGGTTTCCAGGCCTTCTTCAGAGGTGCCTCTCAGTGGGTTCAAATCAACCACCTTTTCTCTTAGTAGCTGAATGCTTTTTGTGCCACCCAGAGATGGGATGAAACCCGTCACTGTTAAGCTGATTCCAACTCGTAGCAACCCTGTAGGACAAAGTAGAACTGCCCCATATGGTTTCGGGGAACAGTTGGTGGATTCAAACTGCCAATGTTTTGACTAGTAGCCCAACATTTAACCAATGAACCACAGTACGTGAAATTTAAATTAGAAGACCTTGGTGGGAATCCTGGCTTTGATACACATCAGGACGGTTATTAACCTTTTTGAGATTTAGGTTCTTTGACTGCAAGATGTAGTAGTATTTAACATATAAAGTGGTTGTGAGGCAAATACAAAACCATGAGTGAAGAATTTGGTAAATATTAATACATGGATGTGTGTTATTACTCTATTCACTTCTTAGGCAGAAAAGAGATGCAACAAGAGACAGTGTTAAGTGAGGACTAGCAGGAACAGCAGGGCAGGAATGGAAGGACTGTGCCTGAGGCTGGTGACATCAGTGAGACATGCTTGATACTAGTAAGATGCCGCCCCCTTCTGCTGCCCTTGTAAGAACCATGCCAATTTCCATTCACTGAGAGGAAGTACTTTAAAACAGCTGGGAAACACTAAAAGTGAAAGAGGATACCTCAAGAGACTGTGAGTTCCAAGATGTCACTGGGAGAGTCTAAGGAAACACAGAAAATCGTGTTACAAGAATATTGGGGTGGAATCCCCATGTAGCAAGGAGGCTGGATCAAACGAATTAAAGGTTCTAACTCAAAGCTTCTTGAATCTATGATTCTCCCTGGATAGAGCTGGATGGGAAATAGTTCTCTTCGCTCTGATTTTCTGTGGTCTTTGCTTCTTTTGTAGCATGTTCAGAAGCAGTCTGACTCCCCGCCAGCTCAGGACCCCTGCACCACCATTTACGTTGCTGCCACAAAGCCTGTCTCAGAGCCTGTCCAGGTGAGGAATCTCTCAGCATCTCCTCTCTGTAGGGAAGGAATAGACAGAAGAGGGGAAAGGGAAGTATGACAGATTAAAGAGTCCCCATACGGAGAGGAAGGCCACAGCAAAAAGGCAGCAAGGGTCATCTGTGAGCTTGGTTGTAGTACTTCCCCTCAAATCTGTTCAAAGAAGTTATGGCTCACTTCATACTCCATTTTTAAGCAAATAATGTATGCTTTCTATTTATTGGTTGCCACCCATTCCCTCCCATGTAAACATGCTATACTAATTTTTTTACAGCATCTTGTAAAACACCAGGCATAGAGGTGCCTAAGGAATTACCTCACAGGGGCTGTTGGCAAAGAAGCACAGAAGGCACGCATGGCATTAAAAAAAATGTGGTACTTCTTAGTATTTCCGAGTTGTCCAGGAACCACCACAGAATCCCCCGGCGTATTTGTTGAAATTAAACATTCCTAGAACCTCCAACCCAGGCTACTGTTAAATCAGAATGTCTAGGGATAGTCCCTGGGTGGTGCAAACAGTTAAGCCCTTGGCTACTAACTGAAAGCTTGGTGATTCAAACCTACTCAGAGATACCACAGAAGAAAGGCAAGGCAATCTGCTGCTAAAAGGTCACAGTCCTGAAAATGCCATAGAGCAGTTCTACTCTGTACACATGAGATCATCAAGAGTCAGAATCAACTCAACAACAGCTGGTTCATTTTTTGGTTTAAGGGTAGTACCCAGGAACAAATTCATTAAAAAAAACAAATACCTGGTGATGCTGATGCACACCTAAAAATCACCTCATGAGTGTAGCAGTTCTCAACCCTAGCCTCATAAAAGAATCACCAGGGGAGCTTTGTGTCAAGGCCCCATCCAGTCCTATTTAAACAGGATGCTTTGAAGTGGATCTCTGTGTGAGTATTCAGCCAAGAAGAGAATAGGATATGCAACACAGAATTTTTATTCTGTGTCATAGCAAGATCAGCATGTACTAAATTTACTAAATCTTTCTTTTTCACTAAGTGGACAGAAATAAATTATAGGCTAGAAACATGGCTCCTGACTTTGATACTTCTGACATGTGCACATTAGGATGGTTCTTTTTATTTTTTCTTTCAGCACAGTTGGGCTGAATATAATGTTTTAGGAAAGAGTCCAGGATTTAAAGGCCACCAAGCTGCTTATCATCTACCTCTCTTCTTCAAAGCTCCTACTGTACACAGAAGCCAGATACACCTGTGCACTCTCTGTCTTCATCTCTTTTAGAAATTAAAAAAAAAAAGTTATTGTGCTTTAAGTGAAAGTTTGCAGCAGAAATTAATTAAACTAGTTAATTAAATATCTCAGTTAAAAATGTGTACACAAATTGTTTTGAGACATTAGTTGCAATTCCTGCCATGTGTCAGCACCCTCCTTCTTTCCTTTTACACCTCAGGTTTCCCATGTCCATTTTCTAGTTTCCCCATCCTTTCTTGCTTTCGTCTCGTTTATAGGCAGGTGTTGCCCATTTGGTCTTGTATACTTGACTGAAGTGATTCTCACATGCATTATTGCTCATTTGAAAGGCCTGTCTATTGTTTGACTGAAAGGTACACTCTGGGAGTGACGTCACTTCTGAGTTAGCAGGATGTGCGGGGCCATAGTCTCGGAGATTTTTTCAGTCTCTGTCATACCAGTAAATCTAGTCTTTTTTTGGATGTGTGAATGTGAGTTTTGTACTACATTTTTCTCCTGCTCTGTCCAGGACCTCCTATTGGGAGCCCTTCTAGAGAAGTCAGTGGATAGTAACTGGGCACCATCTAGTTTTTCTGGGCTGGTGGAGGCTGTGGTTCATGTGGTCCATTAGTCCTTAGGCCTAATATTTTCCTTGTGTTTTTTTGGTTTTGCCAACTATCCAGTGCTCTGAAGGTCCTAGGACCAACAGGTATGCTTAGATGGTCTTTTGCAAGGCTGTAAGACCCCAGATGCTACTCCCAAAAAAAGACATAGCACATTTTCTTTATGAACTATGTTATAGCAGTTGATGTACATGTTCCCCAATGCCATGGTCCCCAGCCCTCAGTCCCAGCAACCTTGTCCCTAGGAAGCTTCTATAAATTTGCCTTAGTCAAGCTTTGCTGACCTCCCCTCTCTGCCTCGATCTTGAGATTGATTCTCGTACATTGTCATGTTCAAGGGCAATTAAAACTACTACAAATACGGCTTCAAAAGCTTAAAAAAACCAATGCAGATTTTGACTGCAGCATATGCGTGGAAAGAAAACTGTTTATTTTGTTAGCAAAACTTGCTAAATTCTCCTGTACCCATCTTTTTTGAAAAAAATCTCCTCTCCCTCTGAGAGCTCTTTTCCCTCCTTCTCTCCCCTCCCACTCTGCTGCCTGTACCCCTTCTCCCTTCAGGTCTCACTACCCAGCCCAGTTACTGTTGAGTTGACTCTAGCTCCTGGTGGCCTTTTGTGTGAGAGTAGAACTGTCCTCCATAGGGCTTTCAGTGACTGATTTTTTGGAAGTAGGTATCCAGGCCTTTCTTCCAAGGGGCCTCTAGGGGGGCTTAAACTGCCAGCCTTTCAGTTAGCAGCCAAACATGTTAACATTCTGTGCTGCCCAGGGACTTCTCATGTTTCCTTAGCCCTTTCTAAAGTTCAGCAATTTAAAATTCTCCAGGCATCCCCAAGTTGGACCCTATGCCTGCTAGTAAAAAAAGAAATTATTTTCTTTACAAGGGAAGAGAAGAGGGCAAGGCAGGTGGCACTGAGTGTCACTTCTCAGATCGCTTTGGACACACCCTCCCATCTTCCTGATGGCATGTGAATGCTTAGAAGGCAGCCGTAACTCTTCTTGTGATGGAACAGGAAGCCTGGGGACCTGGCTTCCTGGCTTTCTGGCTTCCTGGCTTGGGGACTGTTCCAAGTGTGACAGTCCCTGAGCAAGTCCCTGCTCTATAGGATCTCTGAGGCCTTTTCATAAGAATTGCTGTTCCACTGGTAGCCTGTGAACCCAGTATCTGCTCCTTCCACTCATGGCCTTCTTCTGCTTTGCCACCAGGAAGCACACTCCATCACAGTCTATGCCAGTGTGACTCTTCCCGAGAGCTGACAGCCCAGACCTGGGGAAGGGACTTTCTGAAGAAATAAGGGAGAACCGCAGGCCCCAAGTTCCCTGTTGCACTTCATACATCTGCACCCTTCTCAGATTCAGTCCTTGTCAATGTTCCTTCTACATGCACCTGTGAAAAGAACACAGACGTGAGGCTTCCCGAGTGCAAAGCCTGCTCTGTGGCGGCACAGGCACGGAACAGAGTGACTTGCTGCAATTTTCCATCTCTGTGGTGTAGCAGATGACACGATTAGCATGAGTCTAGTGACACCAGACACCTGTGCATCTTGTTCTTTGCTGGGGTCGGAGAGTAAAAGTCAAAGACAGAAAGCCAGCACACAGGTGACCTGTCCCAGACAGCTAACCGCCAGCCATTGAACCTGAAAAAGTTTACATTTAGCTGCTGTGGTTTGTCCTGGAAGCTGACCCTGATCACCATGCACACCGGATCCAGGCGCTGGGCCTGCTTCTTACTCTGGATGGACAACGAAGGGCGAATTCTTTATTATGTGTAAAACACTCAGAGGTCACTGTGTGAAAGAAGCTAAAAGAAACAATATTTTATTTCAAAACTCAAAAGCTAAAAAGCCAATAAACGGACAGAAGGACTTTGAGGTCTCTGATCTTTGAATAATGGAATGACAACCATCTGACTTTCTTAAAAGTTATGATTCTGTGCAACTGGCATTCAGTTTTAAAGATATGTGGTTGAGTGTTTAGGGATGTATGCTCCAAGGGAGCTAGGGATCCTCAGAAGAATTTGTATCAGGGAGATTTTTCATTTCTGGAAACTGATTTTTAAATCCTAGTTCTCTGTTTATTCTCCTGAATAACAACTCTGGAGCCTCAGCAAAAATTCTCTCTCACCTGATTCTGAGCCCATTTTCAGATTCAAGATTACAGTGATACCAAGGGTCAGGGTGTGTTTCTGCCTAACTCTCTTCACACTAAGTCTGTCTTGAAATAGAAAATGAAGGTATTTTTGGCTTCAAATGATTGAGCTCTCAGTAACTTAGACTGCAGATGGGAGGTAGAAAGATCCTCTTTTGGCAAAGTCCTATTATTGTTTCTATTCTCTGCTCAAAGCCCCTGGTGTTACAGTGGTTGAGTGCTACATCTGCTAAGCAAATGGCGAACAGCTGAAGTCCACCAGGCACTCCTTGGAAACTCTATGGAGCAGTTCTACTCTGCTGTAGGGTTGCTAGGAGTTGCAATTGACTAGACAGTAGTGGGTTTGGGTTTTTTTGGTGTCTTCTTTGCTCAGACCCAGACCAAATCCATGCCATCAGTGGATCCTGACTCCCATTAATATAAGCTTCTATTTTTCTTGCAGGTTCTTGTATAAACTTATGAAGCACTTTAAGGAATAACCAACTATTTTACAGTTGTATAACAAGGGTCACCAATCTCCCAGCCTGAAACTCTGAGTTCCTGACTGCCTTTTGCCCTGCCTCCTCTATTCCATCAGTCTCCCTTCAGATCCTATTACTTGGTGCATCCTATTTTATAATACTGGCTTCTCTCCTAGGGTTCTTAGTTATAAGCAACAGAAATTGACCAAGCATATTGTTTTACAGGCATTCTACTTACAAGCTATTGATTGGCTCAAATAATTTCTAAGAGATTCTATGAAAGTACACCTAGAAAATGGGCAGGAAAGGAGATGCTAGGAAGCAGCTAGGACCACAGCCCCAGTTCACAAAGCCCATGCAGGGATGGCAATGGCTAGCACCACAGTTTCACTGTCACTGCCCAAACCCAGCACCAGAGGCTGGACGCCACTACTTCACTGCTTCCGCTGGGCTGGCAACTCTATACCTTAGTCACTCTTATACTATCTGCCACCAAAATGAGTTCTCCAGAGTCCCACCTCCAGCTTGTCATCTCTAGCTTCTGATTAAAAGCCTGAGAACAAATGGCCGATCCTAGGTCACATGTTCATGCCTACCTCCAAGAAAGGCTGGGAACCGAAAACTTGGCATTTTCTACTTTCACAGTGGTTGGGCTCTGCTTCACAGGATTTAGGGGGTTTCTGACCCGTCGAAAGGAGGTTCAAATGCAGACGCCTAAAAGAATAAAAGAAATGATGAATGTCTATCATACCACCCTTTTATAACCTCAGGCTCATTAGCTGTCTATTCTCAAAAACTGTAGAGCTACTCTCTGTCGTTGTGAATCCTGGTGACCAGCACTCACTCCTTCACTCCCGCTCAGATTGGTTCTAGCAGCTCTGTTTCCAGCGCTTGGATTTTTCCAGTGACTGATTTCTACCTGATGGAAGGGCAGAAACAAAGGGAGAAAGAAGAGACTTTCCACTAAAAATCCCCTAAATCCCTGAGCCCAAGTCTTGACCGGAGACAAAGGCTGTGTCCCAGAGAAAGCCTTTTGGCCCAGCTAGTCTCCCTTGAAAGTCTACTGATGTTCTGTCCTGTACCTCAAGGCCTCAGATTACAAGTGAGAAAGCAGGGAGCTTCTTCAGGTTATACACTTCTCCAGTTTTCTCCAAATTGCACTGTGGGGACTTGAAGCCTTCCTTCTCCTCAGGCTTAAATGTGAAATGAATACTGTAAAGTCTAGTTTCTCTGTGTTTCTTCCCTAACGTGTCTTTTTTTTTTTTTTTTTTTTTTTTTTTTGACCAAGCATAGTGAATTCTAGAGAACTCAGGAGGAACCAAGACCTATTCTTGGTTTAAGGGAACTAATGTTCTAAAATACTACTGGGTGTAGTCCCATGCCTCTTGAGGACACATAGCCCCGTCACTCACAGGGACATGATTGTTAAACAGTGCATTCACTATCAGAGAACCTGTGGAGTATAATTAATTAATTTTGCTAGTGAAGTTTGTGTGTCTACCTCCTGGAAATAAATAAAATACAGCCAATTCATCAAAGAAGTTGTACTTTTGCTTTGTGTTCCCTGTGGAAGTGTGGAAAGAAAGCTTGACTAGTTCCATGTCTTGTGTCTGTAGCTATAGTTATGACACAACAAAGGTGGACTGATTTGAGTTGATGAGGGAACTGGGAGAGCTTTCTAACAGAGCAGGCAAGAACTAGCTTTGTGCCCTCTTTGCCGAAGATCAGGGGCCAGCCTCTATGCAAAGAAGACAGCTATTTTTAAAGAATAGTTTAATTTTTTCACAGCCAAAAGAAACTCCTTTTTGGAATCTTCCCAGGCTCCCCTAGTGTAGAATAATTAGAGCAGTTTCTCCACAGCAGCAATATTGATGCTTTAGGCCAGATAGTTCTTTGTTGTGGGACCTGTTTTACCCAATCGGCGATGTTTGGTAGCATCCCAAGACACTACTAATTAAATGTCAGTAGCATATCCCCTGCTCCAGTCCAGACATTGTCAAATGTCCCCTGAAGCACAAATTCATCACTGATTGAGAACCACTGATCTAGACAAAACCTGGCCTCTTGATCAGCTTACACCAGACTAATTATACCTCTAATTCTGTGGAGCAGTTCTACTGTGTAACACAGAGGATTACCATGAGTTGGAGTTGACTCAGTGACAAAAGATTAAGCTTTAGTGCATGCCAAGAAGCAAATTTCTCAAAAACCATGTTTTGAAAGTGGCTACTCGGTCGCTTAAGCATAGTCCAACTCCTGCTAAAATTACCAAGCTTAAAGCTATGTGAGAATCCTTTGGGTGGCTTTCTAAAAACACTGATGTTTAGTTTCTGCCTGAACCCCAAATGAAATCCGAATTGAGATCTGTAGAACCACCAACCTAGAAGTCATACCATTATTTTGTGAGCAGTTCTGAAAAGCAGCCACAAGAGGGCGACGTAGCAATACAGTCACACCTCACTACAGCATCTCCACCCTTTGTTTGCAGCTAAAGAAAGTGACCTCAGTCGTAGACTCCCTGAAACTGGGAGTGGTTTCTGCCCAACTCCCCAACACTCACGAGCTAGAGGCCCAATGTGGAGTGATGACAGACTCTAATCAAGCCAGCCAGCCAAGTGCCGTCAAGTCGGATCCGAGCCACTAAGTTTTTCACAAAAGACTCCTAGTTCTACTCAGAGATTCACACAACCAAGTTACGTTCTTACATAACTATTAGAGCGTTAGAACTCATAATCCAGTGGGAAACCTAAAGAACAGATTTGGAATATTGCGAGAAAAAGGTGATTGCATGATTTACTGTTGAATCTAGGACCCGTTTTAAAATAAAAACCAAATATGTTGCCAACGAGCTGATTCCAGTTCATAATAACCAGAGAGAGCCAAGTAGAACTACCCCACAGAGTTTCCAAAGAGCAGCTATTAGACTGGAGTTGCTGACCTTTTGGTTAGCAGCTGCAGCTCTTAACCACTGTGCCACCTGGGGGTACAATTAATACTTACCTCAAGCCGACAGGTGGGCAAACCAGAATGTGTAGTTGTTTCTAGGCAGCTGGAGATGCGGACTCCAGGTTCTGCTTGCGTCTTTAAGAATAAGGGGCAAAATTCAGAAAATCGTTCCTCACCACCAAGAATTTATTAAGGAGACAGGTCTACAGACAGGAGCTGGAAGAGGTCGCCATACAGAGGTCGCCATACAGAGGCCACTGCCCAATATTTAAGGGATTTCAGCCTGGAAGGGAAAAATGATCTACAGTACAGGTGTGGGAAGGGAGGAGGGCACCCACAGACAGGTACGAGTTGGCCCCCAAAGTGAAGACTTCTGGGATTTGTAGTTTGTCTCTGATTCTCTGTTTCTGGTGTAGTCCCCTGGTCAAATCTAGGCTTTCGGTGTGTACCCCCAGAACTGGGTTTATGGAAAAACAACTCTTCAGGAATCTTACATAGTTACCTGATGGCTCATGTTAACTTCCCAGGATATGGTAAAAAAGAATAAGTGAATAAACCTTTGGTCTGTTATGTGATGGCCTATCTTAATGTCCCAGGATACGGTCAAAACTTCCGTCTGTCACTATCTGCTGAAAGGTTTCTGCACAAAATATATTCAAAGGGTCTGGGTTCTGGGCTGTTTTCCTTGCTTGGAAACAGAAATGCACAGAGGCCTGTCAGGTTCCCTGGTGTGTGGTTCATAGTCACCTATTGTCTCTAGCCAGCACATAGGAGGTACACCCAGCTTGTCCCCTGGTGACCTGGTGCTGCGGACTTTTTAAGGTTTGTGCCTGCACTTTTAAGAATAGAACAACAGGCACAGAAATTCTTTCCTCACCAGCCAAGGTTTATTAGGAGAAAAAAAGTCTGCAGATGGAGAGGGCCTGTAGGCAATCCAGCCTCCAAGGTGATGAACAAAGTCCCGTGGGAAGTATTTAAAGGTTTTGAGGAGGTATGGGAACCACGACCTAGGCATTTCATGGAGAAGAAAAAGGGAACTGCTGGCGGATTCTGGAACAGCTTCCACCATGAAGACTTCCGGGCTTCGTAAGTGGGCTTGGGTGACCTCGTCCTGATTGCAGTCTTCTGGCTCAACTGCGACCAGAACTGGTTTTTCTAGATTTTTTTTTTCTTCTGAAAAACCACTTTGAGGAACTTAACACAATCACTTGAAGGCTTATCGCACTGTCCCAGAATATGGTTAAAATTTTTGGCCTTTTATTCCTTCATCTCTGTTTGCCGAAGAGTTTCTGTGCATAAGGTCTGGTTCCAGGAAGTTTGAAAGAAATTGAAAGAAATTCAAAAGAGAGCTTCCAGAATTTCTGGCTTCTGTCTCAAATAGACTTCAGGAGTGAAAAGGTAAGGCATATTTCAGGTAAGAAGTTTGTTTATTTATTGATTGATTATGATTAACTGGAAGTTTACCATCCAAGTCAATTTGCTATATAAAACCCCATACCTGCCTCTGTGGAACTTTGTCTGCCCTCCTCATCCTGCCACAGCACTCTCTTCCTTTCCACTCTTGCATTATCTACTCAGCCTACACCAGTTCCCTCCTCTCCACCCTTTCCTGTCTCCTCTAGAAAGAAACCAGCAAGACAGCCTCATGTATATATATAGATAGATAGATAGATAGATAGATAGATAGATAGATAGATAGATAGATAGATAGATAGATAGATATACACACACATATACATACACATATAATATACATATGTATGTATATATATACACACACATATATATACACATACACATATACATATATATATATAAAACCATAAAGTACACACATCATCTGCATCACTCTGTGTCCCCAAGTTCAGCCCATTTTTGTCTGAAGTGCTGGCTTCCGTACTGGTTTCAGCTCTGGGCTAGCAGCAAGTCCAGGGGCCATGTTCTCAGGGGAATGTCCAGGTTGTTGGACCATCAAGTCTGGTCTTTTAAATAGAGTTCTAGATGTGCACTCCCCTTTTTCTCATGCTATGCCACGGACAGATTAGAAGTTTGTAATAGCAATGGATATGAAACACGGAATTTCCAAGGGGCAGTCAACGATGTCCACTGCAACTCAGAATAAAAAGTGTGTTGCTGGGTGCCATCCAGTCAGTTCCTACTCATAACTTTTTAAGATCTTTGCTTTCTAACCCTTTAAAGGGGTCTCTTGAAGCCAGTTTGCCCAGTGTAATACATCATTTGATTCCTTGACTCCTGCTTCTGTGTGCTTTGATGGTGGATCCAAGTAAAACGAAATCTTGGACAACTCCAATCTTTTCTACATTTATCGTGATGTTATTTATTTGTCCAGTTGTGAGGATTTTTGTTGTCTTTACGATGTCACGTAATCCATACTGAATTATGTAGTCTTTGATCTTAATAAGTGTTTCAAGTCCTTGCTTTCAATGTGTAAGGTTGTGTCATCGGCATAATGCAAGTTATTAGAATCTTCCTCCAACCCTGGTGCTATATTCTTCTTCATGTAGTCCAGTTTCTCAGATAATTTGCTTAAGATAGCAACTGAGCAAGTACAACAAAAGGATACAACCCTAAAGCGCTCCTTTCCTGATTTTAAATCACACAGTGTCTCCTAGCTCTGTTCAGATGAATGCCTCTTGATCCACACACAGGTTCCCCACGAGCACAGTTAACTGTTCTGGAATTTCCATTCTCTGTAATATTATCTATAATTCGTTACGATCCAAACAGTCTCATATTTTTGCTTAATCAATAAAACATAGGTAAACATCTTTCTGATATTCTGTGCTTTCAACCAAGGGCAACCTAACATCAGCAACGATAGCCCTTGTTCCACGTCTTCTTCTGAATCCAGCTTAAATTTCTGGGAGTTCCCTATTGATATACTACTGCAGTAGTTCGAGAATTGTCTTTAGCAAAAATTTCACTTTTGTTTGAGATTAATGGTATTGTCTAGTAATTTCCACATTCTACTGAACCACCTTTCTTTGAAATGGACACAAATATGGATACCTTTCAGTTAGTTGGCCAGGTAGCTGTCTTCCAAATTTCTTGGTATAGATGTGTGAACACCTCCCGCACTGCAGCTGTTTGTTGAAACATCTCAGTTGGTATTCCATCAATTCCTGGAGCCTTGTTTTTCATCAATGCCTTCAGTGCAGCTTGGACTTCTTCCTTCAATATTGCTAGTTCTTGATCATGTTCAATCTCCTGAAAAAATTATCAGCTAATGCTTTTTGATACAGTGACCATATATTGCTTCCATCTGCTTTTGATGCTTCCTCCATCATTTGGTGTTTTCCCCACGGAATCTTTCAGTATTGCAACTCAAGTCTTGAATTTTTTTCTTCAGTTCTGTCAGCTTGAGAAGTGCCAACATGCTTTTTCCTCCAGGTCTTTGTACATTTTGTTATAATACTTCACTTTTTCTTTACGAGCTGCTCTTTGAAATCTTCAGCTCTTTTCACCATTTCTTCCATTTGCTTTATCTTCTCTATTGTTTAAGAACAAGTTTTGAAGTCTCTTTTGACATTCATTTTGGACTTTACTTTCCCTCCTCTTGCTTTCTTCATGTACAGTGTTCTTAATGTCATCCCCCACCTTGTCTGGTCTTTGGTCACTAGTGTTCAGTGCATCAAATCTCTTCTTGAAATGTGTGCTTGAAATGGTCTCTAAACTTCAGATAGGTAATATTCCAGGTTGTATTTTGGCTCTTGTGGGCTTGTTTTAATTTTATTCCGCTTCAGCTTGTGCTTGCATATGAGCAACTGATATTTCACTTCTGGCCCTTTTCTGACTGATGGTACTGAATTATTGTGGATATAATTCAATTCATAACACTGTGTCTTTAAAGACTCTCTGAGACAGTTTAAAGAGGACTGATGCAGTATTATAGCAATTCTTTACTTCCAACCTTGGGAAAGAAGGAATCTCAGATATTTAGTCTTGGTAAATGGTACTCTTAACCTAAATAGAGATGAAGTCAACTAGAAAAATGAGGAATCAAAAGGGCCTGTATAAAGAAAGCAGTGAAGGGGAAATGAGGAAAGAGTAGAAGACTAAAACTGAGAATATATTTAAGAAATACCACCTTATACACTTAAGTAAGTCATAGGAATTTTAGAATTCTTTTATTCTAAGCCCCAGCCCAGCACAGGCATTCTTTTCATGTGGAGGCATAATGGCACTGCTGGCTTTTTCCCCACCCTGTCACTCCACCTCATGTGAGTTTCAGAGCAGGAACTGAGTAAGCTCAACTGAGCCTCTTCTGAATTCCTTTCTTTCAGAGCCAGCCTGTCTGCAGGATGCATAGATTCTTGTTTACTCATACTTGGTCAAAAAGATAGGCGGTATGCTTGTTGGGAAGTTTGAGGTTGCAGACTTATGATGATCTCTTCTTTCTTCCCTCTCGCTCTCTTCCTTCCCCTCTTTGTCCTTGTCACTATGATGATAAGCATAGTCAACACTCAGTAATGATAGCCAAGTGCCAGGCTTTGTCTTCGGTGCTAATTAAGCATTACTATCTTAAAGGCACACTTTCTTACCAGTTTTGCCGATAACGAACCTGACTCTTTTTCTCCATCTCTGTGATTCTCGTTTTCCTCAAAACTGACTATAAACTCAGGAGAAGAGAAGGAGGTCACATTTGTTAATGCCTGCCTAAAATCCTGTCACTTGCTGTAACTGCATGCTGGGCATCCGTCTGACTTCTTTCCACAGCACTTTGACGTGTTCCATTTTTCGACAGATCCAGGTGGAAAGTTGTGGAACATTGAAATCCTTCCTGCAACTTCCTTATCCCGATTCTTCTCTTTGAATTACCTCATTCCCCTGCCACACAATAGTTTTTCAAATATTTGGAAATAACTCTCATTTCTCATGGCTATGGGACCATAGACAAGTCATTTGATTTGTTTATGTCTTCATAAGTTAAAATGGGGTAGTGGGAACAATGGCTTGATGTAGTCAAGATATTCCATTTCTTTGGATTCTTTAAAAGTCATATTCTTTCTCTCTCAGTCAACTGGTTGCAGAAACTTCTCATCACAGGGATTCTGGGCCCCAGGGATTTGCTCTGCTCTTGGCTCTTTGGTCGTGAGGAGATCATCCTTTTATGCCTCTGGGTGGCTTTTTCTAGGCCTGTTGGAATGGCAAAACTGACCAGTCTTTTTGGTGGGCCACAATTATCATACTTGCATAATCCCACCCAAGTGATTGTGATAGGGTGAGAGTCAGAAGACCATGGCCAGAAAGTTCATGTGAAAGTGATTCACTGCACCACAGTCTCAAATCTTATCGGTTTTTATGTCTTTCCCGAAAGTTTGGAAGAATTTTTTCCTTAAATATTTAGAAGAGTTCAGTAGCAAAGCCTTTTGGGCCTGGGGTTTTCTTTGTGGCAAAGATGCTCAATAAAGTGTTTAATTTAGTAGATATTGAACTACTTATTCTGACTTTTCTGTTTCTTATAACATTGGTAAATTACATTTTTTGAAGATTTTTTTCAATTTCCTCCAAATTGTCAGACTTGATTGGTATTAAGTTTTGTCTAATTTTGGTACATGTTGCATGTGAGCTTGCAGACAATGTGGTTATCCATGTGCGGTGTCCTATGTATCAGTTAAGTTGGTTAATTATACTGAGATCTCTATTTTTAGTCATTTATCTACTTGTTTTATCAACAATTGAGAAAGGAATATGAATTTCTCTGATTATAATCTTGGAATTTTTCCTTTCAGTCTTGTCAAATTTTGGTTTACTTATTTTGAAGCTATAGTATTTGTTGCTTACCAATATAGGATGCTGCTCTCCTGGATTTACTCTTTTATTACTGTAAAACATCTCTTTAACTATTTGTAATGTTTCTCATCTTGAAGCCTACTTTAAATATAGTTGCTGAAAGTGTATGTATACCCGATTTCTTTTAGTTAATGTTTGTATGATATATTATTTTTAATCAATTTTATTGTCAATCTTTTTGTGACTTTGTATTTAAAATGTATTTTTTTTAAGTTAAATGTAGGTTGGGTTTGCTATTTATCCAATATGATAATCTTCTGGAATATAGTATTTCACAAATGTTGTCTTGACCTAGTTTTGAAGTCCTGGCTAAAGGTCAGTCAGTTACCCTCCTTGAGAAACTGATTAAATCCACCTTCCCAGCCACTTTCTTTATCTGTGTCTTACATTCCAGTGTATACTGCCCCTAATCACCCCAGGGCCAAACACCGAACAGCTAGTGGTAACCTCTATGCTCCTGAGCCTGTCTCCAGGACGCCTAGGTCTAGCTAGTCTCTCTTTGCTTGCCATATGTAAACTGTCTTCTATGACTCTAGCTTGCTGTTCACGTGCCCCTGGGTACAGCCCACTGTGTGGCCCCTCCTCTTATTTGGAGCTCATTTAGAGCTCATTTGAACATCTTTGTGTCACGGCCCACCATTTAACGAAATTATAGTGAAAATGAATATCATAAGATTATAAAACACCTTCATGTTTGACTTGGAGTGTTTAGTCTGCTACATTTAATGTGATTACTGATATATTTGGGTTTATAGCTACCATCTTATTATTTATTTTTGTTTGGACCTCCAGTTTATACTTTTTTCTTGCCTTCCTTGAGAAATTTTTATATTCTACTTGCCTTTCCTAACAAGTATTAACTTGTTGGTTATATACTCTGTTGTTAAACGTTTAGTGGCTTCCATAGAGATCAATCGTATTCACACTTATTACAGTCTAATATAAATTATTACTGTTACCATTTACTCAATACCTATAGACTTCCAGTTGCTGTGAAGTTGATTTTTGCCTCATAATGGTGACCCTGTGAGTGTCACAATAGAACTGTGCTTCCTAGTTTTCGATGGCTGAGTTTTGAGAAGTAGATCACGAGTCCTTCCTTCTAAGGTGCCTCTGGGTGAACTCAGCTTTCTGTCTTTCCATTAGCAGCTGAATATCTTAAACCATTTGCACCACGCAGGGACTCTGGAATCTTGGTAAATCCTTAAATTTCTTTTTTTCCTACCTTTTGCATTATTGCTATATTGCATTTTAATTTGACATAAATTTTAAGCTCTGACTGACATTGCAAGTGTTTTTTAGTCAATAGTCTTTCATGTTCACACATGTATTTACCCCTTCTGTAGTTTTCCTTTCCCTGGCCTATGTTTTCCTCTGGGATCATTTTCCTTCATACGCGAGAGCTACTTTTCCTTTTTCCTTTAAGGTACTATTGGAGATAATTTCTTTTAGTTTTTGTTTGCCTAGAAAAGTCCTTATTTTACTTTCACTCTGGAGAATATTTTCATTGGGCATAGATTTTAGATTGGCTTTTATTTTCTTTTAAATGTGATTATGATTCCATTATCCCATGACTTCCATCATTTATACTGAAAAGTCAATTAACCTTATTGCTGTTCCTTTAAAAGCAATGTATCTTTCTTTTTTCTGGCTGCTTTGAGTACTTTGTCTCTGCCTTTCAGGATTTCTACTACGATGTGCCCGTATGTGGTTTTCATTATACTTCATTGGACTTTTTCCAGCATCTTAAATTTGTGGGGTACTTTTCACTGGTGTTGGAAATTCTCAGTCATTATCTCTTCAAACATAGCTTATGTTACTTATGTTACCTTATGTTACCTTATGTTACTCTATGTCTCATTTTTCCTTATATGACTCCAATAATGCTTATGAGCATGTTCCACATGTCTTCCACAGCATGGGCTTTGTTTTGTTTTGTTTTTCCCTCTGATCTTTTTCTACTGTGGGCTTCAGTTTGAGTATTTGAGGGAGAGGTGTATTTTATACTGCCCTGTCTTTTAGTTCACTCATCTTATGTGTCCAAACTGCTATTAAACCTATCAAATGAATTTTTATTTCCAGATTTGTATTTTTTAGTTTGCATATGTCCATTTCATTTTTATAGGTTCCAATCCTCTGTTGAAATTCTGTTTTTTTGTTTGTGTACATCTTTTTACTCTGTTTTCTTTAAAGTATTAATGGAGCTATTTTAAAATCCTAATCAAATATATGGATAATCTGCTGTAGGTATGTTTCTAATGTCTCTTCTTTCTCTTGACTTTCTATTTTCTGTTTTACTTGTTTTAATTTATACATAATATATAAGAGAAATAAAGAAGCCTCAGATTACATTGTTTTTCACCAAGAGGGCTCCCCCATCGTTTTATGAAGCAGAGGATGAATGGCTGATCACTTTAGTACAATTAAAGGTTATGCTTGTCAGGTTGGTTGTAATTTATATAAGACTTACTCTACCTCTCCATCACAGTCCCTTGGGTGTGGCCCTCAAGGGTCTTTTATTAAGAGACTGTCAGACATCCATCTCCTCGGGTCTGAGAGACTGTATGAGATCTAGTTCTTCCATTCATTATTTCTTAGCCCAGCTCTCCAATCACCAACTGTACAAAGCTTTGAAATTTGGCAAATTAATTAAAGAATAGGCCACTGTTGGTAGTCTCTTTCACAGCACTACAGGACTGTGAAAAATTGTTTAAAAGATGACAGTCTGGCTCACCAACCTTCCGTACACTCCTAGAGCTTAGCAGATGCCCTACTGGGAAAAATCAGCTATATATTTATTACATCTTTATTTTCACAGTTTACTCTTGCTTATACAATCAATGAAATCTTTGCTTTCTCCCACATCCCCCTTGCCTAGACCAAACCCAGTATTCAGGTTATTTCTAGATTAGCAGATGTTTCCAGGAGTAGAAAGAGCTAGTGATTGTCATTTCACCTAAGAAAGTTCTGCCTCTGGAATTTTAGGTCATGTTGTCCACATGTTTCTGTATGTTGTCCACACTTCACGTCTCTATGATGGCTTTACAAGTCAGACTTTTGTAATTTCTTGGTCTTTTTATTTTCACAGCAGGAACAGTGACCTGTACTTCTTTTTAAAAAAAAATGTATGTGTGTTATTGTGCTTTAAGTGAAAGTTTACAATTGAAGTAAGTATGCCACACAGAAATTTATATTTGCATTGTTATGTGACCCTGGTTGCTCTAACCACACTGTGACAGCATACTCATCCTTTCTGCCCTGTATTTTCCATGTCCATTCAACCAGCTTCTGTCCCCCTCTGCCTTCTCATCTTGCCTCCAGATGGGAGCTGCCCTGACTCCGGTATCCACTTAAGCCAAAAAACACACTCTTTACCAGTATCAGATTATATCTTGAATTCCAGTCCAAGCTTTGTCTGAAGAGCTGGGCTAGCGGAGAGTCAGGGACCATGTCTTCCAGGGACCCTTCAGTTTCAGTGAGACCATCAAGTCATCTTTTTATCAGACGTCAAATTCTGCACCCTACTTTTCTCCTCCTATTCCAGGGACTCTTTTTTGTGCTCCCTGTCAGGGGAGTCACTGGTAGTAGCTGGGCGTCATCTAGTTCTTCTGGTCTCATGCTGATGTAGTCTCTGGTTTATGTAGGCCTTTCTATTGTTGGACTCGTATTTTCCTTATTTCTTTGGTGTTCTCCATTCTCCTTTGCTCCAGGTGTGTTGGGACTAACTGATAATTCTTAGGTTGCCACTTGCTAGCTTTTAAGACCCCACAGGCCACTCACCAAAGTGGGAATCAGAACATTCTCTCGCTAAATTTTGTTTTCCCAGTTGACCTAGATGTCCCCTGAAACCATAATTCCCAGACCCCTTCACCCTGCTGCTGTGTCCTTCAAAGGGTTTGGTTGCATTTAAGAAGCTTTTTAGTTGTTGCTTTAGTCCAGGCATGCTGAATTCCCCTGTGTTGTGCATTGTGCTTCCCTGAACTGAAAATAATTCTTGTCTACTATCTAATTAGTGATAACCCCCTCCTTAACTCCCCACCTGAATAACCATCAAAGAATATTTTCTTCTGTGCTTAAACTTTTTTTTGAGCTCTGATAATGGTGATCTCATATAATATTTGTCCTTTTATGACTAATTTCATTCAGCATAATACCTTCCAGATTCCACCATATTTTGAGGTTTTTTAGAAATTCAGCATTGTTGTTTACCATTTGTGTAGTACTCTGTTGTGTGACTATACCACAATTTGTATATCCATTCATCTGTTGATAGGCATCTAGGTTGTTTCCATCTTTTTGTTATCGTGAACAGCACTGCAATGAATGTTGGTACACATACGAGTTCTGACAATTAAGTCCACGAACTTAATTGTTGTGAGAGCTACATAGTTCATTTCTGAATATCACTACAACCACCTTCAAAGTACTCGTCTTGGGAAGTTATACATCAATGTCATGCCTAGTCCACCCTTCAAAGCAGTTTTGGAACTCTTTCTGGAATGCCCCTATGCACAGTGGCATGGTGGCAAGTTTGTGAACTTAATCGTATAATTGTCTGTGAGGGAGTTTTTAGTCAGTTAACAAATAACTGTGTTGGAACACCCGCCCTACTCACTTGATCTGGCCCCGAATGACTTTTTTCTTTACCCTAAGAGAAAGGAAATATTGAAAGGAAGATGTTTTGATGATGTTCAAGACATCAATGGTAATACAACAATAGCTCTGATGGCCATTCCAGAAAAAAAGTTCCAAAATTTCTTTGAAGGGTGGACTAGGCGGTGGCATCGGTGCATATCTCCCCAAGGGGAACACTTCTAAGGTCACCATAGTGATATTCAGCAATGAAGTGTGTATCACTTTTTCTACGATGAGTTTGCAAACTTAATTGGGAGTCCTCCTATATCTATTAGTGTGGCAGCTCTTATTTCCCTAGGGTGTATCCAAGGAGTTGAGTTGCTGGATCTTACGGTATTTCTATTTCTGGCTTTTTAAGGAAGTGCCAAATCTATTTTCAAAGTGGTTGTATCGCTTTACATTCCCACCAGCAGTATATAAATGTTCCAATCTCTACACAGCCTCTCCAACATTTATTATTTTGTGTTTTCTGGATTAATGCCAGCTTTCACGGTGGAAACCTTCATGGCACAGTGGTTAATTCCTATGGCTCTAACCAAAAGGTTGGCCGTTCAAACCCACCAGGCACTCCTTGGAAACTCTATGGAGGCAGTTTTACTCTCTGTAGGTCACTATGAGTCAGAATCAACTCAACAGCAGTGGGTTTGGTTCGGTTTTTGGTTTGTCAGGGTGAGATGATATCTCATCGCAGTTTTGATTTGCATTTCTTTAATGGCTAACAATTGTAAGCATTTCCTGCACATATCTGTTAGCCTCATGAGTGTCTTCTTTGGTGTTCATGTCCTTTGTTTTATTTTTTGAACTGAGTCGTCTTTTTGTTGTTGATGCTTTACAATACCTTGAAGATTTTAGAGATTAGATGCTGATTTGACTTGTCACATATAGAAATTTTTTCCAGTCTCTAGGTTGTCTTTTTATGTTTTTGGTAAAGTATTTGATTTTGGGGAGTTCCCAGTTATCTATTTTCTCTTCTGGAGTTTTGCATTGTTCATAATGTTTTGTATTCTGTTTATGCCATATATTGAATATATGACTCAAAATGCTAAGAAACAGCTCAAACATCCATTAATAATTGGACCATGAAATGTAAGAAGTATAAATTGGAAATCATCAAAAATGAAATGGAACACACAAACCTCAATATCCTGGGCATTATGGAGCTGAAATGGACTGGTATTGGCCATTTTGAATCACATAGTCTACTATGCCAGGAACAAAAACTTGAAGAGGAATGCTGTTGCATTCACCATCAAAAAGAATATTTCAAGAACTGTCCTGTAGTACAACGCTGTCAATGATAGGATAATATCCATACACCTACAAGGAAGGCCAGTTAATACAACTGTCAGTCAAATTTACACAACAATCACTAAGGTCAAAGAGGAAGAAACTGAAGATTTTTACCAGCTTTTGCGGTCCAAAATTGATCAAACATGCAATCAGGATGCATTGATAATTACTGGTGATTGGAACGCAAAAGTTGGAAATGAAGAAGAAGGATTGGTGGTTGGAAAATACAGCCTTGGTGATAGAAATGATGCCAGAGACCACATGATAGAATTTTGCAAGACCAACAACTTCTTCACTGCAAACCTTTTTTCACCAACACAAATGGTGACTGTATGCATGGACCTTACCAGATGTAATACACAGGAATCAAATCAACTACATCTGTGGAAAAAGATGTTGGAAAAGTTCCATATCAGTAGTCAGAACAAGACCAAATTCTGACTGTGACACAGGCCATCAACTGCTCATATACAAGCTCAAATTAAAACTGAAGAAAATAAGGACAAGTCCACAAAAGCCAAAGTATGACCTTGAGTGTATGCCACCTGAGTTTAGAGACCATCTCAAGAACAGATTTGATGTGTTGAACACTAATAACTAAAGACCAAAAGAGCTGTGGAATGACATCAACGACACCATCCGTGAAGAAAGCAAAAGGTCATTAAAAAGACAGGAAATAAAGAAAAGACCAAATTGGATGTCAGAAGAGACTGTGAAACTTGCTCTTAAACATCAAGCAGCTAAAGCAAAAGGAAGGAATGACAAAGTAAAAGAACTGAACAGAAGAGTCTAAAGGGCAGCTCGAGAAGACAAAATAAAGTATCATAAAGACATGTGCAAAGATCTGGAAATAGAAAACCAAAAGGGAAGAACACACTGCATTTCTTAAGCTGAAAGAATGGAAAAATTTCAGACTTCGAGTTGTAACAGTGAAGAATTCTATAGGGAAAATATTAAATGACTCAGGAAGCATCAAAAGAAGATGGAAGGAATACACAGAGTCATTATACCGCAAACAACTGGTCAGTGTTCATTCATTTCAAGAGACAGCACATGATCAGGAACTGATGGTACTAAAAGAAGAAGTCAAAGCTGTATTGAAGGCATTGGTGAAAAGCAAGCCTCCAGGAATTCATGGAATATCAATTGAGATATTTCAACAAACACATGTAGTGCTAGAAGTGTTCATGGTCTATGCCAACAAGTTTGGGGGACAGCTACCTGGCTGTTTTAGTCAGCTAATGCTGCTCTAATAGAAATACCACAGAGTGGATGGCTTTAACAAAGGAAAGTTTATTCTTATACACATTCTGTTTTAGTCAGCTAGTGCTGCTCTAACACTGGCTAACTGACTGAAGAAATCCATATTTATGTCCATTCCTAAGACAGGCAATCCAACAGAATGTGCAAATTACCAAACAATATTGTTAATATCACATGCAAGTAAAATTTTGTTTAAGATAATTCAAAAGTGACTGCCACAGTATATTGACAGGAAACTGCCAGAAATTCAAAGCAGATTCAGTAGAGGATGTGGACCAGGAGCATCATTGCTAATGTCAGATGGATCTTGGCTGAAAGCAAGGAATGTAAGAAAGGTGTTTACCTATATTTCATTGACTATGCAAAGGCTTTTGACTGTGTGGATCATAAAAATTATGGGTAACATTGTAGAGAATGGGAATTCCCTAGCACTAAATTGTGCTCATGAGGAATCCATACATGGATCAAGAGGTAGTCGTGTGAACAGAACAAGAGGACACTGCATGGTTTAAAGTCAGAAAAGGTGTGTGTCAGGACTGTATCCTTTCACAATACCTTTTCAGTCTGTATACTGAAGACATAATCTGAGAAGCTGGACTATGTGAAGAAGAACAAGGCTTCAGGATTGGAGGAAAATTCATTAATGACCTCCATTATGTAGATAATACAACCCTGCTTGATGGAAGTGAAGACGATTTGAAACACTTACTGAGAAAGATCAAAGACCACAGTCTTCAATACAGATTGCACCTCAACATCAGGAAAATAAATATTCTCACAACTGGAGCAATAAGCAACATCATGATAAATGGAGAAATAATTGAAGTTGTCAAGGATTTTATTTTACTTGGCTCCTCAATCCACAGAAGCAGCCATCAAGAAATCAAAAGATGCATTGTACTGGGAAAATCTGATGCAAAAGATCTCTTTAAAGTATTGAAAATTAAAGATGTCACCTTGAAGGCTAAGCTGTGCCTCACCTAAGCCATGGTATTTTCAGTCATATCATATGCATGCAAAAGCTGGACAATGAATAAGGAAAACAGAAAAAGAACTGATGCCTTTGAATTGTGGTGCTGAAGAAGGATATTGAACATACTGTGGACTGACAAAAGAACAAACAGATCTGTTCTGGAAGAGGTACAAACAGAGTGCTCCTTGGAAGCAAAGATGGCAAGACTGCGTTTTACATACTTTGGACATGTTGTCAGGAAGGATTAGTCCCTGAAGAAGTACATCAAGCTTGGTAGAGTGTAGGGTCAGTGAAAAAGAGGGAGACCCTCAACAAGATGGGCTGACACAGTGTCTG
This sequence comes from Heterohyrax brucei, assembly GCA_028571685.1. Taxonomy (NCBI): domain Eukaryota; kingdom Metazoa; phylum Chordata; class Mammalia; order Hyracoidea; family Procaviidae; genus Heterohyrax; species Heterohyrax brucei. The sequence goes on along the minus strand of CM053140.1, from coordinate 190,710,163 downwards.
CAACAATGGGCTTAAGCACAAAAACAATCGTGGGCATGGTGCAAGACCGGGCAGTGTTTCATTCTGTGATGCATAAGGTCACTATGAGTCAGAACCGACTCAACAACACCTAACAACAAGTGTTTCCCCTGTTCTTTCTACCATGGTCTTTATCATTTTAGATTTTAGTCTTTCATCCATTTTGAATTAGTTTCATCCATTTTTGAATTAGTGTGAAGTATGAGTTTTGTTTCAATTTTTTGCAGATGGATATCCAGTTATGCCTACACCATGTTAAAGAGACTATCTTTTCCCTGTTTAATGGTCTTTGGGCCTTTGTCAACTATCAGCTGCTCATAGGTGGATGATTTTCTGTCTGGATTTCCAGTTCTGATCCATTGGTCTTTGTATCTGTTGCTGTACCAGTACCAGGCTGTTTTGACTACCATGACAATGTTATTGGTTCTAAAATCAGGTAATGTGCCTTTTGGTCATATTATGTCCTTGTCTCAAAAGAGACTGGCTTAAAGTGCAACCTAATCTTAATAAATTTATTCCTGGTTTATTAACATACATGCTGCCTATCCTACCTCATTAAGCCATAAAGATAGGATTTACAGCACAGAGGAAAACAACATCAGATAACAAAATGATGGACAACCACATAATACTGAGAATCATGGCATAGCCAAGGTGATAAATATTTTGGGGGGACACATTTCAATCCATTATAGTAATCAGTGTCACTAAATTGTACAAGTAGAAATGTCAAATTAGTATGTTTTGCTGTGTATATTCTCAACAACACAATAAATAAAATAGAGGAGAAAAAAAGTAGCTAATAGACCAAATGATTTAAATATGCTCCTCAAAATCTGAAGGTATTTGTATCAGCTGCAGATTATTCTGTTTCACTAATTTCAGTCCTATTCTTACGTGTTTAGATGAGATTAGGTAGAAAAATGATGTAAACAATGGCTTTCACCTACTGATTTTTAAAGTATTATGATACTTATTCCTCTGAACTTAATTCAGGAAAATAACTGGGGGGGAGGGCAGGAGGTGTGGTAGGGCAGGGCAGGGTGGTAAAGTTTCATGAAAAATCCAGTAATAATAAATCATAAGAGAGCCAAAATTTTGTGCACCCCAATGAGGAACAAGTATCACTTCTGTGTAAATACAGTGGAGTTCTACTCTGACCTGTATGGTTGCTATGAGTCTGACCTGTCTTGACGACAGTGAGTTGAGTTGAGTTTATACATAGAGGCAAAGAAAGAACTCTCAGAAATTAAGCATAATTACCAAAATTTAAAACTCAAGCAAACAGCTAAAGAGCAGTATGATATGCCTCTCAAACATAGCTGAAAACATTCCACAGGACATGTAAAGGGTTTTCCAATAAGAGTCTCCTGTCTTTGAACTTGAATAGAACAGCTTGTGTAAATGATACAGTTTTAATTGCTTCCTTATTTTGGAGTACATTTGACGGCATCATGCACAGAAAAGAAGTTCAGGTAAATGGCCACTGCAGCATCTTCCAAATGGAGCCAAAAATAATCAGTTACCGTAGCCCGATACTTTTCACTATTGGCAGTTACAGCTTCTCCTCGTTCATCTTGGAAAGATAAGGGCCAATGATTCTGCTGGACTAAAATCCAAACCATATAGTAACTTTTGGGGTATGACATGGACATTCTTAATCTTCATTGGATTCTCATGGCTCTACATGCAACAGTTTTCTTTCTTAACAAAACCATTCATCTAAAAGTAGACTTTGTTGCTGAAGATGATTTTTTTGCCAAAAAAAGGGGTCAACTTCCAATTGCTCCAGAGCCCAGTCAACAAATGTACAGCACAATCTATGGTCATTTGGACTTCAGTTCTTTAGTTAAAACAATTTGGTAGAGTAAAGCTTCAAGTCCAGATGTAAAATCCACCAAATTATGGTCAACAAAAGGCCCAGTTCTTACACTTTAGGAGAAATTGATTGAGATGGGTTCTTGCATACACTCTGACAAACAGTGGCACTATTTTCATTGGACTATGAGGTTCTCTGACACACAGGCATTGTCTGATTGGGAACAGACCCGGTTGTCTCAAATTTTTTGATTAAACATCGCATTGTTCTCTCAGTGGGACTATTATGCACATCATTAATTATACCTAACACAGGGAATGTTTGGCAAATGGAACACCCATTTTGAAAGTAAACTTGAATAATTTCTACACGTTGTGGAATCATGTAACTTTTCATGGCCATTTGTCAAGACTAATTTTAAAAAATGGTAAATATGGCCAATATAGCTTCATAAATATGGGCTCCTTCAGCTGTCAAAAATAGGACATGCTTACTGGAAGACCCTTTTATAAGAAATTTTACCAGAACATGAAACATAAAGAGAAAAATGGAGTTGCAGTATAGAAGATAGCTTCATGTATTCTAATAGAGATTTCAGAAAGGCCAAACAGACAGCCTGAAAACCAAGCAACAGTCAAGGAAGTAGGAGAAAATTTCCTTTGCTAAAAAAATGCTTGAACCATCAGATTGAAAAAACAATCAGATGCCTGTCAGGAATATGTAAAGAAAACATACCTGGACACATCCTGGTGAAAGCTAGAACTCTACGGATGGAAATAAAAAAACAAACAAACCCTAAATGTTTCCAGATGGTACAATTAAAGAACAAAAATCAAAAACAGCATATAATTTGTTTGCAAACCCAAATGCTAGAAAACAACATGTAGCTCATATCTAGCAAGTTACTATTTACCTGAGTAAAATGGAGATACTTTTAGCTATTTACAGTCTTAGAATGTATACTATTCAAGTACACTTAAAAATTTACTCAAAGGTACTCTCTAACAAAATAAGAAATAAATTAAAGATTTCCAAAACAAGGAGGAAGTTATGGAACTCAAGATAAATTGGTGAATGTCTTAGGCTGGGTTCTCTAAAGAAGGAAAACCCATAAAACATACAATATAGAGAGAGATTTATATCAAGGAAATGGTTCACCCCATTGTAGAGGCTGAACTATCCCAAGACTTTGGATCAAGATAGAGGTTTTTCCTGATTCATATAGCTACAGGAGCTGTTGAACCCAAGATTGGCAAGTGGGAGAGCAGGGCTTTTGCTCACAGGCTGTAAAGATCTGCAGATCCCAAGACTAGCAGGCAAGATGCAGGCAAAGTGCTAGTTCAAGTCCTAATAACCAGAGATCAGACACACAGAAGCCAGCTGTAGGATACAGAGCAGACAAAAGCCAGAATATTTGCATATATTCCATTGCAGTCCCCATGCTCAAGGAAACTCGCCTTCAACTAACTGGCTACTAACAGCAGATCCCATCATAAGGGTGATCATGTGTCAGATCTCAACAGGGAAGTGATCACAACAGTATACAACTGGCAAAACCCTGAGAATCACGGCCCCGCCAAGCTGACATACTCTTTTAACCATCACTGCAAGCAATCAATACTAAGTTCCAAAAATTGTTGACAGTGGCAATATTGATATAGTTCATTCCTAGGAGATTCTTATAACTGAAGATGATGGAAAAAAATAGTGAGTAAATAAAATTCCAGTCTATTATAACTAAATGAAAGGATGGACAGAAATAAACGTATGTGAAATATTTCATCTTGTTAGGAATTAGGGAAGCCAATACTAAGGAATCCTTATTACTGATATGAAAATATAGATTTGTATATGTTTCTTAATACAGTGTGTAATCATTAACAGAGCAGATTAATTTCAATACTGAACCCCTGTCAGGGCATTATGACGTATTGGCAGTGAGAGAAAGAACTTGGAAGTAGAAAAATAGTCTTTTGACTAACTGGCTCATAGATGTGATAACTGCTAACTCCACCAGAAAGAAATTAGCAAAAAAGTCACTTCAGTGAGCTGAACAGAAGACCCCATAAAGAAAATGTTAAGTGGTCGGGTGAATTAGGAAAAAGGGACAAATTCAGCTTGTATGCAAGCAACTTTTGCTTCACAATTGTGAATGCTACATTGTTAGGTGCATCAGGTTACGTAATCACTAGCTCTTTTAAGCAGATTGAGTGTACCTTTTATCACCATGCATTTTCTCACCCAACCACACACACATTTTCATAGGAATTTCAGAAAGTCCAAATAGAGAGGCTAGAGAAGTAGCAATAATCAAGAATCAATAAAAGCAATACAAGTAATCACTGTGCACTCTCTGACCCAAACCACACACTTCTATGTGCTTATTGCACAAAGCATACATAAGAAGGATGAAAGCAGGATTTAGGAATTATGCTGAGACTTCAGAGCACCAAGATAAATTCCAAATGTGTTCTCTACTTGATAAAAGTTTGAGGCTTTTTCTAGTGGAAACTACCTCTCTCATAGTCATGTGGTGGAAATGATAACAACTGCTGAACTTGCCCTAGGAAAATAAGTGATGGAAGAGGTCATTTGTCAGATGGAAGATGATACACCATTCACCATTTTCCAATGAGAGGTGAAACCAGTATTAAAAGACCTAACCCTATACTGGGAATATGACATTTGGGATACACAGTCAAATCTGCATACTTTACATAAAAATTGAACCATTTGGTGTAAATCAAATTTCAGATACCCATGTTTGCCCAGCACTCAAGGGAAGAGGCATAGAAGAAACCAAATGCTCTCTGCTTAAATAAGCATATGCATATGTTTAGATGTACGTATACACTGTGAGCAAAGAATAGTTGCCTTTGAATTGCAGTGTTGGTGAAGAATATTGAATGCACTATGGCCTCCAAAAGAACAAACAAATCTTTCTTGGAAAGAATACAACTAGAATGTTCCTTATGAGACTATGTCTCACATACTATGGACATGTTTTCAGGAGGAATCAGTCCCCAGAGAAAGATGTCATGCTTGGTAAAGTAGAGGGTCATCAAAAAGAAGACCTTCAAACAGGTGGATTGACACACCAACTGCAATAGACTAAAGCATAATAACAATTGTGAAGATGAAGCAAGACTGGGCAGTGTTTAAATTTGTTGTACACAGGGTCAATACATATTGGAACCAATTCAGTGGAACCTAATAACAACAACAATATATGCTATGAAAAAATTACCACAATAAAGATACTGAATGTATCCATCAATCCCCTGAAGTTCTGAAGTCTTCTTGTTTCTCTGTAACATATTGGCAGCTGGAGAAAGTACTTGGCAGTAAGAAAAACAAAAAACTGTCTCCCCTTTCAACTAGGCATGCACTGGTCTTCTTTCTGTCCCTATAGATGATTTTCTAAAGTTTTTTGTAAAAATTATAAAAATATACAGTATGTCTTGCGTTTGCCTTTTTCATTCAGAGAAATTCATCCGTGTTGCTATGCGTTTCAATAGTTTGCTCCTTTCTATTGTTGAGTGTTAGATGTGGATATAACACAATTTGTTTATTCATCCACCTACTAGTGAACATTTGGGTTGCTTTCAGTTTGGGCTACTGCAAAGTTATGATACACATTCATATACAAGAATGTATGCTTCCATGTTTCTTTAGTAAATACCTATGAGTAGAATAGCTAAATCACTTGCAGTGTAACTGTAGCTAAATTTTTAAGAGATTGCCAAACCATTTTCTAAGGTGACTGTACCATTTTACATTTCTGCCAGCCATGAGTGAGTTTCAGTTCCTGCACATTCTTGCCAATATTCAGTATGGTCAAAAAATCCATTGCCATCCAGTAGATTACAACTCACAGTGACTCTATGACAGAGAAGAACTACCCCGTAGAGTTTCTAAGGCTGTAATCATTACAGAAGCAAATTCCATGCCTTATTCCTGTGGATCAGCTAGTGGCTTTGAACCACTGATAATTCAGTTAACAGCTGAGCATTTAACTATGGTCAGCCTTTTCAATTTCAGTAATAAATAAAAATCATTAGGCTTGTTAAAAAGCAAAAGAAGTGTGATTCGTAATTAGGACAGGAGACTGGGTCTATTTATAGTCTTCTAATGGTTATAAGAAGAATAGTATGTATTCAAATATTTATTCTTTGTTTTGTTTTGTGTATTTCCCAGAGAATGTAAGTTTTCCCCTTTGGCAGTTTGAGTGAGAAGCTGATTATTAATATTCCTCTTTGAATTAAACCAAGTTGACACAGGACTGCTGCTTCAACGAGACTGAGTTCACCTGCAGTTAGTTTAACCCCAATCTGGTGCACTAACACCGCCTTGTAGATCTTATTAATACTTGAGGTGGGCAGGTGCTGGGCTTCAGTTTCAATATTTTTCCTTTACTTTTGTATTAAAATCATGGATTCCAGGATCATGCAGATTTTCTCCACTTTCCGTTCCCTTCTTGGAAACATTCAGAGATAAGGCAAAGATGGGAGTTGTTGTCCACGACAATTTTTTGCCTTGAGAATTCATCCAGATTCCAGTCTGTCCTGCCAGCCCACACTGTCATCTAAGTTTCATCTGACTTTTCCTTGTTTTACAAAGTCTGTAGCTAAGGCAGACCCTTTCCTTTGCCTGTCCCAAGATCTATACCCTGCCCAGGTCTAGAACACTTTCTGCTCATCTCAAAGGGCTCTATTTCTCTCTGGATCTCAGCCCATCAAAAGTTTCTTGCATGCATAATTCTTTGATAGACCCATAAAAAAGGATGGTATTTGCTTTGTCCATGGTTTCATTGTTATTGTTGTTACCAGGGAACTGAAGATCTTTCATTTCCGTCTACATCTTTACTAAGAGAAGAATTCTCAAAAATCAGTGCTTTACTAATAAATGTTCACTGTTTGTTTTGCTGTCTAAAGTGGAAAGACAAAGATAAGATACTGGTTCAGGTCTAACAAGAGATATGACTTACAGAAAAATACCAATCTAGTATTTCTAAAGCTCTACACATGACAGCATGAAAAAGAAAAAGCATTAAATGACAAGGAAAGAAGGAGCATTGCTACAGAGAAGGAAAAGAAGAAACAGAATATGAAGAATATGTTTTCAGCTCTTGGCACTTTTATTTTTCTTCCTTCCTTCTTTCTTTTTGGGTAGAGGGAAAGGCCCAGACTCAAGTTGAATTAAAAGACGTTTTTATCAAGCCAAAACAAAGACCACTGTTGCAATGAGTGTCTGCTAGTCTGCCCCAGGATCCAACACACTAGTAGAATCACACTGAATCACAGTACAGCCACCGTTATACTGGTACAGAAGGAAGTAAAGATACATCATTGTCAAAAGTGGAATAACAGAATAGGACATTAATAGTGATGGCTTTACAAAACATTGTTGACTAGTTACCCACTTAGTGACATTACATTGATTGGTAGCTTACAAGTTTTACATGAAGAATCCTCAGGATCAAAATGGTAGAGAAGAGCTTCTGCCTTAAGTTTGCCTTGGAAACAAGCTAACAAAATTCTGATTGGTGCTTGGGGAAGTAAGCTAGCCACTGCTTTGGAACATTTGCGCTTTGTTGGTTAGTTGCCACTTAGTTACCACAACGAGTTCACAGAGTGGTCACAGTGACATAAAATCCTCTTGGAATAAACTGATAGCATAAGGTTTTGGTTTGCTTATAAGAAAAATGAAATTTTTTTCTTAACAGGCGCAGCTGGTTCCACAGGTTTTCTTACACAGAATGAATGTCAGACCCGGACCCTATCCCAGCTTCATTTACTCTGGTCAGATTCTTGTTTATAGTTTTTAAGGTCTCATCTCTACCCTACTAATGCATGATAGATATGTGTCTTTACACATGTAGTAATCACATATTTTAGTAAAGCATGCTTCAGGCTGGATTCTGTAAAAAAGCAAAACTATAAAGCAAAGAAGGAGAAATTTGTGTCAAGAAAATGGCTTACACAGTAGAGGCTGGAACATTCCAAGTACGTGGGTCAGGCTGGAGGCTTCTCCTGATTCACATAGCCACAGGGGCTAATGAACCCACGGTTGCTAAATCAGAGAGCAGAATTCTTGCTCACAGGCTGCAAAGACTGCCCTGTAAGCTTCTAACTCAAGTCCCAAGAACTGGGGGTCAGATGAACAGGAGCTAGCTTTAGGATGTAGAGCAGGCAAACAGCCTTGCCAGAATGCCCACTTCTGTTCAAAGCAGGCCACACACCCACGGAAACTCTCTTTCCACTGACTGGCCACTCACAGCAGAGCCCATCAAGGAGGTGATTCATCAGAAGTCATCATGGAAATGATCATGTTATCATACAACTACATATAACTGCCAAATCACTGAAAATCATGGCACAGCCAAGTTTGTGCACAACCATAACAATACAGCATGCTTACTAAAAAAAAAGAAAAAATGTGAAGGAAACATGGTTTAATCTTGTGAAATAAGTTGGGGCAATAGCAGTCTTTATTTCAATCCTTCTTTGAAACAGCTGCTTATTTCACTACATCTACATAAAGGCACCTATTTCCTCAATAATGAGCAAGTGTGTGTGTAGAAACAATCAGCAAGATTGTCCGGTGAGTGATTCCAAAGGCCCAGGTTGTCTAGAAATGAGCTAGCTGGCCAGAGGACACTTCCTCTAAGTGAGAAACATTGTACACAATCCTATTTTCCCTAGGTCACGAGGGGCCACATCGCCAGCCTCACCAGTAAGCCCCCAAAAAGCTGGGTCCAAGTTCAGGCTGCTTGATTTGTGAGTCCAAGTGTTTATACCCATCACCAGCCCAGATCTGCTCCCCCACATACGAGGCCTTCTTGTAACCAAATCTGGAGTTCAAACCCAGTCTAAGCATACCTATCTGCATCTGCTGTCTCTCATGCCCGTATGTTTCAATCTTTTGCAAGTGACATTTGCTGGGGTTTATGTGAGTTAGCTGAGTCACTGAGTGAACTTAGGAAAAATCAATTCCTCTCTGAGTCTCCACTTCCATGTATAGAAATAGACTACAGCCTCAAAATCCTTTTCATCTCTGAACTTTCTCATGACTTTATTGTATCTCTGGTAAGATATGATCATCATTATATTCATTGTTACCCTTTATTAAGCTCCTGTCCTTGGGTGGTGCAAACAGTTAATGTGCTTTTCTGTTGTTTTAGATTTATAACCAAAATGGGCATCAGCTTGGCTAGGCCGTCATTCCCAGTATTGTGTGGTTGTCCAATGTTTTGTCATCTGATGTGATTTCCTCTGTGTTATAAATCCTGCCTCTATGATGTTAACCAGGCAGGATTATAGGCAGTTGTGTTAATAAAGCAAGACTCAGTCTGTAGGATTAGGTTGTGTCTTAAGTCAATCTCTTTTGAGGTATGAAAGTCAGAAGTTAGCAGAGGAATAGTGGAACCTGTTATCCCACCAAGAGCAGAACATGTCCCTTGATTCCCAGGTTTCGGTGCTGAGAAGCTCCTTGGCCAGGGGAAGATGGTTAACAAGGACTTTCCCCCAAACCAGCAGAGATAGGATCGTCCCCTGGAGCTGGCACCCCGAATTTGGACCTATAGCCTCCTAGACTGTGACGGAACAAACTTCTGTTTGTTAAAGCCATCCACTTCTGTTATAGCGGAACTACATGACTAAGACAGCTGCTAACCAAAAGTTTGGGTTTGAATCTACTTAGAGATACCTCTGACAAAAGCCTGGAAATGCATCTCCAAAAAATAAGCCATCAAAAGTCCTATAGAGCACAGCAGGGTCACCGTAAGTCAGAATCAACTCAGTGACAGGTAACTGATTTATTAAACACCTTCTCTGCATCAGGACATTGTTCTTCTTCCCACCTCTCCACCGTCTTTCTCTTTACTAGTAATGCTAACGCATTCTTCTGTCTCCCTCAACTTTGTTGTCAGTTCTATCAGGAAGCTTTCTCCGACTCCCCTAGTGTGGGTTAGATGCCCCTGCTACACTTATGTTGTTATTGTTGTTGCTGTTGTTGTGTGCCATTAAAGTGCTTCTGACTCATCACAACCCTATAGATCAGAGTAGAACTGCCCCATAGGGTTTCATTGGCTATAATTTTTACAGGAGCAACTCATGAAGTCTTTTCTCCTGCTGAGTGACTGGTAGGTTTGAACCACTAAGCTATTGGCTAATAGCCAAGCACTTAACTATTGTATCATCAGGGCTCCTTGCTACTCTCATGGAAAACCAAAATCCCACTGCCACTGAGTCCATTTATGACTCATAGCAACCCTGTGGGAGAGTGTAGAACTGTCCCATAGGGCTTCCAAGGCTGTAATATTTATGGAAGCGGGCTGCTGTGTCTCCCTTCTACAATGTAGCTGGTGCATTGGCTGGTAGGTTTGAACTGCTAACCTTTTGGTTAGCATCTGAGTGTTTTCCCACTGCACCACCAGGGCTCCTTGCTGCTCTCATAGTTACCTGTATTTCCCCTATCACAACGTTTATCACACTGTATTGGAATTACCTTTCTAATCACTGGTCTCCCCAGCAAGAATATAAGTTCCGTGAAAGGAGTGATATCAACTGCTTTGTTAATCTTTGTAAACCTGGTGGCATAGTGGTTAAGGGCTACTTGTGCTAACCAAAAGGTCAGCACTTCATATCTGCCAGGCATGGCTTGGAAACTCTATGGAGCAGTTCTGCTTTGTATTATAGTGTCTCTAGGAGTTGGAATCAACCTGACAGCCATGGAGTTTTTTTTTTTCTTTGATCTTTATGTTGCTGGCGCCTAGATTAGTGCCTGGCACATAGTAGGCACTCAGTAAATATGTACTGTATAAATAAAATGATGCTAGGCTCTTTGTTATGTAGTAGGAAAAAACTAGTATCATAACACAAAGACAAAAAGAAACAACCCAGTGCCCTTGAGTTGATGCAGACTGATAGCAACAGTCTAGGACAGAGTAGAACTGCCCCTTAATGCTTGCCAGAAGGGTCTGGTGGATTCAAACTGCCGACCTTTTGGTTAGCAGCTATTGCACTTAATCACTATGCCACCAGGGTATCCAGTGCACTGTTAATCAATTAACTCTCACTTCCTTTCTTAAATGTGGCTATAAAAAGAACTCAAGTAAAACAGACGCTGTTCCTGAAGTACGCCTTTTCTGTCCACAGAAGATCAGACGCCGGGAGAGAATGGCTCAGCACCGTCTGTGGATCCTGCTCTTTTGCCTGCAAACCTGTGAGTTCTGACCCTTACTGGCCCTCTCCTAGTTTTTTCACAAAGTTTTAGAAACTGTCCTTAAGGAAGACTCTAAAGTGCCTTTTTGATTTGTGTTTTTAACAGAAACACCCTGGGCCTCTTATGTGCTGTACTCAGAAAGCGAAGGAGAAGCTAAGACCCAACCTAAATGTTTTTCGGCTTTAGAGCTGACATTTAGGAATTTTATCTGTGCTCTCTCCAGATGTCTGAGATAAACCCTTTACTTAGGACAGCAGGCACTTAATAGACCCACCCATAGAGCCCAGCAAAAACATGGATAATCTCAAACTTTTAATAATTTAAAAACTATTTCTTTTACCCATAAGAGTGTGTTTAGTTTTTGACAAAGATTTGCTCTTCTAAATTATATTTCGTTGTTCTGTCACGTTAGAGTGATGCATAACTCATGACAATCACCAAAGAAACTTCATTTCTATAAAAACTAACCAAATGCATCGCTGTCGTGTTGATTCTGTTTCACAGCAACCCTGTAGGACAGAGCAGAACTGCTCCAAGGTGGCTTGACACTGCCCACCTTGTCATTGTCAGCCAAGGTCTTAACCAATGTACCACCAGGGTTCCTTGTTTTTGTAAGCACTCTTTATTTTCAAAGCATGTTCAGAGCTAGTACTCTGCTTTTAACCTCTAAAACCTCTCTAAAATAAGTGGGGAAGTGATTATTGCTCACTTGGCAAATTACTTTTTTTAAAAAAAAGGTGAAGAACTTAAGCTAAAAATTTTATTTTTCTAACATGGCTTGATGATAAAGTATGAAGAAGAAAATAAAAATTGATTGTTGTTGTTACAAAGAAAACTATGTAACAGTAGCATAGGTCTGAGGCTACTTTATTATTTTGTATCTTTATCTCATCAACTCCAAACAATTGTCCTATTTACATAAAAATTGACTGTGTTTGGCATTTCTGAATCTTTATTTCTAGTATCTCTTGGTAGCTCTAGAAATACTATAGTAAATTCCTGATGTCAGTTACAACCCAGGGAACTTAAGGAGTGAAGACTTCTTGATGGTGGGATAATGCATGTTGGTCTCTCTGGTTTCTTTAACCATTCAAAGCTGTACCTCTCTTAATTTGAGCTTCCTAGAAATTGCAATCTCCAGGCTAGTCAAGTTTTGGGAGCATGTCATGGTGACCCTGGTCTGTCAGGGAGAAAATGCAGGTAGACAAGGTAAATAATTGGGTAGAACCTAAGTGGAAATCTTAGGCTCTATCCAATCATCCACAAAAAGGCTGGACAGTGTGTCGTTTGATACTACTTAATTTGCAAACCATCTCACAGTTTTCATGTCTCCATTCTTCTTAACAACACTGATGGCATAGTGATTAACAGCTATGACTGCTAACCAAAAGGTCAGCAGTTCTGCTAGGCGTTCTTTGGAAACTTTATGGGGCACTTCTATTCTGTCCTACAGAGTCACTGTGAGTCAGAATCAATTCGACAGCAGTATGTTTGGGTTTGGGGTTTTATTCTATTTTACGGTCCCACCAGCAATGGATGAGTGTCCTGGTTTCTCCACAACTTCACCAATGCTTATTAGTTTCCATTTGTTTCATCATTTCTATCCTAATGGGGCAAATCCTGGTGGTGTAATGGTTAAGAACTATGACTGGTAACCAAAAGTTTGCAGTTTACATCCACCAGGTACTCATGGGAAACCTGATGAGGCAATTCTTTTCTGTTGCATAGGGTCACTATGAGTCGGAATCAGCTCAACAACAACAGGAGTGTTTTTGTTTTGTTCTGTTTGTCCTAATGGATGTGAGGTGGTGTCTCATTGTGGTTTTGATTTCCATCTCCCGTGAGCCAGCATTGACTCAGCGGCAGTGAGTGTGGTTTTTAGTTTAACAACTGACTTTGACCATCATTTCCTGTTTCTTTAGCCATTTAAATATCCTCTTTAACTTTCCTGATCTACTGAAACTGAACTCAAAATGAGCAGATAGCCAAAGCCAAGTGCCGTCAGGAAAGTGATATATCTTTCCAACTTGAACTTCAAAACAGAGAACTGTTGGTTGTATCCAATAGCAACTGCGTATACTGATGACTATTTGGATATTAGAATCAAAATGATAATATCTTTATAGCATTTGGCATAGTACTGGAAACAGAGTAAGTGTTCACAAACATTAGCTAATGTTCCTGTTGTTTTTCCCTCTGTCATGCGGTATTTGAAAGGGCCAGGGTTAATTGCACAGAAATGCTGGATAGGACACACTTTTGTTTTTAGGATGGCTCAAGGAACAGAAAGAGGTGAGATGCTAAGAGTTTTACTTTAGGTGTCGGTTTTCAGGGTTCTGCAGAAAGAAATTGGGGTGAGACACATCAGGGACACATAAAATGGGGGATTGGAGCTTTGCTGTTGTTGTTGTTTGACAGAAGCAAAGCCAGAAGTGTGTTCAAACACTGTTTGCTTCTGCCAAATGGGTATGCTCACCTCATAAAGATTATTCTACAAGCATTTTCTGGGTGCAGAAATCTACCTTAAATTTCTCCTGCTACCATTTCTGCCATACATGGTCCCTTCTATTTAGCACTGGGCTTAGGAATCAATACTGATTTTATCCTTTTCCCTGGAATTCAGATCAGCTGAAGGAGCAAAGCACGATGCAGAGACGAAGTAATCCCTGTTTTTCCCTGAGATCACTGACACAGGAGAACTCTGAGTATGCATACTTGTGACTGCTCTGTGTCGGAAATGTTTCCTCTGTGAATCAAGACTCACAGTCTCATGCTCTGATTTCAACTTGCTCGTCATGACTTTAGGAACACGGTGACTCCGACTGCTCTTCCACATGTCCTAGTAGCCACTTAACATCAAAGGACAGGAGGACAGAGGAGTCCATTGCTTTTGCTCCATGCCCATTTCCCTCCACATGCTCTGCATATTCTCCCTCATGGTCTTTTAAATCCTCCTGTTCCTTGCTTCACGTTCTTCAGCCCTTTCCCTTGTTCTCTTCTCCTGTCTCCCGTCAGTAACAGCAATAACTAGGCATTATGGAACAATCACTGTATGTCTGTCATCACTGTAAGTGGTCTATATTCACTATTTTTGATTAATCCTTACAATATCCTATGAGATGGGTATTTGGTGACATCTCTACTTTAGGGGTGAAAACAGACACAGAATGTTAAAAGTCATTTAGTCAAAAAGTGGAGGAATAGGATTTGGGCCCCAGTGTCCGTACACTTAAACACCAATCATGCTACCATCACCCTCCTGGATGCTACAGCGGACTTACACTCAGAACGAGCTGAAAAGCAGGAGCCCACTTACAGAAGTGGAGACAGATTATATTTCGAGAAAACTGGATATCAGGCCATCATCTCCCAAACCCAGTCTCCAATCAGACACAGGGTTTTATCACTTCTCTATGATAGAGTAGGATTCTGGTGGGAGGGAGTAGAGCTCCACCTTCTCTGCTGGAGTGGCCTTGGAGATGGAGACAGTGGCAGGTGAGGAAGCAGGTACCCAAAGATCAGTGTCAGGCTGCCAGGCTGCTAAAGATTTCCTGAATAAAGTCTTCCCTGTCTTGAACCTTGGAGAAGGATGAATCTTCAAGTCTGAAGGCAGCTAGGCTTATCCAGGAGGCAGTGGTGGCTCAGTCATAGAATTCTTGCTTCCATGCAGGTGATGTATGTTTAATTCCAGCCAATACACCTCATACACAGCCGCTACCTGTCTGTCTGTCAGTGAAGGCTTGCGGGTTGCTTTGGTGCTAAACGGCTTTCACTGGAACTTCTAGACTAAGGCAGACTAGGAAGAAAAGCCTGGAAGTCTACTTCAAAAAAATCAGCCAGTGACAATCCTATGGATCACAAGAGTCTGACTGCCAGCTGATCATGGGATGGACAGCACAGGACCTTTCAGCGTCTTGCTCTGCCATGCATGGTGTTACCGGAAGTTGACGGCTGATTTGATGATAGCTAGCAACAAGCTCATGTAAGTGAGGAGCTGGAAAAGAAAGGCATAAGCAGTCCGGTGGAGAAGGGTCATATTGGTAGAGTCATCTAGGAGCTCATGTTTCCTTTGTTGCGCTGAGTTTTTGATTGTATGCTAATGGAGATAAGCAATGATAAAGAATGAGTGACCTCAACCCCGTCTTTGTTTGGAGAATGTGTGTGTGCGTTGAAGAAACTGATTCAGGTCTATCCAAATCGCCCTAAAAATGATATCAAGAAAAGGTTTCCGGGCAAATAGTCTATTATTATATGGAGGCGGTAGGCTTCTTTGCTTTAAACCTCATGACTAAAAACTACTTTTCATTATGGAGAGTCATGCAAAACTTTTGATTGCCCAGTCCTTTCTTTTTTCTTTGCTTTGTACTTCCTGTCCTTAAGATGCTGCATAGTCCATCTACCTCGGGTCACCCTCCCAAGGCTGCAGTATTCACGGACGTTCCACCCATCATTTATCTGTCCATTAGTTCCCTACTCTGGAACAACCGAATTCTACCAAATGTATGTGTGTTGGATCTTACATTTGTATCAAAGAGCAATTTTATAAATGCATGGCCTCCGCAGTTGAATTTCTATGATGGCTTTGAAAAAAAAAAATAGTAAAACAGAAGAAGATAGAGACTGCTAGCATCTGAAACTTCCATCCAGTAACTAAAGATAAAATGGGGACCAATCATTTATGATTTTTTGTTATTGTATTCCCCACACTTGGCCCTTGCCTGGCCAGAAAAGGAAGGTGCTCTATAGAGTCTGTTAAATGAACAAATATTTCTTTACTTTATGGAAACTACTAATATTTCCCTTTGTCCAAAGATACCATAACACTTTGGTGCTTCTAGGAAAATAAGAGATTCAGAGACCAGCAGCACAATTGATTTTAGAGAAGATATACTGACCGCTGTCAGCCTCCTTCAGGAAAGAAATCTTCTGTGCCTCGAACTCTCCTTCACAGGCCTTGTTTACTTCCTTGAATAGGTTGGTTAAGTTTATCAAATTTTATGAATTTCCATATAAACAGCTTCACACAGATACTGAGTAGTCATCATCAGTGTCATTGTTGATTTCCCTATAAAGAATTATGCCAAGCCTCCTGCACTCTTTCTTCTGCGCTTCTAAATGTTTCCTTTGGGGTATTTGCTTAGCAAAGGCCTAAATGGAGCAGAATGAATCTTTTCTCTCCTACTTTTGTTTTTATACAGGCAATTATGATAAGGCTGCCCCTGTCCCATCACAGTTTGATCAAAGAAGAACAAAGGCCAGTGTCTGAATCAGCACTCGTGATACACAGCGTGCACACCAGTAATGGGAAATGAGTGGAAAAGCAGATATTCATCTTTGGGTCTTATGACTTCAGCTACCAGAGGGGAGAATCATGCCTTAAGTACAGAAAGCCAGGGTGACCTTATGGAGCCCTATCGTATGCAGTGTCCACATTAAAAACAAAAAGCAGTTGCTGCCAAATTGATTCCAGCTCAGCAGCCCTGCACGTGTCAGAGTAGAACTGTGTTCCATAAGGTTTTCAAGGACTAATTTTTCAGAAGAAGATTGCCAGGTTTTTCTTCTTAGGTACCTCTGGGTAGACTCAAACATCTAACCTTTTGGTTAGTAGTCAGGTACATTAACCATTTGCACCACCCAGTTGACTCTCAGTGCCCAAATATTCCTACTCAAATTCAGCACATACTGACTGTAGGAGACAGTGGATGAGTGGAGAGGACAGGAAAAGAAAAAAAAAAATCAACCCAGTGCCGTTGAGTCAATTCAGACTCATAGTGACCCTTATAGGACAGATTTGAACTGTTGCATCCAGTTTCCAAGGAACACCTGGTGGATTTGAATTGCCAACATTCTGGTTAGCAGATGTAGCACTTAACCACTATACTACTGGGGTTTAGCTAGTGACAAAAATAGAATCAGACATGCTTATTTGAAAGATCCTGAAGATGGAAAGTGTGAGAGCATAGTGGCTACTAAGCAAAAATAAAACCTTCCTCATTTCCACGTCATTAATAGCTACATGGCTACTGTCTAACATCTCTCCAATACCCACAATACTTTCTCTTCCCTTTGGAGTCCTCTGAGGTATTTTGAAATCTCTGAAACAATGTCTACTTGTTTTGCCAAGCACTGTTCTAAGAAGTTTACAAATATGAACTCATTTAACCCTCATGACACTTCTGTGAGGAAAGCGCTACAAATAGTTTCATCTGGGAGATGAGGAAACTGAAGCAGAGAGAGTTTATTAACTTTCCCAAGGTCTCATGGCTAGTACCTGTCAGAGTCAGGTTCCCAGCTCAGGTAGTCTGGCTCTTAATCAGTGTTTCAGTCATCTAGTGCTGCTATAATGAAAATACCACAAGTGAACAGCTTTAACAGAAAGAAATTCATTTCCTCACACTAAAGCTGGCTAAAAGTCCAAATTCAGGGCATCACTCCAGGGGAAGGCTTTCTCTTTCTGTTGGCTCTGGAAGAAGATCCTTGTCCTCAGTCTTCCTGGTGGAGGAGCTTCTCAGGTACAGGGGCCCTGGGTCCAGAGGACATGTTCTGATACCAACACAGCATTCTTGGCATTGTGACGTCCCCAACTCCCTGTTCCCTTCCCTGTCCTTTCATGAGAGAGACACAAAGACCAACAGTCAAATCCTCAAGCTTAATTGTTGTAAGTGCTACTTACCTTATTGCTGAATGTCACTACGGTCACCTTCAAACCACTCTCCCTGGGAAGCTATGCACTGATGCCAGGGCTCAGTCCACTCTTCAAAGCAATTTTGGAACTCTTTCTGGAATTGCCATTGCACACAGTGACACAGTGGGAAGTTTGTAAACTTTATTGTATAGTTGTCTGTGAGGGAGTTTTTAGCCTGTAAACAAATAATTGTATTGGAGCATCCTCCTTATTCACTTGACCTGGTCCCCAGTAGCTTTTGTCTTTACCCAAAGATAAAGGAAATATTGAAAGGAAGACATTTTGACGACATTCAGGACATCAAATGTACTACGACAACAGCTCTGATGGCCATTCCAGTAAAGAGTTCCAAAATTGCTTTGAAGGGTGGACTAGGCACTGGAGTCAGCACATAGTTTCCTGAGAGGAGTACTTTGAAGGTGACTGAAGTGATATTCAGCAACACAGTATGTAGCATATTTTCTGGGATGGGTTCATGAACTTAACTGGCAGACCTTGTGAAAAGTGGTGCTGGGCCCACCACAGAGAAACTCCTATACATCAGATAAGGGATGTGACCTGGGCAAGAATGTTATAATCCTACCCTAATCCTCTTCAACAGAAACTGGTGGCATAGTGGGTTAAGTGCTGCAGGTCAGCAGTTCAAATCCACCAGACGCTCCTCGGCAGTTCTACTCTGACCTCTAGGGTCACTATGAGTTGGACCTGACTCAACAGTAGTGGGTTTGATTTTTTAATCCTCTTCAACATAAAATGAAATCACAAAATGGAAGACAACCACAGAATAGTGGGGAATCATGTTCCAGCCAAACTGATACACACATTTTTGAGGGACATAAGTAATCCGTGATAATCAATAAGTCACAGTGCCTCAGACGAGTCCAGATAAAGAGTGTACCTCATGGCAGGACTCCCTTTGGCTCTCTAGATTATTCTCTAGATGGTATATGTACTTTAAAGCATTCTCAGACATAATCCTCACAATTTTGCGGAGTGGCAGGGCAGATCTTTTTAATTCTGTTTATGGAGCAGGACTCTGAGTCTTAGCAAGTAAACGTCTTATTTGTAATCATTTAGCCAGTGGGCAACAGAATCTTGACTAGAATATGGTGTTTTTATTGTTGTTTGACATATTTTACTAACCATACTGTGGATTTCTACTCTGAAGATCTATAGAAATATTCATTGTAAACATTATGAGAATATCAGTGAGGAGTTACAGTTAGGCAACTGCTCCTTCTTATTAATCAGTTTATACCCTTGACCTATCGTGCTAAGACTCAGGGACTATAAAAGAGTTATCTTTGACCCTCACTCTCTCTCTTGCTCTGGGTTCTTCTACATTGTCTACTAATTCTACTAATTTGGATCAGTAACAAAATATTACTCATTCACTCCCTCTTTACTCATTCTTTCAACAAACATTTAGTAAGGATCCACTAGTTCTTGGGGAAACGCTGTGACCTAAGCAACAACTCTGTGTTTCTGGGGCATATGTTGTAGTCCTGGTGTGTGGGGAGACAATAAATAAATACCTGCATGTGATGCTTTAGTAGTGAGTGATAACTGCCGTGAGGAAACACAAAGTAAGCAAAGCAACAGAAAGTGATGGGGTGGGGATCGTTGTCTTAATTTTATGGTAGGAAAAGTTCTTTCTGGTGAGAAATTGTTGAACCAGAGACCTAGACAAAGTGAGGGAGTGCTGAAAAGAGTGCTGTAGAAAGGAGAACAGCAAGTGCAGAAACCCAGAATTAACAGTGTTCTCAGCCTGTCTGCAGTACAAGGAAGCCACTGTGGCTGGATGAGTGAAGTCGAGAAGAAGTGGGAAATGAGAAGGCAAAGAGAACGAGGGGCCGGAGCAGATAAGGGCTACTAGATGGCAGTAACGTACATGACAAGGGGATAGGAAAGCTCCAGAACCCCAAGTGCTTCTGTGTCTTTTGTTTTTAATGGATTCTGAGGATAGTCTGAGAAGCACTAGATTTTAGCAGCTTAAATGCTTTCTCCTTTATTATCATCATTTGATACTTCAAAATCTCTTTGGGCTTCATTCACCCAACACTTTTTTGAATTAAGTTTCTCTTCCTCTGAGGAATTCTTCTCTGGCTACTTAAAGGCTCCTACCCTTTCTAACCCAGCTGAATTTTCCATTTCTGTGTCAAATATCTTTCTCTTCCTTATTACCCCTATGACGTTCCTCTAGTCCACAAGTCTTTGACAGCTACTTATTCATGAAATGTGTATTTGTGAAGTCCACTCATATGCATGGGATCATCCAGGAAAACAAGAGTTACCACCCAGTACATAAACTTAGGGAAGGTGTTCCAGCTCCAGCTAGAAGAGGAGGGCCACCTATAGTGAGCAGCTTGTCTCCAGTGTTCCCTATCCAGGTTGGTGTCCTCCTGCTACTCAGTACAAGGTTTCCCCTTCACCGTACACACCTAAGAGACACAGTAAACAGGTCTTCCCATCCAACTGTCTTCTGGAGGTATTGCCTTTCTTCCTCTACACTGATGATTCTTTGGTCTGGCATGTCAAAGTTAGGAAATCACATTCACTGCAGATGTCATACATTCAGGTTACATCTAATCTACTGGGTAACCAAAGCCAACAGCCCTTGATCCTCTTGATTAATCTTTTCTTAACTCTCTATAGTATTCTGCATAAACCTGAAAAAAACCAAACCCATTGTCGTCAAGTTGATGCTAACTCATAGCGACCATATAGCACAGAGTAGAACTGTCCCACATGGTCTCTAGGGAGCAGCTAGTGAATTTCAACTGCTGACCTTTCAATCAGCAGCCGAACTCTTAACCACTATGCCATTAGGCTCTGACTGCAGTTGAGTCAATTCCAACTCATAACTACCCTATAGGACACAGTAGAACTGCCCCATAGGGTTTTTAAGGAGCAGATGGTAGATTCAAAGACTGACATTTGGGTGGGTAGCTAAGCTCTTGACCATTGTACCACCAGGACTCCGTTCCTCATAGTAGCATTAATAAATGCTAAAAAAAAATGATAGCTACTATTCGTATGTGCTAGGTATTATGCAGAAAGCCTGGTGGCATAGTGGTTAAGAGGCTGCTAATTAAAAGGCTGGCACTCCTTGGAAATTCTATGGGATAATTCTAATCTGTCCTATAAGATCACTATGAGTCAGAATCAACTCGACAGCAATGGATGGATGGAGGTATGGTGTTAAATGCTTTATCTTCATAACTGCATTTAATAATTACCTGTATTTCAAAAAATGAAGAACTTGAGAATTAGACAGATTCAGTAATATGCTCAGGATAACACAGCCAGATGTGAATATACCTGGATTCAAAACCTGGACTGCTAAATATTTATACTTTTTAACCAGTCTAACCTTTGCCTTTTCACCCTCAACAGATGCCCTCATTTCCTATACTAATGAAAAGTTGAAGGCCATCAAACATGACCTTCTTCTGTTCTACCTTCTTTACACTCAAAGTGTTCACTGTCCATTAATCCCATCTACGTACCTTCACAACAGTTCTATGAGGTGGTCATTATGTACCACATTCAGTAAAGTATTAAAGCAATTGAGTGTTAACCAAAGATTAGCAGTTTGGAACTACCAGTGGCTCAAAACCACCGGCAGTTCCACGGGAAAGATGTGACAGTCTACTCGCATCGAGATTTACATCCATGGAAACCCTATAGGGTTACTACAAGTCAAAACCAACTCTGTGGCAGTGGGTTGGGTTTAGAGTTTTAGTACAGTAAGATAAGGGCCTCAGTACAAGGCTAGAACTTGAACACAGGCTCACCTAACTCAAACCTGAACCCCCGCCACCCGCCACCTCACAAAGCAGCCTCTCTTCTATCCCCACCTCCAGGAACACCTCACAATACCTTTTCTTCTCCTTTGTTGTCTTTTCCTTTCCTCATCATCTTTTTCACTTCAGATGAAGGCTTGTCCCTTCTCTGTTTGAAAAGTTACACCTTCCACTGCCTGTCCTTTCACTTCCTTTGTCTTTTTCCAAGACAAGCCTGCATTTTGTACTGTGTTCTGTGTGGTCATGTTCCCAGTTAAAAATTGGGAATTCTGTTACCAAAAAGGAAGGACAGAACAGAAATTGGAAAGCAACTCGCCGCTTTTGCTACAACCCCATTCAAGCTCTGGTCTCTCTTTGTCTTCCATCCTTCTAAATTCTTACTCAGATGGTCCACGTTCATCTCAAATTCAGCATTTCTAACACTAATCTTGTCTCCCCTCTTGATTTATTTTCATTGTATCAGTTTTCCAGTACAAAGTAGACACTCAAAAAAATGTTGCTGAATAATTGAATTATATTAGACGTCTCCTTATCCAGTGTCTTCCTTTGCCTATCTGTCAAGTTCAGCCCTTCCTTTCCATTCTCATTGTCATCCCCTGGTTCATGCCAGGAGTATTTCAATAGCCTTCTAAAAGTCTCTGTACCCTCATATTCTCTTCTCTGTTACTCCTTCTACACATCCTTGTCATATTACTATGACCTTAACACATTATTTTAACCTTCATTCTCAAAATCTTTCATAGCTCCCGTCTACCTATAGTATAAACCTTAAATTCAAGAGTATCTGTCATGAATTGAATTGTGGCTCCCTGAAATTCACACCAACTTGGCTAGGCCATGATTCCTAGTATTATGTGATTGTCCTCTATTTTTCCATATAATGTAATTATGTGTTATAAATCCTAGCTTCTATGCCTGTGGTTATGGCTTCATTTGAGAGGGAGTTATCCATTATGTTAATCAGGCATGATTAGGTTGTGTTAACGAGGATTAGGTTGGGAGCCAACAGCACCCTTTATCTTACAAGAGATAAGGGGAAAAAGAAGTGTATAGAGAAGAGAGACGCACTACCACCAAGAAAGAAGACGCAAAAGCAAAGCACATCCTTTGAACTCATGGTGCCTGCACCGAGAACCGCCTACACCCAAGGGAAGATGGATGTGAAGACAATGGGTGATTTCTAAGAAAAGCTGGGTCCACTGATGTTGAAAGGAGACAAGGGCTTGTCCCCAGAGCTGACAGAGACAGAAAGCTTTTCCCTAAAGCTGAAGCCTTAGTTCAGATTTCTAGCCTCCTACACCATGAGATCCCTGCTTGTCTGTCAGTTTGTCATACTGTGGGGGCTTGCATGATGTTGTGACATTAGAAGCTACACTACCAATATTCAATTACCAGGAGTGTCACCCATGGCAGACAGATTTCAGCTGAGCTTCCAGGTTTAAACAGACAGGGAGAAGGACTTGGCAGTCTACTTTTGAACAGAATTAGCCAGTGAAAACCTTATGAATAGCAGAAGAACATTGTCAGACATAGTACTGGAAAACGAACTCCCAAAGTTGGAAGGCACTAAAAAGACAACTGTGGAAAAGCTGCCTCCTCAAAGTAGAGTCAATGTTAATGATGTAGATGGAGTAAAGCCTTTGGGCCTTCATCTGCTGATGTGACACGACTCAAAATGAGAAGAAACAGCTGCAAACATCCATTAATAATTGGAACGTGGAATAGAGGAAGTATGAATCTAGAAAAATGGCAATCATCAATAATGAAATTGAACACATAAACATTGATATCCTAGACATTAGTGAGTGGAAATGAACCAGTTTTAGCCATTTTGAATAGGAAAATCATATCATCTACTATGCCAGGAATGAAAACTTAAAGAGCGATAGTGTTGCATTCATCATCAAAAAGAACGTTTCAAGACTTCTCCTGAAGCACAGTGCTGTCAGCAATAAGATAGTATCTCCTACAAGGAATTCCAGTTAATACAACTATTATTCAAATTTACACAACAACCACTAGGGCCCAAGAGGAAGAAACTGAAGATTTTTACCAGCTTCTGCAGTCATAAATGGATAAAATATGGAATCAGGAAGTACTGCTAATTACTGGCTATTGGAAGGCAAAACTTGCAAACAAAGAAGGATCAGTAGTCCCAAAAATACTGCCCTTAGTGACAGAAATGGTGGTGGCGTTCACATAATAGAATTTTGCGAGACCAACGACTTCTTCATTGCAAATACCTTCTTTTACCAACATAAATGGCAACTGTACACACAGATCTTGCCAGACAGAATGCACTGGAATCAAATTGACTACATCTGTGGAAAGAGGTTATGGAAAAGTTAAATGTCAGCAGTCAGAACAAGACTAGGTGCAGACTGCAACACAGACCATCAATTGCTCATGTGGAAGTCCCGATTGAAACTGAAAAAAAATTAGAACAAGTCCGTGAGAGCCAAATTATGACCTTAAGCATATCCCACTTGAGTTTAGATACCATCTCTAAACTCATCAAGAACAGATTTGATGCATTGCACACTAATGACCGAAGACCAGACAAGCTGTTGAGTGACCTCAAAAATATCATCCATGAAGAAAGCAAGAGGTCATTAAAAAGACAGGAAAGAGAGAAAAGACCAAACTGGATGTCAGAAGAGGCTCTGAAACTTGCTGTTGACAGTCAAGCAGCTAAAGCAAAAGGAAGGAATGACAAAGTAAATGAACTGAACAAAAAAGTTCAAAGAGTGACTTGAGAAGATGAAAGCAAAGAGCTACAAGTAGCAAACCAAAGGGGAAGCACATGCTCTGCATTTCTCAAGCTGAAAGAACTGGAGAAACAAATTCAAGCCTCAAGTTGCAATAATGAAGTATTCTGCAGGGAAAAATATTAAATGACTCAGGAAGCATCAAAAGAAAATGGAAGGAATATAAAGAGTCATTATACCAGAAAGAACTGGTCAATGTTCAACCATGTGAGGAGGTAGCACATACATGATCAGGAACTGTTGTTACTGAAGGAATAATTCAAAGCTATACTGAAGGTTTTGGTGAAAAACAAGGCTTCAGGAATTGATGGAACATCAACTGAGATGTTTCAACAAATGAATGCAGTGCTGAAAGTGCTCAGTCATCTATGCCAAGATATTTGGAGGACAGCTGCCTAGCCAGCTGACTGGAAGAGATCCGTATTTATGCCTATTCCTAAGAAAGGCGATCCAACTGAATGAGGAAATTATCAAACAACATCACTAATATCACATGCAAGTAAAATTTTGCTAAACATCATTCCAAAGCAACTGCAACAGTATGTTGACAGGCAACTGCCAGAAATTCAAGCCCTATTCAGAAGAGGACGTGGAACCAGGGATATCATTGCTGATGTCAGATAGATCTTGGCTGAAAGCAGAGACTACCAGAAAGATGTTTACCTGTGTTTCAGTGACTATGCAAAGACATTCATAACAAATTATGAATAACATTGCAGAAAACGGGAGTTCCACAACAGTTAATGACAAATCTGTACATGGATCAAGAGGTAGTCCTGTGAACAACAAAGTGACACAGTATGGTGTAACACCAGGAAAGGTGTGTCTCAGCGTTGTAGCCTTTCACCATACCTTTTCAATCTGTATGATGAGCAAATAATTTTAGAAGGTGGACTATATGAAAAAGAACAAGGCATCAGGATTGGAAGAAGACTCATTAATAAACTGCACTATGGGGATGATGCGACCCTGCTTGCTGAAAGTAAAGAGGGCTTGAAGCACTTGTTGATGAAGATCAAAGACCATAGCCTTCACTATGGATTGCACTTCAACACCCAGAAAGCAAAAATCCTCCCAAGTAGACCAGGAAGCAACATCATGATAAATGGAGAAAGGATGAAAATTGTCAAGGGTTTCTTTTGACTTGGTTCCATAGTCAATGACCATAGAAGTAGCAGTCAGGAAATCAAAAGACACATTGCACTGGGAAAATCTGGGGCAAAGGATCTTTTTAAAATGTTGAAAAGTAAAGATGTCACCTTGAAGACTAAGGTATGCATTTTAGTCACCTAGTGCTGCTCTAACAGAAATACCACAAAGTGGATGATTTTAAAAAGAGAGGTTTATTCTCACACAGTCCAGTAGGTTACAAGTCTGCATCCAGGGTGTCTGCTCCAGGGGAAGGTTTTCTTTCTGTCAGCTCTGGAGGAAAGTCCTTGCATTGCATTAGTCTTTGGTCAGGGAGCATCTTGGCGCAGAAACCTCATGTCTGAAGGACGGCTCTTGTCCCGATGTGCTTTCTTGATGGAATTAGGTTCCCAATTCACTGCTTGCTTCGTCTTCCTTTTATCTCTTGTAAGATAAAAGGATAAAGGGTGATTCAAGCTACACTCCTGTGAAACGCCCTTTACAGTGGAGCAGGGAGGTGACCTTAGGAAGAGTTTTATAGTCCCAACCTAATCTTCTTTAACATAGAGCATAGGAAAATTACAAAACAGAGGACAATCATAAAATATTGGGTATTGTAGCCCAGCCGAATGGCTACATAAATTTTGGGGCAGACACAGTTCAATCTGTGACAGTGCACCTGACCCAAGCCATGGTATTTTCAATCAATCATATACGTGTAAAACCTGAACAATCAATAAGGAGGACAGAAGAAGACTTCATGTCTTTGAACTACAGTGTTGGAGAAGAATATCGAATGTACCATAGACGGCCAACAGAACAAACAGATCTGTTCTGGAAGAAGTAAAACCATAGTGCTCCTTGGAAACAAAGACAGGGAGACTGTGTCTCTTGTACTTTGGACTTGCTGTCAGGATAGATCAGTCCCTGGAAAAGGACATCATGCTTGGTAAAGGTGGGGGGAATCAATGAAAAAATGGAAGGGTCCTGAACAAGATGGATTGACTCGGTGGCTGCAATGATGGGCCTAAGCGTAAAAACAATTGTGGGCATGGCACAGGACTTGGCAGTGTTTTGTTTCGCTCTGCATAAGGTCACTATGATTCAGAACTGACTTGACAGCACCTAACAGCTATTCACTGGAATTTGCCATTTATTTTCCCATATTACAAGAGAACTTAATGCATATGTGTGTATCGTGTTTCCCTAATCAGATATGAAATTTCTAAAAGAAAAAGCATGTAACCTATCTAGGTCATAAAACATTTTATAATAAATCCTCGAGAAACTTTAGTGCTACAAGTTCTCTCAGAAATTAGGTTTTTCTAAGGTAACGAGTCAGAATCTTAGTGGCAACAGGTTTGGTTTGACTTGGGCGAAAGTCCCCTCCATAACTTATATAATGTTTGAGTTCCTTTAGCGTGTAGGAAAATAAATATTGGGGTAATTGATGTGGAGAGTATTTTCTCTTTCTTTCTTTCTTTTTTTTTTTATTATGATTGAATTAAAATGTACATTCCCATATAAATTTGCATGCCCACCTATACGCAGCTCCCACTACTCTCCCTGCCTGGTGACAGCACACTCTTCCTATCTGCTCCATACATGTCTTATCCTCCCAACAATCTCCTATCCCCTCCTGTCCACCCACTCCCCTTCCTCTAATCAGAGGTCAGCAGGATGACATCCTATAGATGCATAGAACCATAAAGTGCACACATGATATGATCACTCTGTATCACCAGGTCCAATCCATTCCTGTCCGAAGAGTTAACCTCCATTATGATTTATAGACAACGACAGCATCAGGGCCAGGGGCTGTGTTCCCGGGGGAACTCTGAGGCCCCTGGACAATTAATTGCAGTCTTTTAGTGGAGATCTCAGGGTGCACACCATTTTATACTTGTGTTGCCAGTGAGACTCGACTTTGGGAGCTCCATCATGGCTATCACTGGTAGTGGCCAGGCACCATCTGGTTCTTCCAGTCACAAGTCGATGTAGTCACCACTTAGATGAGTCTCTCTGTCTTCTGGGTTCTCTTTCTCTATGTTGTTTTGGTCCTTGGTGACGATCCATTCCTGCTGAGTTGGGACCATTCACTGTACCCTCAGATGGCAGCTTGGCAGTTTTTAAGACTCACCAATGTGGCATGCAGAGGGCTTTCTTAGCAAAACTCTAGTTGTGCCAGTTGGCTCGATTTCCCCTGAGAGCATGGTCCCTGGCCCCCTGTCCCACCTACTCTGTCCTTGCAATATTGGGTTAAGATGGGAGGAGTAATCACATTATGTTGAAGTACAGTTAATACTGATCTTTCTAATGTGTGCTGTCACAGATTTGACTCAAGCAAATTTCTATCAACTATCTAATCTAAACCCTAATCTAAACCCTGCCTCCCTCACCCTGGCTCCTGTGTCTGAGTCTGATTTTAAGTTCTTATCATAGGGGTCTCATACAATATTTGTCCTTCTGTTGCTGACTACTTTCACTCAACATAATGTCCTCCAATTGAAACCAGGTTGTGAGATGTTTACTGAAATCATCGCTGTTCTTTAACATTGCATAGTGTTCCACTGAGTATATATACCCTAGTTTACCTATCCATTCCTCTGTTGTTGGACATCTGGGTTGATTGAATCTTTTTGCTGTGGTGGATTGTGCTGCAATAAACATTCATGTGCATGTATCAGTTGGTGTGAATGGCCTTGATTCTGTAGGATCTATTCCGAGCAGTGGAATTACTGGATCAAATGGTATATCTAGATCCAACTTTTTAAGGAAGCACCAGATTGCTTTCCAAAGAGGTTGCACCATTTTGCGATCCCACCAACAGTGTAGGAGAGTTCCAACTTCTCCACAGCCTCTCCAGCATTTGTTGTTTTGTGTTTTTTGGATCATGGTCAACCTTGTTGGGATGAGATGGTATCTCATTGTTGTTTTGGTTTGAATTTCTTTAATAGCTAATGATCATGAGCATGTCCACATGGGTTTTTTGGCTGCCTGGATCTCCTCTTTAGAGAATTGTCTGTCCATCTCCTTTGCCCATTGCTTAATTGGATTTATCTTTTTCTTACTGATATTTTGTAGCACCTTATATCTTATGGAGATCAGGCATCGGTCTGATGTATAGTTGCCAAATATTTTTTCCCATTCTGTAGGTGGCCTTTTAATTCAATCAATAAAGTCTTTGGCTGAACAAAAATGTTTAATTCTTAGTAGTTCCCATTTATCTTGTTTCTCTTCTGTTGATTTTTGTCCTAGTCACCGGGTACTGCTCTAAGAGAAAATACCATGAGTGCAAGGTTTCATAAGGAGAAGCTTTTATTGTCACAGTCTGGTAAGCCACAAATCCGTTCCTAAGCTACAAGTCCATTCAATATGAAAAATCACCACAGTCCAGTAGGCTGAGTCCACATCAGGTGAGAGCATCTCGGCACAGGAACCTCGAGTCCAAAGGACGTGCTCTGCTCTCGGTGCTTCTATCTCAGTGGTATGAGGTTCCCAACGTCCTCAGCTTATATATTCCCAACTTCTCTCCCTTATATTCCACAAGCTTAGAGTCCTGCCTCACTGACACAACTGCAAACCATTCTCCATCATCAGTATCATAGAGGCAGGATTCACAACACATTGGAGGAAGGGCACCATATTAGAACTCCTAACAAAGTCAAATCAACACATACATTTTCGGGGGCACAATTCAATCCATGACAATTGTGGTTTGTTTGACAGATTTTGAAGTCTGTCTATGTTCTGTGTTAAAATTTCCATTGTTGTTCCTACTTTTTCTTGGATGACTTTATCATTTTAGATTTGATATTTAGGTCTTTTATCCAGTCTGAGTTGGTCTTTGTATAACGTTTAAGTTATGATCAACGACACTTGGCTTTTGGCTTCAATTTATTGCAGATAGATATCCAATTTTGCCAGCACCATTTGTTGACGAGATTGTTTTTACCCCAGTTTAATGTCTTAGGGACTTTGTCAAATATCAACTGTTCATAGGAAGATGGTGTCATCTCTGGGGTCTCAATTCTATTCCATTGATTTATCTGTCTCTTTTTGTACCAGTACCAGGCTGTTTTGACTACTGTGGCAGTATAATAGGTTCTAAAGTTGGGTATTGAGAGGCCTCCCAGTGTGTTCTTCTTTAGTAGTGCTTTACTTATCCAGGGCTTCTTCCCTTTCCAAACAAACTTGGTAATTTGTTTCTCCATCTCATTAAAAAAAAGTCACTGGAATTTGTATTGGGGTTGCATTATATAAGTAGATTGCTTTGGGTAAAATAGACATTTTCACAATGTTAAGTCATCCTATCCATGAGCAGGGTAGGTTTCTCCATTTATGTAAGTCTCCCTTAGTTTCTTGTAGTAAGATTTTGTAGTTCTCTTTGTAAAGGTCTGTTATTTCTCTGGTTAGATTTATTCCTAGCTACTTTATCTTCTTGGGGGCTATAGTAAATGGTATTGAGTTAGTGATTTCTTCCTTAATAATCTTGTTGTTGGTGTAAAGGAATCCTACTGATTTACTTACGTTTATCTTGTATCCTGAGACTTTGCTGAACTCTTCTATCAGTTTGAGTAGTTTATTTATGGATTCTTTAGGATTCTCTGCATATGTAATCATATCATCTGCAAATAGGGAGATTTTTACCTCTTTTTTGTCTTTTATTTCTTGGTCTTGTCTAATCACTCTGGCTAGAACTTCTAGCACAATGTTGAATAGGAGAGGAGATAGTGGGCATCCTTGTCTAGTTTCTGTTTTCAATGGAAAGTGTTTCAGTCTCTCTCCATTCAGGATGATGTAGGCAGTTGGGTTTGTATAAATGGCCATCATTGCACTGAGGAATTTGCCATCTATTCCTATTTTGATGAGAGTTTTTAGCATGAATGGGTATTGGACTTTATCAAATGCCTTTTCTGCAGCAATAGACAAAACCAGGAGATTCTTGTCTTTTGTGTTATTTATGTGGTGGATCATATTAATTGTTTTTCTGATGTTGAACCAGTCTTGCATCCCTGGTACAAATCCAAATCCAACTTGGTCATGATGGATTATTGTTTTGATACATTGTTGTATTCTATTGGCAAGAATTTTTTTTGAAGATTTTTGCATCTAGATTCATGAGTGATATCAGTCTGTAGTTCTCCCTTTTTTGTTGGGTCTTTCCCTGCTTTGATACCAGGGTTAAGGTGGCTTTTAAAATGAACTTGGGAGTATTCCATCCCCTTCCATACTGTGAAATAGTCTCAGTAGTACTGGAGATAACTCTTCTCTAAAAGCTTGGTAGACTCTCCTATTCAACACTGTACTAGAAGTTCTAGCCAGAACAATTAGATAAGACCAAGAAATAAAAGGCATCTGCATTGGCAAATAAGAAGTTAAAGTCTCTCTATTTGCAAATGATATGACTGTATATGCAGAGAATCCTAAAGAATCCATAAGTAAACTACTCAAACTGATAGAAGAGTTCAGCAAAGTCTCAGGATACAAGATAAACATAAGTAAATTAGTAGGATTCCTTTATACCAACAACAAGATTATTAAGGAAGGAATCACCAAATCAATACCATTTACTATAGCCCTCATGAAAATAAAACATCTAGGAATAAATCTAACTAGAGAAATAGCAGACCTTTACAAAGAGAACTACAAAATCTTACTACAAGAAACTAAGGGAGACTTACATAAATGGAGAAACCTACCCTGCTCATGGATAGGATGACTTAACATTGTGAAAATGTCTGTTTTACCCAAAGCAATCTACTTATATAGTGCAACCCCAATACAAATTCTAGTGACTTTTTTTAATGAGATGGAGAAACAAATTACCAAGTTTGTTTGGAAAGGGAAGAAGCCCTGGATAAGTAAAGCACTACTGAAGAAGAAGAACACACTGAGAGGCCTCTCACTACCCAACTTTAGAACCTATTACACTGCCACAGTAGTCAAAACAGCCCGATACTGGTACAAAAAGCAACAGATAGATTAATGGAACAGAATCAAAACCTCAGAGATGACAGCATCTGCCTATGAACAGTTGATATTTGACAAAGTCCCTAAGACATTAAACTAGGGTAAAAGCAATCTCATCAACAAGTGGTGCTGGCAAAATTGGATATCTATCTGCAATAAATTGAAACAAGACCCATATCTTACACCTTATACAAAAACCAACGCAAACTGGATAAAAGACCTAAATATCAAATCTAAAACGATAAAGCTCATCCAAGAAAAAGTAGGAACAATGGAAGTTTTAATACAGAACATAGGCAGACTTCAAAATCTGTCAAACAAACCACAATCAACAGAAGAGAAACTAGATAAATGGGAACTACTAAGAATCAAACACTGTTGTTCATCCAAAGACTTTATTAATAGAATTAAAATGCCACCTACAGAATGGGAAAAAATATTTGACAACTACACTTCAAACCGATGCCTGATCTCCAAATATATAAAGTACTACAAAATATCAGTAAGAAAAAGATAACTCACCCAGTTAAGTGATGGGTAAAGGAGATGGACAGACAATTCTCTAGAGGAGATCCAAGCAGCCAAAAAACACATGGAGACATGTTGACAATCATTAGTTATTAAAGAAATTCAAATGAAAACTACACTGAGATACCATCTCACCCCAACAAGGTTGGCCATGATCCAAAAAATGAAAAATGACAAATGCTGGAGAGGCTGTGGAGAACTTGGAAATTTCCTACACTGTTGGTGGGATTGCAAAATGGTGCAACCTCTTTGGAAAGCAATCTGGTGCTTCCTTTAACAGCTGGAAATAGATATACCATTGATCCAGTAATTCCACTGCTTGGAATATATCCTACAACATCAAGGCCATTCACACCAACTAATACATGCACACAAATGTTTATCACAGCACAGTCCACAATAGCAAAAAGATGGAATCAACCCAGATGCCGACCAACAGAGGAATGGATAGGTAAACTAGGGTATATATACTCAATGGAACACTATGCAATGATAAAGAACAACGATGATTTCAGGAAACATCTCACAACCTGGTTTCAATTGGAGGACATTATGTTGAGTGAAAGTAGTCAGCAACAGAAGGACAAATATTGTATGAGACTCCTATGATAAGACCTTAAAATCAGACTCATGCACAGAGGACTGTTTGATGGCTGCAAGGGGGGAGGGAGGGGGAGGGAAGAAAGAGTTTACATTAGATAATTGTTAGAAATTTGGTTGGGTGAAATCTGTGACAGCACGCATTAGTAATTAACGGACTTCAACACAACTTGAGTACTACTCCTGTCTTGGCCCAATGTTGCAAGGACAGAGTAGCTGGGAAGGGGGTGGTGACCATGGTTTCAGGGGAAATGGAGGCCCGTTAGCACAACTAGCATTTCGCTAATGAGGACTCTCCACACTTCACACTGGTGAGTGGGGTCTGGGGTCTTAAATGCTGCCAAGCTACCATTTGAGTGTACAGCAAATGGTCCCAACTCAACAGGAACGGGTAATCACTGAGGTCCATAACAACATGGAGGAAAGAGAACCCAGAAGACAGAGAGACCCACGTGAGTGGGTGTCTACATTGACTTGTGACTGGAACAGCCAGATGGTGCCCAGCCACCACCAGTGATAGCTGCGATAGAGCTCACAAAGTTGAATTTCACTGACAACACAAGAATAAATAGGGGTGCATCCTGAGATCTCCACTAAAAGACTGCAATTGATGGCCCAGGGGCTTCAGGGTTCCCCTGGGAGCATGGCACCTGGTCCTGATGCTGCCCCTGTACATAAATCATAATGAAGGTCAACTCTTCAGACAGCATTGGATTGGAGTTGGCGATGCGGAGTGACCATATTTTGTGTGCACTTTGTGGTTCTATGCATCTATAGGATGTCGTCCTGCTGACCTCATACTGAAGGAAGGAGAGTGGGTGGAGAGGAGGAGATAGGAGACTGTTGGAAAGATAGAACATGTATGGAGCAGAGTGGAAGAATGTGCTGTCACTGTGCAGAGAGAGCAGTGGAAGCTGCACATAGGCCAGCATACAAATTTATATGGGAATGTACGTTTTAATTCAAGCATAATAAAAATAAATAAATAAATAAATGCTTGGTAGAATTCTCCCATGAAGCCATGTGGGCCCGGACTTTTGTTGGTTGGTAGTTTTTAGGTGGCTTTTTCAATCTCTTCCTTTGCGATGGGTTTATTAAGTTGTTCTGCTTCACCTTGTGATAATTTTCATAGATAATATGAATTAAGGACTTTGTCCATTACCTATAGGTTTTCAAATTTGTTAGAGTACAGTGTTTCATCATATTCCATTGTATTTTTTATTTCTGTTGGAGCTGTTACTAGAACTCCTCTCTCATTTCTTATTTGTGTTATTTGTTTGCTTTCCTGTTTTCCTTTAGTAAATTTAGCCAATGGTTTGTCAATTTTGTTGATCTTTTCAAAAAACCAGCTTTTGATCTCTTCAGCTTTTTCAATTTTTTTGTCTATTCTCTAATTCATTTAGTTATGCTGTAATCATTATGATCTGTTTTCTTCTGGTGCCTGAGGGGTTTCTCTGTTGTTCTCTCTCTACTTGCTCAAATTGTGGGATTAGTTCTTTGATTTGGTTTCTTTCTTCCCTCCAGATGTGTGCATTTATGGAGAGAAACTGACCTGTGAGCACTGCTTTGGCTGTTTCCCATAGGTTGTAGTAGGAAGTGTTTTCATTCTCATTGGAATCCATGAATTTCTTTATTTCATCCTTGATTCCTTCTATAACCAATCAGGTTTTGAGCAAGATATTGTTCAGTTTCCATGAGTTTCCCTTTCTATGTTTTTTTCTGCTGTTGATTTTGACTGTTAGGGCTTTATGATCTGAGAAGATGCCTTGTATTAATTCAGTGGTATGGATTTTTTTGAGAATTGCTTTATGTCTTAACACATGGTCAGTTCTGGAGAATGTTCCATGTGCACTGGAAAAGAAGGTGTAGTTGTCCACTGATGGATAGTAAGTTCTGTATATGTCGATGAGGTCTAGTTGGATAGTTGTGGCAATAAGGCCTTCTGTGTCTTTATTGAGCTTTTTTCTAGACAATCTGTCCAATATTGAGAGTGGAGTGTTGAAGTCTCCCACTATTATTGTGGAGTGATCTATCTCCTTTTTGAGTGTAGCCAGTGTTTCTTTGATGTATTTAGGTGCTAGGTGCATAAATATTTAATATTGTTAAGACCTGTTTGTGTATTGAACCTTTCAGCAATAAAGGGTGTCCATCCTTGTTCACAGTGGTGGATCTTACATTAAAATCTATTTTATCTGAGATTAGAATTGCCACACCTGCTCTTCTTTGTTCATTGTTAGCTTGATATATATTTTTCCATCCTTTAATTTTCCATTTGTTCATATCTTAAAGTCTGAGTTTCTTGTAGGCAACATATGGACAGGTTGTGTCTTTTGATCTAAGATGTCATGTGATGTCTCTTTACTGAAGTGATCAGTTCATTCACATTCAATGTGAATATTGATAGGTATATGTTCAGTGCTGCCATTGTGATATGTTTACTTTTGTTGATGTTTTCTCTGTTGTTCTTATTAATCTGTTCTGGGACATTCTTCTTTGTGAGTTAATCGTTCACCTTTTTCAGGGTTGATTTTGTGGTTGTTGAGACTCCTGTGGTACATTTCTTGATTTGCTATGTTGCATCTTTATTGTGTTTTATGGTTGCCCCTATGATCCCTTTTATTAAACTGTGTATAAACCCAGTTTCAATTACTACCATTCTTATCAACTTCCTCTCCATTCGGAAGGACTATAATGACTGTAGTACATCCCTTTTTTCCTACTTTTCATGATATGATCACTGGATCATTTCTTTCACTATTATAGCTTTGATTGAGTTTGGAGCCTTCCTTAACTGAGTGGGATTCTGGGTGATGTGTCCTGAATTTGCTTCCAAAATATAAAGCTTGTGGTTTTGTTCTTCTAAGCCAAGAGATTTTTCCAGTGTTTCTTGTAGCTTTGGTTTTGTTTTTGCAAAGTCTCTGAGTTTCTGTTTATTTTCGAATGTCTTAGTTTCATTTTCATAGTTAAAAGATAGTTTTGCAGGATATATAATTCTAGGTTGGAGGTTGTTTTCCTTCAAGGCTTTGAATGTGTCATGCCATTGTCTCCATGCCAGCATTGTTTCTGCTGAGAAATCCGACAAAAGCCTACAGGGTTTCTCTTTGAATGTTAGCTTTGCTTTGAGTCTTGCTACTTTTAAGAGTTTCTGCTTATGTTTCATTCTGTTAAGCTTGATTATAATGTCTTGGAGTTTTTCTCTTGAGATCTATAGTGAGTGGCATTCAATATGTATCTTGGATATCTATATTCTCTTCTTTCATAATTTCTGAAAACTTTTCTGTCAGCAGCTCAGCAGAAATATTCTCTGTGTTCTTAGGTATCTCACACTATCCAGGAACTCCAATTAATCATAGATTGTCCCTTTTGATAGAGCCCTACATGCTTCTTAACGCTTCTTCGTTTTTCTTGTTTCTTTTTCCTGATTTCTCCTCATAGATGCTCGAGTCAGCAGCTCTGTCTTCCAAGTCTGAAAGTCTATTTTCCATTTGTTCCATTCTGCTTTCTTGACTTGGAATTGAAGTTTCTATGTCTTTGATTTTGTTCTTGATCTGTTGGATTTCAGAGTACTGATGTTCCATCAGATCAAACAACTTAATTTTTCATTTTGCTCTGCTGCATTTTATATAAGGTCTAGGAGGGCTGTCTGTATAATCCTTTTGTATTTACCTTCTGATAGTTTCAGAAAAGCTTCTTCATCTGGGAAGTTCTGTGCTGCTTTGTTTTGGGAGCCTTCTGAAGCTGTGGGTGATTTCTTGGTTACACTTTTCTCTAGAGTTTGTTGCTTTAGGGGCTTTATGTGATTCAGTAGAGGCTGGGAGAGATGCTGTGAGGATGGGCCACAGTTGTTTCTCTAGGCCATCTTGAAATGAAAAGTAAAAAGTTTCTGACAACTTCCAAAATCAGTCAGGTTTTCAGGTATATAGATCCCTCTACCCAACTGGCAAAGTAAGCACCTCTATATCAAACCCCAGATGTTATAAACTAGTTCAAGATACAGAAAGGCTACTGCCCTGCTGGTCTCTGCTGCCAGGCCCTGGCTGTAGGTGACACTGTGTGGAATACTGGTTTTCTGCTGGAAAAGTGCTCTCCTCCAGCCAGGCACTGCCTCCCAGCCCAGGAATTAGGTCTAGATAAGGCCTCCATATGGGTATATCCACTTCCCAGTGGAACAAGATGGTGTCCTGCACTAGCTCACCACCTGCCTGGGTACAGACTACTCTATGGCAGAGGCGGAAAGAGAGGCCAAAGGTGTCAAGATGCACAGAGTTCAAAGCCTGGCTCTCAAAATATAGCAATTTCACCTTCCAATCCCACCAGCAGTGTGTCTGAGATTAGCTGCTAGTCAAGACCCAGCCCCATCCACTGGCTAAGACAGAGGAGAAATAGTTAAAATGGTGAGTTACCTTCAGTCCGTGCAAGCTGGTGCTTGCCAAGAGTGGAGTCAGCGAAAGAGAGGTTTTCCATTCAGTGATATGAAGTCCAAATTAACAGCCTTATGCCACATCCTAGGGCTCTCTAGGTGTCCAGAAAACTCAGTTTAATTGTCAATTCAGGTCTTGGTTTACAGAGGCATTTAGGGAGATGTCTGTGTAGTCTGCCATCTTGACTCTGCCCCTGTGTTTTTCTTTTCTCTAAATCTAGAGTCCTTTAGAGCAGAATAAATTCCACCAAGAATACCTGAAAACACTCTTTGGGGCTTTACTTGAATTAACCTTTCAAAGTAGCTCTTTATACATGTTTCAGTATGGCCTTGAAGTCATCAAGGAATCATTATAAGGGACCCTAAGGGATGGACTAGAAAAGTCCTAAAAGATATGTGCCAGTCATTAGAATGGTGATAAAAGAAGATGATGTTGATGGTCCTCTCTTCATCATTATTATTATCAACCTCAGGAATAACAGTATTTACCTTGATGTTTCACAAGGCTCTTTGATTTATATTGCATCATTTATGCTCACAAAATTGGTGGGATGAGTATTATAGTCATTACTTTCATTTTATGGATGAAGAAACTGAGACTCAGTAAGATTTTGAGACTTTCTGAAGACTGCTCAGCTTGTAAGTGGAAGTACCAGCGCCTATATTTTCTGCCTTCCTGTCTTCCCATTACATGCTATAACTCTGCAACCCTCTACCATCTCAGACTCCAGCTGGAGTGTTTAACTGCAGCAGAGAGCTCATTTCACGCCCGTGCTAACCCTTTCTCAGCAAGCACAACATCCTCAGCAACACCACCAGAGGCCTAAACGTCATCAGGGTTTCCTCCAGCTTTGCTTAACCTCCTCCTCTGTTGCTTCATAGTCCTTTGATACTTCAGCATCACTTCCTGGACAACTTCCTATGGAAGATGACACATACTTCAAAAGTGGCACTTCACAGTTACTCAGTTACAAGGATGCCACTGAAAAAGTCTCTCAGCCTTAGCAGGTTGCCACACACTTCCTGTGAGTCAATGAGAAAACCCACTAGAATTACAAGTCTGTGGAAGGCATGTCCAGTCCAACTCATCATAATTAACCTGAATCTAAAGAGTAATCTGTGATTGTTTTCCAACTTGGTTAAGATGAAGAGTAAATGAGTGGCAGTTAGGGGCTGGTCTCTTTCACCCACACCAAGGCCATATTACTTCTTCTTCTGTGCTTCTCACCTCATCTTAGTGATGCCTTGCTAGTATCTTAGCTAGTGTTGCTGTACCAAGAATACCACAAGTGGAAGGCTTTAAATAACAAAAATTTATATTCTCGCAGTTTAGGAGGCTAGAAGTCCAGATTAAGGCAACCAGTTCTAGAGGAAGACTTTCTCAGTGTCTGCTCTGAGGAAAAAATCCTTCTCTCAGCTTCTCTAGCCCGGTCATGCTGCATTTCTTTAGAGATCTTAACGTGGCATCTATCTTCTTTCATTTGTGCCTGCTCCTGTGTCTAATCTGCTCTGTTTATAACTCAGAAATGATTAGCTTTAGGATATACCCTGTACTAACATGGTTGCATTAGCTTAACAAGGAAAACTCTATTCTCAAATGGGATACATCTACAGAGATGCAGGTTAGGATTTCAATTTATGTTTCATGGGCACACAGTTCAATCCACAACACCTGGAAAATTCATTCTAAGGAAAAATCTCAGCTTGTCTAAAAGCAAAGAAATTTATGTCAGCAGCCCCTGGGACTCCTTTGTTACTTAAGGCAAGGGTTGCCACAGTGAGAGAGCACCCACAGGTTGAGAAATCTTTTTGTTTTAGTGACATGTCAAAGTGACTTTTGTTCTCTGTGAAATTTATTCTTGCCTCAGTATGTGGAGACCTGGATAAACTTTGAGGTCAACCTGAACCCATTTATATGGAAATAAAGTGACCTTGATCCTCAAGACTGACATGCACTCAGTTTCATCCTAACAGCCAGTGGGTTGTTGATGGCTGGATTTTCTAATCGGTCAGTGCCTACATCAATGACCATCAACCATCAACAACCCATTGGTTTCTAAATATTGTTAATAGCACCCATGCTAGCCTGTCTTAGTTTCCTAGTGCTACATTACAGAAATACAACAAGTGGGTGGCTTTAAAGAGCAGAAATAACTTAAAGTTCTGGATGCTGCAGTTATAGTGTGCCAACAATTTCAATTCTAACTCACAGTAACTCTATAGGACAGAGTAGAACTGCCTCATTGAGTTTCCAAGAAGTACCTGGTAGATTCAATCTGTGGACCTTTCGATTAGCAAATATAGCACTTAACCACCTGCCACCAGAGTCTCCAGTGATCCTACAGGACAGAGTAATACTGCCCCACACAATTTCCTAGGCTGTAATCTTTACAGGTGCAGGTAGCCAGGTCTTTTCTCCCAAGGAATGGCTGGTGAGTTCAAACTGCTGACATTTGTTTAGCAGCCTAACAGACTCCATCCACTTCAGACTAACTGTGTCTTCTCTCTCATCCCTAGACACGTGGGACCAGGTAAGTAGGCATTGACCACAAGTTTGGAAATCCAATGATTCTCTCCACTTCAGACTAGTGGGCCCTTCTCTGATCCTAGAGACCTTAAGCCAGGTTATAGCACATAAATTAAAAGAATGTAGTCCTTCAGACTGCTAAATAGGTAGACTTCAGCCCTTGTGGGTTTGTTAATTCCCTGGAACAGCTTGTAGAATTTATGGAGAGCATGGAAACCCTGGTGACACAGAGGCTAAGTGCTATGGTTGCTAACCAAAAGGTCAGCGGTTCACATCCACCAGGCACTCCTTGGAAATGCTATAAGACAGTTCTACTCTGTCCCATAGGGTCCTTATGAGTTGGAATCTAATGAACAGCAGTGGGTTTTGTGTTTATACTTACAGTTGCATATTTATTATAACCAAAAAGGTACAAATGGAGTGATGCATAGCGTGAGATCTCGGAGGGGTCTCAGAGCAGTTTCCACTGTCCCCAGGGATGCATGCGTAGGACTCTTCCATGCAGAAGTGTTCTCACCAGTCAGGAATTCCCAATCTATTTCCATTTTCAGGGCTTTTTAGTGACTTCATTGTATAGTCATGTCAGGGCCTCGTTGTGTAGTCATGGTTGAGTGAATCATTGGGTGTGCATGAATGACTAAATCATGACCACTCCTGAGATAAGCTGACCAGGTAGGGTCTGGGTAGCCCTTCCTTATTTGCACAAATTCTCAAGTATTGTCTGGTCATTTCATTTTGTTTTTTTTGTTTTTTTTCTTTTTTATGACGGCACTTGGCTTTATGTAACATGACTGAGTGAAAATCTACATTCCCGTATAAATTTACATGCCCACCTATATGCAGTTTCCACTGCTCTCCCTGTCCGGTGACAGCACACTATTCCTCTCTGCTCCATACATATCTCATCCTCCCAACAGCCTCCTTTCTGCTCATCTCCACCCACTCTCCTTCCTCCAGCCAGAGGTCAGCAGGATGATATCCTATAGATGTACAGAACCGTAAAGTGCAACCAATATATGGTCACTCTGCATTGCCAAGTCCAATCCATTCCTGTCCAAAGAGTGGACCTTTGCTATAATTTAAGAGTAAGGGCAGCATCAGGGCCAGGGGGGCTGGTCATTTTAAATAGAAAAGACACATTGGTCACTCAGGAAAATCTAAGAGTTCTCTTTTGGAAAACAAAGACAAAGCCAGGACCAGGTTTTGTCTCACACTCGATAATAAAGGAGGAGGATGAAGAGAAAATACTGTCTTTCATTATATTGGCTTTCATTTTATAAAGTGTATATCAATTTATCCTCACAAAGTAGTGGAATAAAGGAGAGAGAGAGAAGAAAATAAATCTTAATTTTTTTCTGTTTTCCTTTTAAAAATGCTCTTCCTCATCTTACGTCAGTTAATCCTCACAAGACAGAAAAGATAGCATTACCTCTGTTTTCCAGATGAATAAAATAAGGCTCGTGGAGTTGAGTGATATTTGCTCCAAACTGTGAAAGAAATTTGAAATACTTTACTTGTAGAGGCTAGATGTATTTAGTGAGATTTTAGTTAAATTGCATAAACTGAATTAAGGAGAGATACATATTATTTTTACAGAGTTTTAAATTTAAGGTTTCACATGGCAAAGAAATCTACCCTCAAATAATTTATAGATTTAATGTAATTCCAATCAAAATCTAATGGAATTTTTTTAATGTAACCAAGCGTATAATGATACCTCATTGTGGTTTTAATTTGCATTTATGTTATTACTCATGAGGTTGAGCAGCTGTTCACATATTTGTTGGCTATTTCAATCTTTCTCTCGGTCAGTTTTTTTATTGGGTTACATTTCTCTCTTGATTCATAGAACATCCTTATACATTCTAAATGCTAATCCTTTTTCAGTTACATTTCTTGCAAATATCTTCTCTCACTCTCATTCTCACTAGTGTCTTATTTTAAAGTGCATTAATTTAACTTTTTTTCTTTATAGTGCTAAAATTTTTCCAGTTTGCTTTTCACTTGACTCGCACATTTAGATCTTTAAACAAACTGGAACTGGTGTTGTATACTGTATAAGGAACATGTCCATTCTTTCATTTCCTAGCAACATTTCCTGAAAGGTCTATCCTTTCCCTACTGATTTACAATGTCATTCTATTATACATAATCAGTTCTTATGAATACATGTCTCTTTCTGAGTCTCTATTTGTCCAACTGGTTTTTTTTGCCTGTATCTGCACTAATACCCCACTATCTTAAAAACTAAAATAATAGATTTCGTTATCTAGTAAGAAAAGTCCTTTCACCTTGTTCTTCTTTGTCAAGGATATCTAGGCTATTCTTGATCATTTTGAAAATAAATTTTAAAGTCTGGTTA
Organism: Heterohyrax brucei; assembly: GCA_028571685.1. Classification (NCBI taxonomy): domain Eukaryota; kingdom Metazoa; phylum Chordata; class Mammalia; order Hyracoidea; family Procaviidae; genus Heterohyrax; species Heterohyrax brucei. The sequence continues at coordinate 190,668,304 of CM053140.1, read as the reverse complement.
TCAATTTTTATAAAAGGAATCTGTCAGGATTTTGATAAGGATTACTTTGAATCTACATACCATTTTGGAGAAAACTAACAGCTTTGTATTATTGAGGCTTTCATTCTGTGAACATAGTATACATCCCCAATTATTTAAGTTGTTGTTAGTGTTTTAAACATATAAAATTTTCCATAGAATGATCTTCCATAGCTTGTGTTAGATTTATTCCCAGGTACTTTATTTATTTATTTTTTAGATCTTTTTAATTTTGTTTCCTAGATGTTTTGTTGATAGTTTATAGAAATGCAGTTTATTTGATATGTTGACTTTATATTCAGAGAACTTGCTAGAGTCTTGTTAATACTAAAAATGCATATGTAGATTCTGTTAGTATTGTCTATGTACACAATTGTATCACATGTAAACACTGATCATTTTGAGACTTTTTATTTAAAAAAAATATTGTGCTTTAAGTGAAAGTTTACAACCCACTTCAGTTTGCCACGCACAATTCCACACACACTCTGCTGCACAATTCTCGATGCTCTCCCCTGTGACAGCACACTCCTCCTTTCCACCCCATACCTCCTGTATTTATTCAACCAGCTCTTGTCCCTCTCTCTCCATCTTTCCACCTTGCCTCTGGTCAGGAGATGCCCTAATAGCTTTACGTCTATATATAAGCCAAGAAGCATACTCTTCACCAGCATAATCGTGTGTCTTACAGTGCAGTCCAATCTTTGCCTAGACAGCTTCGATCCTTTCTGAGTCTTGGGTCAGACTCAGAAAGTCTGGGGGCCATGTCCTCAGGGGATCCTCTATGATATTGGACCATCGAGTCTGGTCTTTTAATAGAGATTTGCACACCCATTTTTCTCCCTGAATGCCAGGGAGTCTACTTGTGATCCCTGTCAGGGCAGTCATCAGTATGGCTAGGCACCGTCTAGTTCTTCTGATCTCCTGATGATGTAGTCTCTGAATCGTATGGCCCCTTTTGTCTTTTGGGTTCATATTTTCCTGATGTCTTTGATGTCTTTCATTCTCACCTGCTGTAGGTGGGTTGGTACCAATTGACATTATTTAGATCACAGCTTGCTAGCTTTTAAGACTCCAGGCACCATTCACAAAATGGGATACAGAACATTTCTTAGAAAAAAAAGTTACGTCAATTGACCTAAGTGCCCCCTGAAACCATGGTTCCTAGACCTCTGTTCCTGCTACTCTGTCATTCAAAATATTGGGTTGCATTTAGCTTTTGTTATAGTCCAGCAGTGTTAATCTCTCTTCTACTGCCTGCTGCCACTCTCTTCACCTAAACAAATACTTGTCTACTATTGAATCTGTGAAGACTACTTTTCTTCCCTCCCCTCCCTTGTAACAATCATATATTATTTTCTTCTGTGCTTAAAACTTCTCTTGATTCCTATGATAATGGTCTCAAACAATATTTGTCCTTTTGCAACTGACTAATTTCACTCAGTATGTCTTCCAGGTGACACTATGTTATCAGATGTTTCTCAAGATCGTTGTTGTTCTTTATCATTGCATAGTATTCCATTGTGTGAATATACCATAATTTGTTTAACCATTCATCTGTTGGTGGGCACCAAGGTTGATTCCATCTTTTTGGTGTTGTAGACTGAGCTGCAACAAACACCGATGTACATATATGTACTCATGTGACAACTCTTATATCTCTAGGGTATATTTCAAGCAGTAGGATTTCTGGATCATATGGTATATCTATTACTTGTTTTTTATGAAAGTACCAAATCAATTTCCAAAGTGGTTGGACCATTTTACCTTCCTACCAGTCGTGTAGAAGAGTTCCAGTCTCTCCACAACCTCTCCAACATTTATTAATGTCAGCCTTGGGATGAGATGGTATCTCACTGTAGTTTTGATTCGGATTTCTCTAATGGCTAATAATCATGAGCATTTCCTGATGTATCTGTTAGCTGCCTGGATGTCTTCTTTGGTGAAGTGCCTGTTCATACCTTTTGGCCATTTGTTTAATTGGGTTATTTGTCTTTTTAGTGTTGAGGTTTCACAGTATCTTGTAGATTTTCAAGATTAGACACCGATCAGATTTGTGGTTGCTAAAATGTTTTTCCCAGTCTATAGGTAGTCTTTTTTACTTTTTTTATTGAAATCTTTGGATGAGCGTAACTGTTTGATTTTTAGGAGTTTCCATTTATCTATTTTCTCCTCTGGTATTTGTGCATTGTTAGTAATATTTTGTAGTGCTTCCATTGTTCTCCCTATTTTTTATTCCATGATCTTTATTATTCTAGATTTTATGTTTTGGTCTTTGATCCATTTTGAGTTAGCTTTTGTACGTGGTGTGAGATATGGGTCTTGTTTCACTGTTTTGTAGACGGGTATCCAGTTTTGCCAACACTACTTGTTGAAGAGGCTGTTTTTTTTTTTTTCCTAGTTCATGGACTTTGGGCATTTGTCAAATATCCTGTTATATCTGGATTCTCTGTTCTGTTCCACTGGTCTATGTATCTGTTTTTGTACAAGTACCAGGTTGTTTTGACTACCATGGTAGTATAATAAGTTCTAAAGTCAAATAATACGAGGCCTCCTACTTTGTTCTTCTTCTTCATTAATGTTTTACCTCTCTGGGACATTTTCCCTTTCCATATGAAGCTGGTGATTTGTTTCTCCATCTCATTAAAATGCCACTGGAATTTGTATTGCGACTGCATTATGTGTGTAGATCACTTAATAGACATTTTTACAATGTTAAGTCTTCCTATTTATGAGCAAGGTAGGTTTCTCTGCTTACATAGGTCTCTTGGTTTCTTGCTGTAGAGCCTTGTAATTTTCTTTGTGTAGAAGTTTTATATCTCTAATTAGATTTATTCCTAGTATTTTATCTTCTTGGAGACCATTGTAAATAGTACTGATTTGATGGTTTCTTCTTTGATGGTCTCTTTGGTGGTGTAAAGGAATCTAACTGCGTTATGTATGTTTATCTTATATCCTGATCCTGGGCTGAACTTTTCCATTATTTCAGTAGTTTTCTTCTGCATTCCTTGGTGTTTTCTGTGTATAAGATCACATTAGCTACTAATAGAGATACTTCTTCCTTAGCAATTTGGATGCTCTTTATTTCTTTATCCTGCCCAATTGTTCTGGCTAGAACCTCGAACACTATAATGAGTAAAAGTGGTGATAATGGACATCTTTGTCTGGTTCCTGTTCTCAAGGGGAAAGCTTTCAAACTCTCCATTTATAACAATATTGGCTATTGACTTTGCTTAGATTCCCCTTATTATGTCAAGGATTTTCCCTTCTATTTCCATTCAACATGAATGTATGTTGGACTTTGTCAAATGCTTTTTCTGCATCATTCCATAAACTCAAGTGATTCTTTTATTTATGTGGTTGACTACATTAATTGCTTTTCTAATGTTGAACTATCACTCCATCCTGGTATGAATTCTACTTGATCATGATGATTTTTTTTTAATATCGTTGAATTCTATTAGCTAGAATTCTGTTGAGGATTTTTGCATCTAAGTTCAAGAGAGATATTAGTCTACGATTTTTCTTTTTGTGCTATTTTTACCCTGTTTTGATATCAAGGTTGTGCTGGCTTCATAAAATTTGGGACTATTCCATCTTTTTCTATGGTATGAAATACCATTGGTAATAGTAGTGTTAACTGTTCCCTAAAACTGGTAAATTTCTCCAGTGAAGCCATCTGGGCCAGGTGTTTGTTGGCTGGGAGCTTTTAAATTACTTTTCACTCTTCTTTTGTGATGGTTTTAAGTTGTTCTACTTACATTTGTGTTATTTCTGGTAGGTAGTGTGTTTCCAGAAATTTGTCCATTTCCTCTAGGTTTTCACATTTATTAGATATAATTTTTCACAATATTCTGTTATCATTCTTTCTGTTTTAGTTGGCTCGGTTGTGATATTGCCCATCTCTTTTCTTATTCTAGTTATTTGCTTCCTCTCCTGCTTTTCGTTTGTCACCAGGGCCAATGGTTTATCCTGTTTGTGGATCTTTTAAAAGAACCAACTTTTGTACCTATTAGCTCTTTCAGTTGTCTTTCTGTTCTCCAAATCATTTAGCTCTGCTCTAACTTTTATTATTTGTTTTCTTCTGCCGTTTGACAGGTTCTTGTGTTACCCTCTTTCTACTTGCTCCAGTTATAGGATTAATTCTTTGATTTGGGCCTTTTCTTTTTTTGGATGTGTGCATTTATTGAGATAAATTGACCTCTGAGTACTGCCTTTGCTGAGTCTCGTAGGTTCTGGTAGAATGTGTTTTCATTCTCATTTGATTCTATGAATTTCTTTATTCCATCCTTGGCTTCTTGTATAACCTAGAAGTTTTTGAGCAAGGTATTGTTCAGTTTCCATATGTTTGATTATTTTTACCCTTGCTTGTTGACCTATTGCTTCCTACTTTTAGGGCTTTAGTCTGAAAAGATGCTTGGCAAAATTTCAAAGCCTTGAATTTTGCCAAACCTTGCTTTATGGCTTAATATGTGGTTTGCTCTGGAGAGTGTTCCATGTGCACTGGAAAACAAGGTTGTTGGATGGAGTGTTCTGTATATGTCTATGAGGTCACTTTGGTTGATTGTGGCATTTAGACCTTCCATGTCTTTATTGAGCTTCTTTCTGGATTTTCTGTCTGTCACTGAAAGTGACATGTTGAAGTCTCCCAATATTATTGTGGAGCTATCCATCTCACTTGCCAATGCTGTTTGTGTTCATTTGATGTATTTTGAAGCTCTGTCATTGGGTGTGTAAATACTTGGTTATGTTCTTGTTATGTACTGATTTTTGAAGCTCAGTACAGTGGCTGTCCTTGTCTACTGTGGTGGATTTTACTTTAAAATCTATTTTATTTGAAATGAATTTTGCCATTCCTGCTTTTTTTGAATGTTGTTAGCTTGGTATATGTTTTTCCATCGGTTGAGTTTCAGTTTGTATCTTTAAGTCTAAGATGTGTCTCTTGCCAGCAACATATAGACAAATCGTGATTTTTTTTTAATATATTCTTCTACTCTTTGCCTCCTTATTGGTGCACTTAACTCATTTAAATTCAATGTAATTGTTGATATGTATGAATTTAATTCTGTCATTTTGGTGTCTGTGTGTTGTTGACAGTTTCTTTGTTCTACTTAATTTTTTATGCTGACTTTTTTCTTCATGGGTTTGCTTTTCATTGTTCTTGGTTTTATATTTGCTGGGACTTCTTGATTTTCTTTCTGATTTTTATGTGTAGGATTGTTAATTACCTTTGTGGTTACGTTAATATTTACCCCTAATGTTCTAACTTTAAACCAGTCTTTAATTTCTTTGTATTGCCTTAGCTTCCTCTCCATCTGAAATATCTATTAATACATTAATTAGTTCCTCTTTTTGGTATAATGTTATTATTTACATACTGAGATCTCTGTTTCCCTATTTTTAGTGTTTTAGCTTTGATTTATTTTTGTAGTTTCCCTGTCTATGCTGAAACCAAGATACTCTGTCCTGCATTGTACCCTTGAGTATATATCTGATGCTGATTTTCTATTCAAAGAACTTCCTTCAGTGTTTCTTATAATTTTGGTTTAGTTTTTGCAAATTCTCTAAACTTCTATTTATCTGAGAATGTCCTGATTTTACCATCATATTTGAGAGACAATTTTGCAGAATATGAAATTCTTGGCTGGCAGGGTTTTTTCCTTCAAGCTTTGTATCTATCATCTCATTGCCTTCTTGTCAGGAAGGTTTCTTCTGAGTAATCCAAACTTAGTATTATTTATTCTCCTTTGCAGGTTTTTGTTTGTTTGTTTAAGGCTACCTGGCTTTAAACACATCTCCTTTTCTTCAGTTTCAGTAAATTTGATTATAATGTGTTTTGGTGTCTCTCTTGTGGGATCTGCCATGTGTTGCATTCAATGAGCATCTTGGATATTTTTTCATCTTTTGTGATATCAGGAAAGTTTTCTGTCTACATACATTCAACAATTCTCTCTTTCTTTTGTGTTGCCCCCCACTACCACTCAATTCTGGTACTCCAGTTGTTCATAAAATATTCCACTTTGTAGAGTTCTGCATAACATTTAGTGGTTTTTCCTTTTTTAAATTTCTTTTATATGATTTTTCCTTAAATAAGTGATGTCAGTTGCTTATTCTTCAGTCTCACTAATTCTGCATTCCATTGCCTCAGTCTTCCTCCTTGACTTTCTATTGACCCTAGTTCTGTAATTTTTATTGTTAATTTGCTGAATTTCAGATCATTTTTGCTTACGTAATCCTTGCAGCCTATTTAATTTTTCATTATGCTCTTTTGCTCTTTCCCTAATCTTCTTTCTCATGTCTTGAAGAGCTCTGTACATTACTCTTTTGTATTCTACCTCCAATAATTACAGGAAGTTTTCTTTGTCTGGAAAATTTTTTGATTATTTTAGGAGATTTCTGAAGACACGGTCATCTGCTTCTTTAAATGATTTGAAATCAGTTGTTTCTGAGCCATCAGAAAGTTGTAGTAATTTATTTGTCTGGTTACTGTGTTCTAATTTAAATATACATGAGAATTTAGTTTTTAAGTATCCAAATAGTCTAGTCATTTGAGCTACTTTGATATTGGAATGTTAGATATTCCAAAGCCCTGTCACTGGATGGTTAGAGCTGTGAGCATGCTGAGAAAAGTAGGGGGAGTTCCTGGCTCAGAGAAGCCTTCAGATGTCCCTTCCCCCTTCCCCCACCTTTGTTTCCTTCTCCATGTCTTGGAGAATGGCTCATGGTGTGTGCGTAAGATGCCCAACTTCTAACCCAGGTAGTGTCTCAGAGTTTAGCATCCAATGTAGAGCAGAGAAAGGAAGGTGTAGTACTGGGGAAAGGTTGAGAAGCTCAGTCCATAGGAAACATTTAAATCCACAAGAATTTGCAAGCACTTAGCTTATAACATTCAACTTAAACTCCTCTGCAGTTCTGTGGGTGCAACCATCTGAAGCTCAGCTTCCCTGCTGAGAAAGACATGCTCCCTTTGCCACACCACTGCTCTGTTTATCACTGTGCTCCCATGCCATGGCTCTGCTCAACTGGCAGAAGCAAATCCCTCTGTGGGGTGTGGATTTAATTCTGGCCAAAATGGTTGCTTCTGGACCTACTCTTCCCTCTCTGTCTCCTAGTCTGCTCTCTCAGTTTTTTCCCCTGATGTCCACAGCTCCTAGGATGTCCTGTATAATCCATAAAATTGTTTTACTAGTCTTTGTTGTTAGAGGGTTCATGGAATGTCTTTGGCTACTCTGCTATCTTAGCTTCACCTATGCCATTTTCTTTTAAATTTTTATACATTATTCTTTTGTAACTGCTGTATCCCATTACCAGGACCTCCAGTACAACACTGAATAAAGGAGGTGTTAGCAGATAGCATTGTCATTTTCCAGTCCCCAAATAAATGCTTTCAACATTTCAGCATTAAATGTATTTTGTGCTTTAGGATTTTTGTGGCTATCTTTTATCAGATTAAGGAATTTCCTTTCTATTACAAATTCTCTGGGGTTTTTTATAATCATAAATGTAGATTTTTATTGCATTTCAATCTATTTTTTCTGCATCTATTGATATGATCATATTTTTCCTTTAATGTTAATCCATTCATTACATTAATTGATTTTCTAATTTTAAAACAACCTTACATTCTTGGGCCAAACCCATTTTTGCTGTTGGATTAGTCAGAATCAAATCACAGTGAGAATTTAATATAAATAATGAATAACCAGGTTTTGGAGAACTATTATTTTTGTCAGTTGCTGTTGAATCATCTCTAACCCATGGAAACCCAGGTATAACAGAATTAAACATTGTCTGATCCTGTGATGTCTCCATAATTTTTAGTATATTTGAATCCATTGTGTATATTGTGTCAGTATGTCTTATTGAGGATTTGCTTCTTTTCCTCTAACCCTCTACATTACTAAATATATTGCCCTTTTCTAGTGATTAATCTTTTTCCTGATGAGTCTCCAAAGAAAGTAATTGAACAGAAATCTTACCAACCTCTTTTCTAAGAGATTGTCTGGTTGTAATTGAAGAAATAAAAAGGCAAAAAGGTAACAAAGTTAGGAATCTTAGGAAGCGGCTACCATCCCTAGAACTACAGGAACAAATGGAAGATGTTGGAATTATTAAAACTTAGAAACTTAGAAGAGTGGTCCCACAGAGCTGTAAGTAAGAGGGTATACTCAGCTGGTACTGGTGACTGAGGAGCTTTGGAAAGGAGCTTTATGAAGCCAGTCTCTGAGGAGGAGTGTTAGCCAGTGACACTGGTGCTTCTAAGGAGGTACAGTAAGTCTTGTTCTGGGAGCGCTAAAAAAAAAAAAAAAAAAAACCCTCGTACTGAAATCAGTTGACACTACTGAAAAAAATTCCCACTATTCTGAGAAAGATACATTTTTAGAATGACACTGATAGGTAGAGTAAGCAAACAGGAAAGCTAGTGTCCTTTCTTCTCTAGCCCCACAGTCTCTCTCTAGCCAATTCTATTGACAGTGACTAACAGAGGGCTAGATGAGTAGGAGAAGTCTAGTTTGGGGCTTAGTCTGCCTGTCTTTTTCTAATTTCTGAAGTAAGAGAAGTTATTAATTTGCAGTCTTTCTTCTTTTTAATATAGATACTTGCTGCTATAAATTTCCCTCTGAGCTTTACTTGCCCTCTCTCCTTTACTGCATTCCACAAGTTTTTATGTGTAATGCTTTCATTTTCTTTTTTTTTTTTTTCTTGGATTGGAAACCTGGTAATATAAAGATATTAACTAACTAAATTAATTTATTTCTGTTTAACTTTTTACAAGCATGCATTACTTTTGTAAAGAGGAAAAAGAATAAAAATTTCCTTTAAAAACAAAAAAAACGACAATCTTTATTATGCAGTAGGGAATACTTTTTCTAAGCATTAGATGAAAATTACAAGTGAGCAAAAATATTAATAAATTAACTACTTAAATCTTCAGTTTTAAATCTTCAGTTTTAAATCTCAAAGCTAAAAGATAAAGGTCAAAGTGGAAACACCTTTGTAAAATGTGACATAAAAGTACAACCAGTGCGTGGGTTACGAACATCCCACATACAACCAGTAGTCATGAACCCACCCCCATATTAAAAATTTGTGGCACATACAATGGTTCATAATAACAAATGAGTGCTACATTGTGGCAGCAAAGTATTATGTTAAAGTTTTTTTTATTATGACTGAGTGAAAATGTACATTCCGTATAAATTTACATGCCCACATATATACAGCTTCCACTGCTTTCCCTGTCTGGTGCCAGCACACTATTCCTCTCTGCTCCATACATGTCTCATCCTCCCAACAGTCTCCTTTCCCCTCCTCTCCACCCACTCCCCTTACTCCAGCCAGAGGTCATCAGGATGATATCCTATAGATGCATAGAACCATAAAGTGCATCCAATATATGGTCACTCTGCATCGCCAAGTCCAATCCATTCATGTCCGAAGAGTGGGCCTTCGTTATGATGTATGGGCAAGGGCAGCATCAGGGCCAGGGGCCATGCTCCCAGGGGAACCCCGAAGTTGCTGGACCATCAATTGCAGTCTTTTAGTGGAGATCTCAAGGTGCACCCCTTTTTATTCTTGTGTTGCCAGTGAGACTCAACTTTGTGAGCTCCATCGCAGCTATTCCTGGTGGTGGCCAGGTGCCATCCAGTTCTTCCGGTGCCAAGTCGATGTAGACACCCACTCATGTGGGTCTCTATCTTCTGGGTTGTCTTTACCCCATGTCATTTTGGTCCTTGGTGAGCATCCATTCCTGCTGAGTTGGGACCATTTGCTGTGCCCCTGGATGGCAGCTTGGCAGCTGTTAAGACCCCAGAAGCCACTCACCAATGTGGGGTGCAGAGAGCCCTCTTAGCAAAACGCTGGTTGTGCCAGTTGGCCTCAATTTCACCTAACAGCATGGTCTCTTGCCCCCTGCCCCAGCTACTATGCCCTTGCAGTATTGGGTTATGATGGAAGGAGTATTCAAGTTATGCTGAAGTCCCCTTAATGTTGTTCTTGTTTCTAATGTGTGCTATCACCAACTTCACCCAACCAAATTTCTACCAACTGTCTAACCTAAACTTTCCCCACCTCACCCTCCCTTGCAGCCGTCAAAGAGTCTTTTCTTCTATACATAAGTCTGTTTTTGAGATCTTATTGTAGGAGTCTCATACAATATTTATCCTTTTGTCACTGACTACTGTCACTCAACATAATGTCTTCCAGTTGAAACCAGGTTATGAGATGTTTCCTGGAATAATCATTATTCTTTATCATTGCGTAGTGCTCCATTGAGTATATATACCATAGTTTACCTATCCATTCCTCTGTTGTTGGGCATTTGGGTTGATTTCATCTTTTTGCTATTGTGGACTGTGCTGCAATAAACATTCTTGTGCATGTGTCCATTGGTGTGAAAGACCTTGATTCTGTAGGATGTATTCCGAGTAGTGGAATTACCGGGTCAAATGATAAATCTATACTCATTTTTTTAAGGAAACGCCAGATTGCTTTCCAAAGAGGCTGGACCGTTTTGCAACCCCACCAACAGTGTAGGAGAGTTCCACTTTCTCCACAGCTTCTTCAGCATTTGCTGTTTTGTGTTTTTTCATTTTCTTTTGATTCTAAGTATTTTCTGATTTCTTGCTAGACCCACTGGTTGTTAAACAGAGCATTGCTTAATTTCCATCTATTCCAATTTTCCTTCTGTTATTGATGTTCTGTAAATATTTGTTAGGCCTAATTGTTTTATAGTGTTGTTCAAGTCGCCTAGTTCCTTACCAATATTCTGTCATTTTGTTCTATGCAGTGTTAGAGTTGGAATATTGAAGTCTCCAACTATTGTTCTAGAGCTCTTTATTTCTCTCTTCACTTCTGTCAATTTTTGCTTCGTTTATTTTGGGTCTCTGTTGTTAAATACATATATGTTTATAGTTGTTATGTCTTCGTGTTGAATTGAATATTTTGCTTCTTGTATTTTTTTCTTGTTTCTAAAGTGAGTCTCTTGTAGAAAGCATATAATTGGATTATGAATTTAATCTGTTGTGCCAATCTCTGCCTCTTAGTTGGAGAGTTTAATCCATAAACTTTTGCAGTAATTACTGATAAGGAAGGATTTACTTCTGTCATTTAGTGGGGTTTTTTGCTGTTTTCTGTCTCTTGTTTTTTGTTTTTCAAATCCTCTGTTACTTCCTTTATTCTGTGTTTAGATGATTCTTTGATGTGTAGTTTCTTTACTTTTCTGTATATTTTAAATTTATTTTCTTAGAAGTTACCTTGGGGTTTACAATTAACATCTTAAAATTGTAACAACTTAGTCTGAAAAATACCAACTTAGTTTCAGTAGCATACACAATTTGTTTCTATACATCTTTCTCCTCCCCAATTATATTGTTATAGTCACCAATTACATCTTTATGCATTTTTGCCTGTTAACAGATTTATAATTATTGTTCCATGCTTTTGTCTTTGAAATTATAAAGAATAAAAAGGTGAGTTATAAAGCAAAAATACAGTAATAATGGTTTTTATATTTACTTATATAAATACTTTACCAGTGATCCCCCCCTTTAAGACTTCAAGTTACTGTCTAATGTTTTTCTGTTTCAGCCCAGAAGACTCAAAAGACTCATTTCTTTAGGATAATGAACACCCTGAATTTTTGTTTATCTGAAAATACCTTAATTCCCCTTTCATTCTTGAAGAATATTTTTGCCAGAAATAAAATTTTTTGTTGACAGTTGTTATTCTATATTCAGGACTTCTGTTCCGCATGGTTTCTGATGGTAAATTAACTATTAACCTTCCAGAGAATCCATCGTATGTAACAAGTTGTTTTTCTCTTGCTATTCTCAAAATTCTCTCTTTGTTTTGAAAATCTGACTATAAATTGTCTCAATGTAGATCTTTTTGAGTTTATTGTAGTAGGAGTTTGTTGGGCTTCTTGTATATATGAGGTTCCAACAAGTAAGTCTGTGAACTTAATTGTTCTAAGAGTTACATACCTCATTGCTGAATACTCCCCTTGGGAAGATGTGCACTGGAGCCAGTGCCTAGTCCACCCTTCAAAGCAATTTTGGAACTCTTTCTAAAATGGCCATTGTACACGGTAGCAAGATGGCAAGTTCATGAACTTAAATATATAGTTGTCTGTGAGGGAATTTTTAGCCAGTATACAAATAACTGTATTGGAACACCCTGCTCACCTGATCTGGCCTCCAATAACTTTTTGCTTTACCCAAAGATAAAGGGGATATTGAAAGGATTCATTTTGATAACATTCAGGACATCAAGGGTAACATGACGACAGCTCTGATGGCCATTCCATAAAAAGAATTCCAAAATTACTTTAAAGGGTGGACTAGGCTATGGCGTCAGTGCAAGGTTTCCCAAGGGGAGTACTTTGAAGCCGATTGTAGTAGTATTCACCAACAAGGTCTGTAGCATTCTTTTCTAGGATGAGTTCTCAAACTTAATTGTTGTTAGTCCTCATTTGTAGTCATGTCTCTCATCAGAATTAGGATGTTTTTGACCACTATGTCTTCAAATATCCTTTTTATCTGCCCCTTTCTCTTTCTCTCTTCTCCTTCTGAGACTCCTATGGTATATATGTTGGCATGTTGGATGGTGTCCCACAGGTTCCTCAGGTTACGTTCATTTTTAGCTATTCTTTTTCTTTCTGCTCTTTAGACTGGACAGTTGGAATGGCCTTATCTTCAGGTTCACTGATCCTTTATTCTGCCTGCTCAAATCTATTGTTAGCTAGTCAAGTGAATTTTTCATTTCAGTTACTATTATTTTCAGCTTCAAAATTTTTGTTTGGCTCGTATACACGTGTGTAATTTGTATCTCTATTAATATTCTTATTTCGTACATATGTTGTGTTTCTGATTTTGTTTCATTTTTATCTATGAATTTCCTTAGCTCATGTTTAAAACTGTTGTTTAATATATTTGATGATTAATCCCAATGTCCAGGCTTTCTCTTAAGTAATTTCTGTAATTTTCTTCCCCCTGTGGATGGTTTATAAGCTTCTGTTTCTTTGTATACTTTGTAACTTTTGGTTGGGAATTAGACATTCTGATAATCACATTCTGTAAATGTGATTCTTCCATTTTCTCAGAGGCTGCAGATTTTTGCCTGTTAAGAGCTGAAGCTGCATGTTGTGACTTTTCCAAACTACTTTTGTCAAGTATGAATTCCTTGTTGTGTGTGGTCAGTGAAGTTTCTGTTTTGTTATCTTTGTAGTTGGCCAAAAACTTGACAAAACCAAAAAAATGCCGTCAGTTGATCATGATTCATAGTGACCCCATTGAACAGAGTACAACTGCCTCTTAGAGTTTTCAAGGAACACCTAGTGGATTTGAACTGCTGACCTTCTGATTAGCAACTATAGCACTTAACCACTATGGCATCTGGGATTCCAAGACCTGACATTTGCCTCCAAAAAAAGGAACAGAGAGGTGTTCTCTTCCTTTAAGTATTTCCTTAAATTCTACCAGGAGAAGCTTCTTTATCTCCAGAGGGCTAAAACCAAGGCAATGTCTGCATCAGTCCCTCCGAGAACTGCCAGACCAGTTAAAATGTACAACTCCAGATTTTGGGAGGACAAGGTCCTCACTGCCTTCATTGGCAACTCCAGTAATGTAAGCCACTATACCCACAGCCACAGTGGGGCTGAGGAATGGGGAATGGTAGGTAGTTCATCCATCCTTTCTTACTAAACAACAACAGCCTCTGCCTTCATTTAACCCTCCCCTGCTTGTTTAAGTGTTGTATCAAGTTCCAAAGTTCCAGTAGAGCAGATTCCAATGGCTCTTTCCAGCTTAGTGGTTGCTTTGCTGGAGAGGCTAAACTTCAGAGCTTCCTAATCAACCATTTTGCCTTACATGACTTTGCATTCCACAAATATTTATTAAACATCCACTGTGTGTCAGGTACTCTGCTAGAGACTGAATAAATAGTAGTGAACAAAAAGACCCCCAGAAATCACTGAATGGGGGACCATTTACTCCAGAACCTAAAAAGCACTCTGCTTGCATCTTCCAAGAAGAGACACAAATGTAACTTGCTTCTTGTGAAACACAGTAGAGGCAAAAAGCGATGACCACAGTCCAACAACACAACTCTTCCAAGCTCTGGTCCCTGATTTTTTCCATCTGTTAATTAGATCTTGGGAAAGAAAGTCACTTAATTTGGGACCTAATGAAGGTTTAAAAAACCCTGGTGATATGGTGGTTAAGAGCTATGGCTGCTAACCAGAAGGTGAGCGGTTTGAATCTACCAGGAACTCCTGGAAACTCTATACCCAAAAAACCCAGTGCTGTTGATTTGGGTCCAACTCATAGCAACCCTACTGGACAGAGTAGAACTGCCCATAGAGTTTCCAAGGAGCACCGGGTGGATTTGAACTGCCGACCTTTTGGTAAGCAGACTTAGCACTTAACACACTATACCACCAGTGTTTCCAGGAAACTCTATAGGGCAGTTCTGCTGTGTTGTATAGGGCTGCTAAGAGTCACAATAGACTCAGCAGCAATGGTGTGTATGTTTGTTTCTTTGTTTTTGGTTCATGAAGATTAATAGTCCTTACCTTTCAAATCTCTTCTAGTTCTCACAGATTGAAAGTTCTAGGTAGGTATGTTTTCAGTAAAATGGATCCCTGGAAATTCACTGGGAAACTTAGTTTTTGAATGAGAATACTTCAGAGAATTTAGTAATTACAACACATTAAACATACTTAAATGCCAAAAAACGGGCATCCTCTAGAAACTGAATAACCTGGACTCATAGCAACTCAGAGAGACTCAGAGTTGGGCAAACAGGGAACTCTAAAAAGTGTAACAGTCAGACATGTACAGTTTTCTGTTTGTGTCTTCAGGGCCAGAAGCAACTGGAAGAGACACAGACATCCTTGTGGTGAATGGAACTCTGGGAGAGTCAGTTACTCTTCCCATAAATATCCAAGAACAACAAAAAGTTGTCAACATCGCTTGGACTTCCAAAACATCTGTTGCTTTTGTAGAACCAGGAGACTCAGGAACAGTACCTAAAGTTACTGTGACCCACAGAAATTATTATGGTAGATTAAATGTCTTAGGTCAAAACTACAACCTGGTGATAAGCAATCTGAGGATGGAAGATGCAGGGTTCTACAAAGCAGACATAAATGTACTACCTTCTGACTTCACCATCACCAAGAACTACAACCTTCAAGTCTACCGTAAGTTGTGGGAAATGGAGGGGGCTTTTTGTTTGTTTTTACATTGCAAATCTAAAGAACAGCTATACTTAAACTGTCTTCTTACTGTCATCAACATTTATAAAGAGGATGTGGCATTGTTTTGCCAGCTTTTAGCTGAGTAAGCTTTCTTTAGCAATTTGTCCCTAGGCCTTGTTTTCCCTTTCTGTAAAATGAGAATGATCATGCTACTTACTTGCCAGAGTTATTCTGGAATCAAGTGAGATAATGTATACAAGCTGCTTGATTTTTTTTAAACTTTTTATTTTGAATAAATGTAGATTCATAGGAAGGTGCAAGAAAAAACAGAGAGATCGTGTGTACCCTCCACTTAGCCTCCCCCAATGTTAACACCTTGCATAAACATAGTACAAGATCAAAACCAGGAAACTGACATTGGTCCACTTTATAGAGCCTATGTAGATTTCATCAATTATGCATGCATTCATTTGTGTATGAGTATGTGTGCATATGGCTCTATACAATTTAACCGTGTGTGACCTACATAAAAGAAAAAAGAAAAAAGATCTCAAGTCAACAGCCTAACATGACAACTCCAGGAACTAGAAAAAGAAGGGCAAGCTGAACCTAAACCTACCTAAAGAAAGGAAATAATGAAGATCAGAGGAGAAATAAATAACATTGAAAGCAGAAAAACAATAGAGAGAATCAATAAAATCAGAAGTTTATTCTTTGAAAAGATCAACAAACTGACAGACCTTTACCTAGACTGACAAAGATGTAAATAATCAAATAAAAACTGAAATTGGTGATAATTACAAGCAGTCTGATTTTAAAAAGAGAGAGATTAAAACAGAATTGTATGCCAACAAACTGAATAACCTAGGTGAAATGCACAGATTCCTAGAAGCACATAACCTATACAAACTGACTGAAGAGGAAACAGAAGTTTTCAACTGACTCATAATTAATGAAGAGATCAAATCAATGAACAAAGTCTCCCAACAACAACAACAAAAAGAGTCCTAGACCAGATGGCACTACTCAGGAATTCTACCAAACATTTAGAGAAGAATTAACACCAATACTGTTTAAATCTTCCAAAACATAGAGAAAAAAGGACTGCTCCCTAATTCATTCTATGAAGCAAACATGACTAAGAAACCAAAATCAGACAAAGATACAACAAGAATACCATAAGCCAATATCTCATGAATATAGTTGCAGAAATCCTCAACAAAATAGCAGTAAACAGAATCTAACAGCATATTAAAAGAGTCATAATTATAACCAAGTGGAATTTATTAATTCCAGGAATGCAGATTAGCTTAACATTAGAAAACCAACCAACATAATACACATTAATAGAACAAAGGAAAAGAGCTAACATGACTGTCTCTAGCGATACAGAAAAAGTATTTAGTAAAATCCAACACATTTGTTTTCTTTCTTCTTAATTGAGTTTTTGGTGAAAGATTACACAGCAAATTAGGTTCTTATCTGACAATATCCACACAAATTATTCATTGATATTAGGTGCATTTATCACACAGTTTTCAACATTTAACATTCTCTTTGTGTCCATATCCATAATATCAACATTCTTTCTTAATGAAAACCCTGAGGAAGATTGGAATAGAAGGGAAATTTTTCAGTATAATTGAGACATATATGAAAAGCCAACAGCAAATGTTATACTTAATGGAGAAAGACTGAGGATTTTTGGATTTTCCCTTGAAACCAAGAACAAGACAAGTGCCTTCTCACTTCTACTCAAGATGGTATGAAAATTCCTAACCAGGCAACAAGTAAAAGAAATAAAACGTAACCAGACTGGAAAAGAAGGAAATTTTTTGGATTTACAAATGATACAATCCTGTACATAGAAAATCCCAGAAAGTCCACAAGGAAACTTCTAGAACTAACAGAGGAATTTAGCAAAGTTGCACAGTACAAGGTCCACAAACAAAAATCAGTTTTTATACACCACCAATGAGAAATCTGAAAAGGAAATTAGGGAAACAATTCAATTTAAAACAGTATCTAAGAGAATAAAATAAGTCTAGCCACTAAAGCAAATGAAATAAATGATGAAGTAATAAGAGCTGAATGGAAGATTTCAAAGGGCAGCTGGAGAAGACAAAGCAAAGCATTATAATGAAATGTGAAAAGACGTTCAGTTAAAAAACCAAATGGGAATAACATGCTGAGTATTTTTCAAGCTGAATATTCAAAAAAAAGTGCAAAAAATTAAAAAATTCAAATCTTGAATTGCAATATTGAAACCTTCTATGGGGAAAATATTGAACAATGTAGAAAACATCAAAAGAAGGTGGAAAGAACACGCATAGTCAGTGTACCAAAAACTACTGTCAGACTTGTAATTTCAGGAGGCAGTATATGATCAAGAACCGGTGATACTGTGGGAAGAAGTCCAAGATGCACTGAAGGTGCTGACGAAAACAAAGCCTCAGGAACTGATGGAACACTAATTAAGAAACCTCTACAAACAGACGCAACACTGAAGTGCTTACTCATCTATGCCTACACATTTGGAATGGAGCTACCCAGCCTACCAACTGGAAGAGTTCTCTAACTGTGCCCATTTCAAAGAAAGGTGATCAAAACAGAAGGCAAAGATTACTGAACAATATCGTTAATATCACACACAAGTAAAATTTTGCTGTAGATAGTTCTGAAATGGTTGCAGCCACATACATCAACATGCAAATATCAGAAATTCAGTACAGGTTCAGAAGAGGATGTGGAACAAGAGGTACCATTGCTGATGTCGGATGGACTTTAGCTGAAAGAAGAAAGGACCAGAAAGATGTTTACATGTGTTATATTGACTATGCAAAAGCTTTCATTTATGTGGATCATAACAAATTATGGATAATATTTAGAAGAAAGGGAGTTCCAGCACACTTAACTGTGTTCATGAGAAACTGTAAATAGACTAAGAGGCAGTCGTTCAAACAGAACAAGGGGGAAATTATGTGGCTTAAACCTAGGAAAGGTGTGTATCAGCATTGCATCCTTTCACCATACTTATTCAATCTGCATGCTGAGCAAGTAATCCAACAAGATGGTCCACAAGAAGAATTGCAGGACTGAAGGAAGGTTCGTTCACAACCTGTACTGTGCAGATGGCACAACCTTGCTTGCTGAAAGTGAAGAAGACTTGAAGCACTTGCTGATGAAGATCAAAAACTATAGCCTTCAGTGTGGATTATGGCTCAACATAAAGAAAACAGAAATCCTCATAAGTGGACCAATAATAAGCAACATCGTGATAAATGGAGAAAATGTTAGAGAACACAATTTCATAATGATAATAAAGTATACCATATTCTTCATTGCACATTCTGTATAACCAACTGATTCTCATAAAATATTTTTTGTTTACTTCTGCCAAGCAGTTATATCCCTGGCCAACCTGTGATTGCAACTGACGAATGAATATAGTTCTAACAGGAATATGAGTTAATGTTGTCATTTAAGTTAGCTAATAAGAAGGGTCTCAGGCATAGCAATGATGGTGAGGGTGGCGCAGGACCAGGCAGTGTTTCATTCTGTTGTATACACAGTAGGTGTGAGTCAGAACTAATGTAACAATACTTAACAAAAACAGACCAGAAAACCAAGCCCATTGCTGTTGAGTCAATCTCAACTCATAGTGACCCTATAGAACACAGTAGAACTGCCCCGCAGAGTTTCCAAGGAGCACCTGGTAGGTTTGAACTGTCAACATTTTGGTTAGCAGCTGTAGCACTTTACCACCACACCACCAAGGTTTCCAGTTCACTAAAGACCTGTATATATATTGGAATTTCACTCGTTCATCAGTGACATGAGCAACACCTTTGCTGAACTGGATAATGGTTTTTTAATAACTGTGTGTGTGTGTGTGTGTGTGTGTGTGTGCACACTTGCAATATAATGACTACAGACATGACCTATTTTTCAGTTTAATTTGCATTAATAACATTTCTTTGGACAATCAATGAAACAGTAAATCAAGCCCTAGTTTATAGCATTTGCCAGTTTCTGTGGCTGGTTTCAAGCCATGCAGAGTTGGAAAGACGTGCCAGAAGTATGCCATTACAAAGGGCTGACACAATACACACATAATAAAATTCCAAAAAAAAAAAAAATAGAATCAAAGAGTTTTGTGTATTTATTACCTTTGTCTGAATATAATTCAATTGTAAGTTTTTAATTTTTAATGATACTTGTGTTTAATAACCATCTTGCAAAATTCCTGAAAATTGAACTATTGACTCTTACAAGCTGGTACAATTTGGCTGCAGACCACCACTTACTTATGTATTAACCCTTCATAGGTCAGCTTGGGAAGCCAAAAATTACACAGAGTTTAATGACATCTACGAACAACTCCTGTAATGTCACATTAACCTGCTCTGTGGAGAAAGAAGAAAAGGATGTGACATACAGATGGAGTCCCCTGGGAGAAGATGGTAATGTCCTCAGAATCTTCCAGACCCCTGAGAATCAAGAGTTGACTTACACTTGTACAGCCTGGAACCCGGTTAGCAACAACTCGGACTCCATCTCCGCCCAGCAGCTCTGTGCAGGTAACCAGCTCTGACCAGCCTCCTGGAGCCTTAGAAATCACTCTGAGGAGTTCCAAGGCCTGGACTGGACATCATTCTCTGGGGAAATGTACTACATCATGACAGAATTGGTTGTATGGGACTTCTTCTAGGAAGCCTGCTGGGAAGGAGCCCAAAGCTTTTTGAGAGATGCCAGGCATTTCAAAGTATTCTGAGGTATTCCCTGTGTGGTCCTCTGATTGGGAGTTTCTTATCCTGCTTTTAACAGCAGAAATTCCAGTGTCCCTGGAGGCTTTGGCACTCCCCAGGAGGGAATCCAGTTGTGATGGTGCCCCTGAGGGTAGCCAGGCCCACTCACTCTCTATTTCCTGGAAAGTCAGGACTTACTTCATCTTATATTTGCAGAAATCGCAGGGAGCCTCGGTATTCACCACACTGCATTGCTTAGTGTGCTGGCTGTGACCTTTTTGCTTGTTCTCATTCTGTCTCCAGTGCTCTTGTTCTACTTGTACAAGAGAAGACAAGGTAGGATTTTACCAGAAGGTAAGATGTAGAAATATCCCCTTCCTTCTTCCTTGAACTGATGTCATATACCCAAGGTGATGTGGAGAGGTCCTTTGTTCCTTCTGCAACCCAACCCTGCCCCCTCACTGCCTCCCAGAAGGATGGCCCCGCATGACGTTACCCTGAATGGGCTCCAGACTCTGCTCCCAGGATAACCAGTATGATTGCTCAGAACATGAGTTCTAGTTTAGGCTTGTCATTAACAATGTATGCCTCACCGAGCAAGCGCCTTCACCTTTCTGGCGTAGTGTTAACACATGTGAAGCTATGTTTGGACCAGAGAGCCTCCAGAGTCACTTGTAATTCTATTGTTGTTTTTCTTTTAGTCTGACTCTTGGAGGATCACTGACGGACATATACTAATTTTGCATTCTGTAGCTGTTAGTAGATCCCTCTGAACCCTTCTGAATTCTTCTGTAATTGTTCCAGTCTAAATTCAGAATACATGACCTTGGGCCAGTGGGTGAATTACTGTACCCTGGTATTCCTCCTACTCCCATGCCACCCAGCTCTTTCTTTCCCATCAATCCCAATAGTAACCAAGGATATACAGAGGTTCTATTTCTGCTTCTATCTTCCTAACTCTCCTTTGGGTCTGATTCTTCAGGTTCCTTCTTGGATACCTGTGATAAGAGCTCTGGTAAGTCCTCAGCCACAACTGGGAGGGATTGGGGTTCACAAGATAGTGGTTAAGACTAAACACATACATTTTGCAGTGAGATCTGAAGCCAATTATCACTATAAATCTCAGTTTTCTCAGTTGTAAAATTAGCATAATAATAAAGTTTGTGCATATTATGAAGTAGACTAAATGGAATTACCCATAAAAAAATAACTAATATGTTGCATGGTACATATTAAGTGCACATTAAATTTAGCTTTTATCATTGAAGGAAACCCTGACAGTATAGTGGCTAAGTGCTACTTCTGCTAACCAAAAGGTTGGCAGTTCCAATCCACCAGGTACTCCTGGGAAACTCTATGGGGCAGTTCTACTCTGTCCTATAGGCTTGCCATGAGTCAGAAGTGACTCAATGGTGAGTGGGTGAGTTTTTTTAAATTATAATTGAAAGGTTTGGGCATGACACAGAAGGAGGCCTTCTAGAAGAAGGGGCTTGCGGCATAACTCAAATAGCCTCATAATGGGAAAACTGGACAACCTGCTCAGGCCATGGGTGATTTGAACAGTCCCTAAGAAGACATCTGTCTGCATCCCTGACAACCACCAGGGAGGAGATAAAGGCTATTATTTGTACTCAGTCAGACTCACTGACCAAGTCCTAGAACAGAGGGTGGGATAGAACTAAACTCTGAAACATTGGAGCCCCATGACAGTGCTCAGCTCACTGGGTCTCTTACTTGTGTATATGTTAAGGTGTCTTGGAATACAAAAGCCCAGAATTCTGGCCTTCTCGTTTCAAAATGGCCTTAAACGTTTGATGTTATTCCAAACAAAAAGAGTACAGTATTATGAATGCCTCTACTGGCCAATCAGTTCTTAGAAATAAGAACTTATCTCTCTTGTTTGCTTCTCTGGAATCTCTTACAAAGCTTGACGCATAGAAGGAGCTTAATAAATGTTTATTGACTTTCTGAATCAATGTAGCAATTAATCAGTGTTTGCAGAACATCCACTATGAGCTCAGCTCTGAGGCAGTAATGGTAAGCTGTGTACCAGAAGACCCCAACACAGCATGTAACTAGGGATAATATAGTTGAGAAACTAAGACATTCACAGGAAAACTCAAGTAGCTGGTTAAGGCAGCCAGTGCTAAATGCCGGGGTTACTAGGCGCAGTGGGATCTCGACATGAGTGGAGACCTGCCTTCGATGGCAGACAAGGGGATTGGTGGAATTCTCTTTAGCTTCCAGGACAAAAGAGAGTTCTCACTGACCTCTGAGTGAGACTTGACCCACACGCCTCTTCCACCACGTACAGTCCCTAGACAGGGAAGGGTAGCCCGAAGACCCAAGCGTTCTTCTCAAGAGGGATGAGGTTCTTTGTCAGGAGGCAGAGTCAGGGCAGCTCTAGGCCTTCATCTAGAAAGGGCAGAGCCAGTCGACCTTCACATGGAACCTGGAAGGAGCAAGACATAGTGAAAGAAGGTCTGCATTCAGAGTCAAGAAGACTTAAGGGTCATTAATTACTTAAGGCCTTTATTTCCTCATCTTAAAAAGAAAGCATTAGAATAGATAATTTCTTAAAATTCATCCATCTTTCATACACTGTGGTTGTGTGCTTTTTTTCTGTGTGTGTGTGTATGTGTATACGTGTGTGTGTGTGTGTGTGTTCGTGACACAGAGGCTATGTCAAAGAAAATAGTGTATGAACAAATCATGGTTCCAAGAGACAACCAGCCAGCAGAGACCAGAATCTACGAAGAGGTCCTCCAGCTTAAGGTGAGCTCACACTAACCATAGACCACCACGCCCTGGATGCTAGGACTGGGGTGTCAAGGATGACCACTGACTTTTGCTTGCTGTGGCTTTGAAAGCAGCCGCAGCAGAGAGTCTGGAGGCTTGGAGCCACTGTTAGGGTGATGATACCCCAAGTCCCTCGAGGAGAACAAGAACCAAGTCAATTATCACCCTCTGGAAACCCCCAGGGGATAATGCCCTGATATTGCCACAGGGTGCCTGGCTCCAGTGTTAGACAAAAGTCTTGGCTAGGATTAGAATGGTTCCTCTGGGGACTAAACAAGGGGGTTCCTAAAGTGAAGCGAGTGCTGTTATGTGGCCACTGATATGATGGTGAGCGGGTTAGTAAGGGCTGTCAGAGGGCGCAGAGCTGACCCAGTGCCCCTTGAATCTCCCCATCTGGCAGCAGCTTGCTTCCCTCCAAGTCACTTTGCCATGCACTTCCTCTCCCTACCTGCCTTTAACCTGCCTCTCCCTCACCTACACCCCAAATCAGGATTCTTTAAAGTGTCCTTCCTCTGTGCCCCCACGAGCCTGCTTCCCTACAAATCTACAAAGAATAAAGGAGGCAACTGAGGTCCACATGGCTGAATTTCAGTTCCCATTTGTTCCCGCAGCAGCCCTCTCACAGTACACAACCTGTACAACCATGTAGTGGTCTAATGCCACTCAACAATTTTTTCTGGGTCTCAGTTTCCCTCTCTGGAATACACCAAGTCCTGACAGAGCAGCTGAATCCATAGAACCCATGGAAAACTAAGATCTTAACTGAGCATGACTCAGCCTGAACCACGTAGACTCCTGCTCTGGACTTGAGAGGCTTTTGCCTGAAGGTCTTGCCCGGCTGCTGCCCATTCTCCTCCCACCTAACCTGACGCTCTCCAACAGCTCTGGGTGGAACCAGAGCTGAAGCCAGGAAAGGAGGCTGCCTAGCAAAAGTGGGAACAGGGAGTGGTGATGGGTAAGACCAGAAGTGGGAAGTGGAACTCGTAACATTTGATCTGGGCACACTCACTTAGGGGAAAATGGGTGTTTTACAGGTGCCTTCTTCCAAAGAAGAGGCAGTGAATACAATTTATACCACAGTGCAGTATTCTGATAAGGTAAATCCTTTCTGGCTTCTCACCAATTGCATCCATTTGGGTTATACTTCTTGTATCCATTCCTTGGGACTCTTTTCTGCACCTCTCAGGAGTAGCTGTCTAGAGCTTTGGTTTAGGGGTACTTTCATCCATGCACAGAGCCCTGCTTCCCAGATCTATGGACATTTGTCAATTGACCTACTTGGGATGCTGATCCCTCCCTTCACGTGCAGGAGCTTTGAACTTCATGTGTGTATCTTTGAGCTCCAATGTGGAAACTCCAGCATGTATGACTTTCAGGCCAGTGGGAAGTCACAATTTTAAAATTAGAAAACAGGTGTCCCACTCTGGGCAAACACAGCCTCACTCTAGGTGCATGAATTAGCAAGTGAAGTGGGCTGAATTTCAGTTCCTGTTTGTCCCGCAGCAGCCCTCTCACAGTACACAACCTGTACAACCATTTAGTGGTCTAATGCCACTCAACAATTTTCTGGGTCTCAGTTTCCCTCTCTGGAATACACAAAGTCCTCTGTGACAAGACGTTACATTTGGGGAATTTGCTAAGGGGTATTCACAGTATGAGGATTCTTCTGCTACAGCTGAGAGGATACCGTTGAGGTCTCTTGGTGAATCAAATGTCTTATGAACGTTTCCCTTTAATGGGTAAGCTACCACACAATGGAAGATGCATTTGAATCAGGAATATGGGGGGGAAAGGCAAATAATAATAATAAATGAACAGTGGAAGGGAAATTAAAGTGGCTTTCAAATGTGTCTATAAATGAGAATTAAGAGCTAATTTTACAAGGCTATAGTGAGCCCAACTAGGAGCTGTACGGGCAAGGTGATACCACTGCATTTGGAGAGGGACCTGAAGCACAGTTCAGTTTGAATCTGAGGGTCAACCCAATGTCCAGGAGAACAAAACAGAAGGACTTTGTTTTCTCAGTGGTCGGGAGAGGGAAGAGGAAAAGAAAAGGACTGAGAAAAGCAGAAGAGAAACAAGGAAGGAGGAACAAGGAGTGAGATTCCAGGTGCTCAGAATGTTGAGCCAAGCCAAGATCTGAAGGAGACAGGAGGAAGATGAGTAGCCTGACTTTTCAGTGGGAAAGGACTAGATTTGAGGGTTTAATTAAGGGGTCCTAGATCGAAACATTTCAATGTGAGTCCTTACAGACAAATTGAGTTGCTATTATTAGTCAATAATTGAAACCCCAAGACTCCTTAAGCTAGTGGGAAGATTGTTTGCAACACCCTAAATGACAGGAAAATGTATGAGTGTTACTGGTGACTGATGACCACGTATAGGCAAAGTTGGAGTTAACTGCAGTACAGAAGGACTAGCCCTTGCTCAGGAACAAGAAAGGCAAGTAGCTTGAGCCTAGATTTTTCCTTCAGTATAAATATTCCAAATTAATGCCAAATACCTCCGCTACCCCATTCGCTTCTGCTTCTCGTTGTTGGTCTAAAATTTTGATTGCCCAAGGGTTCCTAAATGGGGTGGCTGGAGCAGAGGTGTGGGGCCCGGCAGAGGACAAGGTCCAGTTTCTCCTTGTACAGTGAAGTCAGGGGCATTCCCAAGCTGTATGTTTAGCCTTCCTGGGTATGCACCACGGGCCTGGAGCTCCCCAGCAGCACCCTTCAGTAAGCGTGGCCTCATGTCTCCCTCTTGTGCACAGATGGGGAAGAACAGCACATGTGACAGAAAACCTCTTACGACGTCAACCTGCGAAGTTGTGATCTAGACTCCAGGAGGCGTTTTTTCTCCAGAAACTAAACTACAGCCAATTCTACCACAAGTGTCCGGACTTACCAGGAGATTGCAGATCCCCACATTCCAACATGCAAGCAAAGCGAGAAACCCTCTGTGGCTGGGCATAGCTTGTGCCTAAATGGACAAAGGTACAAGCACCCTTTCTGAGATGGTTCCCTTCTGGATGAATGACAAAGCAGGTTCTCTATCTAGTACAGTGCTTCCTAACCTTCGTCATTTCAGAGCACGCAGAAAATAACCAACTTTTCATGACATACTGGCTAAATAGTCAAGACTGTTCCTGACGTATGAAGACTGCACACCGCTGGAAACTTCTTGTGACTGAGCAGATGAGCTTGCTCAGCAACCTTGTGGGTGGAGGTGATAAATATTTTGCACACCGTGGCATCCTAGCTGGAAACTGCTCATGCTCATTGTCTGTGGGAAGTGCATAGACTCCTCTAGTCCATACTGCAACTTTAGCGAATTAGAAAAAGGCACCCTTTCACAGGGGCAGAAGTCATCCTACACCTGAGGGGCTGGCTTGGCAAGTAGAAAGGGGCCTGCATATCAGTCAGAATTCTGTGGCCTTTCTCTAGGGACTTTTGTGCTCAACCAACCCACTCACACTTAATGGCATGGCTGTAAGACTTATGAGTCTTGGCTGTGTAGAGACGCTCTCCGGAGGAGAAAACCTCTTTCTGTAGGGCCTAGAACACTGCGGCACTTTCCTTTAGACTCTTCTTCAGAAGCTGAGTAAAGTTTTCTTTCTGGCCAAGGTCTCCTTCTGTATTACTCCAAACAGCCTCAGCAAGAAGCAGAAGTCATGCCCAGTACCCCTCCTCTCCGTAACAAATTGAGCAGCACTTCAGGACAGTCCAGAGGAACTAGGCATAACACAACCATCAAAACAAGAGATCTTGAAGAATGCAGAGTCTTTCTCCAGAGAGAACTTGGAAGATGGTGGTGCAGGTAATGAAACCACTGTGGTTAATCCCAGTTCCCACAGGCCAGGGAACCATGAGGTTCAAACTGAGACTGGATGTTCCCACCCCTGTGATACCCATAAAAACACAACTATCCTTTGACAGATGTTAACCTCTGGCTCCCAGCACTGGGGAGGAGTCACCCACAGCTGAGCAGAACATTCTTTTGATCATTTGAGGAATATATCCCCTATGTGCTAGCAAATACAACCAGCTAAATTCTAAACCCCCCTTGAACTATCCCAGTAGAAACGAGCTAGATTTAGGTGAAATGAATGGGTCCATTAGCACTAACTGCTATTAACACTGTGTTCAGGCCTCAGGCCTCAAATTGTAAGATTCATATAACATCTGCCCTTGTCTACCTGTGGAGCCAGCCAGCCAAGTGCCGTCGAGTCGGCAATTTCAATATAGACACTGCTGTCAAATTCTGAACTGCATGCTGCAAGGAGGGTTTTGAGAGTGGTCAGAAAACACTTTGTAGGGGTGGCGGGACTGAAGCTTGGCCTTGAAGGATGGACAGAATTGGGACAGAGAATGAGGAAAGCAGAGGCATCCAAGTGGAGGAAGCATGAAAGACTA
Organism: Heterohyrax brucei; assembly: GCA_028571685.1. NCBI lineage: Eukaryota > Metazoa > Chordata > Mammalia > Hyracoidea > Procaviidae > Heterohyrax > Heterohyrax brucei. The sequence goes on along the minus strand of CM053140.1, from coordinate 190,641,143 downwards.
GCAGAAGCCTAGATCTGTGTGGTATATAGAGAGCACTTCTCAGATATGCCACATGTGTTGACAGTCCCTTGCCTATATGTGCCATAGTGCTGCAGCTGGAATGTACACCCCTAACACTGTCCACTGCTACATCCTTCAAAGCCCAGCTCAAATGTGACCTCCTCTATGAAGCTTTCCCTGCTATCACCACTAAAAATTAATCATTACTCTGTTTGCACTCCTTGTTTCTCCAGCCTTTCCATCACTATAACTTGTTTAATTGTACCTGACCATATAGATTATTAGTTTCCATCACTACTTTGTAAATTATTTGATGGCAAGACCCATGACTTATTCGTATCTTTATTCACCTCTGTGTCTACCACTTATACCAGCTGTTGTTGAGTAGAATTGAGAGCTACCAGCCAGCTTGAACAGAGGGTACCTATTGGAAGTAGAAGCAGAAAGAAGCCAATAGACATCTGTTGCTGTCAGTTGCCGTGGAGCTGTCTCCAGTTCATGGCCTTATGTAAGACAGAACAAAATGCTACCTGGTTCTCTGCCATATTCATAATCTTTAATATGTTTGAGTTTTGTTGAGGCCATGGTATCAGTTCATCTCACTGAGTGTTTTCTTTGGTTAGCTGACCTTTTACTTTACCAAGAAACATTGGTATCATAGTGATTAAGTGCTACATCTGCTAACCAAAAGTCAGCAGTTCAAATCCACCAGGTGCTCCTTGGAAACTCTATTAGGCAGTTCTATGGAATCAAGTTATAATAAGCATGGAATATCAGGATACAGCTTTCAGAGGCTGTTCTCAATGGAGAAGACTCATAGCTAGAAAGACCAACTAAGAAGTCAACTAAAGTGATAAACCAGGCATGAGGTAAGAGGCAGATGTCCCTGGAGGCAACATGAAGGGAGAAATATAGAGACTTAGACATAAAGGATGGAGAAGTTGCAAAATGATGCTGAACAGGCTGAGTTTCCCCAGAAATAAAATCACTCCTCACTCTGCAGATGAGTTGAGTGATCACTCTTGAACAGCCTTACCTCTTCCTGGTGCATTCACTCATGATGCCCCAGTGGAGTCCCTGGGTAATACAAACAGTTAATAGCTGCTAACCGAAAGGTTGGAGGTTCAAGTCCACCCAGAGTTTCCTCAGAAGAGTGGCCTGATCTACTTCCAAAAACTCAGCTATTGGAAACTCTATGAAACGTAGTTCTACTCTGACACACATGGAGTTGCCATGAGTTGGTGTCAACTTGATGGTGACAAATGTATGTGTAGTTGTAATGCTCCAGTACGTAGCCAAAAAATTAATAATAATCAGGAACAAGAGTTCATTAGGAGAGTGAACTTGGATCAAGCCAGTGCCCCGGAATTCTGAAAGTGGCCTGAGGTTTCAGCAGTACCCTGCTTTTCTCGCCACTCCTCTGCTGTGAATTTTCTGATTAATGAAAACACAAGCTACTTACCCCATTCCCTAGGTCTCAGTTCTCAGATTCTCCTTCTTTACAATGAGTGTGACCTCATTTTCTCCTTTGCAGCTTTCCAGACTTAAGTAGATTATGGCCAACATATCTATACAATTCTTTCAAGGAAACAGGATCTTGTACCAAACAAAGATGCTCTACTTTTTAAAATGTACAACATGATTGAAATCTCAGGACAGTCCTGTCATGGAAAGCACCAGAAAACCAGGACAAACCTTTCCTCTGCCTTCAAGTCATCAACGGCTTCAGACAATTCATTCAGCCTCTCAGTGCTTCCTTAGTGGGAAGTGCTTTCTTAGTGAGAAAATGAGAATCATTGCAGCTAATGGCCCTCAGGAGAAGAAAGTGAAGGTGGTTTAAAATATGATTTAAAAAAGCAACTCTCTAAAATTTTGTAAGCTACAAGAGTTTAGTACCCTCAAGACAGAGTTTGACTGGGCTGTAACTGGGAATGGGGCTTAGGTAGGAAGGATGGTATGGACTGAGTCAACAGGCAACACCTCTTAGGTTCTATTCACAGAAAAGCAATGGGTGGGATGTATTTTCTTCTGGGTCCATTATTTTTCTTTGACTTTTCCCTTGTTCTGATAGATATGAAACATTCATAAGTTACTAATCCAAACTGATGAAAAGAAGCTTCTTGCAGTAGATATGCAGCTGATATTACACTAAATTAGTATTTCATATAAAATGTTTAACTCTCTTCCTAAATGCAGATGTATTTTGTTGCATGCAATGTCTGAGACCCTGCAGTACTCCACTTACCCTAATTAGGCTCTAATTATCTGACTCCATACCTCTGTCTCCAAACAGATTGAGAGAAGAGAGGCTGCGTTTGATTATTAATAAAAACTGAAGTGGCAAGCTCCTCAAGGGCAAGGAGCCTGTAATATTTAATTTAGAGTTTACTTTCTATACTCACTGCTACTACTATCAACACTCAAAACAACCCTACAGGGTAAAACTTATTTCTTCTAGTTACATGAAGACTAATGGAATGAATGTGTTACTTACTAAAACCAGGACATTGGGAAGACAGGATGGTTGTCACCAAGGACCAAACACACTTTGCCACAAGCCTCCTTTAACTGTTGTAGATTCCTAACACCCAGCACTTTGCCCCTTGTGTGAAGCAATTTACTTAACATATAATAAAACCAAAGAAACCAAACTCATTGCCATCAAATCTATTCCAATTAATAGTGACCTTGTAGGACAGAGTAGAACTGCTCCATAGAGTTTCCAAGGGGCACCTGGCAGATTTGAACTACTGGCCTTTGGTTTAGCACTTGCAGCACTTAACCACTACGCCACCAGGGTTTCCAGAACATAACAGATGGGGCACAAAAGTTTGTTGCACAAATAGATGTATGCATATAATAATATTTTAGAAACACTAAATATCAATCATGTTGTTATCTGAGTAACTGCTCATCTTTTCTGTTGGAAATACTTACTAAGGAAGATTGGGTGGAGTCCCCTGTCAGCATTTTGGGAGAGCTGGTTTCACAGCAAGCAAGGGATCCTGTTCTGCTGAGCTGGTACAAAATGAGGAAAATACAGTGTAAATTTTGACTACAGACACTACAGAAATAACAGGATAGGAAGAAGAAGGATGAATTTGGGGAATGCTGCTGCACTTTTTTTGATAGTTCAAAATCAGTTGTGTACATTGAGATTTTAATGAGCTCGTGTCCAAATGTCCTTCCTTAATTGTTGTTCAAAGCATATGAAAGCAAAACGTTTAACAAAGGGCCTTTAGGAAGAGGCCTGAACTCTGATTTCAGGGTGTTAAAAAAAAAAAAAAAAAAGATCAGTACATCCTCTAAAGACGTGCTGACTGGGAAATTTACTTTGAAAATTCATACAAGACATAATTAGCCACTCTTCAGACAATAATTATTAATTCTTGCTGGCTGATTGCCCAGACAGTTGTGAATAATCCTACTCAAGTCCATGAGTTTGGACTGTACCAACTCTGTAACCAGAAAACAGACATATCTTGGCAAATGAGAAATGCTTGCTTTTCTCATGAGGTCTTATTATAGGCAAATGACTCCATAAGTTACCTATCAGGGAGTTTTTAAAATACATATAATTTCAATCATTTCACCTATAACCAGTGCTTCCAACTGTTTATGGGCCATCTCCATGTGAAAGTTGAAAGTCATCTCAAATTCAATGTGTCCAAAACTGAGTTTAAAGTCTCTCCATGACCACCGTTACCACCCCAAAGAACTTACTTTCCTTCTGTTTCTCCTATGCTAGTTAATGATACATAGTAAAGTAATAGCTGATATTTATTGAGTACTTGCTATGTACCATTTCCTGTCCTAATGTTTTCAACATGCTAACTCACTTAAAACCCATAAGCCAAGCCAAGCCAAGTGCCGTCGAGTCGGATCCGACTCATGGCGACCCTAGGGGCCAGGTTAGAACTGAGCCCCAGAGTACTCAAATAAGACATTCATTAAAACTCATCTCCTCCCTCTGAAGTTGATATCATCATCCTCCAGTTAACAAATTAAGAAACTGAGTCACAAAAAGGGTTCAACTCAAGGACTTCCAACTCCAGGGGCTGTGTGCTGAATTACTATTCTGTATTGTCTCACTAGTTGACATCTGCCCAAGCTCCTCTCTCTTACCTCTCATTCTAACTTCCCCAGTCATTAAAAAAAAAAAAAAAAATGCCATCAAGTCAATTCTGACTCATGGAGACCCCCTGTGTTGCAGAGTAGAATGCTCCATGGAGTTTTCTTGGCTATAATCTTTACAGAATCAGATCACTAGGCATTTCTATCACTGTCACTGGGTGGGTTGAAATCACCAACCTTTTGGTTAGCAGTCAAGCGTAAATCATTGGTGCCACATAAGGACCATTAAACCATTGCAGTTGAGTAGATTTTGACTCAGAGTAGCTACCCTATAGGACCACATGAGGTTTCCAAGGAGCAGCTGGTGGATTCAAACTGCCAACGTTTTAGTTAGCAGCGGAGCTTTGAGCTTTTAACCACTGTGCCACCAGGGCCCATTAAACCGGGAAGAAAAAAAAAGTTACCATTGAGTCCATTCCAACTCATAGCAACACCACTGGACAGAGTAGAACTGTTCCACATGGTTTCCAAGGAGTGGGATTGCTTGGACCTTTAGGATAGCAGCTGTAGCTCTTACCACTGTGCCACCAGGGTTTCCAGACACCATTAATTCCAACTTGCTTGGCCAAAGCTCACCATCAATTCCAATTCCATGGCTCCTCTCAACCACATCCCTTCAATCTGCCTATTTCTAAGATACACTCTCTCTAACCATGCCTACTTCCTCAGGTCATTCCGTTATTGTGTTACCTGGGCTACTATCACACACAAAAAAATCTCTCTACAATATATGTTTTATCACTACGGGACCAAAGTCCTTAGAAATCTGACCCCTCAGATCTTGCTGGCCTTTCTCCTGCAAGCTTCCTGGGCTCCACAGATCTGTGAGTCCCCGAAATCCTTTCTCACCAAAGACTTTCCCTATTTTCTGTCCTTTGCTTGGACTGTCGTACTCACTCTTGTGTCTCTGGCCCTTTCATACTTCAAGAACCAGATTGCACGTCTCCTCTTTTATGCAAACCAAGGCAAACCTCCTACTGAAAGTGAAATAAATAGCTTCTGATTTACACTACTGGAATCCCTGGATGGTGTAAATGGATCAGAGATCAGCTGCTAACAAAATGTTGGAGGTTCAAGTCTACCCACAGGTGCCTCAGAAGAAATGACTGAAAATCTTACAGGGACACACTTCTGTGCTGACACATGCCAGGTGGCCATGTATCAAATTTGACTCAACAGCAACTAGTATTTACACCCAAACAGTGTTTAGTATACAAATAGGTAATGCTGTTGGTAGGTACCATTGAGTTAATTTTGACTCATGGCAACCCCACGTGCAACAGAAGGAAACAATGTCCAGTTCTGAGACACACAATCATTGCTGTGTTTGAACCCATTGCTGCAGTAACTGTTTCAGTGCATTTCATTGAAGGCCCTTCTCTTTTTTTATTGACTTGCTACCAAGAACAATGTCTTTTTCCAGGTGATTCTCCAAAGTAAAAGAGATGAAGTCTCATTGTCCTTGCTTCCAGGGAGTATTCCGGCTGTGTTTCTTACAAGACAGATTTGGTCTTTCTTTTTGCTAGTCCATAGTGCATTCAATGTTCTTTGCCAATGCCATAATTCAAAAGCAACAATTCCCCTTCAGTCTTCCTTAATCAGTCCAGTTTTCCCATGCATGTAACATGATTGAAAATACCATGGCTTGGGTCAGCTGCGCTTTAGCCTGAAAGGTAACATCTTTGCTTTTTGATACTTTAAAGAGGTCTTTTGTAACAGATTTGCCCACTGCAATATTGTTTGATTTCTTAACTGCTGCTTCTGTGGACATTGATCATGGATCCAAGTAAAATGAAATCCTTGATGACTTAAATATTTTTGGTTTATTATGATGTTGCTTATTGGTCCAGTTGTGAAGATTTTTGTTTTCTTTATGTCAACATGTAACCCATGTTGGAGGTTACATATAGTCTTTGATCTTCATCAGTAAGTGCTTTAAGTTCTCTTTACTTCCAGTAAGCAGAGTTCTGCCATCTACATAGCCCAGCTTCTAAAAGAAGTGTATGGTAGTAGTGGTTATTACATCCTAAGGTATTTACATAGCTGTGGTGATTTTTAACTGTCTCCTAATGGTCAGTTAGTTACTTGAGTCCAGGGACCTTCCTTCCTGTTCTTTGTGTCCCCAGTATCTGATAAACCTTGGATCCTCAAAAAACATTTACTGTATTAGTTAATTAATTAACATGAACATGAAGACTCTGCTGACTAGTATTGAAAGCTGCTGAACCAATATCAAAAGCCAGGTATCATGTTTGTTAGAGGGTATCTCATCTTCTCCACAAGTCATCTTTGATTTCATGCATTTGTAAATTTCTATTAATAAAATATTGCTCATATATTTTAACTTTTAAGTGCCTAAGAAATCAGACTCCAGATTCTATTTCATCAGGTGGACATAATAAATGTTATTCAATAATGCATATGTTATTTTTGTACTTTGTTCTGTTTTTGAATCAGAGATAACGTGTCTAATACAGCAAAGAGACGGCATGATAAGGACCCTCTGCAGTCTGAAAATTCAACCCCTGAGTAGACACAAAAAGACCAATGGATTGAGGATAGAAAAGCAGTGGAGGGAGACCAAGTTGGATGTTGGTGACGGGACTAGGACCCTGGGAGAAGATTGAGCAAGCAAGAGACAAGGAGGACAAATGTCTAAAATAGAGTAAAATCAGAGTGGGATAGAAGCATGGGGCTTCAAAGAAAGAGATTCTGCCTTAATCATCTAGAGAGAAAGGAATTATATACTTAAGTCACATATTTAGGGCTCATCTCTATCACAAGACCATAGGCCCCTTCAGGGCAGGAGCTTTGTCTTATTCATCTTCTCATTTACAGCACACTGTCACAGGAGGCAATGACTAGTATCGCTGTTGTTTGTTAGCTTCTGTTGAGTTGGCCCGTGACACACGGAGACCACATGCACAATGGCATCAAATGCTACCTGGTTCTGTACCATCCACACGAGGGGCTGGGGATCAGAACATGCTGAGCCATAGAGTTTTCACTGGCTGGCTTTCAGGAATAGATCATGAGGCCTTTCTTAGTCCATTTTAGTCTGGAGCCTCTGTTGAAATTTCTTTAGCATCATAGCAACATGCAAGCCTCCAATGACAGGCAGGTGGTGGTTGTGCATGAAGTGCATTGGTCAGGAACTGAACCTGGCTGTCCTGCGCAGAGGGGAAAAGTTCTACCACTGAACCATTAATGCCTTAATGCCTATTTCCCACTGCAGTTGAGAAAATTCTGACTTATAGCAACCCTATAGGACAGAGTAGAACTGCCCCATAAAGTTTCCAAGGAGTGCCTGGCAGATCTGAACTACTCAGCTCTGGTTAGCAGATGTAACACTTGACTATTACACCACCAGAGTTTCTTTAATGCCTAGTAGAGACTAATGAATGTTTGTGGAATTGAACTCAGACTGGGGTGCAGAAGGAAATCCTGGTGGCCTAGTGGTTAAGTGCTATGACTGCTAACTGGAAGGTCAGCAGTTCAATCTTCCAGGGGCTCCTTGGAAACTATGGGGCAGTTCCACTCCTTCCTATAGAGTTGTTATGAGTCAGAATCAAATCAGTGGCAGTGGGTTTGGTGGTGGCTCTGGGGTCCAGAATACTGAGAGAGTCTAGGGGGCACTGGAAACTACTTTCAGAGTTTGTGTTCAGGAAATCAGAGAGTAGATGTTATTATATAGTTGACTCACAGTGCCATTTGGAAGGATAGACTAAAAGGACCAGATTTTTAAATAGGAAGATGAGGCTATGGATTTCTCTGATCCATAGTTTAGGACCTCAGGATGCTTTTGCAAAACCCTGAGGGTAAGTTACTTACTAAAAGGTATTTATGTGCTAGCATAGGAAAGCTACTAGACCTGAGAGGAAATTACTTGCTTTACTCTGTGCATATCAAAAAAGCCCTAGACCCTCCACTGTGAGTCACTCACTGCAGACGTATTTGGTCTCTCTGTGGCTATGTACCCTCACTCTCTTCTTGTGGAGCTAAAACTCAGTTGTCACCCCAAAGAATTACAAAGCCCCTGTATAGAAACTGTAAGCAGATACAGTCACCACTTGAGAAAGTAACAAAAACAACAATAATAACAATTATTATATTTATATTCCAATGTAATAGTCACAAAAATTTGGGTTGTGCTTTTCAAGTACCCTCTGAAGTCAGGCACTTTTAATGTAATCTACATGTTAACCTCAAGACTCTCTCTGTATCTTATGTGACTTACCTCCCCCTCCTTACCCTCAATGCTTTCAATACATACCTTCACCTACTATCACTCACTCATCCATTAGAATTCAGATCAAATGTCCCTTGCTGTGGGAAGTTCTCCCTGGCGTTTCAGATGGTATTCGCTTCCCCTCTTTGCTGTCATTGTGCTACACCTCTTTCCCTCAGAGAAATTTTCAAATTTTGTCACTAAATATTTCTCCCTGTGATCATTCAATTAGTGTGTCTCTTCCCCTGCTGAAGTGTGAGCTCCATCATGACACAGACCATTTCTGGATTTGTTCACAGTTTGTATCCACGTTGCACATTACAGAAAAAGTCCTCAAGGTATAATAACAAAAAAAACTCACACCCACACCCACTGCCATCAAGTCAATTCCCATGCAAAGCAACCCTGTAGAACAGAGTAGAACCACTCCACAGAGTTTCCAAGGAGAGCTTGGTGGATTCAGGCTGCTGACCTTTTTGGTTAACAGATGTAACACTTAACTACTACACCACCAGGATTTCCCAACGTATAATATTTTGGTCAATTAATGAAAATGCAAGAGTTTGTGCAATTTTTAACTGCTTTACCTTTTAATGTGGCAATCCTTTGGTATATGTCTCAATGACAAAGAAAAACATCTCTTTGCTCCTAAATATATTTCCTTGATAAAAAAGAGAGCCAAACCCATTTGCTATCAAGTCAATCCTGACTCATAGTGACCCCATAAGACAGAGAAGAACTACCTCATACAGATTCTAAGGAGTGCCCGGTATATTTGAACTGCTGACCTTTTTTAGTTAGCAGATATAGCTCTTAACCAATCTACCACCACGGTTTCCATTTCTTTGATGGGTTCTATAAAACCTTTGATTTGGAATACAGAAGAAAAACAGTGATTTTACCTCTTGTAAGGAAAAAGCTAACAGAGAAGACCTGAGACTACTATCTTTTGAAGGACTTGCTTACAAAGTTGGCACTTGACTGGCACCTGAGAGCTTACGTTTTGGGTGGTCTTGATTACAGCAGGCTCATAATGTATTAAGATAACAACTATGTAACAGGAAGGAAGAAAGAGCGGTAGGGATAAAGTTTTTACATGTCACTGAAGTTGTTAGTATCAATTTAACCTAAGCTGTTACAAATTTATTAATGTAATCCTCATGGTAACCACAAAGAAAATATCTCAAATATATACACAAAAAGAAACAGCAGATCAAAGTGTTTCACTACCAAAAAAAGGGGGGGTATAGTAGAGGAGAAAATGAGGAAAAAGAAAGTATAAAACATACCAAAAACAACAAGCAAAATGGCAGAAAAAGCTTTTCCTTATCAGTAATTATTTTAAATGTAAATGTGTTAAATTCTCCAATCAAAAGGCAGAGAGTGGCAGAATGGATTAAAAATCATGACCTATCTATACGCTATTTACAAATGATCAGTCTCATACCCAAAGACACAAATAAGTTGTAAATGGAAGGATGGAAAAAATTTCCATGCATATAGTAATCAAAGGAGAGATAAAGTGACTATACTAATATTACGCAAAAGTCAAAATCTGTTATAAAACACCAAGAGTGGCATTGTATAATAATAAAAGGGTCAATTCATCAAAAATGTAATACCTGTGTGCCTATGTAAGAGCCACCCCAAATATGAAGTAAATATTGACAGAATTCAAGGGAGAAATAGACAATTCTGTAATAATAGTTGGAGGCTTCAATATACCACTTTGAATAATCCATAGAGCATCTAGAGAGAAAATCAATAAGGAAACAGAAGACTCGAAAAACACTGTAAACCAACTAAACTTAATAGACGTATAAAGAATACTCTACCTCACATCAGTACAATACATATTCTTCTTCAGTGCACTTGGATTGTTCTCCATGACAAACCATATTCTAGGTCATAAATTTTAAAACATCAAAATCATTCAAAACACTTTTCCCAAAACAATAGAATGAAGCTGTAAATTAATAACAGAAGGAAAACTGGAAAATACACAAATACGTGTAAATTAAACAACGTATTATTAAACCAATGAGTCAAGAAAAGAAAATCAAACAATAAATCAGAAAAATACCTAGAGTCAGAAAAAAAAAGTGAGAGCATAACTTAGCAAAAGTTAAGCGATTCACCAAAAACAATACCTACAAGCAAATTTACAGCAGTAATTCTCCATTAAAAAGAAGAAAGATCAGAAGTCAGTTTCCTAAATTTACAGCTTGAAGAATTTTAAAAAAAAAAATCAAACAAAACCAAAAATACCAGAAGGAAGGAAATAACAAAGATCAGAGAAGAAATAAATGAAAAAAAAAACAGAATCCACAAAACTGGAAGTGGGTTTTTTTTCATAAAGTCAGCAAAACTTTAGTTGGACTGACAAAGGGAAAAAAAGGAAATGACACAAATATTAAAGTCAGAAACGAAAGTTGAGACATTACAACTACCACTACAAAAATAAAAAGTATCATAATAGAATAGTATGACAAAATTGTATATCACCAAATTAGATAACTTAGATGAAATGGGAAATTCCTAGAAATACATAAACTTCTAAGTTGACTTAAGAAATAGATCTCAGGAAACACTAACAAATGAAAAGATTGACTCAGTAATTAAAAACCTTCCCCTCACTCACAAAATAAAAATCCTGCTCTAGATGGGTTCCCTGAAGAATGCTAGCAAACTTGTATAGAAGTGACACTAATCCTTCTTAAACTCTTCCAAGAAACAGAAGAGTAAGAAATACTTCCTAACTCATTACCCTGCTCAAAGCCAGACAAAGACACTACCAGAACACTACAGCCTGGTGTGTTTTAAAAATATAGATGTAAAGATCCTCAACAAATTCTAACAAACAAAATCTAACACCACATTAAGAGCATCATACACTGTGATCAAATGGGACTCATTCCAAGAATATGAGTGTCTTAATATTAGAAAATCAGTCAATGTAACATATCACAATGATAGAACAGAGAAAAAGAACATGATCACCTTAACCAGTGCAGAAAGGGCATTTGTAAAAATCCAATACCTTTGTTACGTTAAAAAATTAACAAACTAGCAACAGGAGGGAAATGTCCAAATATGATAAAAGATGTCTATTAAAAGCCCCTAGCCAACATCACTTTCAACGGAGGAAGGCCCATATGTTTCCTTAAGATCAGGAAGGAGGATACTCCTTCTTACCACTATAGTTCAGTGTAGTACTGGAAGTTCCAGCCAGAACAATTAAGCAAGAAAAATAAATAAAAAGTATTCAACCCAATAATCCTATATGTAAGAAATTGAAAAAAATTAGTAATAAATAATTAATTCAGCAAAGTTGCAGGGTGCAAAGTCAACACACAAAATCAGTCAGGTTTCTATGTACTAGCAAAGAGCAATCTGAAAAGGAACTTAGGAAAATGATTTATAGGTAGCATGTAAAAAAAATAAAATAAGAATAAATTCACTGAGGACATGGCCCCATACTTGCTGCTAGCCCAAAGCTGAAAACAGTGCTAAAGCCAACACTTCAGACAAAGAATGGAATGGACTTGGGGACACAGAGTGATGCAGGTGGTATATGTACTTTATAGCTTAGCCTGTCCTACTGGTGTGAGGAGGGGACAAGTACTGGTTGAGAGGATACTTGAAGTAAGAGTAGAATGGAGGAGTGTTCTGTCAGAGAGTGAGGAGAGCAGATAGAGCTGCAGAGAGGTGGGTGCTCAGGCTTTTATATGGCAAATTGACTTGGATTATAAACTTCCACTCAATCACAATTAATTTTCTTTTTTTAAAAAAAGAATAAATTTAACCAGGAACATGAAAAACCTGTTCAATGAAAACTATAAAATGAACACTACTGAAGGAAATTAAAGATAATAGGAATACATCTTTGTTCATGGACCAAAAGACTTAATATTGTTAAGATACCAATGCAACACAAAGCAATATATACATTCAGTGTAATCCTCATCAACATTCTAAAAGCTTTCTTAGTAATGAAAAACTCAAACAAACAAAAACACAAATCCATTGCCCTAAGATCTGACTTCTGATTTATAGTGACCCTCTAAGACAGAGTAGAACTGACCCACAGATTTTCCAAGGAGCACATAGTAGATTGGAACTACTGACCTTTTGGTGAGCAGTCATAGTATTTAACCACTAAACCACCAGGGTTTCCAAAAATGTAAAAGCCTCATGCAATTTCTATGTAATGGTAAAAGCTCCTGAATAGCCAAAGCAAGTTTTAAAAGAACATAGCAGGAAGACTCACATTTCCCAAATTTCAAAATGTAATATAAAGCTACAAAAATCAAAAGAGTCTGGTGCTGGTATACTACAAACATACAGACCAATAGAAAAGAACTGAATGTGCATATATAAAACCCATACATTTGCGATCAGTTGATTTTCAACCAGGACACAACTCCATTCAATGAGGGAAAGAATAGTCTCTTCAATAAATGATGCTGAGAACACTGGATCTCCTTGTGAAAAAATAAATCAATAAATACATTGAAGCTGAATCTAGACCTTACAACACATACAAAAATTAGCTGAAAATGGATCAGTGACCTACATGTAAACTCTGGAAATATAAAACTCTTAAAATAAAACATAGGTGTAATGCTTCAGGACTTGGTTTTCAACAATGAATTCTTAGATATAACACCAAAAACAGAAGCAACAAGTGAAAAATAAATAACTTGGACTTCATCAAAATTAAAAACTTTTGTGGGGTGGACCAAAATGGCAGACTAGTCACAGGTCTCTGATTCCCTCTGAGAACTAAGGCCTAGAAAAACAACTGAATGGAACAGAGTGGACATTTTAGGAACCCAAAGATCAGGCAGAAAGTTGTGAGATCAGACTGGGTGACAGGAAGGGGAAAACTACCCTTGCTGGAGGCAGGTTGGCAGCACAAAAGGTCTCGCTTCTGCTGGTGTGGCAGCAGAGAGGCTTACTGGTACAGATGCCATCTTTGTCAACCTGAAAACTGGTGAAAACTGGTACTGAAGCTGCTGTGCCTGAGAGCCTGGCTAGGGCCAGCTGCCATGCTGAGCAGCAGCACCTGAGTGGACAGTGTTTGTCTCCACAGAGAGGCTATACTTATGACAGTCTCATCTACAGAACCCAGCAGCAGCTAGCAGCTAAGTGCAGCAGTGCCCTTCTCCCCTCTCTTCTCTGAGCTATGCCACAGATTCTGCTGACTCAGTACAGGTGCAGTGGCACAGGTAGAACTCTATCCTCGTCAGATGGGAGGTGGGGTCTGCTACGCCAGGGGACCTGGCTGGAGCAGGCTGCCATGCTGAGCAGCAGTGCCTGACTGGACAATGCCTTTCTCAGCAGAGAAGCTGTTTTTAAGACAGCTGCACCTACAGAACACAGTGGTGGCTGGCAGCTGAATGGGGCAGCACCCCAACCCTTCTCTTCTCTGCGCCATGGCATAGTGCCAGCTGGAACATCTCCAAAAAGAGTCCACAAGTAGATTGTCACCTTTGTCAGCCAGGACTCAGACTCTGCCAAGCCTGAGGGCCCCAGCTGGGACCAGCTTCTATGCTGAGCAGCAGCACCTGGCTGGACAATGTCTCTCTCAGCAAAAAAGCTATTCTTAAGACAGTCGCACCTAAAGAACACAGCAGCAGCTGGTGGTTGAGTGAGGCAGCACCCCTTCCTCCTCTTCCCCCTCCCTTCTCTGAGCTATGTGGTAGTGTTTCCTGGCATGACTCCAGGGAGTCTGCACAAGTAAGTCACCATCTTTGTCAGCCAGATGGAGGGCCCTGCTACCCCTGAGGGCAGAGATAGGGCCAGCTTCCAAGCTGAGCAACACTGCCTGGCCGGAGGGCATCTCTCTCAGCAGAGAAGCTGTACTTAGGACACAACTAGAGAACACAGTAGAGGCTGGTGGCCAAGTGCAGCAGTGCATTTTCCCCCTCCCTCTCTGAGCTATGCCATGCCTTCTGCTGGTGCAATGCTGAAGAATCTGAGTAACTTTCTGATGGCTCAAAGACAACAATCAATATCTAGCCATTTAAAGAAGCAGACCACCATGGCTCCAGAAAACTCAGAAAATAAAGAATAAAAAATAAAAAACTTCTCAACTGAGGAAGTGTCCCTAAAATTATCAGATGTAGAATACAAAAGAATTATTTATAGATCCCTTCTAGATCTCAGGGCGAATATTAGAAAAACTGCAGCAGAACAAAATGAAAAATCAAAATAGCTATATGAACTGTTAGAACTACGGTGATCTGAAATTCAGTGGATCCATAATAAAATTACAGAATTAGACAATTTAACTGAATGCCAAAGGAACAGGACTGAGGAAACAGCATACAGAATTTGTGACATCTAAGATAAAGCAACTGACACCAGTATTTATGAGGAGAAATCAGATGAAAGAATCAAGAAAACTAAAGAATCGTGTGAGACTCTATCAAGAGGAACAATTTATGACTAATTGAAGTTCCAGAACAGGGAGAGAAAGCAGAAAATACAGAGAGATTGATTGAAGAGCTGCTGACAGAAAAATTCCCTAACATCATGACAGAAGAGACCATAGTGATTCATGATGTTCATTGAAGGCCACCAAAGATAGATCCCAAAAGAAAGACACCAAGATATATCATAATCAAGCTTAGTAAAATGAATAATGAGAGGCTCTTAAAAGTAGCTAGGCTTAAACCAAAGCTAACTACAAAGGGAAAGCTTTTAGACTGATCTTCAACTTTTCAGTCAAACCCATGCTAGCAAGAAAGCAATGAGATGACAAATACAAAGCCTTGAAGGAAAACAATCTGCAACAAAGAATTACGTATCCTGAAAAATTAACTTTCAAATATGACAGTTAACCTAGGATGTTCTCAGATAAACAGAAACTTAGAAACTTTGCAAAAACCAAACCAAAATTATTAGAAATACTGAAGTAAGTTCTTCTATTAGAAAATCATTAACACCAGATGTATACTCCAGGATGCAGTGCAAGGCACATTGTCCAGAGTCCTACTTAGTTAGGGAAGTCACAAAGCTCAATCAAAGCTAAAACATTAAAATTAGGGAAACAGATATCTCACCATGTAAACTATGACATCATTACACTACAAAGAGAGATATATTATAATATTAATAAACCTTTCAGACAGACAAGAAGTTAAGGAGACAGAAGTTAAAGACTGGCTTAAACTTAGAAGCACAGGAGTGCTTGCAAAGCAAACTGACAATACTATGTAGCAAAACAAGAAACACAACACAGAAGTCCCAACAGACACAAAACCAACACTGAAAAGGATGAAAAGAAAACCCACAAACAAAAATGACCCAGAACAGACTATTAATTGGAACAAAGAAAATATCAACAACACAAAAATAAAGGCAAGAAAATGACAGCACCAAATACATATCTATCACTAATTACACTGAATGTAAATGAACTGAAGCCTCCAATAAAGAGACAGAAAGCCACAGGTTGGATCAAAAAATACAAACTATCTATATGCTGCTTACAAGAAACACACTGTAGACTCAAAGAAATGAGCAAACTAAAATTCAAAGGATGGAAAAATACATACCAAACTAAGAATGTGTAAAGAAGAGCAGGAACAGCAATACTATTTTCATGTAAAATAGATTTTAAGATAAAATCCACTATTGTGGACAAGGATGGTCACTATTGCTGAAAAGTTCAATACATAAGGAGGATATAACAATATTAGATATTTAGGCACCCAGTATCAGAACATCTACATACATCAAACAAGTGCCGACAACATTGAAAAATGAGATAGATCACTCCACAATAATAGTAGGAGACCTCAACACTCCACTCTCAGTAAGGGACAGATCATCCAGAAAACAGCTCAATAAAGATACAGAAGATGTTATTGAGACAATCAACAAACTCAGCCTCATAGATATATATAGATCTTTATACCCAACTACAAACAAGTACACCTTCTTTTCCAATACACATGGAACATTCTCCGTAATAGACCACATATTAGGCCATAAAGAAAACCTCAACAAAATCCGATCCACTGAATTATTGCAAAGTGTCTTCTCAGACCACAAAGCCACAAAAGCTGAAATCAATAGCAGCAAAAACATGGGTAGAAATTTGGACTCATCAAACCTGAACAACACCTTGCTCAAAAATTCATGGGTTATAGAAGAAATCAAGGATGTAATAAAGAAATTCATGGAACCCAAAGAGAATGAAAACACATCTTACCAGAATCTATGGGATACAGCAAAAGCAGTGCTCAGAGGTCAATTTATCTCTATAAATGCACACATCTGGAATGAAGAAATGGCCCAAACTGAAGAACTAACGCTACAGCTTGAACAAGTAGAAAGAGAACAACAAAAGAACCCCTGAGCACCAGAAGAAAACAGACGATAGAGATTAGAGCAGAACTAAACAAATTAGAGAATAGAAAAGCAATTGAAATAACAAAACCCAAAGCTGGCTTTTTGAAAAGACCAACAAAACTGATAAACTATTGGCTAAACTCACAAAAGAAAAACAGGAGTGGAAACAACTTAAGTAAGAAATAAGACAGGAGATACCACAACAGACCAAACAGAAATCAACAGTCTTATAACAGAATACTATGAAAGACTGTACTCTAACAGATTTGAAAACCTAGAGGACATGGACAAATTTCTAGATTCATATCACCTCCCAAAATTATCATAAAGACAAGTGGAACAACTTAATAAACTCATCACAAAGGAAGAGATTGAAAAAGTAATCAGAAAACTACCAACCGAAAAAAGTCCTGTTCCAGGCAGCTTCACTGGAGAATTCTACCAAACTTTCAGAGAGGAGTTCATTCCAATACTACTGAAGCTATTTCACAATATAGAAAAGGACAGAATATTCCAAACTCATCTATGAGGCCAGCATAACCCTGACACCAAAGCCAGAGAAAGATCCCACAAAAAAAGAAAACTATAGATCAATATCACTCATTAACCTAGATGCAAAAACCTTTAACAAAATCCTAGCCAATAGAAATCAACAACATATTAAAAAATAATAATAATTAATCATGACAAAGTTGGATTCATACCAGGGATACAAGGCTGGTTCAACATCAGGAAAACAATTAATGTAACCAACCACATAAATAACGCAAAGGATAAGAATCACCTGATTCTGTCAATTGATGCAGAAGTGGCATTTGACAAAGTCCAACACCCATTCATGTTAAAAACTCTCAGCAAAATAGGAATAGAAGAGAAATTCCTCAATGCAATAAGTGCAATAATCACCAACATCATCTTGAATAGAGAGAGACTGAAAGAGGTTCCACTGAGAACGGTAACTAGACAAGGATGCCCACTATCATCACTTCTATTTAACATTACGCTAAAGGTTCTGGCCAGAGCAATCAGACAAGACGAACAAATAAAGGACATCCACATTGGTAAGGAAGAAGTAAAGGTATCCCTATTTGCAGATGATACGATCGTATACACAGAAAACCCTAAAGAATCCATAAATAAATTACCAGAGCTATTAGAAGAGTTCAGCAAAGTATCAGTATATAAGATAAACATAAAAAAATCATTAGGATTCCTTTACACCAACAAATAGATCATCAAAGAGGAAATCATCAAATTAATACCATTTACTATAGCCCCCAAGAAGATAAAATACCTAGGAGTAAATCTAACCAGAGGTGTAAGAGACCTATACAGAGAAAATTACAAGACCCTACTGCAAGAAACCAACACAGACTTACATAAGTGGCTCACAGACAGAAAGATTTAACATCGTAAAAATGTCTATTCTACCCAGAGTGATCTACATATACAGTGCAATCCCAATACAAATTCCAATGTCATTTTTTAATGAGATGGAGACACAAATCATCAAATTTGTTTGGAAAGGGAAGAAACCCTGGCTAAGTACAACACTACAGGAGAAGGAACACAGTGGGAGGTCTCACACTACCCAATCTTAGAATCTAATACACTGCTACGGTAGTTAAAACAGTCTGGTACTGGTTATATACAGACCAGTGGATATAGACATATGGACCAATGGAACAGAATAAAGAATCCAGAAATATCACCATCCTTCTATGAACAGTTGATATTCAACAAAGGCCCAAAGGTTGCAACTGGGGTAAAAACAGTCTCTTTAACAAATAATGTTGGCAAAACTGGATATCCTTCTTCAAAAAAACTGAACTAAGACTCACATCTCACACTTTACACAAAAACTAACCCAAAATGGATGAAAGACCTACATGTCAAATTTAAAACAACAAAGATTATGGAAGTAAAAAATAGGGACAATAATGGAAGTTTTAATATATGGCTTAGACTACAAAATCTTGCCAACAGTGCACAAATAATGGAAAAGAAGATAGATAAATAGGAACTACTAAAAATCAAATACTTATGCTCACCTAAAGACTTTATCAAGAGAGTTAAAAGACCACCTACAGAATGGGAAAAAATATTTGGCAACCACGTATCACATCGACATCTAATTTCTATAATCTGCAAGGCACTGCAAAATATCAGCAAGGAAAAGACAAATAACCCAGTTAAACAATGGGCAAAGGATATGGATAGACACCTCTCCAAAGAACACGTCCAGGCAGATAAAAGACACATGAGGAGATGCTCACAATCATTAGCTATTAGAGAAATCCAGATGAAAACTACCATGAAATATCATCTCACCACAATGAGGTCGGCAATAATCCTAAAAACACAAAACAACAAATGCTAGAGAGGTTGTGGAGAGATTGGAACTCTGCTACACTGCTGGTGGGAATGCAAGATGGCACAATCTCTTTGGAAAGCAATTTGGTGCTATCTTTGAAAAGCTAAAAATAGAAATATCATATGATCCAGTAATCCTACTGCTTCGAATATATCCTATGAAGTAAGGGCTGCCACACAAACAGATACACACACACAAACGTTTATTGCAGCACTGTCCACAACAGCAAAAAGATGGAATCAATCTAGGTGCCCATCAACAGATGAATGGATAAACAAACTATGGTATATATACGCAATGAAACACTACATAATGTTAAATAATAATGATAATATTAGGAAGCATCTCATAACCTGGTACCAACTAGAAGACATGCTGAATGAAATCAGTCAGCTGCAAAAGGACAAGTATTGTATGAGACCACTATTATAAAGACTTTAAAAAGGACTTACGCACAGAAGGAGAGACTTTTTGATGGTCACAAGGGTGGTGAGGGAGGGAAAGTGCTGTACACAGATCAGACAGTTGATAGGAATGCAGTTAGGTAAAGAGAGTGACAGCATGTAGTAGAAGGCAGGGCAGTATAACTGGACTACACCACAAACTAAAAGATTTTCTAAATTCAACCTAACATTTCAAAGGATAGAGTGGCAGGGATAGGGGTCTGAAGATCGTTTTCAGGGGACATCAAGGTCAATTGGCATAACTAGTCTTTTACTCAGAGAGTCCTCTGTACCCCATATGGGTGAGTGGTGTCTGGGATCTTAACAGCCAGCAAGCTGCCATCTGAGGAACATCAACTGGTCCCAACCCACCGGAACAGATGAAAACTGAGAACATCAAAGACAAGAGGGAAAATGAGCTCAGGAGACTGGAGGACCCATATGATTAGGAAACTACATGAACATGAGCCCAGAAGAACTAAATGGTGCCCAGCCGCCACCAAAGACAGCCTTAGTAGGGGGTACAATGTAGAGTACACAGCACAATAAAAAGAGGTGTGCAGATCAGGAACTCTCCTAAAAGACCAGAACTGATAGTCAGACAACCCAGAGGGTCCCCTAGGAACACGGCCCCTAGACTGGCTGCTGTTCCTGGCTTGAAAGCAGAACTGAGGTCAACACTTAGACAAAGAATGGACTGGCTGGACTTGGGGACACAGTGAGCATGTGGTGTGTGTAGGTTATGTTTTCGTGCATTTGTAGGAAGCTGTCCTACTGGTTTCTTTCTAGATGGGAAAGGAGAGATTGGAGAGGAGGGGACAGGTGTTTGTTAAGAGGATTACTAGAAGAAAAGAGTGAAAAGGAGGAGCATGCTGTCACATGGTGAAGAGAGCAGACAGAGTTGCAGAGGCAGGCATGCAAAGCTGACTTGGCTTGTATACTTTCACTTAGTCATAATAAAAAATTTCAAATTTGTAAATCTATGGACATTATTAAATTGAAGAGACAGTCTACACAATGAGAAAAAATACTTGGGAACCATATATTTGATAAATGTTTAACATACAGAATATATAAAAATCTACAACAAAAAACCAAATAACCCAATTAAAAAATGAGCAAAGAACTTAAGTTATACACCAGAGAAATACACAAGTGACGAATAAGAATATGAAAAGATGCTCACTATCATTGGTCACCGTGTTGTTCACGGTATCTAAGAGCAGAATTGCTTCATAGTGTTTTTAAGACTGTGACCACTCATAAGCAGATTACCAGGCCTGTCTTCTGAGGTGCCTCTGGGTGGGTTTGAACTTCAACATTTCAGCTAGTAATCAAGTGCTTAGCCATTTGAGTCACAAGGGATTTCTTGTTCATCACTGCCAAAACCAAGTGCCACTGAGTCGGATCCGACTCTAGGGAAATGCAAATCAAAACCACGTGAGATAATACTTTATTCCCATGAAGGTGACCATTATCAGGAAAGGAAAAAGTAAGTGTTGGTGGGCATGTAAAAAAATTGAAACTCTTAACCCTTGTTGGTGAAACTATAAATAGTGCAATCACTAGAGAAAACAGTTTAGCTGTTTTCCCAAAACTTATGCATATCTCTCAGCAATTCCACTCCTAGGTATATACCCAAAAGACTTGAAACAGGGACTCAAACAGATACTTGTTCATCAGTGTTCATTGCAACACTATTTAAAACAGCCAAAAGGTGAAAACAACCCAAGTGTCCATCGACAGATGAGTGGATAAATAAAATGTAGTCAATACATACAATTAAATATTGTTCAGCCATTAAGAGAAACAAAGTTTTGATGCATACTACAACATGAATCAACCCTGAAAACATTATGCTGAGTGAGACAAGTCAGACACAAAAGAACAAATGTTGTATGATCCCTCTTACATGGACTATCTTAAATAGGAAAATGCAGAGGGTCAAGTTTACTAGGTTAAAAGGTACCAAGGGTGGGTGAAAGGGTTATAGAGGGATTATTGCTTAAAGGGCCCTGAGTTTTTGTTAAGGGTGAGGAAAAATTTTAGAAATGGATAGTGGTGTTAGTTGCATAATACAGTCATCATAATTAATGTCACTGAGTTATATATGCAAAAAATGAAATGGTAACGCTTTGTTATACATATCTCACCACAATAAAGAAGTCATCATGTTGCATACCTAAGATCTTTGCATTTTACTCAGTAAATAGAATAATAATAAAATAATGGGGGTTCTTATCTCATGTCTTAGGTTTTCTCTAGAGGGACAAAATCAATGAAGCTTCTATATAGAGAGATAGATTTGTATTAAGAACATGGCTCACAAGTTCATAGAGACTGGAAAATCCAAGTCCATAGGTCAGGCTTGAGGCTTCTCATGACTCACTCAGTGCAAGAACTGGTGAACTCAAAATCTGCAGGTCAAAACACAGTCCTCTGGTTCACAGGGTGTGGAGGCTAGGCAAATCCTGAGATCAGCAGGCACATTGCCAGCTCAATTCAAAAGAACCAGAGATCTGATGAACAAGAGCCAGCTGTGGGATCCGGAGTGAGTGGATCTGGAGTGAACAAAGCCCACAGCAACTTCCTAGAAAATCCATCTATGTTTGTTGAATGACAAAACCCTGAAGAAAATCTCTTTCAACTGATTGTTCACAGCAGATCCCATTGTGGAAGTGATCAGTTATATCAGATCTCATCATAGAAGTGATTACTATATGATTACCAAACTGCATCATAACCGCCAACCAAATCACTGAGAATCATGGCCCAACCAAGTTGCCACTCAGCATTAACCATGACACCCCACCCCTGAGAGGAAGTCTTAGCAGGAAATTACTTTCGTGTTCTGACAGAGCTGTACAGACTTTTTCTGCCCTGAGTTCTCTACCATCAGTCTCCCTGCCGAGAGTATGATCTGGCTGCTTCGTTCTCTCACACTTGTCTTCTGCCTTGGACCAGGTAAATATCCATATAGACTCATCTGATCTTTGACTGTCTGCCTCATTTTGTATAGCTTGCTCTAAATCACTTACATGTGGCTAACCATTTGTCTGTCAAGGGACTATGTGGGGCTCACAGCAGTGTCTGACAGTTGTCACTTCCTCTCGTCTTTGAATGCTGAAGGTCTGAGTAGTTTAAGAGTTAACAGTTTCAACTATGTCTGCATTCAATGGGTTTGTGACCGGCACTTTGGGATGTAGAGTACAAGATCGGGAAAATGAGTCCTACTATCAGTACAGCTACCATCTTGCTTTGTAACCATTCGTACGTTACTTAAACATCCTGAGCCTCATTATCATCATCTAAAAATATTGAAAATTTGTGTTTCAGTTTAGTTAGCATAACTGGGTGCCAACCTACAGTTCTAAAAATAGTCCTCTCAGCTTCTGTTAACTGCAGTATAAATAGGTCTCCAGTTCCCTCTTCATTTGATGCATGTCAGAGGCTAACCCAGTAATGTTCTATATTGACAGTGAAAAACAACCAGCTGATTCAACCTACTGCTTGCTCTTTGCTGTCCACTGCAAGAAAAAGTGACAAAGTTCATGTCATGTTTGAAGAACCACCAGCCATCCATTACGGGTTAGGTGTGGGATGCAGAGAGAAATAAGGCAGGAGACAAGGCAGGAAAGCTAGCACAGAGGTAGAAAAGAAACCAAAAAATCCAATACCATCAAGTTGATTATGACTCATAGCAGCCTTATAGGACAGAGGAGAACTGCTTCATCAAGTTTCCAAGGAATGCCGAGTTGATTTGAACTGCTAACGTTTTGATAGCCAAGGGTAGCTGACCATAACAGCTAACATTTCTTGACTGTTGATTCTTTTACAGGCACAGGACTAAATACTATATGTGAAATGTGTATTTAAGCCTCATGACAATACTCTGAGTTTGCACTATTATTACCCTCATCTTAAAATGTGGAACTTAGACTGAGATAACAACATAACTTGCTCAAACTTCATTAGCCAGCACATGACAGTGTGACAAGCTCTTGCAATTTTTCTGAGAAAAATGGTGATCAAACAAACATCACTGAAGCCCAAAAGAAAAAAGGAATGGTAGCAAGAAACATTTTAGATATATGATTAACTAGGGT
Organism: Heterohyrax brucei; assembly: GCA_028571685.1. Classification (NCBI taxonomy): domain Eukaryota; kingdom Metazoa; phylum Chordata; class Mammalia; order Hyracoidea; family Procaviidae; genus Heterohyrax; species Heterohyrax brucei. The sequence goes on along the minus strand of CM053140.1, from coordinate 190,617,494 downwards.
GATAGGCAGTGGAAATGAGTGACAGGCACAGTTTATGAATATATTCAATTAATATTGATTGAGCACCTACTGAGTGCCTGATGCTGTTCTAGTATTTAAGGATGCATCATGAACAAAGCAGGTGAAAATTCCTGCCATCGTGAAGTTAACATTTTTAGCAGAAGAGATAAAATACAGGCAAGATAAATAAGTAAAGTAGTATAATGAATGATAATAAGTGACACGTCAGAAAAAAATGGACTTGAAATGTGGTGAAGGCAGGTGTGAAATTTCACACAGAGTAGTCAAAGGAGATAACTAAGTAGAAGGGGAGGATGGTATGTTCTGTTTTGGACCTACTAATTTTAGTAGTCCCTGAGTGGCACATATGGTTAACTTGGTCTGCTACTAACTGATGGCTTGGCGGGTCAGGCACACCTAGAGATGGACTTGGAAAATCAGCCACTGAAAACCCAATGGAGCACAGTTCTACTCTGACCCATATGGGACACTGTGAGTTGGAATCAACTCAATGGCAACTGATTATTTAAAAAAAAAAAAAAAAACTTAAGATGTTAGTGCGCTATCCCTGAGATTTTCTGAAAGTGAATGGAAATTTAGACTGATTGTAGATCAGTTCTGGATACTTGGAAGTCAACAGCACAGAGATAATAAATGAAGCTAAGAAGAACAGGATGAGGATAGAATCTTGGGAAACACGTAAGATGCAAGAAGACAGAGAAGGCAGTCATTCAGTCACTCAGAAGCCACTCTCTGGACTGAGAACAACTCACCTTGTTGCTTCATTTTGACTTGCTTGCAAAGTTGAACCCACCTCTAGAATTAAAAATTAAGAATGTCTACATGTTAAAATTCCTCTCTCTTTTCCATTGGGTACTTCTCATAATCCAAAACCAAACCCTTAGCTGTTGAGTCAATTCCAATTTACAGTGACCCTATAGAGCAGAGTAGAACTGCTACATTAGGTTTCCAAGGAGCAGTTGGTGAACTTGAACCACTGATCTGATGATTAGCAGCTGTAGCTCTTAACCACTGAAACACCAGGCTCCAGTTCTCATAGACACTATGAAACATGCACTGCTCCCATCCCCACTTCAAAGGTTTGAGAAAACAGCCACGGAACACTTGAGTAACTTGCTCAACCTCACATAGTTAAGAGGAGGAACAACAGCAATGAGAAAGGGAAACAGACTTGAGTATGTTTATATGAGGCAGAAACAGGTGTTCTGTGGCCCAGGAGGGGTTGCCAAGATTGGAAATAAGATAGCCTGCCCTCCAAGTCTGTGCTCATAATCACTTCACTGTGCTATTCGGGTTACATACAATTGCATGTTCATACCTACATATATATTGTAACAAAATTTGATGATAAGAAAATAAGTAGGGTAAAAGAGAAGAAAACAAGGGTCCCTGCTTTGGATTTGTTGATGAGGAAAGACCTTTCTATATAAGTGGCATCTCACTAGCTTTAAAGGGTGTGAGAATTCAAATAGGAGAGCAGTTAAATGAATAAGTTTTCTAAGCAGAGGTAATCACACGCAAAGGCCCTGTACAGTGAAGAGTTGGGAGTGTTAGAGAAAGGGAAAGACACCTCTGTGGTGGGAGTATCAGGGACAAATAAAATCAAACTCAAAAACAATGATGAGGAAAAATGACCCGTGCAAAGCTACATACTCCCAAGCAAGTCAAACACCATCATGACTTCCTTTAGAAAACATAACTGAAAAGACAAACCAAGTTCAGAAATGACCCCAGTTTCCTTTAGCTCAAGCCCCTAGTGGCAAAATAAACAGAACAAAGCAACAGATGTAACTTAAATCAAATATTGCAATGAGCTAGAGAAAAATGAATCTCATTCACGTCTTCATTTTATTCTTTCTAGATGGGAAAATGTCAAACTTTAATGTGCATACAGATTATTGGGGGATCCTATTAAAATGATGATCCTGACTTAGTGGGACTAGAACAGGGCCTAAGATTCTGCATTTCTAACAAGCTCCCAGGTGACATTAATGCTGCCTGTCCATGGGCCACACTTTGAGCAGCAAGGTTCTAGAGTCCATGGGACTTCGGTTATACTGGAATTGGAGGAAGGAAGAAATACGAGTAGGAATCAGTTCCTTGAGTGTGTTTGAAGGCCACAGGTACCGGCATTCAGAGGGCCAGGAGAAAACAGTAGTTGGAAATCTACGCAAAGCCAAAACCTGTGAGCTAGCCAAATGCTTCTTAGGTTTTGATTCAAAAACTTGTAGAGTTCTTATGCTAAGGGATTACAATCCAATGACTCCCTTCCCTCTAAGCAGCTTTGTCTAGTTGTTAAAAACCATACTTACATTCAGAAGTTCGTCTTGTTCACCACAGGAGGAGTTCTTTCATGTTGTGTCATTATCGTCAAGGGCATTTGTGTCTTTCCACCTCTCAGAATCTCACGTCTATTCCAGATTGTGCCCTCCAGCCCTCAGTGCCTCTATGTTTTCCATCTCCTCTCCTCTCTCTTTTTTCTTTTCTTTTCTTTTCCTTCCTTCTCTCTCTTCTCCCCTTTCCTCCTCTCCTCTTCTCTTCCTTACAAGATGAAATTCATATAACATAAAATTAAACTTTTGAAAGTGCACAATTCAATAACGTTCAGTACATTCGCATAGCGTATAATCACCACCTCTGTCAACTTCCAAGAGATTTATCATCTTAAATACAACTCCCTATAAACTAAGCATTCACTCTCTAGGCTCCTCCCCTACCCCAACTCTTAGCACACTGTTGGCTTTCTGTCTCTGTGGATTTGCCTGTTTGGGATGTGTCATATAAATGGAATCATACAACCAAATGTTTTGTATCTGGTTTCTCTCACTTAGCATAGAGTTTTCAAAGTTCATCCACATTTTAGTATGTATCAGTGTTTTGTTCCTTCTATGGCTTAGTAATATTCTACTGCACCATCATGTCTTCAAACACACTCAAAAAATTGATTCCTACTCGTGTTTCTTCCTTCCTCCAATTCCAGTATAACTGAAGTACCATGGACTCTAGAACCTTGCTGCTCAAAGTGTGGCCCGTGGACAGTACAGATACATCACATTTTATTTGATCATTCATCAGTTAATGGATGTTTGGGTTGCTTCCACATTTTAGCTACTGTGAATAGTGCTGCTATGAACATTTGTGGAAAGTGTTTGAGTACCTGCTTTCAATTATCTGGAACATACCTAGGAGTAGAATTGGTGGGTCATGTAGTAATTCTGTGTTTAACTTCTGGAGAAACAGACAAACTATTTTCCACAGTAGCTGCACCGTTTTACATTCCCACTAACAATGTGTAAGAGTTCCAGAGTCTTCATATCCTCACCAGCAGTCATTATTTTCTGTTGTTTATTGTTTTTATTGCCATCGTAGTGAATGTGAAGTGGTATCTCATCATAATTTGGGGTTGTGTTTCCCTAATAACTAATGGGAAACCCTGGTGGTATAGTAGTTAAAGGCTATGACTGTTAATCAAAGGTTGGCAGTTCAAACCCATCAGATGCTCCTTGGAAACCACGTGGGCAGTTCTACTCTGCCCTAAGGGGTCACTATGAGTTGGAATCAACTGGGTAGCAACAGGTTTGTTGGTTGGTTGGTTGGTTGGTTTCATCTTTTAATAACTAGTATTTTTAATGACTACATCTTTTCATGTAGTTATCAGCAATTTGTGTATCTTTTTTAGAAAAATGCCTCTCCAAGTCCTTTACTTATTTTTCGATTGGGTTCTCTTTATGTTGTTAAATTGTTAGAGTACTTGATGTATTTTGGATATTAGACCTCTACCAAATATGTGATTCAAAAATATTTTCTCTCACTCTGTGGGTTGTCTTTCTACTTTCTTCATAATGTCTTGACATACAAAAGTTTCCAGTTTTGCAGTCCAACATAGGTGATTGTTTCTTTTGTTCCTCATTCTTTTAGTGTCATATCAAAGAACCTGTTGTCAAATCCATGGTTCATGAAGATCTACCCCTATGTTTTTTTCTAACAGTCTTATAGGTTTGGCTCTTATATATGATTTTTTTTATATGCATGTGGATATCCAGTTATCCCAGTACCATTTTTTGAAGAGACTATTTTCCCCCCATTAAATGGTCATGGTTCCTTTGCTGAAAATTAATTGGCCCAATGGCCAATGTATGGGTTTATTTCTAAACTCCCAATTCTAGTTCGTTTGTCTATATGTTTACTCTTATGCCAGTACTACACTGTTTTGATCACTATAGTTTTGTGATAAGTTTTTAAGTCTCAAACTGTGAGTAGTGCCACTATGCTCTTCTTTTTCAATTTTTTTGGCTTTTTGGGCCCCTTGCAATTTCATATGAATTTATTGTTACATGCTGTCCAGTAAATTTTGATTCATAGCAATCCCATGTAACAGAGTGGAATTTCCCCCATAAGGCTTCCTAGGCTGTCATCTTTGTGGGACAGAATCACAAGGCCTTCCCTCCCATGGAGCTGTTGGTGAATTCAAATCACCAACCTTTCAGCTGGCAGACAAGTGCTTAACCATTCCATCACCAGGGATCCTTCATTTAAGGACTGACTTTTCAATTTCTGCCAAAAAGGCAAGTGGAATTTTGATAGGGATTGCACTGAATCATTATATAATTTTGAATAGCACAATCATTTTAACAATATTAAGTCTTTCAAGCTATGAAAACAAAATTATTTCCATTTATTTAGGGTTTTTTCTTTATTTCAGAAATGCTTTGTAGTTTTCAAAATGCAAGTCTTGTACTTCTCTGATTAAATTTATTCCTAGGAATTTTGTTACACTGGATAGCACTTTGAACACCATTACTTTCTTAACTTTCTTTTGGGGTTGTTCATTGCCAGTATACAGAAAAAAATAGAATCCTGGTGGCTTCTACAGTGGTGAAGTCCTCAGTTGCTAAACCAAAAGGTTGGTGGTTCTAACTCACCACCAACTCTGTGGGAGAAAGATGTGGTCATTACTTCTGCAGAAATTATAGCCTCGAACCCTTTCACCAAAGACTGGATAAGCCTATAAAGCAAGCAATGACACACTTAGTTTAACCATGTATATGAGACTAAATGAGCACACCAACCCAGGGCAAGAACAAGAAAATAGGAGAGGACAGGAAAGCTGAATGAGTGAAAACAGGAAACCCAAAGTTTAGGAGAAGAGTGTTGGCACATCTTGAGACTGGCAACAAATGTCACAAAACAATATGTGTATTAATTGTTTAATGAGAAACTAATTTGCTCTGTACACTTTTACCTAAAGCACATACTCACAAAAGATTACAGCCTTGGAGACATATAGAGCAAATTCTGTGTCCTGTAGAATTGCTAGGAGTCAGAATTGATTTGATGGCAACAGATTTGTTGTTGTTTTATATTCTTTAAATCTACAGAAATGCAAGTGATTTTTGTGTGTTGGTCTTACATCCTGTAACTTTGCTGAACTTCCTTATTAAGGCTGATAGATTCGATGAGTTGTAATTTTCTGCACTGAAATTACATAATTTGTGAACAGGAAAAGCTTTATACTTTCCTTCCAATTTATTGTTGCTAAGTGCTGTCAAGTCAGTTCTGATCCACAGTGATCCAAGGTACAAAAAAAACAAAATACTGCCCAGTCCTGGGTCATACCCACAATTGTTATGCTTGAGCCCATCGTTGCAGCCGTCGTGTCAGTCCATCTCATCGAAGACCTTCCAGTCTTTCATTGGCTTTCTGCTTTACCAAGCATGATGTTCTCTTCCGGGGATTGATCCCTTCTAACAATGTGTTCAAAGTATGAGTGTAAGATGTAGTCTTGCCATCCTTGCTTTTAAGGAGCACTCTGGTTATACTTCTTCCAAGACAGATCTTTTTGTTTTTTTGGCAGTCCGTGGTATGTCCCTTTCAACTGAGATGCCCCCTACCCCACACACATTGCTTAACTGATAGAGCTAGAACTTCAAATACAATATTGGTTGAAATTGGTAAAAACAGGCATTCTTCTCTTCTTCTAATCTAGAAGGAAGTCTTTCAGGATTTCACTACCAAGTATGATGGATTTTTCATAAATGTCTTTTACCAAGTTGAGAAAGTTCTCTTCATACCTAGATATTTAAGTGTTTTTAGCATACAAGTGTACTGGATTTTGTCAAGCTTTTTCTGCATCAATTAGTATGGTCATGTGGGGTTTATTTCTCCTTCATTCTACTAATGCTGCATGTTATTACACTGATGGGTTTTTATATGTTGACCCAACCTTCTTTTCCTAGGGTAAATCCTCTTGGTCATGGTTTATAATTCTTTTACTGTATTTTTGTTAAAATAATGCATGCCTTCTACATTTGTTTTCTAACCATGTCCTTTCCCACAAGGTATTGTCATAAATGTACTATGCTAATTTATTATAGCAACATGTAAAAAAAAACTAACAAAGAGCAAGACTTAAAAAAAATTGACAAACAAAAATTGGTTATGAAAACACCATGTGAGCAGAGGGCATGGTTGGGAAACATAGAAGGCATGTGTTATTTGCATAACATAATAAATAACAAAATAATATGATCCTGGATTTTGTCCATTCATATTTTGAGGAGAATTTTTGTTTATATATTTATGAGGGATATTGACCTGTCGTTGGCTTGCAATGTATTTTTCTGGCTTTGATATCAGGGCAATGCTGACCTTATAGAATGATTTAAGAATTTTTATCTGCTGTCTTAGTCATATAGCGCTGCTACAACAGAGATACCACAAGTGGATGGCTTTAACAAACAGAAGATTATTTTCTCACAGTCTAGTAGGCTGGAAGTCCAAATTCAAAGCACTGGCTTCAGGGGAGGGTTTTCCCTCTGTATTGTTTCTGGAGGAAGGCACTTGTGTAGCATCAGTCTTCTGTTGGTCTGGAAGCATCTCAGCACAAGAACCTCAGGTCCAAAGGACATGCTCTGCTCCCAGCACTGTTTTCTCGCTGGTATGAAGTCCACGATTCTCTACTTGCTTCCCTTTCCTTTGATCTCTTGTGAGATAAAAGTATAAAAGATGATACAAGCTTCACTCCAGGGAAACTCCCTTTACATTACATCAGGGAGGTGATCTTATTAAGAGTGTTCCACTCCAATCCTCTTTAACATAATCCAATCTTACATTATTAACCACAGGCAGAGATTAGGATTTACAACACAAGAAAATCACAGAATAGAGGACAACCACACAATACTGGAAATCATGGCCCAGCCAAATTGATATACACCTTTGGGGGAAGGGGTGGCATATAATTCAATCCAGGATGCCTGCTTTTCAGTTTTTGGGAAGAGTTTGAGAAGGATTGATATTAATCATTTTTTAAATGAGTGGTAGAATTTACCAGTGAAAACATCTGTCTTAGGCTTTTCAGTGTTGAGAAGTTCTTTTTATTACTGAGTCAATCTCTTCAGTTGTTCTGAATTTCCATTTCTTCTTGAGTCAGTTTTTGTAGTTTGTATGTGTCTAGGAATTTTTTAATTTCATCTAGGTTATCTAATTTTGGGGTATACGATTGCTCATAGTATTATAATCTTTTTTATTTCTGTAGGATTGGTAGTAATGTCTTTATTTCTATTTACAAATTTCATAATTTGAGTGTTCTTTCTCATTCTAGCTAAAAGATTTGTTATGTTTTTGATCTTTTCAAACAATCAAGTTTTGGTTATATTAATTTTCTCTATTATTTTTCTATTCTCTGTTTCCTTTATCTATTTCATTTATTTCTACTCCAATCTATTATTTTCTTTACTCAAGCTCCTAAAATTTGTGTCCTCTGAGGAACTGATAGCTTTACAAAGAAGTAGAGATATTGACTTATATCAAGGAAATGACTCATACAACTGTGGGAGGCTGGCAAGTCTAAAATTCATAGGTCAGGTGACAGGTTGGAGATTCCTGAAGGCTTGCATGTAAAGTTCTGTAGGTCAAGTGATAGGAAGAATGAAGAGCGAAATGAAAGTTCTACCAAAATACCTATTTGTAGTCTAGAGGCTACATCGAGCAGCTAAAACAAAAGGAAGGAATGACAAAGTAAAAGTTTTAAAAGGCAGATTGAGAAAACAAAATAAAATATTATAATGACATGTGCAAAGAACTGGAAATGGAAAACCAGAAGGGAAGAACATCTTCTGCATTTCTCAGCCTGAAAGAACTGATGAAACAGCTCAAGACTCAAGTTGCTATAGTGAAGGATTCTACAGGAAAAATATTAAATGACTCAGGGAGCATCAAAAGAAGATGGAAGGAATACATAAAGTCATTATACCAGAAAGAACTGGTCGACGTTTAACTACCTGAAGAGGTAGCATATGATTAGGAACCAATGGTACTGAAGGAAGATGTCAAAGCTGCATTGAAGGCATTCACAAAAAACAAGCCTCCAAGAATTTATGGGATATCAACTGAGATATTTCAACAAACAGATGCAGTACTGGAAGTGCTCGCTCATCTATGTCATGAAATTTGGAGGACAGCTACCTGGCCAACTGACTGGAAGAGATCCATATTTATGCCCATTCCAAAGAAAGGTGACCCAACCAAATGTAGAAATTACCAAAAAAATATCATTAATATCACATACAATAAAATTTTGTTAAAGATCATTAGAAAGCAACTGCGACAGTATATTGACAAGGGACTGTCAGAAATTCAAGGTGGATTCAGAAGAGGACGTGGAACCAGGGACATCATTGCTAATGTCAGATGGATCTTGGCTGAAAGCAGAGAACACCAGAAAGATGTTCACCTGTGTTTCATTGACTATGCAAAAGTGTTTAACTGGTGTGGATCATAACAAATTATGGCTAACACTGCAGAGAATGGGAATCCCAGAACACTTAATTGTGCTCTTAAGGTATCTGTGTATGGATTAAGAGGAAGTTGAGCAAACAGGACAAGGGGACACTGCATGATTTAGTCAGGAAAGATGTGCCGCAAAGCTGTGCCCTTTCACCATACCTCTTCAATTTGTATGCTGAGCAAATAATCTGAGAAGCTGGATCATATGAAGAAAAATGTGGCATCAGGATTGGAGGACAGCTTATTTACAACCTGCATTTCACAGACACCACCACCTTGCTTGCTGGAAGTGAAGAAGATTTGAAACACTTACTGATGAAGATCAAAGACCACAGCCTTTAGTGTGGATTGCACCTCAATATCAAGTTTAAAAAATCCTCACAATGGGACCAGTAAGCAACATCACAGTAAATGGAGAAAAGACTGAGATTGTCAAAGATTTCGTTTTACTTGGTTTCACAGTCAGTGCCCGTGGAAGCAGCAGTCAAGAAATCGAAAGACACATTACATTGGGAAAATCTGCTGCAAAGGACCTCTTTAAAGTACTGAAAAGTAAAGATGTCACCTTGAAGACTAAGGTGAGCTTGACCCAAAGCATGGTATTTTCAATCACATCACATGGATGCGAAAGCTGGACAATTGACAAGAAAGACAGAAGAAAACTTGATGCCTTTGAATTGTGATGCTGCAAGAGAATACTGGCTGTACCATGAACTGCCAGAAGAATAAGCAAATCTGTTCTGAAAGAAGGACAACCACAGTGCTACTTGAACGCAAAGACGTCGAGGCTAAGTCTTACATACTTTGGACATGTCAGGAGGGATCAGTCCCTGGAGAAGGACATCATGCTTGGTACAGCAGAGGATCAGTGAAAAAGAGAAGACCCTCGATGAGGTGGATTGACAGAGCAGCCACAACAATGGGCTTTAGCATAAAAACAACTGTGGACATGGCACAAGACCGGGCAGTGTTTTGTTCTGTTGCACATTAGGGTCACTGTGAGGAACCTACTCAACGGCACCTAACAACAACAGTCTGGAGGCAGAACATACTCAAGAAAGCTCTCTTTGCAATTGATTGATTGTATTACATAGTGAATGATTATGTTATATAACGTATAAGATTACCATATTACATTACAGAAAGTAGTATATCCAGGGCCAACTGATTTAGTCACGTATAACTATTCCATGGCAGCAATTAGAATAGTGTTTGGTCAAACAACTGTGAACTTAGCCAAGCCAATGCATAAAATTAGCTGTCACTTGAACTATGATAGTAACCTCACTTTTACACCTGTTATCTTGTGGTCAAACCGAAAAAAAAAAAAAAAAAAAAAACCCACTGCTGCTGAGTTTATTTCAACTCATAGTAATCATACAGGACAGAGCAGAACTGCCTCCATGGGTTTTCCAAGGAGTAGCTGGTGGATTTGGATGGTTGACCTTCTGAATAGCAGCTAAGTTCTTAACCACTGTGCCCTCAGGGCCCCATCTTACGGTTACGGACCTCAGAAATTAAAAGATCTTAAAAGCCTTATTTCCAACTACTTCCTGAGGCTCTGATCATTTTATGCTTAGTCTCAATAGATGCATTATCTTTAAATGCATTCATGTTCCCATGCCACTGCTCAGGATGCCCTGACCCTCCTATAAATTAGGTTTGTCCTTCAAGGCCAAAAACGTGTTGCCTCCTCTCTATGGTTTTCCTAAATGCAGTGTTAACTGTACCTTTTTCTATATTGCCACGGCACCTTGCATCTTTGTCTAATATAATTTGTCACATTGTAAATTAATCGTTTATTGGCATACTGACCTCCCCACCTGGACTCTGATCCTAGAAGAGAATACCCAAGACTTCTGTGTAGCCCACAGCAGGTACTTAGTAAATACACTTGTTAAATTGCTTGAATTATAGATGATCACTCTGCTGGCAAATGTTATATCCAGAAAAGTGGCCCAATTCATCTGTTAACACAGTAAATAGCAAACTGCAACCTCAGCTGTTAGTATTTTATTGTGAATTTTTGCATCTGTAGGGTTGATACAAGCTGGAATTGAGTTGATCTGTTTGCTTTTCTATATTCATATTCATATTGTTCTGTAGTTTTCTTGTGATGCGAGCAGAGGCAGTAATTTGCTTACTGTGTTAAGCGCACAAATGTGATCAGTGCTAACCACAGATTGGAATGGGGGATACCCTCTAAGCCTACCAATACAGCAACTTTGGCTTTTTTCTTTTGACCCTTTACACTGAACTTGTTTCATACTGAGCTGAAACAACCACCCCTAGCCACCTTCCCTATAGACAGGCCTTAGTCAGTTGTCCAGTCAGAAACCCGAAGTTTGCTTTTACTTTTCCTTCATTTTCAGAGTCAGTCAAGCCTTCTTTTCCCCTCTTGTTTCTAAAACACTGCTTTCTTTATACCTTCCTTCTCAAAAATTTTCCACGTTTCTCAGTACCCTCCAAAATAAAACCTCATTTTTTCAGATGATTGTTCAAAACTTCTCCACATTGTAATTCCAATCTGTTTAGAATTTAATGAGTTTCCTGTGCTAGGTTCTGAAGGAATGGAGAGCTGACTAAGACGTCTGTTTTCCCAAGAAACATGCGGTCTAGTGGATATGGGAAACATGTGAAAAAATTTACTCCAAGTGTCCACTGGTTCCATGTCCCCACCAGAAACAAGGCAGGACCTCAGTGCCACTCAAAGCTTCAAGTGATTCCCTATTGATTTAGGAGTGTACTTTGAGGGCCCGCAGTCTGGCAGTCACAGTCACCAAGGGGCATCTTCCTGTGTTTTAGTCTTCTCTTCTGGTTCCAGTCATCCACACCTGCTGCCAGCAGAGCCACATGGGGAGTCCTCCACTGCCCTGTCTGCCCCCAATAACATCAACATGTATGTCAAGTGTGCTGGCCCAGGACACAATCAAAACATTAGTGCTGATTCCAAGCAGAGCTGATAGAAGGGTGTCCACAAACCCTCTGTACCACCCCATGTCACCTAGGCCCTGCAGTAACTCTGCTGTGCCCCAAGTCTCACAGAGGATTACTCAACTGTTCTTAGGAACTTCTGACCTTTACTTTTCTGAAGCATAGTGGCTCAAATCTATTTTTTTCAGGCCTCCAGGAAATTACACCTCCACTTGCTCCATCTTCTCTCATTCTCCCTTTCCTCCACCACAGACTCCTTTCTCTTCCCCCACACTAAACCAAATCCCCCATGATTATAAGCAGAGGTAAGCAGATATTTGTGCTCAGCCTTGAAGGACAAATAGGAATTTAACAGGTGGAAGAAATGAGAAAGGCTATATAGGCAGATGAAACAGCAATGCAAAGGAAAAATAGAACACTCTTGGGAAAATTATAAATATTTGAGCAGTGGGAAAAACTTGTTTTTTTTCCTAAACCCTGAAACACTGCCATCTCTTCTGTGGCATCTTTCCTCATTAGCCCTGGATTCCTTCAGGTTCACTACTGGGCTCTGAACATATCTCTGTACATTCAATTATTTACTGAACTAGAAATCATGCTAAATGCTAGGATAATAAGTACAGTCCTGTTCTCAAGATTATGGAAAATAGAGCAATGCAACCCACAAAGATCACAGCCTTCAGTATGGAATGCATTTCAACAGAAAGGCAACAGAAGTCCTCAAAATGAACCAATAAGCAACATCATGATAAACAGAAAAGACCGAAGCTGTCGAGGACTTCAGTTTGCTTGGATCCACAGTCAACACCCATGGAAGCAGCATCAGGAACTAAAAAGATGCACTGCATTGGGCAAATCTGCTACAGAAGAGCTCTTTAAAGTGTTAAAAAGCAAGATGCCCAATCCATGATGTTTTCAACTGCCTTAAGTGTATGCAAAAGCTGAATGGTGATTAAGGAAGACCGAAAAAGAATTGATGCCTTTGAATTATAGTGTTGGCAAAGAATACTGAACATACCACAGATTGCTAAAGAACAAATGCTCCTTAGAAGCAAGGTTAGTAAGACATCTCACATACCTGGATACATTATTAGGAGGGATCAGACCCTGGAGAGAACATCATGCTTGCTAAAATAGAAGGGCAGCAAAAAAGAGGAAGCTCCTCAATGAGATGGGTTGACACAATAGCTGCAACAATGGTCTCAGGCATAACAACATTTGTGGCCATGGCGCAAGACCAGACAAGTGTTTCAATCTGTTGTACATAGAGCTGCTATGAGTTCCAACTCGATGACACCTCGCAACAAAAAATGACAATCTCTCACTTACAGCAAAGAGAAAGAAGGACTTTGTGTTGAGTGCACAGGTACAAAAAGGGGTGAAACCATAGTCTAGGTGGGCACCTAACTCCCCACACTCTTTTACTTCTCTGGATCCTCTACCAGTGGTAAGCCCGAAGCACTGAAAATGTCTCATTCGTGTTTGAACTGCCGGCCTCCAGCCTGAAATCTAGGACACAAAAGAAGCTAACAAATATGGTCTCAGTGCCAGCATTTCTTAGGTCTTACTCACTGAATTAGCAAAGAACTGAGAAAATAGAGAAATTGTTAAATAAACTAATAATTAAAATCAATAACTATATATGTATAAAAGCAAGGAAGCTTAAAGGAGTGTGCTGGAAAATGAAGGAACAGTCCCTGGCCAGTTTTTGGACAATGGGTATTCCCAGAATCCGTACAAAGAGGAACTGAGCCTTAGCCTCCTGGACTGTGACCATCCAGGACAAGGAATGGAGATGTGTCCGTTCACTTAACAAATCCTCATTACTGTCTATGTGCCAGGCACTACTGTGCCTTCTCTTTCACAACAGTGAAAGAGAAAAACAAAAATCCCTGGCTTCATGGAGCTTTCATTTTAAAGAAGGGAAAGAAAAAACAAACCAACAAAACTGATGTGTAAATCGTAATTATGCTACAAGGTGTTAGGAAGAAAAAGAAATCCAACTGGAGATACAGGTGTGGAGCCTGGTGATGCAGAAAGGGTGGTCACAGATGGCTTCCCCGAGAGGAAATATTTGCATTAACGAACTTAAGGTGGCAAGTTCCTTTTGTAGTCCTGGGAGCAGACACCCAGGAGAAGTACCTTCCAGACAGGGGAAATTGCAAGTGCCAAAGTCTTGGTCTGTTCAAGAAATAGCAACGAGGCCAGACTGAATCAAAATAAAGAAGAGAGAGAGCTGCAGGAAATCAGGTCAAAGAGACAAAAATAGCCAGGTCATTTAGGTTTTAAAGGTCACTGTAATGATCTTGTTTTGTTGTTTCTTGTTGTTGTTTTAACTTTTTTACTGAAATATACTGTACAAACAGAAAACTGTCCAAACTGTGTCAGCTCAATGAATTATCATAAAAATGAATACATCCCTGTGACCAGACACAGAATTCATGAACCATATTAAAGAAATCATTCATGTGACTGTACAGCCTGGCAAGTCTCAGATCTGTGGGCCAGGTGCAGCGTTCTTCTGACTCACATGGCTATGTGGGCAGATGAAACCAAATTGGCAGGCCAGATGACAGACTGCTTCCTCACAAGGCAGCAGAAGCTGACAAATGAGGTCAGACAGCAGACTGCTGAATCTCAGAATCAGTAGATCAGGCAGTGCACTGCAGCTCCAGTCCCAAGAATCAGCAGTCAGATGATAACAAACCGAATGCAGAATCCAGAGGGAGAGGGAGAGAGAGAGACCTGCCAGAGCACCCCCATATACACTGGATTAGGCCACACCCCAGGGAAGGGTAAGACTTGAGTAAGGGTGGGACTAGAGTTCTACCCTCCTACAAGGCTGTGACTTAAGATACTTCTCACACTAATTCTGCCTCAGTAACCTATGAAGATTAGGATTTACAATATATAGAAAGAGGACAATCGGGATAATTGCCTCAGATCACAAAATGGAGAAGAACCATACAATAGTGGGAATTATAACCTAGCCCCACTGATGAACAACACCAACCACCGCACCCCATTAGGGTTCCACACACGTTGTCTGCATGGATCCACCTAGTCGTGGTGTGGGAGTCACAAAGACCATAGCTAGAAGGGCCATATTAAACAATTCGCCGCACCGCACCTCCCTCCTCCTCAAAGACAATTGCCATCCTCTCTTCTAGCATCGTAGATTACTTTTGCCTGCTTGATGCTCAGTGAAAATAATGGAATTATTCAGTTGTATTCTTTTTGAGTCTGGACTTTTTTCTTAACATTTTGCTTGGAATGTTTGCTGTGTGAGTGCAAGAAAGAAGACAAGTCAAGTTGACAGTAGTATGTTTAAAGGCTGACAGAGAAGATGTAGGTACAGAGGGAGAACTGACGATGGTGGTGTTCATGCACCTAAAAGCGGGAGGAGGTCGAGGCTCACCCAGGAGGTGAGTGTAAGGATCCCAGTGGCGTTTTCTTCTCTACTCAGCTCCTCTCTCCAGAAATAAGAGCTCCCAAGAAGGTTGAAACCGTGGTTATTCGTTGATTCACTCAAACATCCAAGCACTCTGCTGCATGTCATGCACAGTGCTGAATGCTTCCTCACAAGGATAATCAAGGCAGGGTCTTTAAACAAACATTTAAACAGAGGACTACAAAACATAAGACAAGAAGCACCTTCTTTAGGAATTACTGTGACCATTTCACTTTTTTTGCTCAAGCATTGATGGCTCTGAGATTGGTTCACGAGAATGTGGCCACTGTATGTTACTTTGCAATCGTGTTTATTAGTTTTGTATTCATCAGTGTTGTCTCTTCAACAATTAGATTATAATCTCTTTGAGAGAAAAAGAAGATATCTTCCAGTATCATGAAAAGAACACAAAGTACTTGGAGTCAAAATATCTGGGTTTGAATCTTGGTTCTGCTACTCTGTAACTGTGAGACATAGAGGACATTAATTATCTTTCTGTGTCTCCTGCTTTACCTGTAAATGAACATAAGTGTATCTATCCTTCCTTCCTCACAGGATTGTTGTCAAATGAAACAATGTATAAGAGAGAGAGATATACCCTCTGAACCCCTGTTATTAGTACTCTAGCCTGCATGAGCCTACTATGTTAGACACACAGTAGGTAACTGGTAAATGCTGGCTTTACTTATACTTTATCAACAGAGACTTACATTCCCTGGGGTTTGTGCCGGACAGTTAAAGTAGTTCTCTGTTCTTCTTTAACATAAGCCCAGAGGAATCAGTGGTTGATATGTGGTCTGTGGCCCAAGAGTGACTAGTCATGTGACAAGGTAGACTAAGCCAGGATCATCTGGCCGACTGCCCATTAAACCAAGAGTTTCAGGCATTTGGTTGGGAGTGGAGCCTCTGAGATTGTCCGTTTCAACACTCCCGTAACCCTTTCTCTGTCCTTAATATCTGTGAGCTTCAGATCACAGAGATCCAATAGACTGGCTGAGCTGGGCGAAAGGCGACCAGAACAAAAGGTGTCTAGGGGAGTTAAGCAGTTTCTCTTGTGTTTTTACAGGGAGCACAGTGTCGAAAAGCTGCGCAAACCCACGAATGACAGTGAACGGGGTTCTGGGAGAGTCAGTAACTCTTCCCTTGGAGTTTCCTGCAGAAGAGAAGATTACTTCCATCACCTGGCTACACAATGGAACATCTATCACCTTTATACAGCTAAAAGAAACAGGATCTCCACATATTCACACGACTGACCCCAAACGGAGAGAACGACTGAACTTTACCCCATCCTACTCCTTGCAGCTCAGCAACCTGACAATGGAAGACACAGGCTGTTACCATGCCCAGAAGACCTCAGAGACTTCTGCAAAAATATCGTTTTACACTCTGAGGATATTCGGTGAGTCAAAATGTAGAGTTTAATTAGGCACAAATTAAAAAAAAATGATGTATTTTAATCCTACATGGCTGCAAGTGTACATTAGAGCCTGCTAGTAAAGACTATGACAGTTGGGGTCAGATTGAAGTTCAATGACAAAGAAACTCAATGACATTGCACAGCCCGTTAATGAGAAAATAAAACAGTCTGGTGACTCCCAGCCCCGAAATACCTCACCCAACAAAATGGTCCTTTATAACCAGAAATGTAGCAGAAGTAATGGGAGTTGAAATATGTACAATACTCCTACTATGTGTATTGCACATATGTCATTTAATTTTTACTAGAATTCCATGAGATGGACACTATTTTTACTCCTGAGGCATAGAAAAGGTGAGTAATTTGTCTATAGTCACAGAGATACTGAATGGTGGAATCAGGACCTGAAACCACAAAGTATGGCTTCAGATGCTTTGCATATAACAACCCTGTCACAATACCACACTCTACACAAAGGTTAGTTGGAGCTGATAAAGTGGTCAGTGTACAAAACAGTACTGTATCTAGAAAGGACTCTATGAGGATGAGCTGATTAAGAGAAAACATCTCTTCTGTCAGGGTTATTTAACTTCTAACATTATTTTTTCCCATGTGACTCATGTTGATCACTAGTCAAAACTATGTCACCAAGATTAAAAATTGAAATGTCCTTTATATAAAATTATGGAGATTATAATGAGCTTTATGACTCGATGGCACTTGGCTTGGCTTATGACTCGATATCAGAAAAGAAATCCGTTCCACAGTTAGTACTGCTCAAGATGCCACAACTGGATTCAGGTGCATTTGGCAGGTGATTGGAGCATTAAATTGATGATCAGACTAGGTAACTGTAAAGGCTACCGTTGAACCCATAGTGTCTAAAATTCACTCAGACTTCTTTGGGGTAAGACACTAATTAAAAAAAAAGAATAGTGCTGCTGTCAAGTTGATTCTGACTCTTGTAACCCTGTAAAGTAGAGTAGAACTACCCTATAAGCTTTCTGAGGAGGAGCTGATGAATTCAAGCCCCTGACCTTTTGGTTAGCAGCCATAGCTCTCAACCACTGCTCCAAGTAGTATCCAAAAAACATGCTGTCAAAATGTTCCTATGTGCTGACATTAAATGTCCCCAGAATAATCAGTAGGTTACCATGTTAGATTAATCAAAGTCATGTCCTTGAAAGAACAGAACACAGAACATGAAAGTGTAATGGGAAAAAGAGGAAGTCTAGAGAGTTCTCAGTGGGATATTTCAGCCAAAAAGCGGGCAGGTCCGTTAATTTCCTAGGGCTGTCTTTACCAGTTAACATAAGTTGGGTGGCTTAAAACAACAGAAACTTTTCTCTCATAGTTCTGGAGGCCAAAACCGAATGCCACTGACTTGGTTCCAACTCATAGTGGCCCTATAGGACAGAATAGAACTGCCCCATAAAGTCTTCAAGGATTGATGGTGAATGTGAACTGTCAACTTTTTGGTTGGCAGCTAAGCTCTTAATCAATGTGCCCCTGGGGCTCACTCTGAAAGCCAGAAGTCCTAAATTAATTTGTGGGCGGTATTCCTTCTGGATACTCTAGGGAAGACTATTCTTTGCCTCTTCCTGTTCTGATGGCTGTTGGCCTGCCTTAGTGCTCCTGTGATCGAAGTACTCCAAGTCCTTCGGCTGTAGGCACTTCACTTCCTCTTCTGCTCTGTTTCTCTCCCGTCTCTGTTTTTCTCTCACAAGAACAATTGCCATTAGATAGAGGGTGTGCCCAGGTAGTCCAGGGTGATTTCCATGTCTCAATATCCTTAATTTAATTACCTTTTTCCAAATAAGGTAATATTCACAGGCTCTAGGGATTAGGATATGGATGTACCTTTGGGAGGCTACCATTCAGTCTACCACAAGCAGGATTACCTTGTACCGGTGATCATCAAGACAGTGCCAGGACTCTGGAAAAAGGGGAGACACATCCAGTGGATAGCCACAGCACAGACACCACACCAGGCTCCATTACACTTGTTTAGACAACATTCTTTTACCACTGTTGAGCGTATCAACCATAGCTTCTACCTTAATGATCACTCTCCTGAAGCTCAATGCCAATCCTTTTTCAGGGCTTCTGGAAACACTCCTTCTTCAGAGGCACATACACACATGAATGTGCAAACAACCTTGGCTTACAACAGTGCAAAGGAATTTTAAGACACCAACTACACAGTTTAAAAAAAAAAAAATGACCAGTGATTTTCCCTGTAAGTGACAGGCCAAGGAACACAAGTAGATTTTATCTTACAGGCCAATACCAGTTAACTGAGAGCAATTGTCTAGAATTTGGAAACTCTGGTGGCATAAGTGGTTAAGTGCTACAACTGGTAACCAAAGTCAGCAGTTCAAATCTACCACGTGCTTCTTGAACACCAAATGGAGCAGTTCTACTCTGCCCTGTTGGATCACTGTGAGTCAGAATAGACTCAGTTGACAATGTGTTTGGTTTTTTTCTACAATTTAGTAGCCATAGCAATGCAGTCATTATAAAGTTGGCTGCTAACCAAAAGATTGCCAGTTGGAATTCACCAGGTGCTCCTTGGAAAACCCATGGACAGTTTTACTCTGTCCTGTAGGATCCTCATAGGCTGCAATTGACTCAACAGCAACAGGTTTGATTTTTTGTCTTTTGTGTGTATGTGTGTGACTATCTAGAATTTAGTGTTGAGAAATTCGTTGAAGCCATGCTAAGTTTATTCATTTTATTTGTTGATCACCGACATTGTCGCAAGCATCCTGCTAGGCACTTGAGGTACATTAATGAACAACAGACAAGGATCTCTGTCCTCATGTAGTCGGCATTCTGAGTTGAGAGGAGACAGGAGGTAAGAAACAACAAACAATAGATAAATGGTAAAGACGTTAGAAAAAAAAACAAGTAAAAAGAAAGATCAAACCCAAACCCATTGCCATCAAGTTGGTTTCAACTCATAGTGACCCTATCTATAGTGGCCCTATCTATAGTGGCCCTATAGGACAGAGCAGAATGGCCCCATAGAGTTTCCAAGGGTGCCTGGTGGATTTGAACTGCCAACTTTTGGTTAGCAGTCACAGCACTTAACTAACTACTATGCCTCCAGGGTTTCTTTAGAAAGCCATAGTGGCATCAAAAACTAAAATACAAAGAAACCCATAGCCATCAAGTCAACTCTTGACTCATAGGGATCCTACAGGAAAGAGCAGAGCCATTCCGTAGCATTTTCAAGGAACAGCTGGTGGATACAAACTGCTGACCTTTCAGCTCGCAGCCAAGTTCTTACCCACTTTGCCACCAGGACTTCATAGATGGTATGGGAAAAAAGACACATTAGAACATTATATGGAACCTGCAAGAGTTCAAGGTGGGAGAGAGTCATTTTAAAATGGAGTGATCAGAACAGCTGTCACTGAAAAGATGACGTTTGAAGGACTGAGCCATGCAGAAATCTGGAAGATCCAGCCAACGCAGGTAACAAGGTTCCTGTCTGCTTTGTATGTTTGCAGAACGTCAAGGCCAAACATCAGTTAAACAACACAAACAGTTATTTACAGAGTATATCGGCCATAATATACAGCAGGTTGTTAAATGGAATATAGAAACACCGAGGCGAAGTACACTTTTCACAGGGGGCTGAGCTGTTGGTCCTAAATCTAGAGCTTCTCTCCATATACAGGACTACTGAAGAACTTAAAAATTACCCATAGCACTGCATTGTCTGAGAATAAGACCTGTAAGATCAACCTGACCTGCTCTGTGGAGAATCCAAATGACAGCGTCTCATTCACATGGCAACCCCTAGGAAAGTTGGGTCCTGACCTCACCATCTCCTGGAACCCTGAGAATTCCAACGAACAGAACTATATTTGCATAGCTAAGAATCCTGTCAGCAATTTGTCCTCCTCTTTATCCGCCAGCAGTCTCTGTAAAGGTAACAGTCTGCATCAAGCCTCTCTGAGAGTCTTGACCAGGTATGCGGTGAGACGTGTTCTCACGCCCTAGACCTACATGATTCCCAAAACAATGGCCCAGTGGGATGCCACCAAAGAGCTGGGGAGAGGACCAACACCCTCTGGAGCTCTGTGTCTCTCATTGCCCTCCAGTGGCTTCTCCTTTCCTCCCTTCCCTTTCTGAAGCCCCTTCCAAAGCCCTTCCTCCAGAACTGGTCTGCTCAGTGTCCAGGAGGAAAAGCCTCAGGAAAGTAGGATTGCTTCTTCCCCCAGCTCTGTTGGACTCCACCCTGACCTGCCTGTCACAGATTTCCACTCGCCAGAAAGCCTTCCCAGAGTCCCAGAGCCCCTGGGTATAGATGAGCCCACCCAGTCCCCAGAGGCAGCACAGAAGAGGTTCAGAAAAACATGGGGCCCCAAGTGATGCATCTCAACTACCATTTCCTTTTTTCTTTTTTCAGCTGATCCTGAGAACCTAGCAACAAATGTCATGGGCATTGTGATGCCTGTGATACTTACAATCATCTTCACCTTCATGTGCTTGCTTATTTGGATGATGAAAAAAGCAGGCAGGTTTTCTTTATTCCTACTTGTCTCTTCTCATGGCTTCTGGGATTGCCAGTCCAGGGACCCTGTTCCCAAGGATTTCCTTAGAGGACACGGAAAAGGAAGATGCAAAACCTGGGTTGGCTAGTCCACTGGAATGATCCCTGGGGTGTGCCTACACCCTGCTAATATCCCGATGGCGGCATGCTACTGGGAAACCCACAGCTCAGACTCAGGGCCTTCCTGCCCCGTCTGTTTCCAGTTACAGGGTGAGCCTCCTTTCCCACCACATCCTCTAGTGAGACACCCATGGGAATAGAAGCAGGAGGCTCTTCTCATTGCAATCGTGAATTTCAATTATCTGACTTTATTTTTCAGGTGTCTGTTGTTTCTCTGCTCCGGAAACCCAACATTCTGGTGAGCTTGCAGACTCTTAACTGCCAATCATAAAACACATGGGAGAAGCTGAATGGAAGAAGAACGGGGACTGGCCAGAGGGCTGAGGAGTGAGACAGTAGGGATAGGCAGTGTCGTTACGCAGACCGACGGCCTGCATGGTGCTAGGGAAGATGACTTGTAGCCGTGCCTACATGTCCTACAGGGCTCCTCACAAGCATGCGAACTGGTCACTCAGTTTCTTAGCGTGAAATTTTGGTCAATGCCGTCCAATGAAAGGAGAAACTAAAACTTTCAAAAACCAAACCCATTACTATGGAGTTGGTTCTGACCCACTGTGACAGTATAGGACAGGAGAGAGCTGCCCCCTAAGGTTTCCCAGGCTATAAATCTTTGTGGATGCAAATTTCCCCATCTGTCTCCCACGGAGGGACTGTTAGCTTCAAGTCACTGACCTTTCACTTAGCAGCCAACCCCTTCAATCACTGAGTCACCGGGGCTCGCAGTGCCAGTGAAAAGGACTCGTAGTCTGTCCATGATCAGCAAGCGCAGGGCGGGCAAAGGACTAGAGCTCAAATCAGCAGAGGCCCGAGCTGCCCAGCTTTATCACTGCCATGCAGCCAAGGTTTGGGCATTGGCTACACAGTCAAAAAAGAAAACATAGTGTAGAAGTAAAAATACAGACTCTGGACTCAGATTGGCTTTGAAATCTGCTCCCATGGGTAGCAGACATATGATGTCACGTGAAGAGGAAAAAGCATGATATTTGAACTCAGAAACATGGGCGCAAGTTCCTTCTTGACCACTCTCTGTGTGGCTTTACACCAACCAGCTGAACTTCTTGAGCTTCTGGTTCCTCATCTCTAAGGACATATAACTGAATTCACCTTCAGTGGGCTTTGAAAAGTTTAGAAAATTCAGATATGTGAGATAGTCTCATTTTACTCTAGCTCCTATTTATTTGTTGCTATTAAATCAATTCTGACTCATGGCAATGCCCTAGGTCAAGACAGAATTGTACGCCACAGAGTTTTCAGTGATTGACTTTTTGGAAGTAGATTGGAAGTAGATTGCCAGACACCACCTTCTGAGGTGTCTCTATATGGGCTTAAACCTCTGTCCTCCATCCAACTAGCAGCCAAGCCTGTCAATCATTGATTCCACCCAAGGATTCCTGTATAGGCAGAGCTATTTGGTCCCAGGAGCTTCCTGGACCACAAGAGAAGCATGAGGGAGACTGAAACTTCAACGTTTGTCTCTTTGACCTACCAAGAGATGAGGTCAAAACTAGATCACATACCTGAGAAAGTTCTACTTCAACTCAAA
Organism: Heterohyrax brucei; assembly: GCA_028571685.1. Lineage (NCBI taxonomy): Eukaryota > Metazoa > Chordata > Mammalia > Hyracoidea > Procaviidae > Heterohyrax > Heterohyrax brucei. The sequence continues at coordinate 190,594,654 of CM053140.1, read as the reverse complement.
ATTCCGAACAGTGCCAAAATTAATGAATCCCAAGGAAGGGCAGAGTATCAAAATCTTTGGGGCTGGAAAATCCCCTTTGGGCAGACAAACCATGGGAGAGAAATTTCAGAGTCTTTTTGCCACTGACTGTGCCTTCTTTTGTTAACAGCAGAGACCACAGGGAACACGGAGTGGGCTTTTATGTCTCCAGGAAACACTGTGTATACTCAGGTCTATCACACAAAACAGGTGAGTTCTTTCAGCTGCATACTCCATCAACTTCATTATTTTTACAGCCATTATTCACAAACTGGTCTTGACAATCGTGTGACTTATTCAAATGACATATGTCATGGAGGGGAGGGGAAGGGAAGGGAGGGGAGGGGAGGAGAGAGGAGGAAAACAGTCATGAGGCTACAAAGTGATATGCATGGTTGTTCTAACCCCCACCCAATGGAATGTTTACTCATACCCTCCTTTACACTGTTCCTTAATTGCTTAATGCTTCAGTAAATCTTGTCCCTTCAGCTTAATTACAAGCTGCCTTTGTGCAAATTATGTCTCCCCTTCTCTTCCCCTATATCCTAGCATGATGCTCAGTGACTAGTTAAGTCTGAGAGTTTCCAGATGAGACTGTATTGTAGCAAAGTTTTCTCACCCTGGATATGGGGGAATTGAGGGAGCTCAGAATAGTTTCTGAGGTAAAGAGGGGCAAGAATTTGGAACCCCTCCAAAATAGGAGACACTGGCCCTGCAGTAGCCGTCAGTCTTTCTCCTCTACCAACACAATAGGATGGTCTCTGTCAAGCATCAGAAACCCCTAACCGCCTTGAAATAAGCACCTGTGGATAGCACATTTCTAAATAACACAATACATCCTGGGCGGACAGGAAGTTTCCATTATCTTCTAAAAAATAAACCAAGAAAATTTGGTGTTCTCCAATGGATGGAAGCAACCTTGTCTAGCTAGGAATCTTGGTTTTCCAAATAATTTTTTCCTTAGCCCCTTATCAGCATTTGCAAAATAGGTTCCCTGAGAGGCAAGAGGCTCCTGTAGGGGACAGGAAGGTAGCATGTCACTTGTTCAGATATTTCTATTGCCTTTCTAATTTTCTCTTGAACATCAGATGAACCACTCCCCAACCAGCCAAGAAGCTCATCTCCAGGAAATCTGCTCCCTTTTTCCTTAGGAAAAAACAAAAGAACACCACCACCACCACCAACACCATCAACGAAAAAAAAAAAAATAACATGAGTTTCGGAGGTCTTAATGATATTCCAATATTCCTTAAACAATTTAAAGTATTCGAATTTAGGAGCAGGTTTCTTTTGGTGGGGTCGCCGTGGGTCGCCATGAGTTGGATCTGACTCGACGGCACTTGGCTTGGCTGACTTCTTTTGGTTGGGGGAGGGGTTGGGTAGCATGGGGGTATTGTTAGTAGTGCACTGTGTGCTCCACATAGTACCAGTCTGCAGGCCCCTGCTCCTATTCTCCTCTTTCCCCGTGCTTGGGGAAATCCCAGTGATGTTCACCAAGCAGCTAGAATTGCAGGGACAAAACAGAGCAGCTTCAGTTATAGCTTTGTAAAGGTCTGATCAAACATAAAATACAATAGCCATCTGGCATACATGTTTGGTTTTTCAAATAGAAGAAGAAGAATGGAGTTGCATGCAAGATAAGAATGCTCCCCTCCCTTCACACACTCTACTAGCAAGGCTGCTCTTCTGTCTCTCTCTGGTCCACTGGTTTTCTGGGATGTTGCACTTTTGCTTGGGGCTCAGGAAATGCTACCAAACCTGCACAAGTCTAAGATCAGTTAATACTTAGGCTCCACTGCCTTTTGCTAAATGCTCCTTGACATAGCCTTCCCCAAGAATATGCCTGTGCATGAGTACCTCTCTCTCTTTCTCTGTGAGTGAACCATAGTGGTATGATTATTTTTACAGAACACATCTCTCCGAAAGCCTAGGGAAAACAAGAATCCAACCACAATCTATTCCACTGTTCAACAGCCCAAAGAGGTAAGCCCACGATTTTCCCATGTTCTTATATTCTTACCCCTCTTCCCACACCTGTAACTTTCCGAATAAAGTAAAAGTAAGATGGCTGGCTTACAGACATACAAATATCAGCAAGCTACAGACAGTCTCAGGATGTCACCAAAACATATCCAAGATTTTTTAATTTATTTTTTAATTTAATTATGCCGTGAGTTAGAATCAATGTTAATGGGCTTGGTTTGGTGTACTATTAATATGCCTGCTTTCTGTCTTGTTTAGTGCTCTCTAAATTTTCCCTCTATAATCGTGAAAAGCAGCCTGAGACTCCAACTCCCCCTTTATCTTTCTCTTTTTCCCATTTCCCATTAGAAATCTGCTTCTTCCAGGGTACCTGCCCTTGACAACATCATCTACGTTGTTGAAAGACCTCAAAGGAATTAGGCAGGATCTTCTCTTGATCCCATGGGAGAGGCCGAAAAGCAGGACATTTGGTTATCTGCCTGACAACAACATCTGGATATCTGGGATTACCACTTTCAGCCCTTCACACCTGAACCTACTAATCCAGGTCAAACACGTAAGGAGTAACATCCTTACCAGCATTTAATCCCAATCACATTTCCAGTCTTTGCCAAGCTGAGCTATGCTTGGCAAGCTGAACTATTGACTCACTCTTCGGTAACCAAACGAATGGAGTTGTGAATGACAGACGGATTATAATTCAGAAGACAAAGACTTACCTCCTTCCAGAAAGCAGCAGGACTGGGACTTGTTGGGAGAGAACACAGTGTGTTAGTTATGTGTGTAATCTCTGGAGTAGGACAGGCACAGACTCACATAACCATACACTGTACGTCTTGGGACAAGTTACCAAATCTCTCAGAATTTGTGTCTCCTCTACTGAAAAAGGAAGGGGGTTGTAATACACCAACCTGTCACTCAAGCCTGATACCTGAGTTATTCCTGTCTCTAGTTTTTCCATCACTAGGCGCTTTGGACTCTACCTCCAAAACGTGTCTCAGACCTATCCACATCTCTCCAACTTTTCAACAACCATCCTGTATCCAGCTGCCATCATCCCTGACTTGAAATATTGCAGTAACTTTCAAACTGCTCTCCTTACTTGCATGCTTCTCCTCCAGCAAACCATTTTCCATGAGACAAAGTAACAATCTTGTTTAATATAAATCAGAGTAGTACTTTTAAAATATAAATCATATCCTTCCCTTGCCTGATTAAACCCTACAGAACTTCCAATTGTACTAAGAATAAAATCCAGCCCCTGATAGTCCCACATGGTCTGATCTGTCTATATCCCCACTGGCATTATTATTCTAACAGAGACCTCCCCAGCCTACATTAAGCTGGATACTCTAGAGGACTGAGTCAGTGAAGCAAATGGCTCATGCAGTTGTGAAGGCTGGCACGCTCCAAATCTATGGGTAGGAGATCAGGCTGGAGGTTCTCCTGACTCATGTGGTGAACCCAAAATCAACAGATCAGGCAACAGGCTACTGGCTCAGTCCCAGGAACACAGTTGGATACAGGATGCAGAAGAAGCAAGCTTTGGCAGAGCATCCACAGTATTGGTTCCAGGTCACACCCCAAGGAAACTTACCTTTAAACTGATTGGCTCCTCACATCAGATCAAAAAATGGAGGATGATTATATAATACCTGCCAAACCACTGAGATTGTGGGCTAGCCAAGTCGACACATAACCCTATCTGTCTAAAGTTGGTTCACCTATTATTCTGTCACATTTTCCATGTTGTTTATCCCATGTAATTAAATATTTATTTTTATATGTTTAATTTCTGTTCCTCACATTATAGTGTAAGCTCTTTGAGGACAGAAACCATGAGTAGTTTGTCCATCACTGTATCAATAAAATTCTTTAACCAGTCAACAAATACGCAATGATTTTTTTGGTGAAAGTTAAATAATATACTTGAAGCCTTTAACATATCACCTAGCATATAAAATATCTCAGTAACCAATAGCCATCATTGTTATTAGGACCAATGTTATTATTATTATTAGATTATATTTCTCTGAACCCAAAAAGTCTTCTCACAGACCTTACACAGTAAGTAAAGAGAAGTGATAAGTTTTCTGCTTACCCCCAACACGGCAGTGCTAGGCTTCTCCTTGCTCAGGTTTTCAAATTCCATACTTTTATCCCATGTATTGAATAATATTTCTCTTTCTTGCGGTGTGGTTTTCTGATGTTTTATGAGTTTGAAGTTTTGGCTTTTCTTTTTCAATGCATTTTTATAATATGTAATTTTTTATTACTAAAAAACTAAAGATACGTTCCTTGTGTTAACTCAAATATTCACAATCAAAACTCCTCTAAAATTCCCAATATAGCTGCCAATAATGGCTTTTTCCTGTTAAAATAATAACATTTTCACAAAGATAAAAGTCTTTAATTTTTTTCAATTTGCTTTTTTCTAAAAAAAAACTGTTTCAATGTCTGATTCTGTCAGATCTACTCTCTTTCTTTTGAATTAATTGTTATCAGTTTTACCTGCAACTAGTTTGGTTTTACTAGTTTTGGTTTTAACATTTAATTTTATTTCTGGTGAAAATACACACAATGAAACCTGTTCCCATTTGTAAAAGTGGTGTGGTGGGGGTACTTTGTGACCCCCTCTAACTTCGCAAAGGGGAATGAGAATCAAGATTAACACCCAAATGCGGATTCCTATGAGACAGAGGTCAGACATGTCTCCTTCCTGTAACCTTTTTTTACCAGTTCTGACACCATCTATTTCTCTGTTGGGTTCAATAATTCATTGCAATGGCCACACAGAACTCCAGACCATACTCATGATTATGGGGTTTACTAGGGAAGTAACAAGTTGCTATTGTGGATCAGGAAATACTTAGGATACCTCTCAGGACAGCCTCTTCTCAGCTGTGCCCACAAGAGGCCTCTCTCTGGCCCTCAGCCGCAGAGCCCAGCCCCTTCTCTGCTTAGGAGAGCGTTGCAAAAGCCTTTGGCTCTGTCAGTATTTGCCGAAGGGCGCACCCCACTCTGCCATGAAGCCTCCTGCCCCAAAGCAGTTAGTGTCCTGATTCTGCTGCTTCTGCTGCACTATTTCTCTGCTGCTGCTGTTTGCTGTCTCCACTTTTACAGTTCTTTCTCTGTGTGCGCCATTTCTGATGCCTCTCCTTGTCTTCCTTACTATATCTCGTCTCTCTGTCTCTCACTCCCCAAGTCTCCCTTTAAGCCTAACAGAATAGCAAAACTCACCAATCCCCTTATTAAGATTCCATACACTTTATTTGCATGGTTCCACCCCCACAATCTCTATAGGGCTGTTCAAATTTACCCTATAGGGTTGCTATGAGTCAGAATTGAATTGACAGCAATGGGTTTGGTTTGGTTTAGGTACTCCCCACCCCCACAGTGGTGCCATGCAGCTTACTTGTATTATCAACAAGCTGCCCAATCTCCCTGGGGATCCACAAACACCTTATTTGCATAGTCCCACCCAGTCATTTGGGAGGAGTTACAAGACAAAAAAGGGCATACAAAAGCAATCCACTGAACCCAACATTCCATAGTTTCCAAACGTAATGATCAGTGACTTTAGGTACATTCTTCACATTTAGGGTCTCAACATTCTCATTCTATTTTTCTAGTTTCACTTCTGAGGCTGACAGCTTCTGGACACCATTACCAACTCCCAACTTGAAAGTACAGTAGCATGAGCCACTTCCCCTTCTAACTGGGTTTCTCTAGGTGTCTTTTAAGCCATCCCCCAACTTCCTGTCATGGTAAGAAAAACAAGGCTGGGGCTCCAGGCCACAGAACCAGTTAAGACCAAATCTGGCCTGCCTGACGTGCACAGAGCCATCAACTCCATTCTCTGGGTGACACTGAAATTTTTCTCCTGCCAGAAGGAACCAAACTTTAGAGGCCCAAGGTTGGGGGAAGACTTTCAGAAGTGAAGGGTCTGTTCTGGGAATGCCTTTTTTGGACGAGACCAATCAACCATCTTGCTCCTTTCTGCTCAGACCCTTCCCCTAACAAATCCTGTCTGGGTAATTTTTCAGGAAGCCATCTTGGCGATGCAAGTTCCGGTATGCTCCTTTGCTTGACCAACCAAGTAAAGCTTCTCCTTTTGCTTTCACCCTTTTCTACTTGCACTTCCCTTAACTTAAAATCTCTGCCCCACAACCTTGTCAATAGTAATCGACCTTTTGGTCTTGTGTCATTTTTTTAAACATGATTCTGAAGAGTGACAAGTTTTATTCTTGGAGCTAAACTGTTATTTAGAGGTGACTTCAGGGAGTAGTTTAAACTCCAGATTTAAAGAGCATGGTCCTGAGGCCATAGTCCTGGGGACTCTTCCAATTTCACTAGCTCCAGTAAGCCTGGACTCTTTAAGAAGTTTGAAGTTCTTTTCCATATTTTCTCCCTTTTATTAGGATTCATTCACCTATTACATCCCTAATCAGAAGGTTCAGTAGTAGTAGCCTTGGTTCTTCCAGTTTCAAGGTGCATGACCTATAAGTAGTCTTTAAAGGTCAAATAGAGCTTTAAAATGCGTATAAAAACTAACTGTTCACAACTCTCTTACACACTTCTACTTTCCCCTCTACACACATACAACACGTATTATCTATTAGTTTTTCATGATTGTTTAGACTCATTCTTTCACTCCCAATATAAATACATCTCCATTTCAGTTAAACACATATTCAGTGCCTTCATCATTATGACCATCTAAAATACTGCTTGTTGCTGAGTCAAGAAGTAACTATAAGTACATTTTTTTCTTTTACAACTTTTATTTCTTCTTATAGTTAGTAAACATCTCATTTTTCCTTTTGTTTTGCTTTCTTTTAACATTTGACTGTCCTCCCACACCATTAGCTCCTAAAAATGATTCTCTATTTAGCTTTCCAGGAAACCCTGGTAGTACCCTGGTAGTGGGTTAACTGCTAAGTCTGTTAACTGAAAGGTTGGCAGTTCAAATCCCCCAGGTGCTCCTTGGAAACTCTAAGGGGCAGTTGTACTCTGACCTCTAGGGTCATTATGAGTCGGACCCAACTCTATGACAGTGGGTTTATTTAATTTTCCATCTGTTAAACAATATGAGTTTTGTGTTCTTCTAAAGACATCCTCCCTGGAGCACCTGACCTTATAGTCAGTCCTACACTGGTTACGTTCTATACCTGTCAGAGAACAATTGTCTTGGGACTTCCCTTTGCCAGTAACTTTACAAATAAATTAATTAATTAAATGCTTTGGAGTCACTTTCAGCTCCTGGAAGGCTCATGTGTGTGTACAAGTAGAAGTGTGCTCCACAGTGTTTTTCATAGTTGAATTTTTCAGAAATCAATCCCAGGCCTTTCTTCAGAGGTGCTTCTGCCGGGGCATTGAACCTTTAGTCAGCAGCTGTGTGTGCTAACCAACTCCATCCCTCAAGGGCTCTGCCGTCATCCCTGACAATCCTTTTACTTATGTCCTCTGTGATATACTCCAAGTTTTATATTCTGAGAGTTCCTCTACATATCTTTGAATTATTAAACAGTTATAGAAATAGGATATTGCTCTTTGCTTTTTAAAACAAATTCTTCTAAAATTTTCAATTAATGTTTTAAATTAAACCTAAAATTTTAAACAGCCCAGGGCTATTGGAGAAAGCCCATGTGCTAGTGACTATGAGATAGACACCAGCTCTCAAAACTTTAAGATTAAGTCAGTGTTCATTACAGTATTATTTACAAAAACCAAAAAGTGGAAACACCAAGTCAACACCAACAGACGAAGATATAATCTAAATGCGGTATACATATACAGTGAAACATTACACAGCCATAAAGAGAAATAAAGTTCTGATACCGACTATGATATGGTCGAGTCTTGAAGATGTTATGCTGAGTGAAATGAATCAGACCTGAAGGACAATTATAATATGACCCTACTTATATGGGGTTGTCTAGAACAGGGAAATGAACAGAAGCAAAAAGTAATTCACGGTTGCCAGAGACTGCTGTTGTTGCTGTTGTTGTTAGGTGCCCTCAAGTCAGTTCCACCTCACAGCAACCCTATGCACAACAGAACGAAACACTGCCCAGTCCTGCGATATGCCCACAACAGTTTTTATGTTTCCGCCCATTGTTGTAGTCACTGAATCAGTCTATCTTGTTGAGGGTCTTCCTCTTTTTTGCTGACTCTCCACTCTTCCAGGAAAGTTGTCCCTCCCTGGGGACTGATCCCTCCTGACAATGTGTCCGAAGTATGTGAGATACAGTCTCACTAGCTTTGCTGCCAAGAAGCACTCTGGTTCTACTTCTTCCAGAACAGATTTGTTTGTTCTTCTGTTACTCTGTGGTGTATTCAGCATTCTTCTCCAGCACGACAATTTAAAGGCATCAGTTCTTTTTCTGTCTTCCCTATTCATTGTCTAGCTTTTGCATGCACATGATGAGACTGAAAATATCATGGCTTGGTCCAGGCTCACCTTGGTCTTCAAGATGATATCTTTGCTTTTCAACACTTTAAAGAGGTCTTTACAGCACATTTCCCCAATGCAACACATCTTTTGATTTCTTGACTTCTGTCTCCATGGTTGTAGATCATGGAAACAAGTAAAATAAAATCTTTGATAACCTCAATTGCTTCTCTGTTTATTGTGATGTTTCTCACTGGTCCTGTTATGAGGATTTTTGTTTTCTTGATGCTGAGGTAAAATCCATACTATGAGGAGGGAAAAATGGAGAGTATTGCTTAAGTGATAGTGGGTTTCTGTTTAAGGTGATGAAAACATTTGGAAATGGATAATAGTGATGGTTGCACAACACATAGGTAATTAATGCCACTGAATTGCACCCTTAAAAATAATTAAAATCACAAATTTTTTGTTTTATATATTTTAATCACAATTTTTTTAAAAAATGATGAACCATGGAGGAGCTAAAGTGGGGGGGAATTAGAAGAAAATATGCAAATAGTGAGGAGAATGAAATTCATCAGAGCTAAATGAATTTTAAATACTTACTGTTCAACAAAATAAATAAAATTATTTTTAAAGTAAGTAGATAAATAACAACAAGAAGGTGTTGGGAATGACTACATTAGAAGCAGAGTCAGGGTCCAAACACGTCTCTTCAGTCACAGAAATGGGCTCGATCCCACAGTCAAAAACTGAGCAGTGTAAATGTTGTCCCCAAACGCCTCAAATGTATCAGTATGATGGACAAAAAAAAAAGGATGCCATCAAGCCATTCCAACTCATAGCACCCTACAAGATGAAACAGAATTGTCCTGTATAGTTTCCCAGGAGCAGCTGGTGGAATCAAAATGACAACCTTTAGGTTAACAGCCGTAACTCTTGACCACTATTCCACCAAGGTTTGATAACAGGTAACCTTCTTAAAATGTGCTAAAAATAAAAATAAGAAATATAATAAATTGCTATTAATTATACTATTAGTGGAATAGGACAGGACCCAAGTGGAGCCCTGGTAGAGCAGTATTTAAGCTCTTAGCTGGTAATAGAAGGATCAGCAATTCAAAGCCACCAGGCATTCCACAGGAGAAAGTTGTGGTTGTCTACTCCCATAAAGATCTACAAATTTGGAAACCTAATGGGGCAGTTCTACTCTGTCCTATGTGGTTGATATGAGTCGAATCGACAACACATAACAACCACAATACTCAACGTGTGGTTAAGCTCTTGACTGCTAAATGAAAGTCTGGCAAATCAAACCCACCTAGCAACTCTACTGGAGAAAGACCTGCCAGACTACTTCTGTAAAGACTACAGCCAAAAAAACTTCATGAGGCAGTTCTACATGACGTCATCATAGTGTAAAACCTACAGCAGAAAATCACTGGCCCATGAAGAACACCACCAATAAACCAAACCCAATGCCACTGAGTCGATTCTGACTCATAGCAACCCTATGGAACAGAGTATAACTGCCCCCATAGAGCTTCCAAGAGGTGCATGGTACATTCCAACTGCTGACCTTTTGGTTCGCAGATGTAGCGCTTAACCACAACACAACCTGGGTTTCCATAGCACACCACACCCATTCAATCTCTCTCGGGTTCTCTGTTCCATTCAGTGTTACTACTTTTACTCTACCTACTGTTGCAGGCTTTCTCTACCCTTCACATATCCTCAATCATGCCACCTCTTTACCTATCCGGTGGTTCTTACCCCTTAGCTGCTCATTAGTACACCTGCGAAGCTTTTAAAACTTCCAGTGGCAGGGCCTTACCTCCAGATACAGTGATTTAGTTGGCTTAAACTTGGGCTCTGCATCAGTATTTTCTTAATTCCCTGGATGATTCCAGTCTTCTTAACAGCAGAAACATTCATTTTTCATGTTGATTACTTGAGTTAGTCTTTGAGATGAAATTAGTTGTCAGTCAAGTTCTGTGTGTTTCTGCAAGAACTTTAAAACTGATTACCTCTAGCAAATTTCATAAGCTGAAGTAGAGTTGAAACATTTTCCAGTTTTTCCCCACTCACATCTCTGGGTTTGCTGTACCTCATCCCTTTGCTTCCTTTAAGGGGGGGTGGGGAACATTGCTGTCAAGTCATTTTTAGCTCTTAGTGATCTTATAGGACAGCATAGATCTGCCCCACAGAGTTTCCAAGGACCACCTCATGGATTCAAACTGCTGACATTTTAGTAAGCTACCATAGCATTCCACTTAACAACCACACCACCAGGGTTTCCTGCCTTCCTCAAACCCAATGGACCCAACGCCGTCAAGGTGGTTCTGACTCCTAGTGACTCCATAAACAGAGCAGAACTGCCCCCATACAGTTTCCAAGGAGCACCTGGTGGACTTGAACAGCTGACTTTCCTGTTAGCAGCCCTAACACTTGACCACTTTGCAGCCAGGCTTTCCGCCTTCCTCAGAGCAGGAGTTAAAAAGCCAAAAGAAGATAATTCAGGAGCTCCGAATGCTTGAAACACAGTAATTTGTAAGGCTGACACCTCATTGCTGTCAGAAAGCCTGTAAGCCAATTTTGACACACAGTAACCCAAGTGACTGATAAAACTGCCCCATGGAGTCTTCTAGGATGTAACCCTTGTAGAAGCAGATTGCCAGATCTTTCTCCTGTGGAGCTGCTGGGTGGGTTCAAACCACCAGCCTTTCTATTAGTAGCCTAGCACTTCATTATCCCACCAGGGGTCCTCAGTAATCCTGGGGAAAAATGGAGGAAGGGGATCCTAAAACCAAAGAGACAATGAATAGATTTGTGGTGTGTTATACCAGCAGCAATTTTCTTCTACAGGTTTTCTAAGCTTGATCACCCCTTGTGACAAAGTAGAACTGCTCCAAGCATTTCTTTCTTTCTTCTTTTTTTTTTTGGAGTAAAGCAAAACCAGTTACCAGCAAGTCAAGTCTGACTCCTGACGACCCCATGTGCATTCAGTGGAAGTGCTCAATAGGGTTTTTGTGGCTGATCTTTCAGAAGCGGATTGCCAGGCCTTTCTTCTGAGTTGCCTCTGGGTAGGTTTAAGTAGCCAAACTTATGGTTGGTAGTTGAACCCTTAACAGTTTGTACCACTCTAGGACTCCTTTGGAGTAGAGAGGGGGAGAGAAAGAAACCGAAGAATGAGGGAAGTATTCCCTTGGCATACTTTCTGAAGTATTAAACCCAAAGTCAATAACTAGTAGCTAGATATCAGGAGCCTGTATACAGTTTGGTCCACATAGTGGTTTTGTTTTGCTTTGTTTTCATAATAACTAACATAAAAAATAATAATTCATTTAGACATCCTGATTTCTTGCTTTTCTAAAAAAATGTTTTCTGAATATCTGATCATACTGGAACCACATCTCTACACAGCAAGAGTTAGCCAGTATAGAGTAACATCTGTCCTATTTGAAATGAGACTTGCATATTCCACTTTACCCTTGACCTGCCCTAGCTACTTCACACTCTTTCATATCTGCCTTTTGGCTTGGCTTGTGCCTATAAATATTTAAGCTTTCAACTCTGGGCTAAGCCATGAGACTTTACCCTGCTTTGTATTGTTAACATGATCCCAGAATATCAGTGCCCAATCTCCTCAACCCACTCTTTACCCCCATCTGCCCCAAACCAACACCTGGACCTTGTATTGCTTTAGGATATTTACCTGAAGCTTTTTGTTAAAGAACCACTTGGCCTACCTCAATCCAGTGTATAACCTGGTATGAGGAAGACTGGCAAGGCTGGATGCATGACAGAGATGGTGGTAAATGTAAGAATATAACAAAAGTCGTTTTGGTTATTAAGCTGCATTCCATTTTCTGCCTCCATTACCTCCCTCAGACCAGACTAGCGGGTCTACATTCCTCTCATCTCTTTCTCTCCCTATCTCCTCCTCTCTCTATCTTTTCCTCTCCTTATCTCTTCCTCTTACAGTCTCTGAGGAAATAGAATTGATTAAGACCCCAGAGAGAGATAATGAAATTTTGGGTAATTCATACTGTTTGATAAGATGTAATGAAACCTTATGATGTAGTGAAATCTTGTGATTCCTGACTACTGTTAAGTGACAAACTCCTACCCCTTTGAATTCTGGCTATAAAAACCACTAGGAATGTAACCCAAATGGGACAGTTTTTGGCTCTCTGTCTCCCAATTGCTAGCTAATCTGCCAATAAAATATTCCTCGAACCCCACACTGTCTTTGAATTTTTGGCTAGAGTGACAGGCAGAATGAACTTGCTTCAGTTCAGCAACAGAGAAGATAACCCTGTCCCAGGGTCTATGGACTGACCTTTCATCCTGGATTATAAAATGTTGAGAAGAATGGGCTGAAAAATGACTTCTCCACTTGGCTGCTCATCAACATTCTGACTTTCTCTTCCCCACAGGTTTGCTAAAGACACTTCTCATGTAAAGGAAAAGTGGGAGTCTCCACAGGTCACATCACTGTTGACCATTTACTACCAGACCTCTAGAATGCTGGCTTATGCCCATCCAGCTATAGGAGCCTTGTCTCTGTGCTCTGGTATTCTCCACATTTGCTCCTACAGAATCCCCCTCAGTCACTCCTGAAAGTTTCCCTCCATCCTTGGCTCCTATTAAGTTGCACCAGGAGTCCCTTGGTAGCACAAACATTAACAGCTCAACCACTAGCAGAAAAGTCACTGATTCAAACTCACCCAGAGGTGTCTCAGAAGACAGACCTAGTGATCTGAAAAGCCACAGCCTTGAAAACCCTATGGAGCAGCTCTACTCTGTACACACGGGATCACCATGAGTTGGCATTGACTAGATGGCAATAAACAGGTTGTACCATTCTAGTCTCCTCTATCTTTCTGACTCCTTTTTACTTCCTGGCTTGACTTCTCTCACAGTTCCCAATCCATAAACAGGTTTATTCCCCTAGATTCTACAAGTGAGTGAGTGCCTACTAGATGTCCTATTGTTACTTGCTGTTGTTTTTAGGTGCCATGGAATCTTCTTCAATTCATAGTGATCCCTTTTTCTGTAGCCATTTTAAATTCTTCTTTTCTCTCTCTCTCTTTTTTCATTTCCATAGATTTAATATGATCAAGGACCCTAATATCTCCAGAAAAAAGAACATCCTTATCAAAATTCCTCTCAGAATCTAATAGCAACCTAAATCGCAACGTGAATTAATGACAATTTAAGACAAAGGGAAAAGTACAGGTAGTCCCTCAGTTATGAACTTCCCAGTAGGTCCTATATATTAAAAATTTGAGGTGCACACACTGGTTTGTAATAACAAGTGGACACTACTTTGTGACACACATCAAAACATTACTATTAAAGTATTGTTATGATAAAGATGTTTTAGTATATCTGGAAGTGTTTTATATATTTTATGCATAGGAAGGTATACCATATACAGAGACAAACACTTGACTGACATTAGATACAAATCATGCCTAATTGTTCCAACTCATATACAAATTCAGCTTAAAGAAATACTTGGAAATAGAATTCATCCATAATCTGGGGACTACCTGTAACTTAAACATCAGATTCCTTGGATAAGAGGCTTTCAAGGGATGCAGGGTATGGGAAAAAAATCTACATATCAGAGAGGACAGAACATGTCATTTGAAAAAGTATAATCAACATTAAGGTTTTACATTTAGAAAACAAAAAGCATCTATTCAATAATTAATTCTACAAATAATTTTATTTATTAAACAGTTGTTATTTAGTTATTCATTCATTCAATAAACACTGAACTCTCCACTGTGTGCCAAGCTGTAAACCACAATTAGGGTATACGACCTTGAACAAAATGGACATAGTTTTAGTCCTCATAGATCATAGGAATAACAGACAATAAAGTATATATAAATGATCTAAATAGGCAAATGCAAATAAACAGATGGTTTCAGATGAAGTCTTCAGAGATAGTGGCAGGGTCTTTGTACATGCTAAGCTTGTACCACCTCAAGGTCTTTACATGTGTTGCTCTCTCTTCATGAAATTCTGTTTCCCAGGTACTCATACAGCTAACTTCTCATCTGAGATTTATGCTAAGTAAGATCTTCTTTTAAAGACTTCTCTTCTAATTATTCTACATAAAACTGTTCCCTACTTCCGCAACCCATTCATTCTGTCCTGTTACTCTAGTTTATTTTCTCATAACACTGATCACTATTTGAAAATGTATTTTTTACTTCTATATAGTTTTCTTGCCTGGATACCCCTGGATCAATGAAGCTCTGGATTTTTTGTTTTCTTCACTGCTGCATTCTTAGCACTCCTGGAACCCAGAAAAAAAAGCCAAATATAAAATTGATACTCTAAGTATTTGTTAAATTAATGAATGAACAACTCATTCACTGGAACATCCTTACCAAGGAGGATCAAGAAAAACTGGGAGGGGAGGCCCAAGACTGCAGAATAGACAGATGCTTTGTGTCATGCCTCTTATAATAAAGACTTGAAGACACCATGGAAGTCAGATACACATGAAAATATAAGAATCCTAAGTATCAAAGACAAAGTTTAAAGATCTGGGCTGAGCAACAGGTGAAAGAAGAGACAATTTTAAGACAGTGGAATGGGGGAATTCTAGATTACCACATTGCTGCATCCTGCTAGCTTAATCTGGATAGTGCAGATATATTGAGGCAAACAACAGCATCCCAAGCTGAAACCTACCCCATCTGCTGAAGCTAAGTAGTACCAAGTCTGCACACACTTCCAGAACCAAACAAGAGTGACACCAGATCTGTGAAAATCAACTACAAGCTTCAGTCTTACCACACGCACCATACCTTCTCTCCCACCAGAGCTCTGCAGACAAAGAACACTCCCTTCTCCTCACCCATCTCTCTCCAACATCAGCTAGGCAGTATGCAACACTGCCACACACACTCAAAACAAGAACTCACAGCATTTGGGAGCACCCTCACCTTTGCCCAGCCATTGGCTCTAGAAGTCAATAGGCTCAGAGCACCCTTCACCACTGCCAATACCTGCATCAGCCTTGTGGCCTACTCTGCACAGCACATCCTCATTAGGACAGAAATGGGCAGGGCATCCATCTGAAGCCGACTTTCACCCACAACAGACAAGTGAGAACTACAGATATGTGGCATTCAACACACTGAATCCCCTAATAAAGGGCCCCACCCACCCACCCCAAAGTCCTGAAGGTTGCTGGTACCACCTAATTCATCTACCCATCCATGATGGTGACCTAAGAATGAGTGATATGCTCCAGTCTCTCCAGCCAATGATACTGGGTGCTCAAGGACAAGCAACACTATCCTCACCCCACTACATATTCTAGCAAACAGGGGCATACCCTCCATTCAGGCACCCAGGGACAGCCAATGACCTCTGCCTTGCCCCCATATTGCCAGAGACTAGTGCTTGTTTTGAACACCCTCACACACCCCTGCCTCCTGAGGGCTGTAGATGAGAGTCTCTACTCCATATGCCTGGTGACCAACAACTCAGGCACTTGAGCGCCAACCAACCAGTAAGTGATGACGTACACACCCAATAACCAACCCAATGGCCAGTAAAAACACCCTGCACCCATGACCAGAACAGCAGCAGGACAGATTCAGCACCTATGTCTTCAGCACCCATACAAGAACAATGAACAGACTCCTGGACTCACACACCTAGTAGCTGCTCAACCACCTGTAGACAAAAGATGCGAGCTTCAGTGGTGCCAAATTAATGATCAGAGTAGCACACATACCCAACCAACTTGGACATATCAAAACAAAACAAAAATTCAGGATGCAATAAACAAAAATACAGTAAATAACTTATTGATGGCTCAGAGAAAACAATCAATATCAAATCATATAAATAAGAGGGATAAGACTGCTCCAACAAGCAACCAAAATAAAGAACCAGAAAACCTTCTGGAGGAAAATAAGACAATGGAGCTACCTGACAAATAATTCAAAAGATTAATTAGTATACAGTGGTCTCCAAGAGATCAGAAAGAACAGGCAAAACACAGATCACACCAAGGGATACACAGACAAAGCAATAGAAGAATTCAAGAAAACCATATAAGAGCAAAATGAGAAAATAGACTGCTAGAAACCGTATAGAAACACCAACTAGAAATTCAAAAGATTAACAACAAAATTTCAGAATTAGACAACTTAGTAGGAAATCATAGGAGCAAAACTGAGATAACAAAAGTCAGAATTAGTGATCTTGAAGATAAATCCCTTGACACCAATTTGTTTGAAGAAAATTCAAGGGGAAAAAAGAAAAGAATGTAGAAAATCTACAAATTAAATGGGATACTTTCAAGAGGAAAAATCTGCAAATTATCAGAATACTAAGGTAGAAGGAGGATAACAGAAAACACAGAGAGAACTGTTAAAGATATGCTGGCATAAAACTTCCCTAATATCATGAAAGATGAGATGATATATACGTAAGAAGGTCAACAAACCCTACACAGGATAGACCACAGAAGAAAATCTCCAGGACACATCATAACTAAGCTGGCCAAATCCAGAGACAAATTAAGTATCCTGAGACTGGCTAGGAATAAACAAAAAGTCACCTACAAAAGAGAACCAATAAGACTAAACCCTGATTACTCAACAGAAACTATGTAGGCAAGAAGACAGTGGGATGGCATGTATATAAAGCCTTAAATGAAACAAAATTGCCAGCCAAGAATTATATATCTATCAAAATTCTCTTTCATAGACCATGGTGAAACTAGATCATTTCCAGATAAGTGGAAATTAAAAGAATTTGTAAAAACAAGACCAAAATTACAAGAGATACTAAAGGGAACTTTCCAGTTAGAGAACAAACAACACCAGACAACAATCCAAGACAAACACAAGAAAGATCAACCTGATGTCAACGGTAATGGAGAATTCACAACCACAAAATGCAGCTAAAAGAATGAAAATATGGAACCAGAGACATTGTTATGTAAATGATAGACTAACAAAACAAAAAAGAGGGAATAAACAGTGTACTCAAGGAACTTGCATACAGAGAGGAAGTCAAGATGATATCAAGAAATACAAGACTGGTTTAATCTTAGGAAAATAAAGGTAAACCACAAAGGAAGCTAACACATTAATCCATTAAAATAAATAAGAAAGACAGATGACAACTAAGAACACCACAGACGTGAGGAAAAATGAGCCCAGGAGACAGAAGGACCCATATGATTGGGAGACTACATCAGCAGGAGAACAGAAGAATTAGATGGTGCCTGGCCACCACCAAAGACCATCCTGACAGGGAACACAATATAGAGTCCCTGAAGTAGCATAAGGTAAAGGTGGTGTGCAGATCAAGGACTCTATTAGAAGGCCAGATTTGCTGATCAAACAACCTGGAAGGTCCCCTGAGAACATGGCTCCTAGACTTGCTTCTAGCCCAGAGCTGAAACCGGTACTGAAGCCAACACTTCAAACAAAGAACGGACTTGACTTGGGGACAAACAGTGATGCAGATGGTGTGTGTACTTTATGGTTTAATAGATATGAGACTGTCCTATTGGTTTCTTTTTTGAGGAGGGAAGAGAGGTGGAGAGGAGGGGACAAGTGTTGGTTGAGTGGATACAGGAAGTAAAGAGTGGAAAAAAAGAGTACAGTCTTACAGGTTGAGGAGAGCAGATAGAGTTGCAGAGAGGCAAGTGCTTAGGGTTTTATATGGAAAATTGACTTGGATCATGAACTTTTACTTAGTCACAATTTAAAAATTAAAAAATACTTAAAAAACAGAAAAACATAAAGATTCAGCAAACACAAAATCAGCAGTAAGGAAAGAGGTGAAAAGAAAATATATAAACAAAAAACTCAGCACAGAAAATTAAGCCAAGTAAAGAAACCATCAACATCACAAAAGAACACACACACACACACACACACACACACACACACCAAAGTGACAGCAGTAAACTGACACCTATAAATAATTACACTGATATAAACAGCCTAATGCACCAGGAAAAAAAAAAAAAGAGAGTGGCAACTGGGGCACCTGAGCCCCAATCAACCAGTAAATGACAAGGCGCACACCCAGAACCCAATCCAACAATCTACATGACCCATCTATAAGCTGTCTACAAGAGACACATAATAGACACAAAGACATAAATTAAAACTCAAAGGATGGAGAAAATATATCAAGCTAATAATAATGAGAAAAGAGCAGGAATGGCAAGTATTAAGCTCTGTCAAAACATACTGTAAAGAAAAATCCACAATAAGGGGTAAGGAAGGACACTATACAATGATTAAAGGGTCATTATACCAGGAGGATGTAAGTATAATAAATGTGTACACAGCCAATGACAGGGCTCCAAAATACAGAAAACAAACTCTAACAGCATTAAAAGAGAATTAGATAATTCCAAAATAATAGTAGGAGACACACCACTTTTAGTGACATTCAGAACATCCAGAAAGAAATCAGTAAAGATGCAAAAAATCTAAATGTCACATTCAACCAACTTGACCTCATAAGTATATACAGAAAATTAAACACTCTTCCAATGCACATGGAACATTCTCCAGAAGAGGCCACATCCTAAAATGTAAACCTTAATCCACAAAGTAAACCTTAACAAAGTCCAAAAACATCAAAATAATATAAAGCATCCTTTGTGCTCATAAGGCCATAAAAGGAGAAATCAATAACAGAAACAGTAAGGAAAAAAACAGAATACATGGAAGCTGAACAACATTTTGCTTAAAAACTACTAGGTAATAAAAGAAACCAAGGATAGAATAAAAAAGTCACAGAATCAAGTAAGAATGAACACACATCTTACCAAAACCCTCAGGGCACAGCAAAAGCAGTGCTTAGAGGTCAATTGAGAGCAATAAATGCACATCAAAAAAGAACAAAAGGACAAAATCAAAACATTAACCTCACAACTCAAAGAAATAGAAAGAGAGCAGCAAAAGGAGTCTTCAGTTACCAGATGAAAGAAAATATTAAAGATTAGTGCAGAAATAAATGAAGCAGAGAACAGGAAAACAATTGAGAGTCAATAAGAACAAAAATTGATTCTTTGAAAAGGTTAACAAACTCAATAAACTACTGGCCAAATTGACAAACTAAAAACAGGAGAGAAAGCAAATAACCTGAATAAGGAATAAGATGGGTACTATCACAACAGGCTCAACTAATATCAAAAGGATTATAACAGAATCTAAGAAAAATGTACCCCAACATATTGGAAAACCTAAGAGAAATGGGCAAATTTCTGGATGCATACTTACCTACCTAAACTAAGGGAAACTGAGGTAGAAAATCTGAACAGACCTGTCCCCATCATCTAGTGCTCCTGTAACACAATTACCACAAGTAGATGGCTTTAACAAAGAGAAATTTATTTTCTCACAGGATAGTAAACCAGAAGTCCAAACTCAGGGTGTCAGCTCCAGAGCAGAGGCTTTTTCTGTCAGCTCTGGAGGAAGGTCTTTCTCATAAAGCTTTCCCTGGGCTAGGAGGTTCCGGGTCCAAAGGATGTGCACTTGGTGGTATGAGGTCCCCAAATTTCTGCTTGCTTCACTTTCATCTCTTGTAAGATTAAAAAGTGAAGCAGGTCACACTACAGTGTAACTCCTCCAGGTATGTCACCTGAGGAAGGCTGTTACATCCTACCCTAGTCCTCTTCAACATAATGCAATCTTGCCTTATTAACCATAATCTTGCCTTATTTACTACAAATGGGAAACTTATATTGGTTACAAAATAGAAGAAAAACACATATTACTGAGATTGCGGCCTAACGAAGCTGACACATATTTGGGGGGAGGGGCACAATTCAATCCCTGACAAGACCCTTAACAAAAGAAGAAATTTAAGAGGTACTAAACATTTAAAACAAAAAAACAACTCCCGCCCCCTGCCCCCCGCCAGAATGTTCCAGCCTGGACAGCTTCACTGGAGAATTCTGTCAGAGACGAGGCAGCAGCAATGCTACTTAAGCGATTTCAGAGCATAGAAGAGGAAGGAATTTTCCCAAACCCATTCTATGAAGCCAGCATAACCCTCATACCAAAGGCAGGCAAAGACACTACCAAAAAAGGAAGCTATAGATCAATATTCTTCATGAACAAAGACATAAAAATTCTCAACAAGATTCTGACCAATAGAATTCAATGGTGTCAAATGGGACTCATACCAAGAAAGCACAAATGGTTCAACAGCAGAAAATCAATCAACATAATCCATCACATAAATAAAATGAAAGAACTATGTGATCTTATCAATCAAAGCAGAAAAGAAATTCGACAAAACTTAACTCCCACTCTTGATAAAAATTCTGAGAAAAACAGGGATAGAAGGGACATTCTTCAACATAATAAAGGGTATTTATACAAAACCAACAGCCAACATCATTTAAATAGAGACTGAAAGCATTTCCCTTGAGAGCAAGAATCAGACAAGGGTGCTGTTTATCCCCACTCTTATTCAACATCCTACTGGAATTCCTAGCTAGAGCAATAAGACAAGGGAAAAAAACAAGAGTCATCCAAAGTGCTAAGAAAAAGGTAAAACTATCCCTGTTCAGAGATGATATGACCTTATACACAGAAATCCCCCAGAAATTCACAAGAAAGCTGGTGAACTCATAGAGTATTTCACCAAAGTAGCAAGACACATGATCAACATGCAAAAATCTACTGAATTTCTCAACACCAACACAGAGAATTTTGAAAAGGAAACCACCAAATCAATACCATCTGCAACAGCACCCAAGAAGATAGAGTACTTAAGAATAAATCTAACGAGGAACCAAAAAATCTATACAAAGAAAACTAAAAGACATTACTGTAAGAAACCAAAAGAGACTTACATAAGTGGAAAAATATACCATGCTCACAGATAGTAAGACTCAGATGAAGAAAACACTGCTGAAGAAAAAGAGCAAAGTGGGAGTCTACGCACTACCTGATTTTAGAACCTAGTTACACTGCCATGGTAGTCATAACACCCTGGTACTAATACAACAGATACGTGAACCAGTAGAAGAGAACCGAGGCATTAAATCCACCTATCTACAAGCAGTTGCTATGAGTCAGAACTGACTTGACAGTGGTGGGGCTGGGTATGAGCAGTTGATATCTGACAAAGAGCCAAAGTCTACTAAATGGGGATAAGATGGTCTCTTTTGACAAATGGTGCTGGCACAACTGGATGTCCAGCTGTAAACAAAATGAAACAAGATCCATACCTCACACCATGCATAGAAACTACCTCAAAATAGATAAAAGACCTAAATATAAAACCTAAAATTACAATGATCATGGAGAGAAAAATAGAGACAATGCTAGAGGCCCTAATATACGGCATAAATAGTACACAAACCACAACTAATAGTGGACAGACACCAGAAGGAAGCTCGATAATTGGGAGTTTCTAAAAATTAAACACTTATGTTTATCAAAAAACTTCAACAAAAGGGTAAAAAGAGAATCCTAGACTGGAAAATAATTTTGGTTAGGACATATCTGATGAGGATCTAGTCTCTAAAATCCACAAAAACTTCTACACCTTAATACAAAATGACAAATAATCCAATTCGAAAATGGGCAAATGATATCAACAGACATTTCATCAAAGAAGTCATTCAGGCAACTAATAGACACATGAAGAAATGCTTGTCATCATTAGCCATTAGAGAAACACAAATCAAAACTGTAATAAGACACCATCTCACAATACTGGCACTAATCCAAAAAGCACAAATCCAAAAATAATAAATGTAAGAGATGTTGCAGGGATACTGTAACTCTTATTCTCTGCTGATAGGAACGTAAAATGGTAGAACCACTTTGGAAACCAATACAGCCCTTCCTTAAAAAAGATAGAAATAGAAATACCACACAATCTAGCAATCCCACTCCTAGGAAAGTATTCTACAAAAAAATGAGGGTCAATGTACAAATTGATACTTTCACACCAATGTTCATTGCAGAATTATTCACAATAGTAAAAAGATAGAACCAACCTAAGCACTTATTAACACATGAATGAATAAACAAATTATTGTATATACACACAATGGAATACTACGCAACAATAAAACATGATGGTGGATCCTTAAAATGTTTTATAACATGAATGAGACTGGAGGGCATTATGAGTAAAATAAGTCACTTGCAAAAGGACAAATACTGTATAATGCCACTATTATAACAACACAAGAAAAGGTTTACACACAGAAAAAAAGAATTATTTGATGACAGGGAAAGAGGGAGAGGGAAAATCACTAACTAGATAGTAGACAAATGTCAGTTTTGGTGAAAGACAACACACAATATAAAAGTCATTACAACCAGACCAAAGCAAAAGCATAGAAGTTTCCTTGACACATTCAAACACTTTGAGGGAGTGAGTAGCTGGGGCTGAGGGCTGAGGACCACAGTCTTGGGAGATATTTAGGTCAATTGATATAACATAGTTCATTAAGAAAATGTTCTTCTTTCCTTTTTATCAATTAGCATCTAGGGTCTTAGAGTCTGCATGCAGCCATCTAAGATACACTCATTAATCCCATCTCACTTGGAGCAAAGGAAAATAAAGAAAACTAAAGACACAACAAAAGTATTAGCCCAAAGACTAAAGGATCACATGAACCAGAGACTCTGCCAGTCTGAGACCAAATGGTGCCTGGCTACCACAATTGCAAGGATCACAACAGAGAGTCCTGGACAAAACAAGAGAAAAATGTAGAACAGAATTCAAATTCACAAAACAGATCAGATTTAACTGGTCTAGCAGAGACAGGAGGAGTCCCTCAGACTGTGGCCACCGATATTCCACTAACTCGGACATAAAACTATTCCCAAGCTCCACTTTTCAAACAAAGATTAGACAGACATTAAAAATTTAAACAAAAACAAAAACACTGCCATTGAGTCGATTTCAACTCATAATAACCCTATAGGACAGAGTAGAACTGCCCCACAGAGTTTCCAAGGAGTGCATAGTGGATATGAACTGATCTTTTGATTAGCAGCTGTAGCACTTTACTACACATCAGGGTTTCTATAAAAGCATATTAAACAACAAGAACACACATGACTGATGCACTTCTTAGTTTAATCAAACAGGTAAGACCACATGGGCAACTCTTGCCCCAAAGCACGAGAAGACGGAAAGGGACAAGAAATGGATGAACAGACAGAGGGAACCTGGGTGGAAAGGGGGTGTGTGCTGTACATTGTGGGGACTGCAACCAATGTCACAAAATAATATGTGTATAAATTTTTGAATGAGAAACTTCAGCTGTGAAGTTTCACCCAAAGCACAGTAAATTTTTTTTTAAAGAAAGAAAGAAAAACAGAGAGAAGCCTACAGAGACAGGATGGTCAGGAAAATTTCCTAAGGTAATGATTTTTTTTTTTAATTTAACATGACTGAGTGAAAATGTACATTCACATATAAATTTACATGCCCACCTCTATGCAGCTTCCACTGCTCTCCCTGTCCAGTGACAGCACACTATTCCTCTCTGCTCCATACATGTCTCATCCTACCAACAGTCTCCTTTCCCCTCCTCTCCATTTTATTTTGGTTGTACAAGAAAGCAAATACACAACATAAATTGCAACAAAAACTCCTAGCTGATATAAACCAAAACCACGCCCATTGCCAGTAAGTCGATTCCAACTCATAGCAACCCTATAGGACAGAGTAGAACTTCCTCATAGAATTTCCAAGGAGTGCCTGGTGGATTTCAACTGCTGACCTTTTGATTAGCAGCCACAGCACTTAACCACTACACCACCAGTTTTCTATCTTACATAGATGAACAAAAATCAAGTGATTTTCAACCTAGAACATCTCCTCTTTGGGGGAGCCATGTAACTGAATTTCAAGACAGTATGCCAGCATTCTACATCTATTTCATCTTTTTTGTGTGTGCTTTACTGTTCATAGAAACAAAACACAACACCAGAAAACTTTATTTCCTAGACTTCCTTCAAGCTGGACCAGTGTTTCTTGTTTTTCTCCAGTAACTTTCTGTCATCCAGATACACGGTTAAAGAAGGCAAAAAGTTGGGTTTAATCAGTGTTGACACTGAAGAAATAGAATTCACAGAACTGGTGACTTGACCACAAACGGGAGATGAGGAAGATAGCATTACTGTTATTAGTGGAATATTTCTGTCTTAGTCACTGACTGAAGGAAAGTCTGGAAAAAATTATTTTAAGGGTCCTGAAGGACATCCAAAACAAGCAGTCAGAAATATAGAACTAGAACAATGAAGAACACTTGGGGCTGAAGCTACTGCTGTTGAGTCGATTCAGACTCACAGCTACCCTACAGGACAGAGTAGAACAGCTCTACAGAGTTTCCAAGGAGCACCTGAGGATTCAAACTGCCAACCTTTTGGTTAGCAGACATAGCATTTAGCCACTATACCACCAAGGTTTCCACTTGGGGCTAGAGATACAGATTTGGGCCAAAGCCAAGCCAAGTGCCATCGAGTTGGATCTGACTCATGGTGACCCTAGGGGCCAGGGTAGAACTGACCCCCAGAGTATTCAAGGAGCCAAATATTTTGAGGGATACAGATTTGGGGACCTTTGGCTGGTAGGTGAAACTATGAGATTAGTGAGATAGCCCAGAGAGTGTGTACTAAGTGAAGAAGAAAAAGAACATAGAGAGTTAGAAGGCCTGGATAATACCAGGGAGACCTGGGAGACTTCAGCAGAAAAGGAAAAAAAAAAAAAAAAATTGACACAGAGGTAAGAGAACCCAAGGCACAAACTTTAAGAAAAAGAAATTCAAGAAAGAGAAAATTGTGACAGATTCTGTAAAAAAAAGTTCAGATTTCAGTAAGCAGGAGGTCATGCATGACCACAAGATGAGTTATTTTAGCTCGGAATCTCCTGTGACAAGGCTCTACCACTATTCTGCCTGCTGCAGTCATCTTTCAGCCTCGAGTCACTCACCTGAAAAGCTTAGTCCCTAGCTGACTCTTGTATTCCTCAATACCACTTCTTCCATAATTCTGTCCACACAGGTAATCCTTCCATTACCCCAGCTTGTCAGCTCCTTGACCTCTGTGCCAGTGATCTTGCCCTCCACCCCTCTCAGTCCTTTATCTTTTCATCCTTTTCCTCATTGCTGTTTCATCAATTCTGATTCATAGCAACCTTATAGGACAGAGTAGAGCTGCCTCTCAAAGTTGCCAGGGAGTGGCTGGTGGATTCCAACTGCTGACTTTCGGGTTCCTTTTGGTTAGCAGCTGTAGCACTTAATGACTATGCCACCAGGGTTTGCTTTTACTCCTGTAGTCATGCCCTAATCTTGGTGTATCAAAAACTCCAACCCTTCTACAAATCTTAATTTCAAGTATCCCCCTCTCTCTGATCATAACCTACTAGCTTTCCATTTCACCCCCTCTGGTACCCCAAGTTAACAACCCTTTTAGCTCGATTCTTAGACCCGTGTTTCATTCTTCCAATCACCTTTGAATGATCTCTCACACCTTTCATGTCATCACTTTCCTCCCAACCCAATTTAAATTTCATAGTCATTATCATCACTCCCTCCTCTGCACCCTCCAGTTCTCTTCCTTCTCTCAGCGGCACTTGCCTGGCAAAAACTTTAGTTCTCTTCAAATCCAGTTCTTGGACTGTTTTACACCTGAATTCATACAACTAAAAGCAGCTGGAGAAAAGCACACAGCATGCTGACTAGTTACGATCTCTAACCCTGGTGGTCGAAGAAATCCTGATGGTGTAGTGGTTAAGTGCTGTGATTATTAACCAAAAGTCTGACAGTTTGAATCTGCCAGGCACTTCTTGGAAACCCTGTGGAGCAGCTCTACTCCACCCTATGGATCACTATAAATGAGAATCTACTTGATGGTAATGGGTTTTTCTCCCCCCACTTTTTGTTTATTTTGTCTGTGTGGTAGCATCAAACAATAACAAACATCAAATAGGCCTCTCTGATGTAAGGCAGTTATACTTTCTCTAATTCATTTTCTTACATTCTCACACTAGCAGAAGAGGTCAGGAAGTAATAAAGGGCATCAATCTACCAATAATTCTTCATCTATCCTCATTTGAACTTCCTTATTGGGAAAACAGAGTCATCTGAAGAATATTCCCAATACACTTCCACTGTGACATCTACCTACTGTCCAATAGGTTTCCAAGAAGTGGCTGGTGTATTCAAACTGCTAATCTTTGGTTGGCAGTAGAGCTATTAACCAGTGTGCCACCTGGGCTCCTTATCTACTGTAAAAAATAAAATAAAATAAAACAAAACTTGCTGTCAAATCAGTTCTGACTCATAGTAACCATATAGTCTGAATCTACTCCTTCACAGCAATGAGTTTTATCTACTGTAGACAACCCAAGATCCTAAACAGGCTGTGATGGGCTAGCTAAAAAGAGGCCAACGCAAGGGCAGACACAAGAAACTTCCCTTAAAAGCAAAATTCCTTGATGATTCAATTCCCAGATGTGTTTTTGATATAGGGATGTCCTTAATGACCCCATATTTACAACTGACTGACCTTGAAACACTTTACATGCTCCCATTCTATCTCCTGAGAAATTAAAGTGAAAGAAATTTACAATGACCTTCAGGAGACTACCTTGCCTGGATGCCAGTACTTTAAGTTCTTAAGAACTGACCACCTTGAGGATTGATGCACATGATTTTTGACCAAAAAAAGAAAAAAATGATGTAATGCTGTATCGAAAGCTTACCCAGGGGAAATCTGTTATTGATGTAGCTTGCTTTCACTACCTCCTCCTGCGAGTAGCTTCCTATATTTTTAGTTTGACGCTGTCTGATTAGAATCTGTTCACAGTAAGTATATTCAGTTACTAATTTCTGGTGCTTCTCTGTGTGTTTAGGTTCTTGATGCTTGCTACATACCTGCATCTGTGCGCTACTCTATCTTCTCTTCTGTTACCATGGATGGATTAGTTGAGCTACTGGCAAATGACAATTCCTCTGTTTATGTACTGCTGTTGTGTGCATCATGTTGATTCTGACTCGTAGATACTCCATGTGACAGAACAGAACAGCCCCATAAACTTTCCTGGGTTGTAATCTTTACAGGAGCAGGTTGTCAGGTCTTTTCTTCCATGGTGGGTTCGAATGCCGACCTTTTAATTCGCACCAGACTGCTTAAACACTGTGCTACCAGAGCTCCTTACTTATGCACTAAACTGGAAAAGAACAAACTTATTGTCATCCAGTTGACCTTGTACGACAGAGTAGAAACTGGCCAAGAAGCCAAGCCAAGCCAAGTGCCGTCAAGTCGGAGCCGACTCATGAAGCAATTGGTAAATTTGAACCACCAGTGTCTTGAGAGTCAAACTCTTAACCACTGAGCCACTTATGAACTAAAAAAAAAAAAAAAAAAAAAAAAAAAAGGCCATCAAGTTGATTCCAACTCATAGCGACTCTACAAAAGACCTTGCTCCAGCAATTCTCTCCCCTTCTCCCTGCTTTAAGAACTTGCTTCCCTGCTGGATTCTTCCCCCATCAGATTACAAACATGCTATTTCTTCCATCCAAAAAGACTAAACAGCACTCTTTTGAGCCCACTTTTCACTCTAGCTACGACTTCATTTTTTCAGCAAACTTCATTGTTCTCTACACTCACTTTCTTGATCCACTGAAACTCTCAGTCTACATCTTACTTGAGCTATCAGCAGCATTCAACAGTCTCTCCCTCCTTCTTGAAACATTTTCTTCGATCATGTTCCAGAACACCATACTCCCCTGACCTTTTTTCTCACCTTACTATCTATTCCTTCTGTAAATAGAAAACCTGATCGCAGCTTCATCCTGTTTGTCACCACAAATCCAGACAGAAAGGGGAAGGGATTGTACTGTATTCTGATGGCCGGCAATCTGAGAAGATGGTGAGTTAGCACCGTAAAAGACATCTCAACATCGCATCTTAAGCTGGAAGGTTTTACAGGAAGAAGGAGGAAGGATTGGAGAAAAGAAAAGGGGATGTTATTCAGGTGCCTGGGGGAAGTTGTTAGTCACAAGGTGGGTGGTCCAGAAACTGTGATACTATCTGGGGGAGTGGTTCCAGGTCCCTGGGCAAGGTCTGGAGTCACAAGGTGGGTGATGTCACCTGGGCAGCATCTTCTCAAACAGGAGGGTTCAAGGGTTGCTGGTCACAAGGGGACAGGGGTGAGAGGTTAAAGGTTAAAGGAATTGTGATATTATCTGGATAGTGGTCTGTGTGGTCTGTAGCTTTCTCAAGTCCCTGGACTTGGTGGGTGATGTTCTCTGGCTCGGGCCCCTAGGCAAGATATGAAATAAACTCCAGGTTAGTCACTGTAATTTTTCTAGTCAGCCTGAGAGATCAGGCAAAGACTTCTAACCAACATTTTACAATTATGAGCCCTTTCACTCCTTAGTCTTTGCTAATTCCATTTCATCTTCCCTGCGTTAAAAAATAAAATCTTGTAAAAGGACTAATGTACTACAACTGTCACAGCCTCAACCAGACTGACCAGCACCACTAACTACTCTGACAGGGATCACAAAAGAGGGTACCAGACAGAGCTGGAGAAAAATGTAGAACAAAATTCTAACTTAGAAAAAAAGAAACCAGACTTACTGACCATCATAAACTGGACAGACTCCAAGAGTATGGCTCTTGGACACCCTTTTACCTCAGAGATAAAGTCAGTCCTGAAGTTCATCCTTTAGCCAAAGGTTAGACAGCCTCATACAACAAAATAAGACTAAAAGGACATATCAGCTCAAGGCCAAAGAATAGAAGGCAACAGGGGACAGAGAAGCTGGTGACACGGAACTCAAAGTCGGGAGGGAGAGTGTTGACATGCTGCAGGGTTGTTAACCAATATCGCAGAACAGTATGTATTTAATGAGGAGCTATTTTGTTCTGTAAACATTCATTAAATAGATAAAATCTTGTACTGGATCAAAAGAATAACACAACATTTATCTATTATTTAATAAGCAGTTTTGAAATTGGGGCTATGTTTTCCTCATACAAGAGGAAACTGCTTGCCTCTGGGAATGAAGTATTGAGGCTTAAATAATTTTTGCTTGATGAATACAAATCTCTGTGGTGATTATGTACTTAATAGTTAACGCCCCACTAAACCCACTGCCGCTGAGTTGGTCCAACTCATAGCAACCCTAGAGGTCAGAGTAGAACTTAGAATTTCTAAGGAGCGCCTGGTGGATTTGAACTGCCAACCTTCTGGTTAACGACATAGCACTTAACCCACTACACCACCAAGGTTTCCAACAGTTACTGTGTTAACATTAAAAAGAGACTTCCAAAAAGTTTGGCCCTTTACCCCTTGTTAGCTGTGAGACCTCTTGAAACTAAGATTTGGAGAAGCCCAGAGACTTTTTCATTAAATCACAAGGTAATGGTCTTGTTATAGACTGCTCTTTGAACAGGAAAGAAAAGATGGTTAGCACTTTTGTGCGAAATAAACAGGCCAGTGAAGTTGCAGGCAAGAACGGTTGTGGGTCAAAAATTTTTATGTTTGTGGATAAGAAAAACCTCTAGACGTTAAAGTAAATATTTTAATAAGCTTTATTCCACACTACTCTTTAACATCACATTTCTCCAGGGTTCAGTTCTTAGAACTTTGCACTTTTCTATTTTTATTTTAAAGGTTACTTCATCTAGCTTCGTAAGTTTAAATAATTTTTGCAAGCTTCTTTGTATCTCCCAATGTTTAAGCACTCATCTACCAACCATGAGATTAGGAGTTTAAATCCTCCTGGCTACTCCATGGGAGAAAGACCTGGTGTCTACTTCCATTAACACTGTTGTTGTTCAGAACTGTTGAACTCGTTCCAACTCATAGCGACTCTGTGTAACAGAGTGAAACACTCCAGTCCTGCACCATCCTCACAATTGTTATGCCCAAGTCTGTTGTTGCAGCCACTGTGTTCATCAGTCTCATTGAGGGCCTTCCTTTTTCTTTTGCTGACCATCTCCTCTACCAAGCATGATGCCCATATCTCTAACGTTTCCAAAGTATGTGAGATGAAGTCTCCCCATCCTTGCCTGTAAGGAGCATTCTGACTATACTTCCTCCAAGACATATTTGTTTCTTTTTTTTTTTTTTTTTTGGTAGTGCATGGTATATTCAATATTCTTTACCAATACCATAATTTCAAAGGCATCAATTCCCCTCCACCCCTCCCTTGTACTTTAGATGAAAGTTTGCAGAACAAACTAGTTTCTAGCTGTACTGGACTCACTTTGGTGGAGGCCATTTTTGGTGTGGTCCCTTAGTCCTTGGGACTAAGCTTTCCCTTATATCTTTAGTTTTCTTCATTCTTTCTCACTCCCAAAGTGGTAAGACCAGTGCTATATCTTAGTGGGCTCCCCACAGGTTTTAAGACCCCAGATGCTACTAACCAAACTAGAATGAAGAACACTTCCCTTATAAACTATGCTGTACAATTTGAGCTAGATGTTTCCGAAGACAATAGTTTCCACAGCTCTCAGCCCAGCCGTTTGGTCCCTCAGGAGTTTGAATGTGTCTGTGGAATTTCCGTGACCTTGCCAAAGAAGTCAGTTCTTCTTTGGCCTTCTTTACTCATAAAGTAAGCGAAAACAGCAAGGTTGAGTCAGAACACCTTAGCCCTTAAAGTGACATCTTTGCTTTTTAACACTTTCAAGAAACTTTTAGCAGCAGAATCTATAAAGATTACAGTCAAAAAACTCAATAGGGTAGTTCTACTCTCTCAAATGAGGTCACTATGAGTTAGAATTTACTTCACAATACCACTTAATCACTAAACAGTCCCACTTAGCCACTAAACTCCATTCTTCTTTATCTTAGCTACCTCAACTCATCTTCACCTGAATGTCTGTCTGGTAGGCATTTGATATTTGATTCATCCAATTCTGAACTCTCACTCTTTCCCAGTGACTCAGGCCAAAAAATGTTTCAGTTTCCTTTGCTAAGCCCTTACCTCATGTCTGTCATTATAAGCTATAGGCTCTCCATTTAACATTAGCTATATCATTACGATTTCTCTAGTTCAGATCACCATAATCTCTCATCCATATTACTGCAATAACATTCTAACTCATAATTGTCTCCTGATTAGGGTTCGTGCCCTAAAGAAGTCAAGCCAATGAAGCAGACACCAAGTCAGAAAGAGGAAAAAAAAATTATTTAGCCAGTGTCCCAATGGGAAACCTGACAGCAATGCAGGCTGTCTCTGTGGACCCCCAAAAGGCAATTTTACACCACAGCTTATAAATAATTTTTACAAAGGTTGGAAGTGTCTATGCAGCCCACAGATGGCATTGCCAGATGAGTTATTCATTACAAGATAATTAGAGGAGACTGTTTATCGGACTCTATTTATTTGGTTAATATTAACATCTATTATATTAACATCTATTTATCTGGTTAAAGATATGCATGCGAGACTTCTGGGCTCTAATTTCCCTGTGGAAAGGGGTCGTAAGTCAGAAGTAGCTGGACAAGCAAAGTAAAATCATTAACGAAGATATGCAGAAAGGAGAAGGCAGGCAAAAAAGAAAAAAACTGATAGTTTCATCATGGCATTAGTTGTGTCAAACTCTCAAGTTACCCATTTTGAAAAGGAAAAAATACTCTGAGGAGTATTAGAGCTATGGTATCCCTGCTTTCTCTCTTGTGCTTTCCAAGGTATTCTCAACATGTGACCCTCTTCAAACTGCAATCAGGGCATATTACTTCCCTGCTCAAATTCCTTCAATTGCTTCCCACACCACTTCCAGTAGAAAGTAGGGTCAATAAAACATCCTATAAAGGCTTACATAATTTTCATACACGCACGCACGCACGCACGCTCGCACGCACGCACCATTATTTCCCCGATCTCGTTTTCTACTAATTTTCCCTAACTGCATCATTGCCAGACACACTGCCTCTCTGCTATTCTTTTGGCAAAACAAACACAATCCTACCTTAGAACTTTTTCACTTGCTATTTCCACTCCCTGGAATGATATTCTTCCACATATTTATATGGTTCACCTCTCATCTTCTAGTCTTTGCTCAAATCTAATGAATGAAGCTGGAGATACTGATCTGAGAATCATTTTTATTTGCATGGCAGCTGAAGCCATGTCACTGGTGAGATCAAGCAGGAGCATATGCACAAATCCAGTGCCGTCGAGTCGGGTCCGAAAAGTGACTAAGTACAGAGCCCTGGGAAACACCACTGAGGAAGAGAATCCCAAGAGAAGAAAAAGGAATTGACAGAGAGGTAAGACAACCAGAAAATCCTAGTGTCACAAAATTAAAGGCAAGGTAGTTTCAAGAAATAGAAATGAAACTTATGTAATAAAAGATCTGGTACGTAAGAAATCGTCAGAGACTGTCGAGGATTGAATTGTATCTTCCCAAAAATGTGTGCAGCAATTTGGCTAGGCTGTGATTCTGGGTACTGTGTGATGTTCCTGTGTGTTATAAAACCTGGTATGATGTCAGTGAGGGAGGGTGGGCAGCAGCTGTGTTGGTGGGGCCAGGCTCAGGGCGTAAGATTGCATTGTGCCTTGAGGCACAATGTGTCTTGGGACATAAGGGAAAGGGAGGCAAACAGAAAATTGGGGCCTTATACCAAGAAAGCCACACTGCGAGCAGAGTGCATCCTCTGAGTCTCAGAAGCTCCCAGTCTAGAGGAAGATTGACAACAAAAACCTTCCTCCAGAACCAACAGAGAAAGCGTTGCCCTGGAGCTGATGCCCTGAATTTGGGTTTGTACCCTACAGGACTGTGACAGAATAAAATTATTCTTTTACTATTACTATTATTATTATGACTGAGTGAAAATGTACATTCCCATATAAATTTGCATGCCTGCCTATGTGCAACACCAGCTGCTCTCCCTGCCACACTTCACCTCTCTGTTCTATACACGTCATATCCACCTAACAATCTCCTAACTCCTCCTCTCCACCCTTTCCCCCACCTCCAGTAAGAGTTCAGCAGAACAACGTCCTATAGATGCAAGGAACCATAAAGTGCACACACAATATGGTCACTCTGTGTCACCAAGTCCAATCCATTCCTGTCTAAAGAACTGACCTTCATTATGATTTATGGCAGGGGCAGCATCAAGGCCAGGATCCTTGCCCCCAGGGAAACCCTGAAGCACCTGGACCATCGATTGTGGTCTTTCAGTGGAGAACTCAGGGTGCATCTCTTTTTATTCTTGTGTTGCCAGTGAGACTTACCTTTGTGAGCCCCATCACAACTATCACTGGTGATGGCCAGGCACCATCCAGTTCTTCCAGTCACATGTCATTGTAGTCCCCCACTCTAGAGGGTCTCTTTGTCTTCTGGGTTCTCTTTCCCCCATGTCATTTTGATCCTCAGTGATCATCCATTCCTGTTGAGTTGGGGTCATTTGTTATATCTCAGATGGCAATTTGGCAGCTGTTAAGACCCCAGAAACCACTCACCAATATGGGGTGCAGAAGATTCTCTTAGCAAAATGCTAGTTGTGCCAATTGGCCTCAATTTCCCTTGACAGTATGGTCCCGCCCCCCCTACCACCACCACCCCAACTAGTCTGCCCTTGCAATATTGGGTTAAGATGGGAAGAGTAATCATGTTATGTTGAAGTCCAGTTAAAATTTATCTTCTTTCTAATATGTGCTAGAACAGATTTTACTCAAACTAAATTTGTATTAGCTAACCTGTACCACATCCTCTTCCTCCCTCCCTCCCCACCCTTGCAGCCATCAAAGTGACTTTTCTTCTACGCATGAGTCTGTTTTTAAGTTCTTGCCGTAGGGGTCTCATACAATATTTGTCCTTTTGTCACTGACTACTTTCACTCAACATAACATCCTCCAGCTGAAACCAGGTTATGTTTCCTAAAATCATCATTGTTCTTTATCATCGCATGGTGTTCCATTGAGTACATATACCGTAGTTTACCTATCCATTCCTCTGTTGTTGGGCATCAGGGTTGGTTCCATCTTTTTGCTATTGTGGACTGTGCTGCAATAAACATTCGTGTGCATGTATCAGTTGGTGTGAATGGCCTTGATGCTATAGGATATATTCCAAGCAGTGGAATTACTGGGTCAACGGTATATCTATTTCCAGATTTTAAAGGAAGCGCCAGATTGCTTTCCAAAGAGTTGTACCATTTTGCAGTCCCACCAACAGTGTAGGAAATTTCCAACTTTTCCACAGCCTCTCCAGCATTTGTCAATTTTCGTTCTTTAGATCATGGTCAACCTTGCTGGGGTGAGATGGTATCTCACTGTAGTCTTGATTTGAATTTCTTTAATAACTAATGATTGTGAACATGTCTGCATGTTTTTTGGCTGCCTGGATCTCCGCTTTAGAGAATTGTCCATCTCCTTTGCCCATCACTTAATTGGATGATTTATCTTTTTCTTATCAATATTTTGTAGTACTTTATAGATTATGGAGACCAGATGTCGATCTCACACATAGCTGCCAAACATTTTTTCCCATTCTCTAGGTGGTCTTTGAATTCTTTTGATGAGGTCTTTGGATAAGCAAAAGTGTTTGATTCTTAGTAGCTCCCATTTGTCTATTTTCTGCTGATTGTGCTTTGTTTGTCAGGTTTTGAAGTCTGTCTGTGTTGTATGTTAAAGCTTTCATTGTTGATCCTATTTTCTCTTGGATGAGCTTTATCATTTTAGATTTGATATTTAGGTCTTTTATCCAGTTTGAGTTGGTTTTTGTATTAGGTGCGAGATATGGGTCTTCCTTCAATTTATTGCAGATGGATATCCAATTTGACCAGCACCATTGGTTGAAGAGATTGCTTTTACCCCAGTTTAACATCTTAGGGCCTTTGTCAAATATCAGCTGTTCATAGGAGGATGGTGTCATTTCTGGGGTCTCACTCTGTTTCATTGATCTGTCTCTTTTTGTACCAGTACCAGGCTGTTTTGACTACATCAGGGACTCTACATTATGTCCCCCATCACAGCTGCCTTCAGAGATGACCAGGCACCATCTGCTTCTTATGGTCTCGTGCTGATGCAGTCTCCCATTATATGGGTCCTTTCAAACAAAACTTTATTTATGCAAGACACAGTTTTTCCACTTTCTGGTGATTTTCAATCAAATGCATTCAAAATTGAAACAAAAGCTGAGGTAGATAGGTGTATTAGCCACAATCCTTCGGGTTGCAAGAAATAAGAACATAGTAGATTAGTGTAAGAAAAGGAAAAGAGATGAGAGAGAGTTTCTTGGCTCATATAAGTAAAAGTCCAAAAGCTTTAGGCCCAGCAGGACCTATGATTCAAATAATGTCATCAACATCTCTTCTCTCTTCATTTTTCAGTTCTTCTTGCTTCTGAATGACTTAATTCCCTCCCAAGTCTCTAAGTATGACAGGACAAGCTCCAGAAACTCCAATGTTTCATATTCATTACAGCTAACTACTCCATAGGCATATCCTGGCCCTTTCTCTCACAGTGTGCATCTCAATCCTTCACAAGAATTGCTTAGTTAGCTTGGGTCAGGAATCCACATTTACAGTGGGGGTTAATGGGCCACACAACCAATAGCTCCACCAACACTGCACAGCAGAAAGAGAACAGTTCCCAAAAGACATGGTTGTTCAGCATGAAGAAGAGCAACAGGCATCAACTATAGCAGAAAAATGAACTGGGTGTAGAAAATAACAAACCAAACCAAACACACTGCCATCAAGTCAATTTCAACTCATAGTGAACCTGTAGGACAGAGTAGAACTGCCCATTACAGTTTCCAAGGAGTCCTTGATGGATTCAAACTGCTGACCCTTTAGTTAGCAGCTGTAGCTCTTAACCAGGGTTTCTGGATGCAGAAAGGGGGCTGAGGAACTGGTAGAAAATGAGTTACTGTACTGGAGATATTATTGAGGCTTATAATTTGTCTGGAGAAAGGAAACAAGATATAAATGGATGGAAATTTGTGCTTAAAAACTAAGAATAAACGTTTTGTATTTCGGAAGTGTAGAACAGTTCTGGATACTGTTTTAAAAAGCCATACAAAAAGATATAGTGAAAAAGGATGTAGATAAATTAAAATGCATTAGATACGTTAAATAACAGATTAGATTCATCTGAATGGAGGGTCACAAACTGGAAGACAGGCTACTTATTCAACAAATACTTATTGTATATTTATTGTGTGCAAGATATTCTTCCAAGGGATGAGGAAACTGTAGTGAGGAAGACAGTCTCTACCTTCATGGAATTAGTAAAAGATAGAAGTTGATTAAACAAGTCTTGATTACATAATTTAAGCCAAGAGGAAAATTTGTCATTTTAAATGTACACAGTAGAAAAATAAGATTAAAAGTTAATATCTAAGTATTCAATGCAAATATTCAGAAATAAAATAGAGTAAACCTAAAGAAAGTAGATGGAGCCCAGGTGGCACACCCATTAAGCTCTTGGCTGCTAACTGAATAGTTAGCTGTTAGAATCCATCTAGTTCTCTTCCAGTACTCCTGATGATACTTCCAAAACAACAAGTGAATGTTCATTTGTGAGCTGAAAGTTTTCATTGGCTAATTTTTGAGTCTAGCACAAAGCCTTTCTTTAGACTAGAAGCTCCAATAACCCCTGTCCACCATGACTGAAACTTGCTATTATTTAAACAGGAAACAGACCAATAGCTAGTGTACCTCAGAAAAAAAGAAAGAAAACCCCAAAAACGTACTCCCGTCAAGGTGATTCTGACTCATAGCAACCATATAAGACAGAATAGAAATTCCCCATAGAGTTTCTAAGGGGTGCCTGGCTAGATTCCAACTGCTGATCTTTTGATTAGCAGCCCTGGCATCTAACTACTATGCCATCAGGATTTCCTTAGTGTGCCTCGACATCTAAAAATAAAAGCCTGTGTGTTTTTTAAAAATGTCATTTATATTAGCCATCAAAATTGTAAGGTGTGTAGAAATAAACCTAACAAAGTATGAATAAGACCTCCATAAGGAAAATTGTAAAACTTAAGTGTGTGGCCAAATAGAAAATTGAAATAAATGGATATATATGCATGGTCAAGGATTGGGAGACTTAATACAGTAAAGATGAAAATTTCTCCCAAACTATCCATAAGTTCTGCATGATTTAATCCAAAGCACCGTAGAGTTTTTCATCGAATTGACAAGCTGGTGCTAAAGTTCATTTGAAAGACTTACAGGCCAATAACAGCCAAGAAAATTTTGAGAAGGAAGAGAGAGAAGCTAAGAGAAGTCTCACATCACCAAACATCAAGAACTACTATAAAACTATGGAAAGTATAAGAGTAGGCTATTAACAAATAGATAAGTGGAACATGTTAGAAAGTTTAGAAACAGAACTATGAATATATGAAGGCATGATATATAATGGAAATTGTGTTGCAAATCTGTGGGAGTAAGTGGACTATCTGAGAAACAGAGCTTGAGTAATTGTAACCTGTTGCAATTCTTCAATTAAAAAAAGGTGAATTAGATCTTCACTCTTACATATACCATATGCAAAAATAAATTTCCAAAGAGTTAAACACATAAATATGAAAAATCAATATTGTAATGATTTTAGAAAAAAACAGCAGCACTTCTTTTTGACATTAGGGTAGAGTACATAGATACAGGATCGATGAGCTGAAATTGACTCAGTGTCAGTAGATTTAATTATTTTGGTTTGATGGACAGAGAGGGAACTGTCATCAAGACTCTGATTCATGAAGCGTATGCGGAACAGGACAAAATGTTGCCTAGTTCTGTGCTGTCCTCACAGTTACTGGCACATTCAAGTCCATCACTGTGTCCATTGTGCCAGTCCATCTCACTCAGGATGAGCTTTGCCCTCTCTGGCCCTCTGCTTCAGCAAACATGATGTCCTCCTCCAGCTACTGATTTCTCATGATGATATCTCAAAAGCAACAAGTCAGA
Organism: Heterohyrax brucei; assembly: GCA_028571685.1. Classification (NCBI taxonomy): domain Eukaryota; kingdom Metazoa; phylum Chordata; class Mammalia; order Hyracoidea; family Procaviidae; genus Heterohyrax; species Heterohyrax brucei. The sequence continues at coordinate 190,556,319 of CM053140.1, read as the reverse complement.
CGACATTCTTTTGTGATCCACAAGGTTTTCACTGGCTAATTTTTGACATCCTATCACCAAGCATCTCTTTAGGCTGGAAACTTCACTAAAACCTGTCCACCGTGAGTGACCTTGCTGTTATTTGAAATACCACTGACTTAGTTTTAGTATTACAGCAATACAAAAGCCACACATAGTGTGACAAACTGACAGATTGGTGGGCTAGGGTAGCATAACTCACTTCTGTCAAGTCGGTCCTAGCTTGTAGCAACCCTATAGAACATGGTACAACTGCCCCATAGAGTTTCTAAGGAGCACCTGATGGATTTGAACTGCCGACATTTTGGTTAGCAGCCGTAGCACTAAACCACTATGCTACCAAGGCTTCCAGGGTAGTATAGCACCTCTTAAATAAAACATTAAAAAAAAAAAACAAAAAAAACGCAAATCATATATTAATAAAAAAGAACTGAGGGAGGAATAAATTTGGATAACGAGGGTCTAGAATCAAACATAGCATTTTTAGATATGGTACATTTAGGTGGCTCAATGATTATGTGCTCAGTTGTTAATCAAAAGGTTGATGTTTCAAACTCACCCAGTGGCTCTTAGGGACAAACACTTAATGATCTGCTACTATAACGATTATAGCCTAGGAAACCTTATAGGGCAGTTCTGCTCTGTCACGTGGGGTCTCTGTGAGTCAAAATCAACTGAATAACATCTAAAAACAACAATAATGTCGACCATCTAAGTGGATATGTCGGATAGGCAGTTCAATATGTCAAATGTGGTACTCAACTTACACTTGAGAGTCTTGTGTGTGTAGGTGCTTGTCATGGATGGAATAGTGTCCTCCAAAAAATGTGTGTAGTAATTTGGCTAGATCATGATTCCCACTATTGTGTGATTACCCTCCATTTTGTGATTTTCCTATGTTGTAAATCCTAATTTCTGCCTGTGGCTAATAAACTGGATTATATTAAAAAGGACCAGGGTGGGACTATAACACCCTTCCTAAGGTCAACTCCCAGCTCCAATGTAAAAGAAGTTTCCCTGGAGTGTGACTTGCACTACCTTTTATCCTTTCATCCTACAAGAGATAAAAGGAAAGGGAAGCAAGCAGAGTGTTGGGAACTTCATACCATCAAGAAGGCCACCCCCAGAGCAGAGCACAGTCTTCAGGCCTGAGGTTCTTGCACCAAGATGCTCCCCGACCAAAGACTGATGTAACACAAGAACTTTCCTCCAGGTCCAGCAAAGAGGGAAAGCCTTCCCCTGGAGTGGGCATCCTAAATTCGTACTTGTAGCCTACTAGACTGTGTAAAAATAAACTTTTCTTTGTTAAAGCCATCCATTCATGGTATTTCTGTTAGAGCAATACTAGATGACTGAAACAGTGACAATTAAAGACCAAAGACTGAATAAATATTTAGATGTCTTAGTCATCTAGTGCTGCTGTAATGGAAATATCACAAGTGGATGACTTTAACAAAGAAAAATTATTTTTCTCACAGAAAAGGAGGCTAAGAGTACAAATTCAGGGCATGAGTTCCAGTGAAAGTCTTTCTCTGTTGGCTCTGTAGAAAAGTCCTTGTCATCAATCTTCCCCTGAACTAGGAGCTTCTGAGGCACAGGGGCCCTGGGTCCAAAAAACACATTCTGCTCCCAGCACCGCTTCTTTCCTCTTAGAATAAAGTCTCCAACTTTCTACTTGCTTCCCTTTCCTTTCTATCCAAAGAGATTGCCTCAAGACACAATACAATCTTATAGCTTGACTGAGTCTTGCCTCAGCAGTATAACTGCTATTCATCTTTCCTCATCAACATCAGAGAGTCAGGATTTACAATATGCAGGAAGATCACACAATACCAGGAATCAAGGCCCAGCCAAACTGATACACACATTTGGTGGGGGGAGGACATGTCTCAATCCACGACACTAGAGAATGAGTATAGATTAAAAGGAGATGAGACAGGGGCCAACCAATACCTCTAAAAGAGGAAGGTGTAAGAAAGGAGTCTAACAAAGAGTGGTCAGTGAGGTGCAAGAGAAGCCACTTATTATCTTCCAGCCATTATGCTAATATTTTATTTGAATTACCACATGTAATTCTCACAGAAACTCTATGGCTTAGGCACTACCAGGTATGACAAGTTAGCAAACTCATCCTAGAAAAAGTGCTACATATCTCATTGCTGAATATCACTACAGTCACCTTTGGAGTATTTCCCTTGGGAAGCTATGCACTGATTCCAGCAAATAAATTTTGGAACTCTTTTTATAGAATGGCCATCAGGGCTGTCATCATATTACCCTTGATATCCTAAATGTCATTAAAATGTCTTTCTTTCAATATTTCCTTTATCTTCAGGTAAAGAAGAAAGTCACTGGGGGGCAGATCGGGTGAGTAGGAAAGCTGTTACAATACAGTTACTTGTTTACTGACTAAAAACTCCATCATAGACAGTGCCTTGAGAGCTGGTGTGTTGTCATGATGCGTATCTCATGCCAAGATTTTCAGTTAAGATTTTTGAAACTGTTTCTCTATCGATGTTTATTTTGTCTGCTATACTGCTCACAGTCAGCTGACGATTTTGAAGGACAAATCAATGAATTTTTGCAATGTTTTCATCAGTTCTGCTCGTTACTGGCCACCCTGACCTTTCTTCACCAGTAATGCTTTCTGGTCTCTCAGAAAAATGTTTATTCCACTTGTATATTGCCATTTTCTTCATGGAATTATCCCCACAATCTTGGACTAACATGTCCCTGATTTCACTACCACTCTTGCCAAGTTTAACAAAAAAATTTAATGTTTCTTCATTACTCTAATTCAAGGTCTGACATTCTCTCTATAGCACACAAAAACACATAACAACAATAGTGAACACCACTCAGCAAGACACCGCCACACATTGACCCAAACACAGCTTTGGGACATTAACATACCAAGGTTATGAAACCTTACTGAGTTGTTTGTAGAGTGCTGCCAATGCAAGTGTACCGTGGTAAGTTTGCAGACTTAATTATCAAACATTGTGTTATTACTTTTATTTTACAGATGGAGAAATTGAGGTTTAAAGCTAAAATATTTGCCTAGGTTCCACAGGAGTGAAAGATAAACTGAAGGCTAAAATTCAGGAGTAAAATCAAAGTACATACCCTTAATCACTGCATCACAGAAAGAAGTGAGTTTCCAAAGTCTGATGGGTTGGCAATCACTTTATAGGATAGTCTACAAAAAGAGCCCAGAAAATCATAGACAATTACAGTCAGAGAACTACAGAATAATTTAGGTGTAAGGTAATGAAAACCTAATGGATCACAATGGTTCATTGTGATACTATTGTGCATAGGTGCACCATGAGTCAAGGCCAAGGTGACAGCAGCCAGCAACAATAAAGGTGATGTCTTAGTCATCTGGTGCTACTACAACAGAAACACCACATGTGGATGGCTTCAACAAAGATGAGTTTATTTCTCCACCATCCAGGAAGCTAGCAAGTCCACATTCAGGATATCAGCTCCAGGGGAATGCTTTTTTTCTGTATTGGCTCTGGAGGAAGTTCTTTGTGACATGTCGCTCTTCCCTTGGTCTCAGCACAGGAACTTCAGGTCCAAAGGATGTAGGGTTTTCCTAACACTGCTTTCTTGGTGATATGAGGTCCCTGTATCTCTCTGCTCACTTCTGTCTTTTGTATCCCAAAAGAGATCACCTGAAAACACTGTTCAGTCTTATGGACTCATCAGGATAACTGCTGCTAATCCATCTCATTAAATCACAGAATTTACAACACGTATGAAAATTCCATCAAACGACAAAATGGTGCACAATCGTACAATACTGGGAATCATGGCCCAGATAAATTGATACACATATTTGGGGGGGGCAAATAATTCAGTCCCTGACATGTGGTATGAGTAAAAATAGAGGGACAAAGCAGCCTCACAAAGGAAACATTGACAGGGCATTAAAACTGAGCATGGGAAATAAGGAAGTTATTCGAAGATGACTCCAAGGCCTCATAGATGGGTGATTATGACACAAAAATAGAAACTTGGTAGTGTAGAAAAGGTGCTGGCTTGAAAGAATGTATGGGTTTGACTGGAAATAAGTATTAAATGAGGTGAAAGTAGAATAATAAGTAGGAAAGAATAACCAGAAGCACAATTTATACTTTTATTAAAATATAAACTCAGACAATTTGGGAAAGTCGTTACAGATGGTTTTTAAAAACTCAAATGTAGAAATTAGACAGTAAATCTGCATTTACCCAGCATCTTCAAGGAATCAAGTGATTTGGATGAATGTTTTTTCAGATAACTGAAGTTTACCTCCTCAAACAACCTCTTTTTGTCAGCAACATTTTTAATGGAAATTTGTCTAGAATGTTTAACTAGCCTCTTCCTTAAATAGATGATAGCAGTCATTTCTTCATTTCTTGGTGAATCATGTCATCATTATAGCTATTAATTACTGTACTTTATTTGGTTTTCTGACAGCCCCCTACTGTATCTGAGAACAGCAGTTATTTCTTTTGTCATAGAGCCTGTCTTTTATAAGTCCACTACCTTCTAGCTCGGATCCAACTCGACGGCACTTGGCTTGGCTACCTTCTAACCTGCTATTTTATTTTGGCTGTGGCCTGAAAAATACAGTTGCCACTGATTTTCTGTGAATTAAGAGGTGGTGAGCTTTGAAAGATAGTCCAAGGACTTCTACTACAGCCTTGAGGACAAAAACATGGTGGAGACGCTTGAGCAGCGTAGTTCTTCTTTAAATCCTATTTCTCCTAGTCAGGTATTCTGAATGTCTAAAATTCCTGGACGTGTGGGTTTATTTCTGTAATAACTTTGCTTCTGTAACTTTTAGGACCTGCTTTTAGTACATGCAAACCCCAGTGGCATAGTAGTCAAGAGTTAAGGCTGCTAACCAAAAGGTTGGCAGTTCAAATCTGCCAGGCACTCCTTGGAAATTCTATGGGGCAGTTCTACTCTGTCCTATAGGGTTGCTATGAGTCAGAATTGACTTGACGACAGTGATTTGGGATTTTTAGCACATACTGGCATGCGATCCCTATTGTCAAGAAAGAAATGGGGATGGAAAGTGATACTCCTCCCCAAACTAGTACAATAACTCTTCATTTAGTCAGCCTAAGAAAATAATCAAAACTTATTTGTCTAAACCACTTTTAACATATTTAAGTATGTAAAACTAAATGTTTCTAACTCTCTTAGCCTTCTAAGGTCATACTTTCTTTTATCAGCTAAATAAAATACCTTAAAAGCTTCACCGCACACTCAGAAATTCTTACATCTGAGGATTGCTGGGTGGGTGAGAGAGGGGGTGGTGTTTATATTTTCCTAATCTCTCCAAATTGCTGCCCCACCAGAATTTCCACCCCTGTCATCATCTCACCTTCCGTAGCTGTGTTCTCTTCATACCGCTCACCTCAAGCATGGAACCTGGCCCTCACTCTTTATTTCTCAGAGAACTACCAATGCAAGTTTCTGTGTCTATCACGTCTTAACTCAGAAAGTTGGAGGATAAGGGCAGGCATCCACAGCAAAAACAAAAAAAAACAAAGTTCTTAATATCACTGTTCTCAAAGTCCCTTGTTCTGCCCTGCCCAGACTTTATCATTGCACATAATTTTACTAAACGGTGGGATGTAACCCTCGTGGCTGCACCCTCTCGTTCGCACTCCCCTCCTCTCTCAGTTCCAGTGCCCCCAGAGCTGCTGGTGTGCTGGAGTCTGCTCACACAGGCTCAATGGTTAAGATTTCAGGATTTGTAAGTCATTTGTTAAACACAGCCACTATTAAAATTTGAATTGTATGAGCTTATATTTAAATAAGTTATATTTTTAGAAAGGTAATAAGCACTTGATAATTATTTACTACCATCTATGCTCTTGATGGTAGCATAGTGGTGAAGTGTTCCATATGCTAATCTAAAGGCTGGTAGTTCAAATCTGCCAGGCGCTCCTCGGAAACTCTATGGAGCAGTTCTACTCTGCTCATACGGTCACTATGAGCCAGGATCGACCCAGTGGCAGTGGGTTTGTTTTGGTTTTGGTTGTGCTCTTGAGGTTATTTACAGCTGTTGTATCTGCAGGGAAACCCCAGTGGATAGTGCTTAAGGGCCATGTTTGCTAACCAAAAGGCTGGTAATTCAAATCTGCCAGGTGCTCCTCGGGCACTCCATGGAGCTGTTCTACTCTGCCCTGCAGGGTCACTATGAGTCAGAACCAACTTACTGGCAGTGTCTTTCATTTTGGTTTTTTGCCTTAGAAATCCTATGGGTCAGTCCTAGTCTGTCTTATAGGGTTGCAGTGAGTTGAAATCCGCTTGAAGGCAACTGATTGGCTTGTTTCCACTGTTGTTATCTGCAGAGGGTAAGTGCTATATAATAGTGTGCACTTCTTCCCAACTCTGCATTCAGTGGCAGCACAAACCCTGCCACAAAAATAGGCAAATGCTAGAAATCAGGGTTTTGCATTTTTGGTTTGCTTGTTTGGTGGTTTTTTTCATTGGAAGTGTGGTTGAGCAGAACAGCACTGCTCCCTGTTACCTCTATTATGCAGACCGATATAAACTCTTCTCTGTCATCTGTAAGCTCGTTGCTACTGAGTTGATTCCAATACATAGCGACCCTACAGGACAGGACAGAACTGCCACATAGGATTTCCAAGGAGTGCCCGATGGTTTGAACTAATGACCTTCCAATTAGCAGCTGCAGTCTTTACCAGCATGCTACCAGGGCTCCTTCCTGTCTCAGACCAGGTTCTGGGGCCTAAGTCTAAACAACAACAAAAAAAAACCCACTCAGAAGCTTTTCTAAAGTGGAGAGTCTTCCTCTTCTCAGATGAATTCTACCAGCTCTCCTAAATTTCAGCCTCAGGAGGTGATTTTGGGGGGTAATTTATCTACAGATCTTTAACTAATCCTGTTTTCTTCAACAGCTAATACTGAGCCACGGTATTAAGATGGCTTATGAGGAGTCAGAGTGAAAGAAAGGGCCGGGAAGTTTGTTGTGACTTTGGAAAAACTGAATCTCCCTCCTAGAAGACAGTTAAAAGACGTTGTTGTTAAAAACAAACTCCTAAAAACAAATGGAAACTCTTCTGTCAGTGAGGTGGGTAATAAAAGTGAGAGAGGGTCCCCTTCCATTGTTAATGAGTCATTTCCTATTTCAATTCTTCCTGTTTGTCCTTATTTTCCATAAGTAACTGTTGAGTCTCTACCTTTCACCTTACTCCACTGTCCCATGTCAAGATGATCACAGCCCCAGTGCTGGGTAAACAAGCTGGCAATTCTTAAGCACTTTGATGTTGAAAGCTGTTAGGGAGTCAGAAATGACTTTGAAATTTGCAAACTTTCCAGTCAGTGAATCTATCTGATTAAACATGTAGATACAAACCTAGCCCTGGTCTGAATGCCCTTGTCTTTCTTTCGTTCCCTCTCTTTCTCTTGAGTATTGCTTACAGTAATTTAAACATGTCTCAACTGCAAATGCTATGGTTAAGTGCTACACCTGCTAACCAAAAACATCAGCCGTTCAGATCAGGCAGGCACCCCTTGGAAACTCTACGGGCGGTTCCACTCTGTCCTAAAGGGTTGCTGTGAATCAGAATCCACTCGACAGCAACAGGCTTGGTTGTTGTTTTCTGTTTGGCTTGGCTTGGCTTTTTTTTTCATCATGAAGAAAGGAAGTAAGATTTTGAGGCTCAAAACTGAACCACTCTTAGTCCATGAAAGCTGTGAGAAAGAGATGCATAGATAAGAGAAAGCAGCAAAAGTGTTCCTTTGAAAGGAGTATCATAAAAACGAAGCTTCGAAATCTTGTTTACTCTTTTCCAAACAACATCAGCATACCTACCTCTGAGAATAATAATAGCTGAATTTTGTGGGGCTAATTTCTTCTGAAGTGTTCACACAGCTAAAGAGAGCAGAAGCTTTGTTGTGGGAAAGCCCTGAGAATAAATCCAGGCTCGCTCCTCACTGGTTGTTGGACCTTGTGTGAGCTGCACAGCTGATCTATATCACCAAGTCTGCTTCCTCAAAACCCACAGAGAGCTCTGAGGACTGAATCCAGGGTGAGACTCAGGTAATCCACACCAACACTGGTTAAGGCCAGGGCCATTCTGCTTGGTTAGAGATTGTGGTGGATATGCTGTTGATATTTTTTAAATCAACTCTAACTAAATTAAATAATGTATGTAAAGAATCTGGCAGAATCTGCCTAATACCTAGTAGTAGGTGTTGACAAATTTTATTCTGATGTTTCTTTCCTACCCACCCACCCCGCAGTCCTTATCATCAAACAGTTCTGTGTGGGAAGCGATTTGCTTTTTTCAAAGTGATATTGTTACGTTGGACTCTGCGGCACTAGGCTTTGGCATTGTTACGTTCCACAGGAAAACTTTAGCACAGAGGTGAATGGACTAAGGACAACAGTGAGTCAGAGGCACCAACACTGGAACAAGGCTCCTCGTGTCCAACTCGGAGCATTAACCACAGGACTCCAGTCCTCCTGGAGACTAGCTAGCAGCTTAAAAGTGGCAATAGCACAGACTCTGACATCAGGAACATCTGGCTTCAGATTCTATTCCTTCCTCTTACTCTGTATGTGATCTTAAACCAATCACTTAACTTTTCTAGCCTCAGTTTCCCTGTGTGTAAAGTAGGATCAATATACCCAACCTTACACAATTATTATGAAGATTGAGATACTGCTCCTGTTCTTTGATAGCTGCCATCGAGTTGACCCTAATTTATAGGGACCTAACATATGAGGTGGAAACCCTGGTGGCATAGTGGTTTAAGTGCTATATCTGCTAACTGAAAGGTTGGCAGTTCAAATCCGCCAGGCGCTCCTTGGAAACTCCATGGGGCAGCTCTACTGTGACCTCTAGGGTCACTATGAGTTGGACCCAAGTAGGCGGCAGTGGATTTGGTTTGGGGTAATATATAAGGTCACTATGGGTAGGACTCAACTTGACAGAAGTAGGATTTTAGGGTTTTGTGGTTTTTTTTTTTTTTTTTTTTTTTGGTTTTCAATGTAACAGGAGACCGGGTATTGTAGTAATTTAGTGATACAGCTGTTAATCAGAAGGTCAGTAGTTCAAACCCATCAGCACCTCCTTGGAAACCTTATGGGACAGTTCTACTCTGTCCTACATGGTCCCTATGGGTTGTAATCAACTTGATGAGTGGAGGTTTGTTTTGGAGTCTTTTTTTAAGGAATAACAAAACCAAACTTCACCAATCCTACAGCATCTTCACGATCATTGGTATGTTTGAGTCTGTTATTTGGCTATTGCATCAATCTATCTCATTGGGGGTGTAATGTTAAATGAGCTTCTTTCTGTATTAGCTTGGACTGAGGCTCCTAAACTCAAGAATAAAACAAGAGATGTTAAACTTTCCCCATCAGACAAAGTTTGCCAACTTTGTTTAGGGGTTTACAGAGGAGATGACCAAAAGCTGGCTTTGTAGTCCTTCACACATCACGTATGTCAGGAACTGAAGAGCAGGAGCTAGAGAGAGTTATTGCAATGCTGTATTTCATGGGAGAAGAACTCCTCACCTCAGGCCAGTTAGACTGGCTTCAACGGGACCATAAGTGGCAGATCATTTCAGGGAATATGTACCCTCTGAAGACAGGGTATGTAAGGACTGTGAAGGACGCTGTGGATGGATGGCCCGGTGGCTGCAGAACGGAGACAGAGGCTGATGGTCCTTGGGAGAACCCTCAGATGGCAGGGCAGAAGTGCAGCAGTGTTTCCCCAGACCATGTGCCCCAGGATGGAGCTGGACTGCAACCTGATGAAAGGTCATCTCTCCATAAAGGTCCATTAAGGGGGAGTTATAAGACCTGTGAGAAGCCCAATGCTAAGACCTGAAGTTAAAACCAGCCAGTCATCCCAGTAATTTCGTTCTTAGACATAAAACCAAAATACCTGAAAGCAGGCAATAAAACAGATATGTGTACACTGATGTTCATTGCAGCATTATATGCAACAGCCCAACAGTGGAAACAACCCAACTGTCCATCAGCAGATGATTAAATAAACAATATTGTTCATCCATAAGGAAAAACTAAGTTTTTACATACACCAGGACTGACAAGTCCACAAACTTAATTGTTCTAAGTGCTGCATACCTCACTGCTGAATATCACTATGGTCACTATGGTCACCTTCCTAAGTACTCCCCTTAGGAAGCTATGCACTGATGCCAGCACCTACGGAACTCTGTCTGGAATGGCCATTGCTCACGTTGGCACGGTGGCAACTTTGCAAAGTTAATTGTCTAGTTGACTGTGAGGGTGTTTTTAGCCAGTAAACAAACTGTATTGGAACACCCTTCCTACTCACCTGACCTGGCCCCTGGTGGATTTTTTCTTTACCCAAAGGTAAAGGAAATATTAAAAGGAAGACATTTTGATGACCTTCAGGACATCAAGGGTAATACAATGACAGCTGTGATGGCCATTCTAGAAAAAGAGTCCCAAAATTGCTTTGAAGGATGGACAAGTCTCTTACATTGGTGCATAGCTTCCCAAGGCAAGTATTTCAAAGGTTACTGTAGTGATATTCAGCAATAAGATAATGTAGCACTTTTCGTAGGCTGAGTTTGCAAACTTAATTGTCAGTCCTTGTAGTCTGCCACATAGATAAATCTTGAAAACATTATACTGAGTGAAATAAGTCTGACACAAAAGAAAAAATATTGCATGAACCTGCTTATATAAAATAGCTATAATAGGCAAATGCATAAAGGCCAAAATTTGTCAGTTGTTACCTGGGCCTGGAAAGTAATTATTGACAGGTACTGAGCTTCTGTTGGAGAGATGAAAATGTCTGGAAATGAATAGTGGTGATAGTTACAAAACACAGGAAATGTAATTAATGTTACTAAACCATATACTTCAAAATGGTTAAAATAACAAATTCAGTTAACTATATTTTACCACAATTTTCAAAAAAAGGTAGCCAGTCAGGTAGAAACAAGCAAAGAATGAGATTCACTCTATTTCTTTCCATGTGTATCTGTTTTCTTTTAAAGTCCTGGCTTCCTAGCACTACCAGCTCCAAGCAGATTACACATTAACTTGTGACCCGCTGAGACTATGAGGAAGCGAGGTGATGCACCAGGCACAGAGATGAAATCTTTGCAGTCAGTTTGTTTTAAGTTCTCTCCAGATCATCAAAACAGTTGGAGGACCCATTCACCTACCCTACTGCCCAGATAACCGCCTCTGGAAAACTCCATCTAGGTTTCAGATGCCTATCTCCTGGGAGGTGGGGAGAGGGAGACGGACACCTATATCTGGATAAATCTTCTCCCAATAGATCGCCTCTGGGGCTCCAGAGGCCCGTCTTCAGCCCCCACCCACCTCCCCAAAGTTGCCCACATTCTTCCTTCCCTCACACCTAATGTTTACACTATCTACCCATTAAAAACCTTTAGCCTGGCTGAAAAAGGTAGACAGGCCCTGAGGAGCCAGTTCTCCCTGTCCCTTGTATATCTACATACAGGATAAGACTCCTGCTTATCCACCTCATCCCTGGATTTGAGGCAAGTGGTGCAGATCCGTTTTTTATGGTAACAAAATGAGAAGCATCACTGACATCACAGGAAATATAGTTAAAGCTTCTAAGGAGAGGACTCTGTAAAACTCATAAATATGTCCCCAAAGAAAAACTAACCGGCAAGTGTATGTATGCTCCCTGCAGGTCACAACAGTACATAAGATGGACTCAAATTCCGCTCTACATCTTTTGACAAGCCAATGCCTTCTTTCATGACATTGTTTTCATGGTCTCCTCTAGCCCCAGAAATCCTGGTGGCATAGTAGTTACATGTTACATCTGCAAGCCAAAAGATCAACAGTTCAAATCTGTCAGGTGCTCCTTGGAAACTCTTTGGAGCAGCTCTACTCTGACCTACAGCGTCACTGTGAGTTGAAATCAACTCGATGGCAGTGGGTTGGGTTGGGTTTTTGTTCTAGCCCCACGTTTTTCCTTCTGTGACATTATTTCAGTTTATAAATCATTTGACCCACCTGTGTGTGCTCCTTACCACCTCAACCCAGACAAGGCTCAGAATTCTTTCCATAATTTCCAGTTACATAAAGCTGCTACATGTATAACAGAACATTCTAAATGTACTGAGAGTTTTTGGAAAAGGGACTATTTTACACTGAAGTGACACAAAAGTTGCAAGCACTATTTTTCTCCCCCTAGCAAATATTTGCACCCCAGTTTTTCTAGTAATATACCCTGTTCCCTTAGACAAAAATGCAGACACAGTATGTATGCAGGACAATCTTAGTGTCCTATTTTCCTGACATTGGTGATTGGTCCAAGGATGGACATACAATCCAAGGAAGGCCGTTTATACTAGGGTCCTAGCATTTTTATATAGATACTGGGACAGAAAAAGAAAGAAAAACAACTCTCTTTCTATGGTTGCTGAGCTGGCTCAGGCAGCAACCACATTTCCTGTGGCACAGTAAAGTCCTGTCAGCACTAGGGAAGAGTCAAGTCAATAAGCAACAAGAAAGAGAGTAAAGCAGAGATGAGCAAGAAAGGAAAGGAGAGAAGAAGGGCAAAACAGAGGGTTGGCAATGTTAAAGTCAAGTTTATGGTTCCAGTTCCTGCGGTTCTGTTGTGTCAGCTGCAGTTGAGTTGGCTTTTGACTCATGGTCATCCCATGCACAAGGGAACAAGATGTTCCCTCACCTGCTCCATTCCCATGATTGCTTACAGATCACACTGTTGTGATCCATAAGGTTTTAACTGACTGATTTTCAGAAGTAGATCACTAGGCCTTTCTTCCTAGTACATCTTTGTCTGAAAACTCTGCTGAAACTTTTTCAGCATTGTGGCAACATGCAGAACACCAGTGACAGCTGTTGGCTGCACTTGAGGTATACTAGCCAGGACTGTAGCACAGGTGTCCACGTGAACAATGAGAACTCTGCCACTAATCCCTCTGGTTTTTCTGTAATTTTCCCTGAAGTGCTGCAAACTGTCCTAGTATCTTTCTCTGGGGTTAAGAGTTATTTTACTTAAAGTAATTTGGTCTTTGTCCTTGGTTTCTGAGCCAAAAGCCAAGGAGACAACTCTAAACACTTAGAATTCCCTGAGCAACTGAGGTGCCTTAGTTATTTAGGCCTCAAGACCACACCTGAGAGTTTATGATATTGAAATGACTCTTGGGTAGGTGCTTTCTAAGACAGAAAGATAACGGAATGAGATTAATCTACTTAGTGGAACAAGGAGCATGAGGCCCCAGGAAAGGCTCTGGACACAGAAACTCCATGGGTTTCCTGGCTAGTGAAAAACACTGATGCTCGTAGAAGGATAGCGTGCCCTTTTAGGGACACAGAAGCACCCTCCCGCAACCTACACTGTGCATCTCTTCTTGGTATTGGTACTCAACTGTCACCTTTTTTCTATGATAAAATTGTAAACATAAGTTTGACACTTTCCATGGGTACTGTGGGTCATTCTTGCACATTTCCAAGCCCAAAAGAGTAGTGGGAGCCAGCAAGTCAGAAGTGAAGGGAGCTGGGGACCCCTGAGATTACAGCTGGTATCCTGAAGGCATGGGGTAAGCTCCCAGATATGTAACCAGCAGGTCAGAAGTGGGGGTGTCATGTGAACTCACAAGATTGTGACTGGTGTCTGGAGGTCTTTGCCCCATAACTTGTGAGATCTGGCCTAACTCCCAGTACCCAGGGTCAGAAGAAGTGCTGTATGTGCAGGTCACGTCAGAACAGAAGGATACAGAAGTGAAAAGTGATGGTTTGTTACATCCTTACGCTTTCCAAATTTTGTAAACTATTAAAGTCCATTTTTATTCAGCTGTATTTGAACTGGATTTCTGTCGTTTCAAAACAAAGAACAAAAACAAAAGCCCTACCTCCTTAATAAGCTCAGACAAATTAAGTGGCTTATTCTTGCCAAAAGGAGTTAGTGGTAGTGTTGAGGCTAGAACACTGAGCTCCTGAATCTTGGCCCAGGGTCTCAGACTATAAAGAAAAAGAACAACACAAAGGAGAATACTGAAGGAAGGAGGAGTGGCTCATGCTAGAGATGATGGAGAGGTACAGGAGTCTGGAAAATTGGACATTTGGGACATCTTTAAGCTCTGCCTCATAGGAACCATCTTTGTACTGATCCTCATAAAAGAAATTATTCATGTAGCTGGTAGCAAAATGGTGGGATTCACAGCAATGACCCACACTCACTGAAATGGTTTTGAGATGATATATTTAAAAAAAAAAAAAAAAGTAGATTGAAGCAGTTACGTGTCACAATCAATTACCCACAGCAAAAGCTAGTTAGGGTAATTAGGAGTTGTGATCTAATTCCTGAGGGCTCGACTAGTTGGATATACAAACAAGTACAGGGTGATAACGGAAAGGGCAAGATATATAATTCCTTTGTTGCTGTTATCAGTAATAGCTGCAAGGGCAGGAAAAAAGAACATAGGGGTGGATTGTGGTACTGAACCAAGCCCAGATCTGGTTCGGTCAGAGACCCACTAGGCTCAGGACAAGTGCAGAAAGGAAAACTCGTGTCAGAGCAACAAGAAGTAGCCCCCAGGAACAATGGTCACAAAGAAGGTAGTCAGGGAGCCGAATGGGCAGAACCAAGAAACTATTCAGACCCGGGGCTGTGGTGTAAAGGATTTGCTTTGGTTTATGCATTGGTATCTATCTTGAATATAGAGTAGCTAAAGTAAAAGGAAGAAACAATAAAGTAAAAAAAGCTCAACAGAAGATTCCAAAGGTAGCTTGCGAAGACAAAGTAAAATGAAACGTGCAAGGACCTGGAGTGAAAAAACTAAAAGAGAAGAACATGTTGGCATTTCTTGAGCTAAAAGAACTGAAGAAAAAATTCACACCTCAAGTTGCAACTTTGAAAGATTATATAAACAACATATGGAATGGCGCAGAAAGCATCAAAAGTAGATGGAAAATATCCGCAGAGTCACTGTACGGAAAAGAATTCATCCATGTTCAACCATTTCGGGACATAGCATATGATCAAGAACTGGTTGTATTGAACTAGTAAGCCCAACCTGTACTGAAGGAATTAGCAAAAAACAAGTCTCCAGGAACTGATAGATAGAACGCCTCTCCTTGAATACTCTGGGGGTCAGTTCTACCCCAGCCCCTAGGGTCGCCATGAGGCGGATTCGATTCAACGGCACTTGGCTGGCCTTGAAATTTTCAGCAAACAGATGTAGCACTGAAGGTGCTCACTTATCTATGCCAAGAAGTTTGGAAGACAGCTATGCTGCCAACCAACTGGAATAGATCCATATTTGTACCCATTACAAAGCAAGGTAATCCAACAGAATGAGGAAATTAACAAACAATTAAGATCACCCACAAGTAATTTTGCTGAAGATCATTCAAAAGCAGTTGCAACAGTACATTTACAGGAAACTATCATGAATTCTAGCAGGATTCAGAAGAGGATAGGGAAAGAAGGATATCATTGTTGATGTCAGCTGGATCTTAGTTGAAAGCAAAGAATCCCAGAAAGATGTTTCCCTGTGTTTTACTGACCATGCAAAAGCTTTCATCTACATGGATCCTAATAAATTATAGATAACACTGGGAAGAATAGATGCTGTGGTCCAGATTTTAGCAGGAAACCCAAAGCCATATGTACATTTGTGACTAAAATGACCTGGGATGGAGAAGACATCTTCTTGGGCTCCTGAACATGGGAGCTCAATGTATCATAATCCCAACACTTGTCAATAAAATCATCAAGGGTCCTTAATTTAGGGAATATAGGGATACAACAGTTTGTGAGACTTAGAAGAATTATTTGGATAAGGGCTAGAAGATTTAAAAACAGATCTTGTATGAAGTAGTTGCATTTCCCTTGTTATTGTTACAAACTGACAAGTGCCATATGTGCCACAAAATGGAACACTGTCTGGTCCTGTACCATGCTCACAATCATTGTTATGCTTGAGCTCATCGTCACAGCCACTGTGTCAACCCATCTCATTGAGAACCATCCTCTTGTCTGTTGATTCTCCACAAACATGGTGTCTTTCTCCAGGGACAGATTCCTCCTGACAACAGGTCCAAAGTATCTAAGACATAGTGGTACCATTTTTGCTTCTAAGGAGCATTCTGGTTGTATTCTTCACAGACTCATTTGTTTATTCTTTTGGCAGTCCATGGTATTTTCAGTATTCTTCACCACTACAATTCAAAGGTATCAATTTTACTTTGGTCTGTTTTATTCACTGTCCAGTTTCACGTGCACATGATGCTATTGAAAACACTGTGGCTTGGGTCAGGTGCACCTTAGTCTTCAAGCTGACATCTTTGCTTTTCAACACCTTAAAAAGATCTTTTGCAGAAGATTTGCCAATGCAATGTGTCTTTTGATTTCTTTACTGCTGCCTCCATGGGTGCTGATTGTGGATTCAAGTAAAAAGAAATCCTTGACAACCTCAGTTTTTTCTCCGTTTATCCTGAAATCACTTATTAGTTATGAGAATTTCAGGGCAATTCATATGGAATGCTGTGGTCTTTGGTCTTTATCAGCAAGTGCTCCAAGTCCTCTTCATTTTCAGCAAGCAAGGCTGTGTTATTTGTGTAATACAGATTGTTAATGAGTCTTCCTCCAATTCTGATGCTCCATTCTTCATTCAGATTATTTGCTCGGCATACAGATTTAATAAGTCTGGTGAAAGAATACAACTCTAATGCACATTTTCCTGACTGAACCACATAGAGTCTCCCTGTTCTGTTCAACAACAGCCTCTTGATCTATGTACAGGTTTGTAATGTTCAAAGTTAAATGCTCTGGAGTTCTTGTTCTTCCCAACATTATAGATAATTTGTTATGACCCACGTAGTCAAATGCCTATGTATAGTCAATAAAACACAGGTAAACATCTTTCTAACATTCTCTACTTTCAGCTAGGATCCATTTGATGTTGGCAATGAGATCCCTGGTTCAACATCATCTCTAAGTCACCTTGAATTTCTGGTAGTTCTCTGTTGATGTACTTGCTTTTGAATAATCTTCATCAAAATTTGACATGCACGAGATATTAATGATATTGTTCAATAATTTCTGTATTCGACTGGACCACCTCTCTTTGGAATAGGCGTAAATATGGACCTCTTCCAATCAGTTGGCCACGTAGCTAGCTGTCTTCCAAATTTCTTGGCATAGCTGCTTGAGCACTTCTAGTGCTGCATCCATTTGTTGAAACATCTCAATTAATACCCTGTCAGTTCCTTGGCACTCAACGAGGAGGGTATCTTAGGCTGGGTTTTCTAGGAAAGTGAAACCAGTAACACATTTGTACAAGGAAAGATTTATATAAAGGAAACAGCTCACACGTTGTAGAAGCTGAACATCCCAAGTTCTGGCACAAGCCTCACATGGCCATGGGAGACAGTGAACCCAAGGTCACCAGGTCAGAGACCAGAGTTCTAGATCACCAGCTGTGTAGGTCAGTGGCTCCCAAGCAGGCAGCAAGACTGTGAGGTCTCTGCTGACTCACAGAGCCACAGGGGTTGGTAAACCCACCATCAGCAGGTCAGGAACAGGACTCTCACTTGCCAGCTGTAAGGGCTGATGAATCCAAATAGCTGCTACTTCAGGTCCAGGAAACAGACTTAAAAGAGAGCAGGAGATACTAGCAATGTAAGCAGACAGGAAGTAGGTGGTGGAGGGCAGAAAAATAGGAGCTGACGGGAGGGAAGTCACCACAGGCTCCTCCCCTGCCACTTGATACAGCAGCCGAACATGGAGTTGCCAAGTTGACACAGTCTTAACCACCACAGTCCACCCCTTGTCAACTTGGCACCTGCTTACATCTCCACCACCCTTAGTCTCTGAAGGAATACAATTACAAAGTCATACTCATGTCTAACACGACATAACTAACACATATACAAATGAAAATGCTTTAGCCCATTTACATCTTATGTTTTATAAACAAACAAAAACGTCTGATATACACATACAAAGCAGAAATACTTATAACAATTATAGTCCTCATTTCTGCAACTGGTCACATGGCTATTACTGGTGTTTAGAACTTTCTTCTACAACTCATTCTGTATTCCCTTTGTCCTCAGCAAGCACCTCAGCTGGTCATGGTTCCTTGCCTGGTGGGATGACCCATGCATTCATTCCTGAAGAGTCTGGGCTATTAGCAACCGATTTGGAATTGAGTTGCTGAAGTTTTCCATTGACTTTAATCACAGGACACAGTAGTAGTAGGAGGCGTCCTAAGAGATCTCCTGCATTCCAAATACACTCTTCTTTACCTCCATTATGTAAAGTCAATCAAATTTCATCTTGGTAGTCCAGATCAATCACACTAGCCAGTGTGGTAACTCCCTTCTTTGTCTGTTGATCCACAGGCACAGGGAGCCTAAAATGGCCTAGTGTCAATTTTAGTTTCCACTTTAGGGGAATTGTTGACATGTCTCCAGGTGGCAGCATTCCTCCCTTTGGAACTAAGTCACTTAGACCTGCAGAGCATAAGGTCATGGAAACAGGAAGCAAAAATCTTGCAAGTGGGTCAGTAGGGGTAATAGTGAGTGATGCCACTCCTGCTTCCACCCCTTGATCCCTGTACCCATGAGTCCAGGCAATGGAGGAAACAGCAACACGTATTAGAAGCTGGTTTAGAGCATATACACCCTCCTGGAGAACATTTCCACAACCATTCAAGGTATTACCACCTAGCTGGAGGAGTAATTGTGTCTTTAGACGTCTATTCCATTGTTCTATCAAGCCAGCTGCTTCAGGATGACGGGGAACATGGTAAGGCCAGTGAATTCCGTGAGCATGTGCCTATTGCCATACTTCATTTGATGTGAAGTGAGTCTCTTGGTCAGATGCAATGCTGTGTGAGATACCATGATGGTGGATGAGGCATTCTGTAAGTCCACGGATGGTGGTTTTGACAGAAGCATGGCATGCCGGAAAGGCAAATCCATATCAAAAGTATTTATTCCAGTAAGGACAAAATACTTCTCTTTCCATGATGGAAGCAGTCCAGAACTTGCCACCAGGTTGCCAGCTGATCACTTCGAGGAATAGTGCCATATTGAGGACTCAGCGTTGGTCTCTGCTGCTGGCAGACTGGGCACTCAGCAGGGGCTGTAGCCAAGTAAGCCTTGGTGAGTGGGAGTCCATGTTCGGCCTGTGCGTAGCCCCCACCCCTGCCACCATGGCCACTTTGTTCATGAGCTCATTGAGCAATGCCAGGGTTAGACAGGGAAAGAGGATGACTGGTTCCCACAGAAAATGTCATCTTATCCACTTAAACTCAGATAGGATATCATGGATTGAATTGCATCCCCACAAAAATATGTGTAATAATTTGTCTGGGCCAGGATTCCCTGTATTTTGATTTCATTGTGTGATTTTCTTTTCTTTTTTTATTAAATAAAAAATGAAAGTGTACATAGTCTGTGCTTACAATACTGGGTTAAGAGAGGAGGAGTACACAAGTTGTGTCTAAGTCCCATTAATATTGATCTTGTTACTAATGTATATTGTCACCAATTTCACCCAACCAAATTCCTAACAACTATCTAATCTAAACCCTCGCTCCTTGCCCTCCCGCCCTCCCACCCTCCCCACCTTTGTAGCTGTCAAAGAGTATTTTCTATTATGTATGAGTATGCTTTTAAGTTTTTATCGTAGTGGTCTCGTATAATAATTGTCCTTCTGTTGCTGACTAGTTTCACTCAACATGATGTCCTCCAGTTGAGACCAAATTGAGAGATGTTTCCTGCTATCATCGTTGTTCGTTATCAATGTATAGTACTCCATTTAGTATATATACCAAAGTTTACCCATCCATTCTTCTGCTGTTGGGTATTTGGGTTGATTCCAACTTTTTGCTATCATGCACTGTGCTGCAATGAACATTTATGTGCAGGTATCAGTTGATGTGAATGGCCTTGATTCTGTAGGATATATTCCGAGCAGAGGAATTACTGGGTCAAATGGTGTATCTATATCCATTATTTCAAGGTAATGCCAAATTGCTTTCCAAAAAGGTTGCACCATTCTGCAATCCCACCAACAGTGAAGGAGAGTTCCAATCTCTTCACAGCCTCTCCAACATTTATTGTTTTGCATTTTTTGGATCATGGCCAATCTTGTTGGGGTGAGATGGTATCTCTTTGTCATTTTGATTTGAATTTCTTTAATAATTAATTATCGTGAACATGTCTGCATGTGTTTTTTGGCTGCCTGGATCTCTTCTTTAGAGAAGTGTCTGTCCATCTCCTTTGCCCATTGCTTAATTGGATGATTTGTCTTTTTCTTATTTATATTTTGTAGAACTTTATAGATTATGGAGATCAGGCGTCGGTCCGACACAGAGTTGCCAAATATTTTTTCCCATTCTGTAGGTGGTCTTTTAATTCTTTTGATGAGGTCTTTGGATGAGCAGAAGTGTTTGATTCTTATTAATTCCCATTTATCTATTTTCTCTTGTGATCAATCTGTTTTGTTTGTCAGATTTTGAAGTCTGCCTATATTGCATATTAAAATGTCCATAGTTGACCCTATTTTATCTTGGATGAACTTTATCGTTTTAGCTTTTACACTCAGGTCTTTTATCCAATTTGAGTTGATTTTTGTATAAGGTGAGAGATATGGGTCTTGTTTCAATTTTTTGCAGATGGATATCCAATTATGCCAGCACCATTTGTTAAAGAGACTGTTCTTACACCAGTTCAAAATCTTAGGACCTTTGTCAAATATCAGCTGTTCGTAGGAGGATGGTGGCATCTCTGGGGTCTCTACTTTGTTCCATTGGTCTATATGTCTCCTTTTGTACCAATACCAGGCTGTTTTGACAACTGTGGCAGTGTAATAGGTTTTAAAGTCAGGTAGTGAGAGGCCTCCCAGTATGTTCTTCTTCTTCAGTAGTGCTTCACTTATTTGGAGTTTCTTCCCTTTCCAAATAAAGCTGATAATTTGTTTCTCCATCTCATTAAAAAATATCACTGGAATTTGTACTGGGATTGAATTATATAAGTAGAGTGCTTTGGGCAAAATAGATATTTTCACAATATTAAGTCTTCCTATCCATGAGCAGGGCAGATTACTCCACTTATGTAAGACTCTCCTAGTTTCTTGTAGCAAGGTCTTGTAGTTTTCCCTGTAAAAATCTCTTATTTCTCTAATTAGATTTATTCCTAGGTATTTTATCTTCTTGGGGGCTATAGTAAATAGAATTGATTTGGTGATTTCTTCATTAATAATTTCATTGTTGGCATAAAGGAATCCTATTGATTTAGTTATGGTTATCTTGTATCCTGATACTTTGCCGAATTCTTCTATTAGCTCTAATAGTTTACTTATGGATTTCTTTGGATTCTTTGTATAAACAATCATATCATCTGCAAAGAGGGAAATCTTTACTTCTTCAGTGCCAATACAGATGCCCTTTATTTCTTTGTCTTGTTAATTGCTCTGGCTAGAACTTCTAGCACAATGTTGAATAGAAGTGGTGAGAGCGGGCATCCTTGTCTAGTTCCAATTCTCAAAGGGAATTCTTTCAGGCTTTCACCATTCAGGGTGATGAAAGCAGTTGGCTTTGCATAGATGCTACTGATTATATTGAGGAATTTCCCTTTTATTCCTATTTTTCTGAGAATTTTAAGCATGAATTGATGTTGAACTTTGTCAAATGCCTTTTCTGCATCAATTGACAAAATCAGGTGATTTTTATCTTTTGTGTTATTAATATGGTTGATTACATTAATTGTTTTTCTGATGTTGAACCAGCCTTGCATCTCTGGAATGAAACCAACTTGATCATGAGGAATTATTTTTTTTATATGCTATTGAATTCTATTGGCTAGAATTTTGTTGAAGATTTTTGCATCTAGATTCATGAGTGATACTGGTCTGTAATTTTCTTTTTTTGTGGGATTTTTCCTTGGTTTTGGTACCAGGGTTATGCTGGCTTCATAGAATGAATTTGAAAGTATTTCATCTCTTTTCATGGTGTGAAATAGCCTCATTAGTATTGGAGTTAATTCTTCTCTAAAAGTTTGGTAGAATTCTCTGGTAAAGCCATCTGGGCCAGGACTTTTTTGGGGTTGGTAGATTTTTGATGACTTCCTCAATCTCTTCCTTTGTGATAGATTTATTAAGTTGATCTATTTCTCCTTGTGATAGTCTTGGTGAGTCATATGAATCTAAAAATTTGTCCATTTCCCCAGGTTTTCAAACCTGTCAGAGTATAGCTTTTCATAGTATTCTGTTATGATATATTTTATTTCAGTTGGATCTGTTGTAACATCTCCCAACTCATTTCTTAATTGGGTTATTTGTATCTTCTGTTGTTTTTCTTTTGTAAGTTTAGCCAATGGTTTTGTGATTTTCTAATGCTATAAATACTAATCTCTGTCTGTGGCTAATAGATAGGATGATTATTTTAAAAGAGGATTAGAGTGGGACAGCAACACCCTTGCTAAGGGAGTTTCCCTGGAGTGTGGCTTGCACCACCTTTTATGCTTTCATCCTACAGAAGATAAAAAGAGAGAGAAGCAAGCACAGAATTGGGAAACTCACATCATCAAGAAAGCAGCACTAGGAGAATAGTACATCCTTCAGACCTGAGGTTCCTGCGCCAAGATGCTTTCTGAACAAACACTGATACAACACAAGGACTTTCCTCCAGAGCCAATAAAGGATAAAGCCTTCCTGTGGAGTGGACATCCTGAATTTGGACTTGAAGCCTACCAGACTGTGTAAGAATAAACTTTTCTTTGCCAAAGTCATTCACTCTGGTAATTCTGTTAGAGCAGCACCAGATGATTAAAACAGAGGACAAAAGGAGGATCATGACTGGACAGATTCTATGCTTCTCTGGGAAATCTGGAAAAGAAGGGACTGGGAGAACAGTGACACCACTACACGGATCTTCCCCACATCACCTAGAATTGCTTTTCTCCTGCCAATTGCTGCAGTCCTAGGACCAAGGATGCAGTTGTGGGTGTCATAAGCAGGGTGATCCTTAAGAGACTGTAACTATACCCACTGTCTTAGTTAGCCATGGCTGCTATGACAGAAATACCAGAAGTGAGTGCCTTTAACAAAGAAAAATGTATTCTGTCACAGTCTAGAAGGCTAGAAAACTTAACTCAAGGTTCCAGCTCCAGGAGAAGCTTTTCCCTCTCAGCTCTAGCAGAAGGTCTTTGTTATCATTCTTCTCCAGTCTAGGAGAGTCTTCACAGGAACCCTGGGTCCAAAGGATGAACACTACTCCCAGCTCTACTTTCTTAGTGGTGTGAGCTTCCATTCCTCTATGCTTGCTTCTCTCTTCATATCTCAAAGTGATTACTCAAAATATAATTTATCTTGTAGATTGAATCCCGTCTCATTAACTGCTTCTAATTTTGCCTCACTGACATCATAAAGGCAGGATTTTCAACACATAGGAGAATCACATCAAATGAAAAAATAATTACACAATGCTGGAAATCATGGCTTCTAGTTAGGTTGACACACATTTTTGAGAAACACAATTCAATCCATAACGTTCTACCCAAAATTCATATCCTTGTCACATATAAAACACATTTATCTCATCATATCACAGCAAAAGTCTTAAATCAAATCCAAGTTCAAAATCCAAAGAATTCCTCTTCATCTGTGAAATCCAGGATAATTTATCTACTTCAAAGTACAGTGTTGCACAAGCTAGACATTTCCATAACAAGTGGGAGAAACTGAAGGGAAAGAAGGGTAACAGACACTGAGCAAGTTAGCAGAGCACAATATATTAGCTCTCAAGGCTTGGAAATAATCCTCTGCCCTCTGAGACCATTTAGGCAATGGCCTGCCCTCCAGGCTCTGGTTGTCGGCCCTACTCTTCTGGTTCTGTGTGAAGGCCCCTTGGCTTCAGTTCTGCTTCCCAGGCTTACTTGGACAGCTCTGCTCCCACAGTTTGAGGCAGCCCCATTCTGCTAGTCCATCTGAGTGGTGACTCCACACTGTGAGACCCCAGAGACATTACCCTTTGAGACTGAAGTAACTCTGATTCCTGTGTTCCTTGTCTCTTCTGCTTCTGCTTCCTGATTCCTTAGCCCCTCAGGCCACTCCGCTGGAGCAAGGTTCGAAAGCTCTTTAGCTCTACCAATAAGTGCCCAGAGGCACCCTATGCTGCCAATAAGGTTTGAGTGGAAGGCACTCAGCACTCTTGCTTCATGGAGTTGATTCCAGAACTGCATTTGCCATGGCCTTCTGGTTCTGTTGCTGCTGTTTCTTCCTGTCTATACTATGCCCAGTGTAACAACTCTTCTCATTTCCTCCTAAATCCTCACTAAAGTTGTCTTTGATGTCCACAATTCCACCAACAGTCCCTTTAAGGCAACATAAGCTTTTACTATTAGGCACTTTTAAAACTGTTCTAGCCTCTATTCAGTCGCATTTTCAAAACTGTTTCACTGTTTTAGATATCTGCTAGAGCAGTACCCCGTACTCTTAGTACCAAATTCTGTCTTAGTTGTCTAGTACTGATGTAGCAGAAATATCACAAGTGGCTAGCTTTAACAAAGAGAAATGTATTCCCTCATGGTCTAGGAGGTTAGAAGTTCAAACTTAGGGTACAAGCTCTAAGGGAAAGTTTTCTCTCTTGGCTCTGAAGTAAGGTCCTTGCAGGAGTGGGACCCTGCAAAAAAGGTATATGGAACCCTATTGAAGGGATAGGTCACTTTTGCCATCTTGCTAGGCTTAAAAAGAACCATGGAGAGGGAGAAGACCCTTAACCTAAAGACAGCGAGAGACAGTGGGAGCAATAGCAATGTGAGATGGCAGGAAGCAGGAGACCAGCGTGAGACAGCTGTGGTGGGGCTTGCTGACCCAAGAGCTGTAACACTTGCACGAGAAGACCCCAAGCAAAGGGGTCTTATACAGAAAGTGAGAAGATATCCTGATCAAAGAACTGCATCCTGAGCTAGTCCTGTTGCTTCCAAATTAATCCTGATCCTGCAATGTACCGTTACTTTCCTAGTAAACCTCTCAACTGTAAACACAGTTTATGAGTTCTGCAATATGTTGTCGAAAATTACCAAATCCAGAGATGGGAGGAAAGTACCGAGGAGACGGAGAATAGCTGATGTTAGAGATGATGGAGCAGGACAATAGTATGGAAAAGCTGGGCATTCGTTGTTGTTAGATGCCTTCACGCGGTTCCCACTCATAACAACCCTACGTACAACAGAAGGAAACTGCCCAGCTGCACCATGTTCACAATCGTTGGTATACTTCAGCCCATTGTTGCAGCCACTATGTCAGTCCTCTTTTCCACTGACCTGCTATTTTACCAAGCATGATTTCCTTCTCCAGGGACTGATTTCCCCTATTTTGGACATGTTAGAAATTCTTGAGGTATCTTTAAGTTCTGCCTCATAGGAACCATCTTTGTACTGCTCCTCAAAAAATAAATTTTTCATTTAGTGTGTTAGCTTGGATCCTCCAAGAGGGAGATGCCAAAAATGGGATTAAATGTACAAGAGATTTATTGGGGAAAACAGCTGTGAGGGAAAAAGTAACAGTAGCTTGAAAAGGTGGAGAGAGACTTCAGGTCATGATGTAAGTGTGACTGAAGAGAAGAATAAAGAAAAAGAATAATGATTGCATGAAAAGAGCCTTAGACTACAGAGAAATTGTAAGAAAGTTTCAGCCAGGCTGACAGGGAATCTTCAAGTCAAAGGCACTTATCAGAGGAGTCTGCATCTTGCAGGATAGGCCTGGCTGGGTACCCCTGCCATGCTCAATCACTGGCCAAGGGCAGCCCATAAAGTGTGTGGCTTTAATGCAAGCACAATGGTGAATTCAGAGAATAGCTCTGGAGTCATCGATTAATTAGGCTTTTCGCAACAGGATATCTGAGCAGCACACATTCACAGCTGCCATGGGAGGGGGGGGACTTTTTTAAAGCAAAAGTTACACTTGGTTCTTTTCTGTATCTTTCACTTCCTTCCTCACTGTATTCATCTGGAAAGGAATGAAAGACACAGAAAAGAATCAAATGGAAGTTATAGAATTGAAAAATATGATATCTAATATAAATATTCATTGGTTGGGTTTAACTGCTATAGGAGAAATGGCAGGTAGATTTGATAACATTGTAAGACAAGCTATACAAACTGAAGCACAGAGAGGGAAAAAATGGACAGAGTCTAAGTGAAGTGTAAGACACTATTAAACAGTTGTCTTAGTCTCCTAGTGCTGCTATAGCAGAAATATCACAAATGGGGAGCTTTAAAGAACATAAATTTATTTTATCACAATTCAGGAGACAAGTCTGAATTTAGGGCATGACTCTATGGGGAGGCTCTTCCCTACCTATTTCAGCTTCTAGTAGCTGCCAGCAATCTTTGAAGATGCCCCTGTAACCTTAGTCTGCCATCCTCCTCTCTCTGTGTAGCTCTGTGTCCATTCTGCTCTTTGTATAACTCTAAAGTGATTCAATTTAGAACTGATGCTATTTAAGTGTGGCCCTATTAATACAACAAAGAAAATCCTACTTCCAAACAGGATAGTATTTTTAGGTAAAGGGGCCATTACTGCAATCAATATTTTAGGGAGACAAAAATTCAATCCATAATAGCAGTACTGAAACCCTGGTATCACAGTGATTAAGTGCTACGGCTGCCAACCAAAAGGTCATCAGTTTGAATCTACCAAGCACTCCTTGGAAACACTATGGGTCAGTCCTACTCTGTCCTATAGAGTTACTATGAGTCAGAATCAACTCGATGGCAGTGGGTTTAACAACAATATAACCTAATACATCCGGAGACCAGAGAAGAGGAGAATAGAAAAATATTTAAAGGAATAACAGTCAAATATTCTAGATTAACATAAAACCATGAACTGTCAAATCCAATAGGTCAATGAACCCCAAGCAGAGAAGGTATAAAGAAAATTACACCAAGTAATATTATAACCTAATTGATGAAAACAAGTGATAAAGAGAAAACTAGAAAAGCAGCCAGAGAAAAGTAATATTGTATACAGAGAAAGAAGGATATGAATTCTTGCAGATTTCTTGCCAAAGAATTTGCAAACAAGTAGGCAAAGAAATAATATCTGTAAAGTGTTGAGAGAAAAGCACTGAATCTCTAAAATTCTGGGTCTAGAGAACAAAGCCTTTGGAAAGGGAAAAAGTTAAAGACTTTTTCAGACAAGTCAAAAGAGACAAAAGAATTTATGTTCAGATGACCGACGCTACCAGAAATACATATCTTTTTGATTATTCAGGCTAAAGTAAAAAGATTCCAGCTAGAAATTCAAACACATACAAAGGAATTAAGCATACTGAAAATGGAAAATTTGTGGGTGGATGCAAGATTTCTTTTGTAATTCTTAATTTCTTCCAAAGATAACTATTCAAATAAAAAATATAACAGTGTATTGTAGGAATTATAACATACGTAGAAGTAAAATGTACAATAACAATGGGTTAACGGACAAGAGAGAGGAATAGACGCATACTGTTTTAAGGAAGTGATAAATAGCTTCGGTCGAATAGTGATCAGTGCACATTGCAGAACTGAGAATAGTTTTAGCCAGTGTGGAGAAACTCAGAAAGGTGCACATAAGTTAAAAATGCATATTATAAACCTCAGAGCAACCAGTAAAAAAGCAAAAATGTATATAATAAGACAATTAAGATGATAAAATGGAATGCTAAAAAATATTCAATTATTTTCTTTAAAAACACTGAAAATAAAAGAAAAAATAACAAAGAACAAAAGATAAGACAAGTGGAAAGCAAATAGCAAGTTTGTAGAATTACATCAAATCATCGTATCAATAGTCACATTCAATATAAATGGCCAAAACCAGAGTTTCTTAATATCAGCACTATTGAAATTTTGGACCAAATAACTCTTTGTTTTATGGGTTGTCCTGTGCACTATGGGAAGTTTGACAACATCTCTAGGCTCCACCTACATGCCAGTAGCACCCTTCCAGTGTAACAATCAAAAACAACTACCAAGATACCAAAACCGATTGCTGTCCAATCAGTACCAATTCATATGGATACTGCAAAATATAACCAGGAATGCAAAAGTGCTCCTAGCTGAGAAACACTGTTCTAAACAATGCAATTAAAAGACAGAGATTTTCACTCAATCATAATAAAAAGAAAAAGAAAAAAATCAACAACAACAACAGAAAAGGCTGCTAAAAAGAAAAAGTTAGGCATATTACATGCTGTCTGCAAGAAATGCATTTTAGAGTTCTTCAAAGCTTATGAGCAGCAATCTGAGTCCCTCCACTGGTCTCATGCCTTGGGAGCAAAAGAGAATGAAGAAAAACAGATACAAGGGAAAGATTTGTGCAAAGGACTAATGGACCACAACTACCAGAGCTTCTACCAGCCTGAGTCCAGCACAACTAGATGGTACCACCACCAAATGCTCTGACAGGGATCACAATAACGGTTCCCAGAAAGAACTGGAGAAAAATGTCTAACAAAATTTCTAACTCACAAAAGAAAAAAAAAATCCAGACTTACTAGTCGAACAGAAACTAGAGAAATCCCTAGAGTATGGCCTCCAGATGTCCTTTTAACTCTGTACTGATGTCACTCCTGAGGCTCACCCTTCGTCCCAAGATTAGACAGGCCGCTAAAACAAAATGAGACTAAATGTACACACCAGCTCAGTGGCAGGAATGAGAGTGTGGAGGGGACAGGAAAGCTGGTAATGGGGATCCCCAGGTTGAGAGCGGGAGAAAGTTGATATGCCATGGGTTTGGCAACCAATGTCACAAAACAATATGAATATTAATTGGTTAATGAGAAAATAATTTGCTTTGTAAACCTTCATCTAAAGTACAATTTTAAAAAATCATGCCCTTTAAAATATAGGCACAATTAGGTTAAAAATAAAAGAATAGCCAGCCAAGTGCCGTCAAGTTGGATTCAACTCATGGCGACCAATAGAAGAAGATAATGTCGTGCAAACTCCAATCATAAGAAAGCTGGATTTGGTGCATTAACATCAAAGAGTGGATTTCAGAACATTACAGAGAGACATTTTATAACCTTAACACAGACAATTCATTAAGAATAAATAACAATGCTAAATATGCATGCACATGATAAGACAGCAGAAGTCCTTGCGGCACTAGGCTGCTAACTGGAAGGTCAGAGCTTTGACCCACCAGTGGTGCCATGGATGAAAAAAACTGTGCTTCTGCTCCTGCTTACAGCCTAGAAACCCTATGAGGGCAACTCTATTCTGTCCTATAAGGTTTCTATGGGATGGAATCAACTCAATGGCATGTAGCAACAATTACAAAATGACAAAAATATATGAAACAAAATTAAAAGGATAAATACAAAAATCTACAATTATAGTTGGATATTTCAATATTTTTTTCTCAGTAATTGGCTTAAAAAAAAATCTTACCAAGTATATAGAAAATTTGAACACTCCAACAATTTGATCACATTAGCACATACAGCACTCTACTTAACAATGGTAGGATATACAGTTATTTTCAAATGCCCATGGGACATTCATGATAGAATACATGACATCTCAAGAAATTTAAAAGAATTTAAATTATATAAAATATGGTCTCTAACCTCAAAGGAATTAAATTGGAACACAATTTAAAAAGAAAAAAGATACTTGGAAAATCTCCAAATTTTATAAGTTAAACCACACACTAGTAAATAATCCATTCATCAAAGGCTAGGGAAATCAAAAAGTATTTTGAGCTGAATAAAATGAAAGTCTAGTGCTAAAACAAGTGGGCTGCAGCCAAAGTAATGCTTAAAGGGAAATATGCAGCATTAAATGTTTACATTAGAAAAGGAAGATGTCTTCATTATCTACTGCTGCTATAACAAAACTGCCTGAAGTGGTTGGCTTTAACAAAGAGAACTTTATTCTCTCATAGTCTAGAAGGCTAGAAAGTCCAGATTCAGGGTGCCAGCTCCAAAGGAAGGCTTTCTTTCTGAGTCAGCTCTGGAAGAAGGTCCTTGTCATCAGTCTTCCCCTGGTCTAAGAGTTTCTTAGTGGAGGGAACCAAGGTCCAAAGACTGCACTCCTGGCTCTGCTTTCTTCGTGGTATGAAGTCCTCACTTATTTCTGCTGTCACAGAGGTGTGAATTCTCCCCAGCTTAGTGTTTGACCCTAGGGTTTGGGTCTGTCACTGGTCTTTAGGCAAAGATTTATCATTGTATCCAGTTTCCCCTAAGATGGAATTTCTAATTTGTTAGAAGACAGTTGTCTAAGGAGGAAAATACAAAAGAATACCTCACAATAAAGTCCATTAATAAGATAGTTCCCTAAACTTCCCTGAAGATCTGTTCTAAAGTATCATAAAATGACTTCATTTATTAATTAAAGTTACTTCTGGAGCATCATAACCAACAGACTTAGAAGCTGAAAAATAGCCAACAGCACAGAAGAGGAAAGTGTTATTACTTTTTGTTAAAATTTTAACTTTACAAGTGATCAGGAAATTACTTTTCAAAGAAAAATAGAATTATGTATCTTCAGGCAAGCAAGAGTAGTTACATCTTTCATTACAGCTTTCATTAGAGGGATACAGTAGCCATAACCAAAAAACCAAAGCCATTACAGTCTAGTAGATTCTGACTCATAGTGACTCTGTGTAACATAGGAGAACTGCCCCAAAGGGTTTCCAAGGAGCAGTTGGTGGATTCACATTTGGTTACAACTGAGCTCTTAACCCCTTAGCCACCAGGTTTTTCTTACTCTGATAAAGTTACCTGCCCAATTTCCAATGACGTATTTTGGCTCCATCCAATGATACACGAAAACAGCTTTGGGATAAGGTAATAAACTTGTGAAGGTAGATCATAGAATTCAAAAAAATAACATAAACTCATAGAGACGCCAAAGGTTTTCCAAGGCTGCAAATCTGTATGGAAGCTGACTGCCACATCTTTCTCCCTCAGAGCCAACCACCTGCCTTTTAGTTTGTAGCCTATTGCTTTAACCACTGCCCACAAATCCTCCTTAGGTCACAGGATAAACTCTTTGCTGTCAAGTCAATTCCAACTCACAGTGATCCAAGAGGACAGAGTAGAACTGCTGTGTTGGGTTTCCAGGGAGCAGCTGGTAGATTTGAACTCCTGACATTTTAGTTAAATACTGCCTAAAATTAAAGGAAGCGAACAAAAAAATAAGAAACACAGACAACGTCATATCTGAAGGCACCTCGGTCCATAGTACAGATTAGCAAAATCCATATGGTCCAATTTTCTTCCCCTCAGTGGGAGCGATATGGCTGCCTGAGAGATAATTGGCAGGTAAAACAAAGGTGACTAGGAAGAAACAAACTACCACATTTTTCCTTAATTGTAAACAAAGGCCTAATGATTCTGTCTTGTATTGGCGAACAACTAGAATCTAAGAGTACATATATTCCACCAATCAAGCGTAATGAATTCAGGTAAAAGGGTGTTAATCTGATCATAGCAGAAAAGAATGGCCAGATGCCAGAGGTTCAACTTCAAGCACGTCCTCTCTTCTACTCACCTTAATCTCATAGAGACCAATGGTTGCTTCCACTGTCTGTTCTTCCCTTCTTTCTTAGTTAAAACCATCCATATTTACTGAAAACAAGACCATATAGAAAAGATATGTAGTTCCAACCATCTACTGCAAATAGGTATGATCTCATGTCCTAAGTTCTGGGCAAGAGGATGTAAGCTATGATGTGTACAACTGTGGGAAGACATTTAAATGGAATGGGCAGTCCTGTTTCCTCTTCTTTTCTCTTTCCTTCTGCTTGTGAGACAAATATGCTGTCTGGAGCTAGGGTGACCCCTTTTGACCACATGTAAACTTGAGCTTGAGACCCTAACGCTGTAGAGCGTCGTATCAACTGTGAATGGGTTACACAGACTTCCAAGTTAGACAGAAGTAAATTTCTTTCTGAGATAAGCCACTCTCTTAAGCTGGATTCTCTAAAGAAGCAAAACCAGTCAACCATATGAATACATAGAGAAAAAGTTAATATCAAGGAAATTACTCATGCAGTTTGAAGGCTTGAACTTCCCAATACAGAGGCTTCTGATTTATGTAGCCACAGAGGCTGGTGAACAGAAGGTCGGCAGGTTAGAGAGCAGAGATCTTGCTCACAGGCTGCAAAGATCTGTGAATCCCAAAGTCATCAGGCAAGACCACAGGAAAGCTGCTAGCTCAAGTGCCAAGAACTGGAGATTAGACAAACAGCAGCCAGAATGAGAGCAGCAGAATCCAGAATGAGAAAAAGCCTACAAACCTTCCCAGAATCTCCACCTGGATTCAGTGCAGACCACACTCCCAAAGAAACTCACTTTCAACTGATTGGCAATTCACAGAATATCCCATCATGGAAGTGATCACACTATTTCAGATCTCATCACGGAAATGATCACAACATCATACAATTGCCAAACCACTGAGAACCATGGCCCAGCCAAGATGACACACAACCTTAACCATCAAAACCAAAAACCAAACCCACTGTCATCAAATTGATTCGGGCTCATAGCGGCCCTATAGGAAGAGTAGAATTGTCCCATAGAGTTTCCAAGACAGCCTGGTAGACTCAAATTCCTGACCTTTTGGTTAGCAACTACAGCATTTAACCCCAATACCACTAGGGTTTCCTTAACCATCATGGAAGGTCTAAAATCAATGACATAAGCTTCTACCCTAGGAGCAAATTAATTTCAAAGTTATTTAAGATTAACTCCAAAGTTCTGGTTCTTTGAAAAGATTTTAAACCTATAGCCATATTGCTCAAGAAAAACAGTAAAAATTAAAAGCCACCAATACTTAGAATAAAAGAAAAACATCACTTTATAGATATTTACAAATAAGAGAATACTATAAGCAACTTTATATAAGTGAAATGGATAAGTTCCTTGAAAGATACAAATTACCAAAACTAACCAAAAAAAAAAAAAGAGAGAGAATCTGAAGAATGCAATATCTATTAAAGAAACTAAACTCACCACAAAAATATTCCCATAAAGCAATTTCTATATTTAGATGTCTTCACTGATGAACCCTATCATACAGGTATGGAAGACATATTACCAATATGGCACAGAATATAGAGGAAACAGAAATACATCTAAACCATTATGAGGCTAACACCGGAAGTAAACAAAAAATTGCAAGAAAACCAGAGTTCAGAATCTGGAGAACCCAAGGTCACCAGAATTCACAGGACAGAATACTGAAGAGGAGAGGTCTGCAAGTAGAAGGATCTAAGTAAGTTTCTCCTTGAGTCCAGCTGAATAGTGATCAGTGCATATCACAGAACTAAGAGTTTTAGGCAGCGTGGAGAAACTCAGAAAGGTATTGTCTCACCATTGAGGCCAAGTTAGCCTGAACTAAAATCTGCTCTAATCATGACCAACAAAGCCTAAAAGTAAACCTCAATTCCAAGTAATTTAACTGCACACAAAATCCAAAGTTTTGTGTGGAATATAAAATTTCAGCCTAAAACTTACAATGTCTGCCATCACATCAAAAATTATCAGACATGGAAAGGATCACCACTGAGCTATGGGGAAACTTCAAGTGGAGCAATATACGTGTAATGGGATTCTGCAAAAGGATGAGAGGGAAATTTTTGAAGAAACATTGGCCAAAATATTCTAAATTTTATAATTATATAATCGTAAATCCAAGAAGTTGAATAAACCTATCTACAAGAAATGTCAAAAAAAACTACACCAAGATTAACCATAACCAAACTGGTTAAAATCAGTGATAAAGAAAAATGCTTAAAGGTAGCCAAACAGAGAGACATTATGTACAGAGAAACAAAAGTAAAAATAAAAGAACATTTTTCATTGGAAACAATCCAGGCCAGAAGACAGAGGAGCAATATTTTTGAAGTACACTGAAAGAACATAAAAGTTATCAACCTATGATTCTATGCCCTGTGCAAATATCTTTAAAAGACAAAAGTAAAATGAAGACTTTTTCAGACAAACAAAAGCTGAAATAATCTACCACCAGCAGATCAGTACTATGAGAAATATTAACAGAAGTCCTTCAGGAAGAATGAAAATATTAAGCGATTGAATCAGAGGTTAGCACAGCTACCACTCAGTCCCTTTCTTTACCCTTCTACTGAGGTGCTTTAGGTGGGGACTATGGAATGCCTAAGGATTCCTCAGAATCACCTCAGATAATCTCTAAAACCCTTTCCTGTGGTTGCCTTTTAAAATGACTTGATTCTGGATTTCATATTTTCACTTGTTCACTTTACCTAGTATCAAAACGAACAACCCTCAGATGAGTAATAATGAATGAGGTATGGCTTCATGACACTAAGGGTTAGGAATTCTAGTTAAGTTAATGAAACAATTATCCAAAAATCATCCTCTTTTGATTGCTATTAATTTAAACAAGTATTACCTAAATTATAAACAATTGGGAGAGTCACAAAAGGACAGCTCAGAGTCAGACAAAACTGATAGTAAAAATCATGGCTCATAGTAGTAGTGAGAGTAGTGAAGTTGGTGCTTAGGAAACCTGAGAACTAGCCAAGCTCTGCAACTAGTTGGATAACCCTGAGATTCATTCTTTTCTTCCAAATTTCAGTGTCTTCACACCGGGACTGCCAATTAAGTTCATGAACTCATCCCAGGAAAAGTACTACATACCTCATTGCTTAATGTCACTACAGCCACCTTCAGAAGTACTCCCCTTGGGAAGCTATGCACTGACCAGCACCTGGTCAACCCATCAAAGCAATTTTGGAACTCTTTCTAGAATGGCCATCAGAGCTGTCATCATATTACCCTTGATGTCCTGAGTGTCATCCGAATGTCTTCCTTTCAATATTTCCTTTATTTTCAGGTAAAGAAAACAGTCATTGGGGCCAGATCAGGTGAGGAGGGAGAGGTGTTCAAATACAATTATTTGTTTATTGGCTAAAAACTCCCTCACAGACAAGTAGGCAATTAAGTTTGCGAACTTGCCATTGTGCCAATGTGCACTGTGGCCATTCCAGAAAGAGTTCCAAAACAGCTTTGAAATGTGGGCTAAGCTCTGGCAACAGTGCATAGCTTCCCAAGGGGAGTACTTGGAAGGTAACCATAGTGATATTCAGCGATGAGTTATGTAGCACTTAGAACAGTTAAGTTTGCAGACTTACTTATTAGACCTCATATTTATGCTTAGGATATTGGATTAAACAATTGAAAGCCTTCCACCTCTGACAGCCTGTGACTCTGTACGTGACTCAATTCAGATTAATCTCATCCTACTCTGTCTAACCTGCCTTTCTTAATCTGACTAGGTACCAGTGGGGAAATTCCCTCAACCCAAAATAACCTTGACTTTTATGCTTTAAAAATTAAAATCTATAATTCTTAAGTATAAAAATATTTTCAGATTTATACATCATAATATTCTTGGAAAGGCAGTACAATTGGAAAGAGAACAGATCAGTAGTTGCCAGGATTTATAGGTGAAGGGAGTGTTGACAGTGAAGAGACAGCAGGAAGAGTTTTTTTTAGGATGACAGAACTGTTCTGAATCTGATTACCATGGTGGTTACATGGACGCATGCATTTGTGAGAACTCAGACCTATATACCACATAGAATGGATTATACTCTGTGCAAATTTTAAACTAAATAAGTATTTTTTAAAAGAATAGTGCAGCAGATTCAATGCTGATTCATATCCATTTTAAAAAACATCTCCAACACATTCATATATTCTAGGTGATTTTCCAGGTACTAGACTTAACTTTTTATTTGAATATCTAGTCTCTTTAAAGCATTCTTTTAGTGCATACTTAACACATAAAAACTGTAAATTAAAATATATATATACACTACTGTGCATGGTCTTAAGAGACATATTTAAAACAAATGTATTGAGGTAGAATTTATATGCCATAAAATTCATCTATTTTGAGTGTACAATTCAATGATTTTCAGTAAATCTATAGTTGCGCAGCCATCACCACAATCCAGTTTTAGAATATTCCATCACTCCAAAGAAATTCCTCAAGCCCGTTTGCAGCTTCAGAGACTTAAAAGAATAAAAGAAGAATAGCCAGCCTGATAATAAATTTGCCCACACGGAATCCCCGGATTTTCAGTGTGGAAAAGCTCTTAAGGCTATCTAGCTCAAGCTTCTACCCCAGGTACAAATACCCATGTAAAATGCCTAGTGAGTAGTGTCAAGGATTGATTTATGTCTTCCTCAAAAATGTGCATCAACTTGGCTAAGCCATGACTCCCAGTACAGTGTGCTTGGCCTTCATATTATAGTTGTAATTTTATGTTAAAGAGGATTAGAGTGGAATTACAACACCCTTTCCAAGATCATGTTCCTGGTCCAGTGTAAACGTAATTTCCCTGAGGTATGAGCATGTGAGCAGAGTTGAGGACACTGTACCACAAAGAAAGAAGCACTGGGAGCAGATCATGTCCTTTGGACCTGGGTTCCCTGTACCTCTGAAGCTCCTAGTCCAGGGGAGTACTGATGACAAGAACCTTTTTCCAGAGCTGACAAGAAAAGCCTTCTCCTGAAGCTGATACTCTCGATTTGAAATTTTCACCTACTACACTGTAAGAAAATAAATTTTTTTTTGTTAAAGCCCTCCACTTGTATTTCTGTTATAGCATTACCAGGCGACCAGGACAAGTACTCTGTAATCAGAGACTTCTTAGTAAAGTTAGTTAGAACTCAGTCTAGTTTGATAACATTCAGTGATAAGCAAATCATTATATTCCATAACAAATAATTTCATTCTTGATCAGGTCTATTTTTCACACAGTTAATCTTTAATACATTGAAACTTTCTAGGTGTAGACATTCCAGGTATAGAAATTCTTTAACCTTCAGTTCACTAACTTGACTAAATTCCAACAGTTTCAAGATATGCTGCATATCAAAAGTAGCTCTGTTCTAGGAAAAAAATTGGGAATCTCTTGTGGTGGTGGTGGTGGTGGTCAGGTGCTGTCAGGTCAGTTCCAACTCATAATGACCCATGTACAACAGAAGGAAACACCGTCTGGTCTTGTGCCATGTCCACTATCATTTTTATGCTGAAGCCCATTGTTGCAACCACTGTGTCAGTCTATCTTGTTGAGGGTCTTCTGCTTTTTCACTGACCCTCCACTCTACCAAGTGTGATGTCCTTCTCCAGGGACTGATCCCTGTTGACAACATGTCCAACATATGTAAGACTTTTGATTTCTTTACAGCTGCTTCCATGAGCATTGATTGTGGAACCAAGTAAAATGAAATCCTTCACAACCTCAGTCCTTTCTCCATTTATCATGATGTTGCTTACTGGTCCAGTTGTAAGGAATTTTGTTTTCTTGACGTTGAAGTACAATCCATACTGAAGGCTATGGTCTTTGATCTTCATCAGTAAGTATTTCAAATCCTCTTTGCTTCCAGCGAGTAAGGTGGTGTCATCTGTGCAATAAAGGTTGCTGATGAGTCTTCCTCCAGTGCTGATGCCTCCTTATTCTTCACATGGCCCAGTTTCTCAGATTATTTGTTCAGCACATATGGAAAGGGTATACTGAAATGATACAACCCTGACACACACTTTTCCTGACTTTAAAGCATGCAGTGTCCCCTTGTTCTGTTTGCATGACTGCCTTTTGGTCATGTACAGATTCCTTAAGAGCACAATTAAGAGTTCTGAAATTCCAGTTCTCCAAAATGTTATCTCTAATTTGTTATGGCCTACACAGTTGAATGCCTTTGCATAGACAATGAAACATGGGTAAACATTTTTTGGGTATTCTCTCCTTTCAGCCAAGATCCATCTGACATCAGCATTGATATCCCCGGTTCCGCATCCTCTTCTAAATTTGGGTTGAATTTCTGGTGGTTCCTTGTCAATATACTGTTGTAGTCACTTTTGAATGATCTTGAGCATAATTTTACTTGCATGTAATATTAATAATATTCAGCAATTTCTGCATTCAGTTGGATCAGCTTTCTTTGGAGTGGGCATAAGTATGGATCTCTTCCAGTCAGTTGGCCAGGTAGCTGTCCTCCAAATTTCTTGGTGTGGATGAGTGAGCACTTCCAGCACTGCATCTGTTTGTTGAAATAGCTCAAATGATAGTCCATCAGTTCTTGGAGTCTTGTTTATTGCCAGTGCCTTCAAACAGCTTCAACTTCTTCCTTCGGTACCAGCAGTTTTTGATCATATGCTACCTCTTCAAACGGCTGAACATTGACCAGTTCATTCTGGTACAGTGACTCTGTATACTCCTCCCATCTTCCTTTGATGCTCCATAAGTCATCTAATATTTTCCCTGTAGAATCTTCTACTATCTCAACTTGAGGCATGAATTTCTATTCAGTTCTTTCAACTTGAGAAATGCAGAACAAGTTCTTCCCTTTCAGTTTTCCATTTCCAGCTCTATGCTCGTGTCATTATAATATTTTATTTTGTCTTCTCAAGTTGCCCTTTGAAATCTTCTGTTCAGTTCTTTTACTTCGTCATGTCTTCCTTTTGCTTTAGCTGCTTGACATTCAATAGCAAGTTTCAAAGCCCCTTCTGATATCCAATTTGGTCTTCTTTCTTTCCTGTCTTTTCCTCTTGCTTTCTTTATGGTGATGTCTTTGATGTCTTTCCGCAATTCTTCTGGTCTTCAGTCATTAGTGTTTGACACATCAAATCTGTTCTTGCAATGGTCTCTAAGCTCAGGTGAGATATGTTCAAAGTCATATTTTGGCTCTCACAGACTTGTTCTAATTTTCCTCAGTTTCATTTTGAACTTTCATATGACAGTTGATGGTCTTTGCCACAGTCAGCACCTGATCTTGTGTAGACTGCTATTATGGAGTTTTCCCATCATCTTTTTCCACAAATGTAGTCAATTTGATTCCTGTGTATTCCATCTGGTGAGGTCCATGTGTATAGTCACTGTTTGGGTTGACGAAAAAATGTATTTGCAATAAAGAAGTCATTGGTCTTGCAAAATTCTACCATGCAATCTTTGGCATCGTTTCTATCACCAAGGCCATATTTCCCAAAAACAGATCCTTCTTTTTTGTTCCCAACTTTTACATTCCAATCACTAGTAATTGTCAGTTCTTCTTGATTGCATGTTCAATCGATTTTGGATTGCATAAGCTGGTAAAAATCTTCAGTTTCTTCACCTTTGGCCTTAGTGGTCGGTGCATAAATTTGTGAAACAGTCATATTAACTAGCTTTCCTTGTAGGTGTATGGATATTATCCTATCACTGACAGTGTTGTACTTTAAGACAGATCTTGAAATGTTCTTTTTGACAACACCATTCCTCTTCAAGTTTTTGTTCCCAAAGTAGTAGACCATATGATTGGTTCAAAATGGCCAATACTGGTCCATTTGAGCTCACTAATGCCTAGGATATTGATGTTTATGCACTCCATTTCATTTTTTAATATTTCCAGTTTTCTTAGATTCATACTTCTTACATTCCATGTTCCAATTATTAATAATTGATATTTACAGTTGTTTCTTCTCATTTTGAGTCATGCCACGTTAGCAAATGAAGATCCCAAAGGCTTTACTGTATCCACATCATTAAGGTTAACTCCTCTTGGAGGAGGCAACTCTTTCCCAGTTGTCTTCTCACTGGCTTCCAACCTGGGGGGCTCATGTTCAGGTGCTGTATCTGTGATTCATAAGGTTTTCACTGGCTAATTCTTTGCAGAACTAGACTGCTGGGTCCTTCTTCCTAGTCTGTCTTAGGGTGGATGCTCAGTTAAAAGCTGTCCACCATGGGTGACCCTGCTGGTATCTAAATTGCATAGCTTCCAGCATCACATCAACAAACTGACAGACAATTAGAAGGGAATCTCTGGGACTTGATAATTACATCAGAATCCAAGAAAAGGACCACGAAGAGTTTAAAAGCAGTTATTCTTAAATGTTTAAGATACAAACAGAATATTGAAGTAAGCAAAAGAAGCTTTTAGTAGCAAAGAAGCTTTATGCAGAAGGGAAGGCCAAGTGTATCTGAGGATGGGCTGGAGCTGGAGGATGGCTATATAGCAGGTCTGGGCTAAAGGACAAGAAACAACAGAGTAAGAAGCTAGGAGAGGCCAAAAGAAAAAAAAAGTAACTACTTAAAACCATTTAAGGCAGAATTTTAAAGCCAACTAAGCCATCTGGGCCTGTCAGTGAGGTACACAAAAAACAGTGCTATGTAATTAAAAATGAAACTAAGATAATTTATATTTCTTTATTGTTCCATCTCGTGAATTCTCTCACTTTCTAGTAAGTGAGTAACAACTTATGTGACTGTTCCCTGGGTAACATGAAAATACTGCAGGAGAGATCGTAATCCTAAAAGCCACTGCAGAAGACTAATTGAACAGCTGTGCTGAATGCCGACGAAATTACAGTCTGGAAACAAATCTACCCACAGACTTGCCACTTGTGCAGTCATACAGGACCCTACAATGAGGAGGGCTCCACACTTGGTTTAATGTCCTATTCTTACCAGCTTGAAATCCTCAATAATTTTTTAACCAGAGGCCTTCCATTTTTATTTTTCACTGAGCCATGCAAGTCACATAGCCAGCCTTGAAACCCACTGACACCTGGCAAAGGGAATGAGAGAGATGGTAATAATATCACACTTGCACAGCCCCTTAAGATTACAAGGTGCTCCCACACCATCTCACCTGACCCTCAGAATCTATTGTTGTGTTCTGTCAAGTCGATTCTGACTCATAGTAACCCTATTGAACAGAATAGAACTGCCCAATAGAGTTTGCCAGGTTGTAACTTTACAGGAGCAGATTTTGAGGTCTTTTCTCCTGAAGAACCACTGCTGAGTTCAAAGTACCCACCTTTCAGTTAGCAGTCAAGCACTTTAACCACTGTGCCACCAGTGTTCCTATTAAGGGGGCAAAAAAGATGAGGGATAGTGGTGGTTTGTCCAAGGACATAAAAAAAGAAAATTTTGGAGGTAATGTTATTGTCTTATTTATATTCTCTATGCTCTCATTTTACAAATCAGAAGCTCAAATTTAGAGAAATTAGAAGGTACATCCAGAAGAAGATCAAAGTGGAGTGTCTCACACTAGCTAACTTTAGGACCTCTTATACCACCTCAGTAGTCAAAACAGCTTGGTACTGGTACAC
Source organism: Heterohyrax brucei (assembly GCA_028571685.1). Classification (NCBI taxonomy): domain Eukaryota; kingdom Metazoa; phylum Chordata; class Mammalia; order Hyracoidea; family Procaviidae; genus Heterohyrax; species Heterohyrax brucei. Next base: position 190,515,152 of record CM053140.1, on the reverse strand, counting down.
AACAGATACATAGACCAATGGAACAGAGTTGAGCATCCAGGTGTAAAGTCACCCATCTACAAGCAGCTGATACTTGACAAAGGTCCAAAGCGCATAAAGTGGAGAGAAGGCAAATTTCTTTAACAAATGGTGTTGGCATAACTGGACACTCATCTGCAAAGAAAAATGAAACAAAACCCATATCTTACACCACACACAAAAACTAACTCAAAATAGAACAAAGACCTAAATATAAAATAATATAAACTACCAAAGAAAAATAGTGATAACTCTGGGAGCCCTAATACATGGCAGAAATAGAATACGAAACACCAAAGAGACGATAGATAACTGTGAACTCTTAAAAATCAAACACTTATGTTCATCCAAAGACTTCACCAAAAAAGTATAAAGACTATCTACAGACTGGGGGGAAAAAAAGTTAGATATGACAAACCCAATCAACTTCTATTCTCCAGAATCTATAAGATACTGTAAAACCTCAACAACAAAAAGACAAATAACCCAATTAAAAAATGGACAAAGAATATAAACTGGCACTTCACCAAAGAAGATACTCAGGTGGCTAGCAGGTACGTGAGGAAATGCTCATAATCACTAGCCATTAGAGAAATGTAAATCAAAACTACAATGAGATACAATCTCACTCCAAAAAGACTGGCATTAATCCAAACAACAAAATAATGAATGTTGGAGAAGGATTGTAGAGACTGGAACACTTATACACTGCTGGTGGGACTTTAAAACAGTACAATCACCTTGGAAATCAATTTGGCACATCTGTAAAAAGCTAAAAATAGAAGTATCATACAATGCAGCAATTCTACTCCTTAGAATATATCGTAGAGGAACAAGGGCTGTCACACAAATAGATACCTGCACACCAATATTCATAGCAGCACTATCCACAATGGCAAAAAGATGTAATCAACTTAGGCACCCATCAACAGATGAATGGATAAACAAATTATGGAATATCACACAATGGAATACTATGCAATGATAAAGAACAAAGATGAATTTGGAAAACATCTTAGAACACAGAAGAATCTGGAAGGCATCATGGTGAGTGAAATTGCCAAGCCAAAGGACAGATAACATACAAGACCACTATTATAAGGACTCAAGGAAAGTTTTAAGAACAGAAGATAATAATCTATGATGGTTACAAGGGAGGGGGAAGAGAGAGGAGGTATTCACTAACAAGATTGTAGGCAAGAATTATTTTAGGTGAAGGGAGGGACAACACACAGTAGAGGAGAAGTCAGTAACACTGGACTAAACCAAAAGCTAAGAAGTTTCCTAAATTCAACCAAACATTTCGAGGGACAGAGCAGCAGTGGCAGGGATATCAAGGAGACATCTAGGTCAACTGGCATAACAAAGGTTATTAAGAAAATGTTTTGCATCCCACTTTGGTGAATAGCATCTTAGGTCTTAAAACCTAGCAAGAAACCACATAAGAAGCATCAATTGGTCCCAACCCACCTGCAGCAGAGAAGAATGAAGAACATCAAAGACATAAGGAAAAGATGAGACCAGGGTCAGAGAGGGCCACATAAACTGTAGACTGAATCAGCACGAGACCAGAAGAACTAGATGATGCCTCACTACCACCAATGACTACCCTAACAGGGAACTCAGCAAAGAGCTTCTGATGGAGCAGGAGAAATGTTGGGTGTAGAACTTGAATTCTAGTAAAAAGACCAGACTTGATCTGTCAGACTGGAAGGCCCCTGGAAGGCATTGACCCAGGAGTCTCTGTTAGCCCAGAATTGAAATGATTCCCAAAGCCAGTTCCTCAGACAAAGATTGAACTGGTCTATGAAACATAAAATGATACTGGCAAAGAGTGTGCTTCTTGGCTTCTCCACAGTCCCTCCAACATTCATTATTTTGTTTTTTGGATTGATGCCAGCCTTGTTAGTATGAGATTGTAACTAACTGGGCAGCTCCTATCAGAGGTAAGATGGGAAGGTAGACAGGAGCTGGACACAGGAAATACAGGGTGGACATAAGAAGTGTGCTGTCACAGTGTGGGGAGAGCAGCTAGAGTCACGTAACAAAGTGAAAGTTTTTGTATGAGACACTGACTTGAATTATACACTTTCACTTAAAACACAATCTTTTAAAAAGTCAAAAATTGTCCAAGGTCACACAGTGAATAAAGTAACAGGAAGCAGTTCTTCTGCTCCAGTATTCTTTCCACTATACATTTTTGCCTCTATAAAGGTTCTCTTTAAGAGCTAGGATCACGTGTCAGGATCAGAGTGGGAACCCAGTGAATGTCTATCTATATTACTATCCACACTTAAAAAGCAACTTTTTGTATTTATACATTTCAGTCATCTAACGTTGCTGCAACAGAATTACTACAAAGAGAAATTTATTCTCCCACAGCCTGCTAGGCTAGAAATCCAAATTCCGAGAGTCATTTCCAGGGGTGTCTTTTACTGTCAGCACTGGAAGAAGGTCCCTGTTATCAACGTTCCCCTGCGCTAAGAGTTTATCCACACAGGAATCCCAGGTACAAAGGCCATACTCTGCTCTTGGCACTTCTTCCTTGATAGTATGACATCCCCCTGTCTTCCTGCTCACTTGTCTTATATCTCAAAAGATGCTGGCTCAGGATGCAATCTGATCATCTAGACTGAGTCTTTCCTCATTAACATAACTGTCACCTATCCTGTTTTACTAACATCATAGAGATAAGATTTACAACACTTAGGAAGATCACATCAGATGCCATCATGGTGGATAATCACACAATCCTGGCAATCATGTCTTAGCCAAACTGATACACATATTTTGGGCGTACACAATTCCATCCATGACAGTACATATTATGTCATTTAGTCCTCCCAGCAACTTTCTATAGTAAGCAGTGTAGGTACCCACCCACTGCTGTCGACTCAGTACTCACTCATTGCAACCCTACAGACAGGGTAGAACTGACCCACGGAGTTTTCAAGGAGCCCCTGGTGGATTTGAACTGCCAGTCTTTTGGCTAGCAGCCATAGCACTTAACCACTAAGCCACCAGGTTTTACATGAGGTAGGTACAGGTATCCTCAATCACAAGAGAAGGAAACAGCTTCCCAGGTGAAGGAAATAGCTTCAAAGAAGTAACTGCATTGTTAAAGCAACCCTGAGCATGACTCGGGGTGCAGAATGGCTGGGCCTTCAGCATTTGTCATAAACTCAGCAACTTTTACCAAGTAGATAAGCTCCATTGCAACTCCTCTCTAGATACTTCAATGCTTTCTCCCTCCAAACCCAAAACCAAACCCACTGTCATCGAGTCTGTTCCAACTCACAGCTGCCCTATAGGTCAGAGTAGAACTGCCCCATAGAGTTTCCAAAGAGCACCTGATGGATCGAACTGCTGACCTTTTGGTTAGCAGACACAGCACTTAAAGACTATGCCACCAGGGTTTCTCTTTCTCCCTGTGTAGGTAAGAAACCAGAAATTTACTGAGAACTCACTTCTGACAAGGCACTCTATGAGAAATCGAAGCCATAGAAAAAGAAATGAAAAAGAAGGTGCCGATTTACACAGTCACACAGATGGTGACAGAGCCTCATTTGAATTCTAGGAGTGAAAGAGGCATTTGAGTTCTTGTAGACTAACAAGAAAACTGAAGTCAGCCTAAGGTCACACAGAAAATAATGATAAAACTAGAGAAAGAAATCAAGTTTTCTCGGTTCCAGTTCTAGTACACAACTTCTGCAGCTGCTATTCCACTTGTTCACTACCTTAATTATTTGCCTGGTGATTTTAGTTATCTATACCCTTGCTCTTCCCAAAGCATCAACGTCTGAGAGTCACCTATTTACAACTCTTATCACACATAGCACTGAATTGCATGACTTGGAATAAGGCAGTAGATGGGGACACAGCATCCAGGGGAAGTTACAAGTTATTAGGAATATGGTAGTTTACCTAGAACTAATTTAAGGAAGATAAGAAATAGCCAGTATTTCATGTTTTCATACCACTGTTGTTTCTGCTGTTTGCTGTTGAGTTGCCTTTTGGCTCACAGCAACCCCCGTGACAGAGTAGACCTGCCCCCAAGGGCATTATTGGCTGTCATCTCTGTAGAAGCAGCCCAGCCAGTCTTTCTCTAGCAACCAACAACCTCTCGGTTAGCCGTTGAGCGCTTAACCATTTGGGCCACCTAAGCACATGAAAACAGTAAATGGGGGAGAAGAGAAAGTAGGTGTACAAAGCTAGTTTAAAATAATTCAATTTTTCTTAAATTTGAGCAGAAGGCATTGATTTCCCACAATAGAAAAAGCCATGAAAAGCTGATATACAACAGAGGTCACATTGCGTATTAATGGTAAAAAGATGGATTTTTTTCAGTAAGTCACATTGGAAAAGCAGGTCTCACTACCTTGAGCCACACACAAAATTCAACTCTAGGAATATTAAAGACTTAAATTTACTTTAAAAAGACAATACAGGACAGCATCTTCATGATTTCAGCATAAGAAAGAATTCCTCGAACAAGACACAACAAGCACTAACCATAAATGAATTCTCATTCAAAAGCAGTATTTTGAAATCTGTTCACCTAAAGAAATCACAAAGAAACTGAAAAGCCAAGTCACAAACTGGAAGCAGATATTCACAATACATGTAACTGATAAAGAACTAGTATCCAGAAACATATGGTGAACTCCTATGAACCCACACACATATACATACACATACAAATACACATGCATACCAACAAATAAATAGAGGCTAAAGATATGAACAGGCATTTCTCAAACAGGAGAAATCCAAATGCTCAATCAACATATGAAATATTGCTCAACTTCTTTAATAATCAGAAAAATGAAAACTGAAACCTCAGTGAACTACCATTCCAAACCAAACCCATTGCCTTCAAGTCGATTCTGACTCATAGCTATCCTATACAATGGAATAGAACTGTTGCATAGGGTTTCCAAGGAGTAGCTGGTAGATTTGAACTGCAGACCTTTTGGTTAGCAGCCAAGCTCTTAACGACTATGCTACTGGGGCTCCAAAATACCATTACACAACCCCCTAATGACAAAAAAAAAAAATGCTAAAAGTTGATAATGCCAAGCAGTATAAAGGACATAGAACAGTGGGAATTTGGTATAAGTTATACCTGCAGGCATAAGGTATAAGGGGATAAGGGCCAGGAAATCTAAGTTCTAACTGGGTTATAACCTGACTTCTGAGACCACATATCACCACCACCTACTGCCATCGAGTTGATTCCAAATCATAGTGACCCTATAGGACAGAGCAGAACTGCTCCATAGAGTTTCCAAGGAGTGACTGGTGGATTTCAACTGCCAACTTTTTGGTTAGCAGACGTAATACTTAACTACTATGCCATCAGTCTCCAAGAAAATCACAGACCTTTCAAAAAGTCACCAAGAAATCCCTGGGAAGCACAGATGGTTAAGCACTCAACTACTAGCTGCAAGTTTGGTGGTTCCAGTTCACCCAGGGGGTCCTTGGAAGACAAAGACAAGCTTAGAGATCTGCCTCTGAAAGGTCACAGCCTAAAAACCCTATGGAGCAGTTCTGCTATATGGGGTCCATGAGCTGGAATGGACTTTTCAGTAACTTACAGCAAGCACAAATAGCCCCTGAATGGTAAACAAACACCCCACTGCAAAAATGTCATCTAGAGATCAATCTACCCAACCCTTTGATTCACAGATAAGAACCAGCACACACAGAAGAGTCCAACACAAATCTCAAGAAGTCCATCCAGGGGGCCCAGCTGTGCCAGTTACGCACCATCAGCCAGCTTCCAGATACCAGGAGCCACAGGTCTGAAAATGCAAAGACCCTCTTCAGACAGAGCCCTAGCTCACAGTAGCGGGGATTTCTGCCTCACCAGGGCTAACAGATGGCTTGGTTTCTCTATTCTGAAACTTCTTTTTTTAATTTTAGTTTGAAGTTGTGCAAACTATTTCTATATATAATATTAACGAATAAATAGGAAGTGGGGAGGTGTCTGTTGTGGAAACAGGATGGACTGTGCCAGTGTTCTCCGCCCACCCTCACTAGCCACCCCACCCTACTCCTGTTAGCAGACCGTACATAAGGCTGGAAGCTCAGTTTGATTCTGGGGCCAGGAAAAAAACCTTAAAATATCTGGCTGATCACACTTATATTCAGTCTTAACAAGCTGAATTTAAAAAAAAAAAAAAAGGCATGTGGAAGAAGGCAACTTATGTAAATATGTGAGCATGGCACAGCTCTCTAGTTCATATTTCAGGTAAGAACCTTAAGTTTTTTACTACAGTTTGACTGGAACTACTCAGTAAATTAAGAGACTGTAGCAAGCTTTCCAAACTTTAAAGCAAGGTGTCCAGTTGTTCCCTTACAAGCATTTCTTAAGATATCCCCAGCCCATGATGTCTTAGATACCTACTGCTGTCAAGTCAATTCCAACCACTGTGACCATATACAACACAGTAGAACTTCTCAAAGAGTTTCTAAGGAGCACCTGGCAGATTCAAACTGCAGATAGCTGAGTTTAACTTCTGGGCCACTGTTTTTTGCAGCAATCCTTTGTGGGTATAAAAGTGCCTTTGGGAACCCCCACTCTAAGTTATGGTCCAGTTCTACTCTAGAAACTCAGAAAAAGCCAAACCCTAATGTAAAAAACTCAAAGTAAACATATCTTAGTCATCTAGTGCAGTTTAACAAAAACACTGCAAGTAATGGCTTTAACAAACACAAAATTGTTCTCTCCCAGACTAGTAGACTAGAAGTCCAAACCGAGGGTGTCAATTCCAGGGGAAGGCTTTCTCTCTGTCTTGGCTCTGGAAGTAGGTCCATGTTATCAATCTTCTCTTGGTCTAGGAGCTTCTCTTTGCAGGAACCTCAGGTCCAAAGGACATGCTCCACCACTTGCATTGCTTTCTTGATGGTATGAGGTCCCTCATGTCTCTCTGCTCATTTTTCCTTTTTGTATCTCAAAAGAGATAGTCCTTAGACACTACCTACTCTTCTAGACCTCATTAATATAACTGCAGTTAATCTATCTTATCGCATCACAGTGACAGGAGGTGTTACAATACATAGCGAAATCACATCAGATGACAAAATGGTAGACAATCATACAATGCTGGGAATCATGACCTAGACACGATGACAGATTTTAGGGGGAATCCAATTCAAACCATGACAGAATATAAATAGACATTACCCTTCTCTCATTTGGAAACCCTGGTTGTGTAGTGGTTAAGTGCAGTGGCTGCTAACCAAAAAGTTGGCAGTTCAAATCCACCAGGGATTCCTTGGAAACCCTAGGGGGCAGGTCTACACTGTCCTATAGGGTTGCTATGAGTCAGAATCAACTCAATGGCACTGAGTTTTTTTGTTTTGTTTTGTTTTGTCTTCTTCTTCCACTTAGTTAACATTATCCTTTGCTCAGAGGATGCCTTTTTCAAGAGTATGTGGGCATGGATATGTTTCACTCAAATCTCAGTGGCTAGACTAACCAAAACCAAAACAACCCAGTTGCCACTGAGTGGGCTGTGACTCACAGCAATCCTGCAAGACAGAACAGAACTGCCTCAAACAGTTTCCAAGGAGTGACTGATGCATTCAAGCTGTCAATCTTTTGGTTAACAGCCTGAGCTCTTAAGCACTGCACCACCAGTTCCAGTGGCTGGACTAGTGGTAGCAAATTACTTCACATAATGATGGTAATGAACCCCAGAAATTATGGCCCATAAGTCAAAAACCATTAGTGGTTCAGCTGTTGGTGAGGACCTTGTGAAGATCAGCTACAAAGATGATTAATATGAAAATACTCCATGACTTCTTCTCTGTCCTAGGCTTTGTGTGCAAACGGCCCTAACTCCTCAGAGTTGCACTGTCCAGAACCTACTTGATCCCATTCCACTTAGCACTTACAAAGGCCAACTGCAATGTTTAAAACTGAGGAAAAATTGAACCCCTGAAACTATTGCCCTGAGATAATCTTTAAACCTTAAACCAAAAATACTCCCTATAGTCTTCTTATAAACAAACAGTTGTTTAGCTTACCTAGTAAAAATTGAGCATTATATTCCTTTAAGAATTGTATACGTGGGATCAAATTGACAACAGCAACCAAGAAAACTAGACAAGAACCACAGGGAACAGTGAATTTATATTAATGGAGGAGGAACAACTCAGAAGAGAATGGTTATACAGCTGGAATAATGCCATCAATGTCACTAAAGATACATGTAGAAACTGTTGAATTGGTGCATGTTTCGCCGTGTGCATTCTCAGCAACAACAAAATAAATGATTAAAAATACAAAACTAAATGAAGACTATGGTCCAGCTGTAGACACATAGACCCACTGCCACTGAGTTGATGTTGACTCATAAGAACTCTAGAGGACAGAGTAGAACTGCTCCATAGAGTTTCCAAGCAGTGTCTGATGGATTTGAACTGCCGACCTTTTGGTTAGCTGTAGCATTTAACCATTGTGCCACCAGGGTTTCCTACACTGGTTTGAGAGAGGAGAAAACTTTTAAGAAGATTTCACTTTAAGAGTCACAGAAGCCCAGCAGCTTCTCGCTAGGTCAGCCCATGTCTCAGGACCAACTGGGTCAGCCCACGTCTCTGGGTCGGCCCAAGGACGCTTCCCCCTCCCCTCACGGGATTCCTTGAGATGGGCCTAATTTCTGGGAAGAGGGTGGCTTCTTCCCGTTTATAAAAAGCCTAATGCCAATTGCTTATCTAATGTGTCTTGAAACCTGCTGTGCAGTATAAAAATCCTTAAACCTGTAGTTGCCAATTGGGGAGATGTATGAAAATTTCTTTGTCTGCTTTCTTGAGAAAATGTATAAAAGGGATGTTTTCATAACACGATGGGTTGCATGGCTATTTTTCCGACTTGGGTCTGACCGCAGCACTGCCGGCAATAAAGTCCTTTCCTTTTAAACACAAAATGGTGTTTGAAGTGTTTTTTGCTCTGTGGGCCAAACTTATCTTTTTCCCGCAACAGTTTCAGTGCTACAGCTGTGAACCAAAAGGTCAGCAGTTCAAATTCATCAGGTGCTCCTTGGAAACTCTATGCGGCAATTCTACTGTGTCCTATAGGATCACTAGGAGTTGGAATTGACCCGAAGACACTGGTGTTTATAGACATGGTGGAAACCCTAGAGGCATAGTGGTTAAGTGCTATGTCTGCTAACCCAAAGGTCTGCCGCTGAAATGCACCAGGTGTTCCTTGAAAACTCTTTGGGGCAGTTCTGCTGTGACTCATAGGTTCACCATGCCAGTGACTTTGACTTTTGATAGACATGGCAATATATGAAGAAGGTTTTTGTTTGTTAAATCCTTACGCCAGCTTGGAATGATCCAAAAACACCAAACCCACTGCTGTCAAGTCAATTCCAACTCATGGTGACCCTGTAGGACAGTGTAGAACTATGCCATAGGGTTTCCCACAAACACCAGATGGATTCAAATTGCAGATCTTTTGGTTAGCAGGTAAACACTTAACCACTACACCACCGGCGCTAAAACTGAGATATCATTAGTCATCATACACTCTAGTTGATATGCTTAAAGTGACCTGTTGCAAGTGATGGGAAGCCTGGGCAACTTTAATGACGTCTATTTTCCATCATTCCACTCCATAGCAGCCTGTACTGTTATTTGTGGCCTAGTTTTTAGCTTATAGGCATTGAGGAACCACAATGATGCATAAGGTTCTTATCCATTAATTTGTTAAATAAAACACCAACTACTCCAACCCTTCTGTCTGTGATGCATTGCTCTTATGTGAGTTTAGGATATTGAATTCTTACCTGGGACCTTTTGGGCAAGGGTGAGATTTTTCCTGGAGGGGAAGCTCTTGGCCATGCTACAGGGAAGTAAGTGGAAAGTTATGAGTCCACCATTGGGCTAGAACTGAGTAATGAGGGCGACTATCCAAAATCAAAACCAAATCCCCTGCCACTGAGTTGATTCCAAGTCAAAGCAACCCTATAGAACAGAGAAGAACTGTTCCATAGAGTTTCCAAGGAGCACTTGGCAGATTCCAATGGCTGACTTTGGGTTAGCAGCCATAGCACTTAACCACTGTGCTACCGGGGCTTCTAAGGATGGCTATAGATAAGGCAAATGGGCAATGAGGAATAAAAGTGGGAAAGCTGACAGTTGGAATTGGGCTGCCTAGCTAAGTAGAGTCTTCCCATATCTGTAAACTTATTACATTACTAAGCAAGTCAGCAGATTTCTTTACAACGAATGATTAGAAGTCATGTGTTGTAGATCAAACAAAGTAACAAGAAAATGCTTCAAAAATTTAAAAGTGTTAAATTTTAAATTTAAAACAAGCCTTGGTGGCCCAGTGGCTAAGCACTCAGCGGCTAACCAAAATGTCAGCAATTAGAACTCACTAATTGCTCTCCAGGAGAACAGACCTGGCACTCTGCTCCCATAAAGATTACAGCCTAGAAAACCCACAGGGCAGTTCTACCGTGTTCTACTTCAGTTATTATGAATGAAAATTAACTCAATACCAACATACATCTACAATAATTCACATAATTAATCTGAATATTTGAATAACATCATTAGGGTCTGCTAGTAAAGTTAATAGCATTGCACAGAATCACATGGTTTATTTTCAAATATTTCAGATGCATAAAAATATAAAAGATAATAATAAACATTTATGTTGTCAGCTGTTAGAAGAAGTACAACAAACAGAATGCTCCTTTGAAGCAAAGGGAGTGAGACTTCAGCTTGCTTACTTTGAATATGTCATCAGGAAAAATGGATCACTATAAAAGGACACCATGGTTGGCAAAGTAAAGGGTCAATGAAAATGAAGGAAGCCCCCTGTCTGCATTGAACTGTGTCCTCCAAAAATACTTGTCACTTTGGCTAGATCATGTATTCTGTGATTGTCTACAATTGTCATCTGGTGTGATTTCCTTGTGTGTTGTGAATCCTATCACTGTGATGTTAAAAAGATAGATTCAAAAAAAAAAAAAAACTTATTTCCATTGAGTAGATTCCATCTCATAGCAACCCTGTGGGACACAGGAAAACTACCTCATCCAGTTTTCAAGGGATGCCTGTGGATGTAAACTACCAAACTTTTTGAATAACAGTTGTAGGTCTTTAACAGTGTAACACCAGGGTTTCCAAGGAGATAGACTAGCAGCAGTTATACTGATGAGATCTACAAGGTTAGATAGTGTCTGAAGCCAACCTCTTTTGAGATATAGGAGAGAAAAATGAAGAGAGACCTGGGAACTTCACATTGCCCAAGAAAACAGCACTGAGAGCAGACCATGTCTTCTGGACCTGAAGTTCCTGCACAGAAAATCTCCTCCAACAGAGGAGACTGAGAAAAAGGACCTTCCTCCAGGGCCTACAGAGAGAGAGACAATCTTCCCCTGGAGCTGATTCCCTGAATTTGGATGTCTAGTCTACTAGACTGTGAGAGATTTAAATTTCTCTTTGGTAAAGCCATCCACGTGTGCTATTTCTGTTGTAGCAACATTAGAGGACCAAGACATCCTCAGTAAGATGAACTGGCACAAGAGCCAGAACATGATGGCATAGGACCAGGTAACATTGTATTCTGTTATGGATAAGGTCTGTATTAGCAGGAGCAACTCAAAGGCACCTAACAGCAATAGTGTGTAGTCAGCATCTAGCTTAATAAATAAAATTTTACAATATAAATTACCTTGTATTAAAAAGTTTACAATATACTAGCCAAGTTCAACAAAATACAGCTGAACTCCCATAACTACTCTTCAAGAGCTTTTCCTTCCCCACAAGTAACCAGTACCCTGAAACTGGTGCTTACCATTCCGTATGTTTTTCTACACTTTGATACTTGTATCCCTAGACACTAGAAAGTGTGGAGGAGTGTGTTTTTAAATTTTAAAGTTATACGCTATATCCATTCCTCTCTTTCTTTTTCTACCAATGTTATGCTTGCGGAAACCCTGGTAGCCTAGTGGTTAAGTGCTATGTCTGCTAACAAAAAGGTTAGCAGTTTGAATCTGTCAGGCCCCCTTGGAAACTCTGTGGAGCAGTTCTACTCTGTCTTACAGGGTCACTATGAGTCAGAATCAACTAGACAGCAGTGGGTTTGGTTTGGTTTTTATTATGCTTGGGAAATGCATTCATGTTACTTCATGTTGCTGTAATTTATTTTGACTTCTGCATAGCATTCCATTATACCAACAACCGTAACAATGGATATTTAAGTGACTTGTTGCAGTTGTTGTTATTGTTCATTTTTCTTTCTTTGGTAAGAGCCCTCATGGCACAGGGGTTAAGCACTTGGCTGCTAACTGAAAGGTTGGTGGTTCAAACCTCCCAGCCCCTTGGCAGGAGAAAGATGTGGCAGTCTGCTTCCGTAAAGATTACAGCTTTGGAAACCCTGTGGGACAGTTCTACTCTGTCCTGTAGGGTTGCTATGAGCTGGAGTAGAGTCAACAACACTGGGCTTGACTTCTCTTTATTTATTGATTTAAAGCCAAAGCCAAGTGCCGTCGAAAAGAAGTCTAAAATATACAGGTTCAAAGAATTCCTGTAGGAGCCCTGCCTAAGAATGGAATCACAGAGGTATCAGGTAGAGGCCCCACCAAAACTGCTAGGTTATTAGTAAATGATTTTGCAGATGATTGAAGCAGTTCTTACTCTAACATGTAATCAGGGGCAGATGACCCAATCAGCAAGGTAAGCATGGGTTTCATTGTGCTTACTTATCAATCTGCAATGAATAACTGTTCAAGGATTCTAACTCTGAAAAGAGACTTTGATTCTGTAGGAAGGCGCTAAGCAGTTGGGAGAGAGACAGATGCCAGCCATACCTAGAAACAGAATCTCTGATGTAGGGAAATAATGTGACATTGTGCACGACACATGATTTGGGGAGCAAGGTAAACGTCGTGCTTGTCTTACCTATTAGATAATTCACCCCTGCACACGATGTATAAGGATTTCTGTTGTCTTATGTCTTCACCAGCATCTGATATTGTCAGACTTCCATTTTTTGCCAATCTAAACAAAAAACAAACCCACTGCAGTTGAGTTGATTCCAGTTCATAGCGCCCAGAGTAGAACTGCTTCAAAGAGTTTCCAAGGAGCCCCTGGCAGACTCAAATGCAGAGCTTTTCATTAGCAGCCACAGCACTTGGCCACTACTCCACCAGGGCTTCCTTTGCCACTCTAGCAAGTGTGAAATGAACTCTCATTGTTATTTAAATTTTCCATTTCTCTGATTATTTCAAAGACTGAGCATCTTTCATTACTTAACCGGAAATTTGAGTTACCTGCCGTCTCTTTAGCCCAATTTTGTAACTCAGTCATATCCCTTTTCTTTCTGATTTACAAGAGATCCACACAGGTATATTATGTATAATAACAAGCATATGATTTGCAAATGTCTTCCCCCAATCTGTAACTTATCTTTCAATTTTTGTTACGAAATTTTTTGTGTAAGCAAAAGTTTCTTTATTTTGATGTAGTTAAATTTGTCAATACTTTCTTTTATAGTTTATTCTCTTGTTTTGGCACGTGCCAAACAGTGTAGGTACAGTATGCTATCATTTGTATGAAAGATGGGTAGAGAAAGGAAATAGAATTGTATTTGGAATACACGCAAGAAAAGTTTAAAATGATACACAAGAACCTATTCACTGTGGATATTTGGGGTGGAGGGTAGTTATGCAAGTGGTGGGCAAGGACACACCAAGTGGACAGAAAACAGATTACCATCTAGTCAGAAATACAGAAGTGAGACTTTTTTGGTTGACAAATGGGCGGAGTAAGTGCTCTCCTGGAAATTGCTACATTTCACTAGTCACTGCTGAGTGGCACTTCCTTGGAATAAGTTTAACAAGCTTTTTCGATTTTACGGTCAGAATTAAGGGCCTGGCAGCTATCCTTGTGGTCTCAGGGCAGCATCAGAAGCTGCCAGCAAGTTGTTCCATAAGTCTAAAACTCAAGGAAAAGTGGATTAGTTGTTAGTCCCCATAGTAAGCAACTGTTTAAATAGGTGGGGATGATATTTCCTTATAATGGGAGACATTAATCTAAAATAGAGGCTTTATTAATAGTCATTTTGACTATTTAGGCAAAGTCATCCCAAAGCAATGCATTCCAGAAATGCAACTTGATTTGAATCCACCGAGTTAGGGCTTCACAAACCTGTGAGTGAATTGCCCTTAATACTTATAATAATACAACACAACATTATCCATAAAGTGAACATTTCACCATGGCCATTAGTGAGCAGACATTCCACCGGCCTATCCATTCATATTTCATGTGGGAGGAAGCATGAAGAGGCTCTACATAAATGGAATGGGCTTCTATGTAAACGTAAGCAATAGCCTTCTATTTACTGTAAGTTTTATTTTTTGTAAATCTCATATTCACTGCTTTTTTTTTTAGCTCTATGTTTACATTTTACTTCCTTCTTTTAATTCTGGAAGAAGTAAACAGGGTAAGGTCACTGACAAATCTCAGAGGTTTTCAAATTTTATAATCTGTCCCCCAAAGTGTATGTCCTGATTACTATTGCTAGACAAGGATACTGAAAGCCAAAAGATGTTTTTTGAAAATCTTTTCCTGACCATCAGTGGATCAGCTCTCGTGAATACATCACTTGAACATTCTGTAAAAATATATACAGTCACTCAGAGTAGCTGGGGTAGGGGGCAGGGGACCATGCTCTCAGGAGAAATAGAGGCCAATTGGCACAATCACCGTTTTGTTAAGAAGGCTCTCTGTACCCCACATTGAAGAGTGGCATCTAGGGTCTTAAAAGCTGCCAAGCTGCCATCCGAGGGCACAGAAAATGGTCCCAACTCAGCAGGAACGGATGCTCACCAAGGACCAAAATGACATGGGGTAAAGACAACCCAGAAGATAGAGAGACCCACATGAGTGGGTGCCTACATCGACTTGGGACCAAAAGAACCAGATGGTGCCTGGCCACCACCAGTGATAGCCGTGATGGAGCTCATTAAGTTGAGTCTCACTGGCAACACAAGAATAAAAAGGGGTGCATCCTGTGATCTCCACTAAAAGACCTCAATTGATGGTCCAGTGGTTTCCGGATTCCCCTGGGAGCATGGCCCCTGGCCCTGATGCTACCCTTGCCCATAAATCATAACGAAGGTCCACTCTTCAGACATGAATGGATTGGACTTGGCGATGCAGAGTGACCATATATTGGATGCACTTTATGGCTCTATGCATCTATAGGATATCATCCTGCCGACCTCTGGCTGGAGCAAGGAGAGCGGGTGGAGAGAAGGGGAAAGGAGACTGTTGGGAGGATGAGACATGTATGGAGCAGAGAGGAATAGTGTGCTGTCACTGGGCAGAGAGAGCAGTGGAAGCTGCATATAGGTGGGCATGTAAATTTATACAGGAATGTACATTTTCACTCAGTCATATTAAATAAAAAAACATATATATATATATATGTGTAGTCACTAAATCACATGCAAGTGAGCAAAATTTTGCCTTTATAAAACCAACCCGAGTATTTAGCAAAGCCCCCTTGTGGGGATTGAGCTACCCTCTCTGCTACAGCCTGATAGCAGGATAGCTTGTACAATACCGTTTAAACAACTCTGTGCATGTGGAGCAAACCAGCCATGACTAACAATTCCTAGCACCTTTTCTTTGTTCCTATGTATTATATGATACGCTACCCAAGCTTGGTGCTACCAAGTAGCCATTTAAGGAAGTTAGCCATTTAATAGAAATTATCTTTCTATCAAAGATAATTTGATAGAAAAAAACAAACAATAGCCACCTACTAATATCTAAATATTCTGAATGTGAGGTCTGGGGAAGGGTAACACTTGATAGGATTTCCAGGGTGAACACAGTCAGCTGATACACCAAAAACCAAAATCAAAACCCACTGCCGTAGAGTCGATTCCGACTCACAGTGATCATACAGGTCAGAGTAGAACTGCTCCATAGAGTTTCCAAGGAGTGCCTGGCAGATTTGAGTGGCAGGTGTAGCTACCACTACGCCCCCATGGTTTCCGACTGATACACAGCAAAACAAAAATATCTATGTGCGAAAAATGCACACAACCTTAGCTAAGCTGTTAATCAGCTAAACTTTTTAATAAACAACCACAACAAAAGGTAAGAAAAAGACCTTGAGAAATGTTCATCCTTCCAGAAATGAGAAACTCTTGTTCTTGTAATTAACAAAGTTCCCAAAAGCATAACCAGAGTCAGTGTACATGTTAATTTTGAGAAGAGTACTTGCTCCAGTAAGGCAATGTTTTGTCAACTGAACAGAATAAACAGCAAAAAAAGAAATTTACTTTTTTGTGTTGAGATTACATACCCAGAGGTGATTTTTTATTCCTCTCAGCTACCAGTCCTCCTGCCTCAATTTTACATATTTTTTTAAAATTCAATGTACTTTAGCAGGACATTTGTACTGTTTGATAGTCAAAACTACATTTTAAATGACAGTATTTGTTTAAAGCCTTGAAACTCTTGTTTACAAAATATATTATCAAACATCTTATAAGACAAAGTTTGTAATATCCTGATATTATCTTAATGTGTTATGAAAAAGAAATGTGTTTAAACTAAAATAAGAATATAGAGGTTAAAAGCAAACATAGCTCTGTGTGGAGTTATGTATCGCATTACTATCACTCTTAATTTTAATTCCTCTTAAAATTCTCGAATTTTATTAACTAATTAACTCAATACTATATACCCACAAAGTAAGAAGTTTAGAAAATACATTTAAGTTGGTATTCAAAAGCAATACAATAATCATTAATATTAAGAAACTCTCAGAAGAAACAAGGACATCTAAAAATTTTACACAGATAATATATGTGGATTAACTGTAGATTAATACAGTGTGTAATGCTATCAAAGTCTTACATAGAATAACCAGTTTATTCAGGTACCAATTTTTTAAAAATATAGTTCAATGTAGTTATATACTTAGATTTACGTTACTTCTAAATAATAAAATAGACAATCATTATTTATCCGACCTATAAGCAAGGGTAAGGAATTTGGATAGTTCCATATAGCCTTTTTTTAAAAAACAGAAACACAGAATTTTGAATGAATTACCATGCCATGTTTGCATTTGTATTTCATGCTATGGCAAAATTAGGTAAAAGTGGTAGCCATAACTTAAACCCTAAATTCACAAAACAATTTATCAGTAGATTCATTCTGATTAAAAGTATAAGTAAAATTGAATTAAAATGTAAGTCTCTGGTTTTTCTTTATCAAATAATATTAAAACTCTCAAAAGTTTGGTACAAGAGGGCTTCTTCCAACCTTTTAAAATTATAACTAAGTCTTTTATTAATCATTTTTACCTTTTTGCAAATAAAGAGATTTAGTCCTGGAATCTCTTATGTTTATGTGCAAGCAAACTTAGATTGAATCTTCCCTCCCAGGGGAGTTTTTGAGACCACCAGAGATGTGTAGTGAACTCCTGTTCTGCTGATAACCTTTCTCCATTTGAAAAGCAGTTCCTGGCTTGTCCTGGAAGAGATTAAATGCCTGCCATGGGACCCTAAGGCATCAAGCAATGCAAACTGCCTATCACAAACTGGGTGCTATCTGATCCACAAAGTAAAACCCAAACGTGCCCAGCAGCAATCCATTATAGAACGGACAGAACAGGTTCAGAATGCACAACTAAGCTGTTTAAAGAGGTGGTTCAGTAACTGCTCCAACTTCTTTGCTACTTTTCCCTCACCCAACACCTGTGGCCTCAAAGGGAATTCCTTTGGGACGAGTTAATGGAGGAAGAAAAACCAGGTGCCCAGATCTGCACACTAAGCCTCCCCCAGATGGAAACAAATGGTTTCTGCTCTACAACCATGCTCAGCTTGCCTTCAAACTGATGACAGTGGCCAGAACTTCACATAACATATTTAGTCATCCACTTTGTTTGATGGGAAAGATGGTCTCAAATAAAGAGCTACACTTACTCATAGTCAGCACCTCACAGGTTAGCCATAATTGTCTGTACTGTGTGGTCATCTACAATGTCATCATCTGATGTGATTTTCCTATGTTTGCAAATTCTACCTCTATGATATTAATGAGGCAGGATTAGAGGCAGTTATGATAATGAGGCAAGACTCAGTCAACAGAATTAGATTGTATCTTGAGTCAATCCCTTTTGAAATACAAAAGAAAGAAACTAGCAGAGAGACAAGGGGGCCTCGTACCACTAAGAAGTAAGAGCAAGGAGAATAGCACATCTTTTGGACCCAGGGTACTCGCACTGAGAAGCTCCTTGACTGGGAAAGATTGATGATAAGGACCTTCCCCCAGATTCAACAAAGTCAGTAAGCCTTCTGCTGGCATTGGCACCCTAGGAATCAGACTTCTAGCTTCCTAAAGCATGAGAGAATAAATTTTGCTTTGTTAACACCATCCCAATGGGGTATTTATAACAGCACTACATTAACTAAGATTGATAAAAATAAAGTCTGGGAAAGAACTGTGTGAAATGAACAGCAAGTGAAGATATTCATCTTCCATGTAAATGCCCTTTAAAAGACTGGGGTTTTCTAAGCTCAGGGTACAATGGCTGTGACACAAACCTATTGTGTGCAGAGCACCCCCCTGGCTGCTCCACATCATCCTGTGGAACTTGGAGGGAAAAGTGAAACCTATTCAAATACAAAGCTCATATGCTGTCTGCTGTAGCACAAATAATAAAGTCCTTTATCTCTGACCCAGATGTCTCTTGTCTTCTGTGAATATACGTGAAACTATGGCAGGTAAACCTGTTAGCTAACAAACGGTAAAAATCTCAGGCCTTTCACAACTGTGACACAATTTTAGCAATGAGGATGGAATGTTGACAGAGACATGGCTTTCTGGAAGAGGAAAGTACAAGAAAGGGCCAGGTTAGTAGATATGAGAAGACTCCCTGTGATCTGGTAGTTAATGCTGTCATCCAACTGGTGGGGAGTGGAAAATTAGAGACCCCACTGTTACATCTTTTAATGAGACAAAGAAGTAGAAGGATTGAAACTAGCTGCCTGAGTGGTGTTTCATTGTTCCTCATCCTTCACAGAGTCGGAACGGGAAGGTTGTTGTTATGAAAATGCAGCAGCAAATCCTGCAGGACCAGGTAAAAGGCAATATGACAGTGGCTGCTTAGTTGAGGAGTCCCCAAAACTAAAATAAATGATTTTTTAATAGGGGTAGAGTTTTGGGTAGACCATAAATATGAGATTGTTTAGTTCAGCCCAGGCTGCTGGCTGCTACCTGACATTTGAAACTGAAAGTAAATGCAAAGCGTTGTTTACTGAGGCAGAACCTGGTAATATCATCTCCAGAGAGAACCACTATTTTACAAAGCTATTACAGGTTGAACTACTTTATGTTAGTTGTTTACAGAAAGCCTTTCTAAGAGAAAGTGACATTAAGGTGAAATCTGAACAACAAGTGCCTGACATAGGAAGAGCAAACAGTCAGTACTCTGGGTAAAGAGAACACCTGATACGAAACTCCACGTTGAAAGTGAAAATGAAGAACACATAGAAGGGCAGAAGAAGCAACTGAGAGAAAGAAAGGAGTCAAGGACAATACTTACATTTTTTGACGAGCAGCTAAGTGGATGGTGGTGCTACTTATATCAAACCCAGTTACCAGGGCAGAAGCAGATTCGAGGAGGGAATCAGCTCAGTTCTGGCCCTATTGTTTGAAATGTCTCCTAGATGTCTACGTGTAGACACCAAAGTGCACTTGGATTTACACGTCTTGAAGGATAAGTCAAGGCAAGAAACAGAGATTTGAGAATACTTGGCATATAACTAATATTTATTAGGTGTTTATTATACAAGGTCCATAAGCTTCATTGTTCTAAGTCTACATACCTCACTGCTGAATATAACTATGATCAACTTCGAAGCAGTCGCCTTGGGAAGGTATGCACCAATGCCAGCACCTAGTCCACCCTTCAAAGAAATTGGGGGAGGGGGGCGAGTCGAGATGGCAGACTAAACACATATCTCCTTAACTCATTCCGAAAAATAAGGCCAGGATTGATATCTAAACAGACCCTTCTGGACACCCAATGAGCCCTAGAACATGGCATAGGGCTGTCATTTTGGACTACATGCCACTGAATGAGAAGCTTCTTCTCTTTCACTGACCTCCCACCCTTGTTGAATGGCCAGCCCTCGCAGGCTGAAGGTAACTACCGGCTTTAACTTTGTACCCTTTTGTTAGCCTTTGGCAGCGACTGGGCTTAACTGGCAACAAAGTTCTGCCACACTGCTGACGTGACCAGTGGGTGGAATAGCCACACTTTGAGAGCCTGGCTCTGGACTCTGAGGATCATGGCCTCTCCACTCCTCTATCCAAACCTCTGCCATTGATTCCACTATTTCCCAGCAGGTAGGAAAGCCTCTGCAGGACACTATCTTATCCAACTAGGAGGTGGATCTACCCAAATGGAGGCCTCAGCAGGAGCTAACTCCTAGGCTAGGAGGCAGTGCCAGCCTGAGTAGCGCTTCCCCAGAAGAAAAGCTGTGTTTAGCACAGTTTACCCTTCAGGTAGGGCCCAGCACCTGATGACAGCAGGGCAGTGGCTGTCCATACTTCAAACTAGATCACAGCATCTAGGGGCAGATATAGAAGTGTCTCCATTGCCAGCTGGAAAGAGGAGCTTGCACACCTGACAGCCTGAGTGTTTACAGAACCTGTCAGGTAGCTTTTGCCTTTCAAAGTAAGACTACCTAGACAAGTAACTGTGGTGCAGCCTGACAGCATATCTTCCAGTCTTGACTGACCCACATCTGAGGGTCAGTTGATGGCCTCCGTGTGACTCCATAAGTAGGGCCGTTTCTTTGCCAGCCAGGAGGTGGAGGCTGCTATCACAAAGATTCCACTGGGCCTAGTATTGGAGTACATAGAGGTAACTGGCAATCAACTTCTACTTCAGCTCCTAATAAGGCAACACCAGAGAAACTTTCAGAGGTTGAGTACCAAAGAATTATATATAGAACCCTCCTGGACATTATGCAAAATTTAGCAGACCAAAATGAAAAATTAGGCAAGTTGTTTGAACTGATGCAGCTCTAGCATTCTGAAATCCACAGATCAATAACAATATTAAAGAATCAGAAAACTCAATTCAAAGTCAAGAGAACAGAATTGAACAAATGGAAAATAGACTTTCTGACTTGGGAGACAGAACTCCTGACACCAGCATTTTTGAGGAGAAATCAGAGAAAAGACACAAGAAAAATGAAGACACATTAAGAAACATCTGGGATTCTATCAAGAGGAACAATCTATGATTAACTGGAGTTCCTGAGCAAGAAGGGACACCTGAAAATACAGAGAGGATTGTTGTTGCCTTGCTGACAGAAAACTTCTCAGAAATAAGAAGAGAACATAGATATCCAAGATGTGCATCGATTGCCATGCAAAACACACTCCAAAAGAAAGACTCCAACACATATTATAATCAAGCTTAACAAAATGAAACATAGGCAGAAACTCTTGAAGGCAGTGAGACTCAAAGCAAAGCTAACATTCAGAGGGAAGCTCTGTAGGCTTTCATCTGACTTCTCGGCAGAAACTATGTTGGCATGGAGGCAGTGGGGTGGCAGATTCAAAGCCTTGAAGGAGAAAAACTTCCAACTAAGAATTATATATCCTGCAAAACTTCGCAGATAAACAGAAACTCAAAGATTTTGTAAAAACCAAACCAAAGCTCTAAGAAATACTGAAAGAAGCTCTTGGCTTAGAAGAACAAAACCATTAACTCCATATTGTAAGAGACAATACAGGACACATCATCCAGAAACCTACTCAGTTAGGGAAGGCACAAAACCCCAACGAAAACTATAATACTAAAAGAAGTGATCCAGTGATCATATCATGAAAACTACAATGCCATCACATTAAAAAAAAAAAAGAGGTATATATTACAGTAGTTACAGTCCATCCAGATGGAGAGGAAGTTAATAAGACATTGAGAAGTTAAAATCAGGTTTAAACTACATTATTAAGGGGGAACATGGGGATAGCCGCAAAGCACAACAAAGAAGAAACATATCAAAACAAGAAACGTAATACAGTAGTCTCAACAAACACAAAACCAACACTTAAAAGGGTGAAAAATCAACCCATGAAGAAGAATGTCCCAGAACAGAATAGTAAGAGCAACAGAGAAAACATCAACACAAAAATAAATATAGCAAAATGACAGCACTAAACACCTATCAATAATTACATTGAAGGTAAATAGATTGAATGCTCCAGTAAAGAGACAACAAGTGACATCTTGGATCAAAAGACATGAACCGTCTATATGCTGCTTACAAGAAACTCATCTTAGACTTAAAGATATGAACAAACTGAAAATTAAAAGATGGAATAACATATACCAAGCTAACAATATACAAACAAGAGCACATGTGGCAATACTAATCTCAGATAAAACAGATTATATTGTTAAAAAAAAAAAAAGCTCAGTAGACACAGAAGACCTTATAGCTACAATTAACCAACTAGACCTCATCAATACATACAGAACTTTCTATCCATCGTGTTGAATGAAATTAGTCAGCCACACAAGGACAAATATGGTATGAGACCCCTACCTCACGGTCTTGAAAACTGACTCATGTACAGATGAAAAGACTCTTTGATGGCTGCAAGGGAGCAGAGGAAGGGAGGGAGAGGGCTGGTTATAGATTAGATAGTTGATAGAAATTTGGTTAGATGAAATTAGTGACAGCACACATTAGAAAGAAGATCAATTTAACAGGACTTCAACATAACCTGAAAACTCTTCTGATCCTAACCCAATAGGTAAGGACAGAGTACCAGGGGCAGGGGTCTGGGGACCACGCTCCCAGGGGACACTGAGGCCAATTGGTATGACTAGAATATTGCTAAGAGAGTCCTCCCCACCCTATATTGGTGAGTGGCATCTGGGATCTTAAAAGCTGGCAAGCTGCCATCTGAGGTACACCAGTTTGGTCCCAACTCATCTGGAACAGGTGATCACCAAGGACAAAAATGATCAGGGGGAAAGAGAACTCAGAAGACAGAAAGGCCCATGTGAATGGGTGATTATATCAAAATGCAACCAGAAGAACCAGATGGTGCCCGGCTACTTCCATTGACAGCCGTAATGGGGCTCACAAAGTTGAGTCCCAGTGGCAATACAAGAATAAGAAGGGGTGCACCCCGAGAACTTCACTAAAAGACCACAACTGATAGTCCGAAAGCCTAGGGATTCCCCTGTGAGCGTGTCCCCTAGACCTGAAGCTGCTCCTAATCATAAATCATTACTGAGGTCAAATCCTCAGACAGGAATGGATTGGACGCAGGGACACAGAGTGACCATATTGTGTGCATTTTATGGGTCTATTATCTATAGGATGTCGCCCAAACTGGCCTCTTACTAGAGAGCAGTGGAGAGGGTAGAGAAGAGGGGACAGGAGATTGTTAAGAGGATATGACTTGTACAGAACAGAAAGGAGGAGTGTGCAGTTATCAGGCAAGGAGAGCAGTAGGAGCTGCACGTAGGCAGGCATGCAAATTTAAACCAGATTGTACACTTTCACTCAATCACAATAAATAAAAAAATTTTTTTAAAAGAAGAAGTTTTGGAAATCTTTCTGGAATGGCCGTAGTGCATGGTGGCACAGTGGCAAGTTCATAAACTTAAGTGTGTAGTTGTCTGTAAGTTTTTAGCCAGTAAACAAATAACTGTATTGGAATAATCTACCTACTCACCTGATCTAGTCCCCAATGAATTTCTTCTTTACCCAAATATAAAGAAAATATTGAAAGGAAGACATTTTGACACTGAGGATATCAAGGGTAATACAATGACAGTTCTGATGGTCATTCTAGAAGAAGAGTCCCAAAATTGCTTTGAAGGGAAGACCATGAGCTGGTATCAGTGCATAGCTCCCCAAGAGACGTACTACAAAGGTGACCACAGTGATATTCAGTAGTGACGTATGCAGCACTTTTTCTAGGATGAGCTCACAAACTTAATTGACAGCTCTCCTATGTCATGCACTAACTAAGCAGTTCAGGAATGTTTTCCTGGTTACATTCCCAACATCCCTGTTAGGTTTATATTGTATTATTATCCTCATTTTAAAGATGAAGGAGAGAAAAGTTTTCCTCCAAGGTCACAGAGGAAGAAGAGGTAGAACCAGAAGAAAAAAAAATCAGGCAGATTGATGACTCCAGGGCCCACAAGGATAGCCACTATACTATTGTTGCTATTGTTGTTTATTGCCATGAAGTTCATTTGCACTGTGGCAACCCCCTGAGTGCAAAAAAGCCTGTAGAACAGCTCCATAGTATTTTCAAGGTTGGAATCTTTTAGAACCAGATCACCAGACCTGTATTCCAAAGTGCCTCTGGGTGGGTTAAAACTGAAAACCTTGGTTAGTAGCCAAGTATTTAACCCTTTGTGTTACATTGTGCTATACTGCCTGATATAGATGGTATTTAAAGCCATAGGACCAAATGAAGTCACCCAGTGTCTAAATAAAGGGGCACTGAAGTCTTGCAACATTCTGTCCCTTCAGAATTTCCAGTTCCCACTGTCTTGTTCTGTACTTACCAGACAAGACACTAATCTATCAATTTGATCTGTAACATCAGAAATTTGTCTGTACAGATGGCCAACTCCAGTTCCCAAAGTAGATCTGCCTACTATTATAATTTAATAGATCAGCACTCTGGTTTTATAATTCATCGTTTGTAGGTATGACTAGTTTGATGCCATCCACAGAACCTTATTTCCCTCTGATAAACTGACAAAAATATAATATCTGAACCAGCATTGACCCTCCAATATACTAACATTTTGTGGGGTCCTGCCATACCAAGAATCCTAGGAAAGACTAATTAAAAACACAAGGGGGATAAAATCTTCTTTAATCCAAACAATAGGTAAACTTAATTAGAGTCGTAGTTATCTAGTATTGGTATGATAGAAATATCACAAAGGAATGAATGGCTTTGTTACCACAAAACTTAGCAGAGTTCATGCCACCTGCCACAAACAGCCAATCTTTGAGACAGGGCTGAAATGAGAAGCAAAGTGCTGATTGCAGAGTAATGGTAGGCAAGGAGACTAAAAGGATAGAATCCTCCAAAATCTGCCTCCCCGAAACGGAAACTACTTGGAGGTTACAAAAAGGGTAAGGCTTTCTGAGTCCAAGGAATTTACAGTAGGTTAATCTTCTTTAGGTGGTAACAATGGTCACATTCCAGATGTGTAGATACCTTAATTGGTGTTTGGGCCTGGAGGTAGTCTGGCTATCATATGATCTCCCACAGACTTCTTGGTTTTTCTTGTATGGTCTTTAGATTATTATCACTTGTTTATCCACAGTCCCAAAGAGAGCACAGATTAGTTTCCTTATTTTGAGAGAAACTAAGGAAAACAACAGACTCATGCTTTGAGACAGAACTAAGAAACAAAATGGCGCAGGTGACGATCAAGATGCAGTCACTTACTGTACTCTGCTTGTTCCAGCCTTAACGAACAAATCTATTTTCTCACAGTTTAGGAGGCTAGAAGTTCAATTCAAGGTCACAGGCTCTAGGGTAAATAAAACTTCCTCTGTCAGCTCTAGGATAACATCCTTGTTTCTTTTCAGCCTCTCTTCCTTGGTTCCTTGGTGATCTTCATGTGGCACAGGACCTATAGTCTCTTATCTCTGCTTCCTGGGTACCTTCTGAATCTGCTTTTTTACGCCTCAAGAGACAGACTCTAGACATCCTACACTAATACCACCTCGTTAGCATAACAAAAAGGCCTATTCCCGAATGGCATTGTAACCACTAGTAGGATTCACAACATATATTTTGCGGGGCACACAACTCAGTCCATAACAATTAGTAAAGTATATCTGACTTGAGCATTGTGCTCTTTTAAAGAACTGTCTATGTAGGAGCAAAATGACAATGACTTGAGAGGTTAGATGAGAAGCTTAGGGAGCAATAAGTTTCTATTGGGGGTTATGGAATGATGTGGCAAAGGATAGTTGCCCAACTTGAAAAATGTAATTGATAACACAAATTGTATACACAGAAATTGTTGGAATGGTGCATCTTGGGCTGTGTATATTTCCACTCTCCGAAAATTTAAAGAATAATTCAAGGGATAATAAAATTCTTAATTGAAAATGCTTAACTCTGAATTCTCCTGAAGTAGTAACTAATGTTTTAGCAACTGTTCACAAGCTTTGGCAAGGCCACGTTCAGCAAAAATTCCACCCTCTGGAAGATCTGTGGCTGTGGAGGAATAGCAAGAAGCAATGTGTGAGTTTTACAGTATAAACATGGGATGTTTCCCTAAAAGTCTTCCTCTCTTTAGCATTAAACAACTGGTGTAGTCCACCAAAGACACACAAGCGAAATATGTTAGATGTTCTACTCCTTCCCCCTCTCCCTTATTTTCAGAATAAGACCTTCATTTATAAAGTTTATTTCTGTTGACATAGCTGGTTCTTAATAACACTCAGTCAGTTCTCTAGGCTATTTATCAAGAACTTCTTAAGGCCCAGTGATCGCGACACTTATTTCTTAGATAGCAATTCCTTGCAGTTTCCTCATTAAACAGAAAGAGGAGGTTCTTCTGGTCAAAAAGTGTTTGTGCCCCATCCTTTTAGGCAGAAGTTTTTCTGTGGAACTGAGGTGACTTTTTTCAAGAAAACTTTTCCTGACGACCCCCACTCTTCCTCAGGGTACATTCCTATTCTGTATAAGAGTCCATCGCAGTCTACACTCCTTCAGGATATCCATCACAGTCAAAATTACGTGATCAGTATCTGTTTGAGGACAAAGACTGTACTGGAGTTACTCATTGCCATATCATCAGTGTCTGGACATAGAATGAGCTCAACAAATACCATCAGACGACTGAATAAGTGAAAACCACTGAACACAGAGAAAGCCACTTCGTCTATGACAGAACCTTTCTAATCTTGAAGCGTGCACAGTGATCATGACTTTAGCAAAGAACTAGAATTTTAATATATGATCATGGTTTATTTTCATTCCTTACCCACAGACACCTATTCTGAAATTCTCGAAAACTTCATAGAACTACTGAAGTTCCTCTGTTCTACTGATCATTTTGCCAAGAAGTTTCTGCCTATAAGTGATTTTATATTGTGAACAGTTTCTTTCATCTCTGTGGCCATTACTCACAGTCTTACCAACTTGGTCTTTTTTATGTCATAATAAATGTCTGCTGTGGAACAGTTAGGGGGACCAGTGAAGTGTTTCTGCATCAACCCCACACATAAGACCACTTCACAACATGTCATTTAAAAGCCCCATAAAATCATCATTTGATACAGACAGTGTAGTTCTATAAGTAACATTGACTTTACCAACCTATTGATGATACGTGTGAAATTGAGAACTCTTAACAATTTTTGATCTCTTAAATCAAATACCTTAAAATAAGGCATGTGTTCAGGGCCCTCAAACTCTCATGGATGCATAAAGTTTCTTTTAGGGCCTTGCTACACAAGATAGAAGCCCTGGCGGTAACGTGGTTAAGAACTACAACTGCTAACCAAAAAGCTGAGGCTTGAATCCACCAGCCACTTCCTGGAAACTCTGTGGAGTACTTCTACTGTCCTACAGGGTTGAGTTGAGATCAACTCAGTGGCAGTGGGCTCTTACTCAAGGTCAGGTCTGCAAAAGATGTGCCGCAGCAGCATCACCTAGGAATTTGTCAGAAATGCTAAGTCTCAGGCGATTCCCAAGACCTGCTGAACCAGAATCTGCCTTTTTACAAAATCCCCAAGCAATATACACACATGTTATGTGCCAATTAAAGTCTGAGAAGTTTTATTTTAGGCAGCCTACTTGAAGAGAATTTAAAACACCTAAACATCCCACTGGAAACTGTGGTGGCCTAGTGTTTAAGCACTACTTCCATAAATCAAAAAGCCAGCAGTTCAAATCTGCCAGGTGCTCCTTGGAAACTTTATGGGGCAGTTCTACTCTGTCTTATAGGATTGATATGAGTTGGCATCAACTTGACAGCAGTGGGTTTGGTTGTTTTTTAAACATCCAACTGCCTGTCAGTTTATCATACTATGGTGTCTTGTTTATTACCACGATGCTGAAAGCCATGCCACTGATATTTCAAATACCAACAGGGTCATCCATTGTGGACAGATTT
The DNA here is from genome assembly GCA_028571685.1 of Heterohyrax brucei. Lineage (NCBI taxonomy): Eukaryota > Metazoa > Chordata > Mammalia > Hyracoidea > Procaviidae > Heterohyrax > Heterohyrax brucei. The sequence continues at coordinate 190,486,936 of CM053140.1, read as the reverse complement.
CAGCAAGGCTTCCAGACTAAGACTAGGAAAAAATTCCTGGCAATCGAATCCAAAAAATTGGCCAATGAAAACCTTATGGATCACAACAGAACCCTGTCTGCATAGCTGGCTTTGGACACATCATCAGGTGGGATCGACTGCTGCTCACTTAAGCAGGGGACAAATGAGGGTGTGGAAGACCTTCAGTAAGACAGATTGCACAGTAAATGTAACAGTGGACTCCAACATGCTGGGAACTGTGAGGGTGAAACAGGAGCGAGCAACATTCAGTTCTGTTGTACGTAAGGCTGCCATGAGCCAGAGGTAACTCCACAGCAGCTAGCAACAACAAACATGTCAATGTCTGGAAGCAGGTTACCTGGCATCAAATTCTTCAACATGGTCCAAACCATAAGTACCAAATGGCTGACCAGTCTTTGATGATAAAACCAACCAAGTCAGCTTTCCCTGCTCCCTTGACTTGGATTCCATCTTGAGACTAGAGATGCTGTGTTGGCATTGAAGTAAATAGACATGGGGTCACCACGACTCAAATCAACCCTATGGCAACTAATAACAAACTGGCACAGACAAGCAGTCCTTCAGCAACACTTCTTTATTGGAGTAAAAAAAACACTATCCCACCAACCACATCCTAAAATCACACATTCATGTATCAGAAAGAACAAAACATTAACAGGAAATTGAAAGACGCAAAAACCCCCACCAAGTTAAGTCCACTATGCAAATTTCCAGCTGTCACCTTGTTGACCCTCTGCTTCCTCTTTGGTTGTCTTTAACAGATTTCCAAGCTCCACAGTAAAACAGTTGAAGGGGCCCAGAGGCAACAGCATGCACTTTCATTTTAACCACATATTTATCTTAGGTAAGGGAACTACATGGACTGTGTCCAAAGGCAAAGAGAAGGGACAGCACAAAACTGAAGGAACCCTTATGCCAATATGTTTCTACCAAAATTCTGCCCATTACAGGGAGAGAAGACGGCCCTTTGAGTTGGTGACACCGAAACAACTATCAGGTTCAATGCACTACCAAAAGGATGGCTTCAGATGATTCTTACCATTCCTAGGGAATATTTTACTTCCTTAGGTTGGCTACAACAAGTTACAAAATCATAAAATGTCCCAATTTTACTGGGTCCAAGTCCATGAGCTCCTAGAGGGTGGAGCAATGTTATATTTATCTTTGTAACCCACTGCCCAACACACCATGTTTCCCAAAAGCTTGAGATGAAGTACAGGAAGTCAATGCCTTGCCCAATCTTCCCAACTCTAAATCAGCCCCTTTTCCTACTATTTGGCATTTGCTATAAAGAGCTACCATGCTATCAGTTTGCTCTGCCTTTTGCCTGTCCTTCAGAATAGGAGAAATGGCCTAGGTCCTCATACAGAAGAGAAATAGAGGAGCTAAACAGGGAAGACTGTTCTCAGATCTTTCTACTACTTGGATGGTGCTCTACTCTCTCCCTTCAGAAGAAAGGCCTGGTGAACTACTGCTGAAAAACAAGCCACTGAAAACCCCCGAGAGCACAGCTCTCCTCTGACACATGAGGTCATCGTGGGCCAAATCAATTCAATGGCAACTAGTTTCATTTTGTTGTTGTTTTAAACTCTCTAGCATCATTCTTGACTGCTCCTGCACTAGTGTTGTGGTGGTTTTCCAAATGCTGACCTGCCCTATTCCAGCCTTCCCAGATATTGGAAGAGCCTTTCCATCACATGTGCAAACTGATCAGTAAGAACTCAAGGGTTATTTTAAATGGTAGGCTTAAAGTTCTATAGCAGTCGTTAAACTGGCCCAAACCAAAAAAGCTAGTAAGGAATCACTAAAAACTATGACTAAAGCTGCATATGTCTCCTTCACCCAGAGCCCCAGTCCCTAATTCCCTCTCCTGGATGCATTTCAAAGGCAAAAGCCAAACAAATACATCTGGATGGCAATTGTAAGGAAAAGTCCCTTGCTTGGTCCTGAAAATCTAGTGAGCTGAGTCCCCATCTTCAGTGACATGTGAAGTACTTCCATGGAAAACATATCCTTTCAGGTAAAAGTTACAAATATACTTTGTTACATGACAAATGGTTAAGATTATTACTTATGCTTTCAGCAACCCACCAGAAAAAAACATGATCCCATGGATCAGATCTATTAATTCCTGGACCAGAGTTAGAAGAGGAGGCTTATGAGGTTAAATACAGACTTCTCCAGGGTCTGGATGGAGGATTCAAACCGCCAACCTTTTGTCTGGCAGATGCAGCACTTACCCACTATGCCACCAAGGTTTCCCTCAGCGGTCCACAAAAAGTTAGCTCAGGAAGGCAGGACCAAACATCTCTACAAACCAAAGCACTTTAGTACAGGCACTGAACAGACACTGTACGCACTGAATAAAAACTTGCTGTTGAGTCTCTTACAACTCATTATAACCCTAATTGTGCAGAGTAGAACTAACTGCTCCATAGGGCTTTCGAGCTTGTGATCTTTCCAAAGCAGACTGCCAGACTCCTCTTCCAAGCCTCTGGCTGAGTTCTAACCATCAGCCTTTCAGCTGTCAGTCAACTACTTAACCACTTGTACTACCCAGGGACTCTGAATAAAGCCTTACTAAATGTAAAAGATGTGTATTAACGTTGGCCATTAACCCATTAAAACCAAACCCCCCCCACAAATAAAAATAAATAAATAAACCCACTGCCACTGAGTCAATTCCAGCACGTAGTGACAAGCTGGCCACTAAGAGCAATAATTCCAGAAGTATGTGGGGTGGGAGTTTAGCCACAGTAACTCAAAAGATGGCTTAGAGATGAACTGCAAAAAAAAAACCAAAAACTATTCCTCTATAAGCCTAGTCACCAAAAGGCAGAGCTGTGAGAATGAAGGGTAGAGCTTCAAGGGACCAGAATTTTGTTTTTGCATAAGAAAGATTTGAATACAATGGTAAAGGGAGAAGCAGCAGTATATGATCTTTTATAGGCATTTTTATATGTTTTATCTTTATACGCCCCAGTGGTACAGTGTTTACGATCTACAACTGCTAACCAAAAGGTCGCCAGTTTGAATCCACCAGGCACTCCTTGGAAATGTACAGGACAGTGCTACTCTGTCCTATAAGGTCACTCTGAGTCTCAGAACCTGGGAAAAAGTATAGGATGAGGGAGAAATCTGTCCCGTTTAACCTTAGGAGACTGTTGACTTGCTAAGCATTTTGCCTAAAGTCAGGAGAATAGGTCAAGGTCTGGATAGAGCTGGGAAAAAGGGGCTTGATGTTCTACTACAAGCACCACAGTGCCAGCTAAACATTTTCATTTTAAGCAAACAGTTTTTTGCTACAATATTTTTTGTGTGTAGTGTCTAAAAGGAGAAAGATAATGGTAAACATTTTCAGAAATAAGGGAGATGCTTCAGGAATTTTTCTTGATGAAATGTAATGCTATCAACCAGGCTGATCTGTGTCTGCCCTGCCTTTTAATTGGAGACTGCAGTCACCAGTTACCCCCTGGGAAGAACTAACTACTTCTCTGAAGTTGCTATAGCGTCTTCTGTCCTAGCTACCCCACTTCCACCCCTCACCTTGGTGCCATACACATACACACACACAAGCCATACAGACTACTCCAGAGAATCTACCCAGAAGTAATCTTTCCTCCTTCCTTATCCTTACACCTACCCCAGGGAACAGTCAAGTTCTCTCCTTCCCACATTTCTCTCTCAGTCAGAGTTCAGAAAAAGTAACTTCCGTTTTAATATTTTCCCACTTGCCTCCAACACAACCTGAGGAGCAGTGGCGCAAGGACAAGCTTACACTGCCCCCTGCTGGCCCATCCACTCCATGAACAAAAAGCAGACATTCACTCTTCCCTTCGTGTCTCACTGCAGCTGGTCTTTGCTCCCCTTATCTGTAACAAAAGCAAAGCAACAGAATGCCCCCACAAAGGTCAAATGTCTTTATTTTATATATAAAAAAAATTTGTACAGTTTTAGGTCCTATGTTTAAGGAAAAAAAAACCTAAATTTGCCATAATGTTTAGATCCACTGCAAACTGTAAAAACAAGCTTTTTATATATTAAAAAAAAAATTTTTTTTTTACATTTTACAATTTTCTACATGCATGCACAAGGTCTCAGCTCTGTAACCCAAAAGAAGAAAAATAAAATCTAGACCCCACAGTGGAAAATCCTACATTTACAATCTCACTTGGAGGGTATTCAAAACAAACAAAAAACAACAACAACAAAAAAAAAAAACCTGTTCATTTCACACACAGGACAAATCACACCAATCACACACCAGGACTGAAGCCATCAGCGGATCCTGCCCGTGGCATGGGCAGAAGAAGACGACGGACTGACTAACAAACGAGCTCATCTGAGCCCAGTGGAAGAGAGAAACAGAAACCCTGGGAAAGGGATGTTTCAGATGAAAAGGTCCCAGGGATGCCCACGTCTCACCGCAGGTGCTGTAGCAGGTTTGCAGAACATCGAAGAGAGAGAAGGGGAAGTGAGCAATTAAGGGCCACCATGAAGGAGGGCAGGAAGGAAAAAACGAAAAGACAGATGGAGATACAGAAGCATGAGCAGAGAACAGGACCAATAAGGACAGCCACAAAGTGGCGAGGTAGGTGAAGGACTGAGGCACAGTATCCTGATGTGGAGAGGAGGGGACAGGTATGCCAAGGTAATGGGAAAGAAGGCCTAAAACAGGTATGTGGGGGATAAATGAGGATGTCTTGTAGTCAGAGAAAACAGAGACCCACTCACAGCATTCCCTATGGCAATACAGGGAGGGAGCTGTAATAGGTGGACACACTCATGGACACCCCGGCGGGAGAAGGAGAAATCCAGCAAGAGTGGGACAGGCAAAGTGGGGAAACTCTGCTCAGAGGGCCTGAGTCTGCTGCCCGCCCACAGTAGTTCACATCCTGAAGACAGCTTCCCATGGAAGAGAAGCAAAAGACAGACACACATCCATCCAGTTCATCCTGACACTTGAACAAATAATAATAATAACAACAAAACAAAGCTACCACAGTTTAGACACAAAGGACCAAAACGCTACCATTCTCAGTCACAGCCCTTAGTGCTTAAGAGAGATCGTTGGGGGAAAACAATTCTTTTTGTTGTAGGAAAAAGGAATGAAAAAATCACAGTGATTAAAAACATGGCAGATTCTTAAAATTAATACTCCCCACCCCTAACCTAGGGCAGCCACTAACACCCCAAACACATTCCCTTTCCCCACCCCAACCCACTCCTCAAACCACACCACATCCCACTCCTGCCCACAAAAGGCAGTGACTCTAACCACCATCCAGGCCCCCTTTTCCAGGATAGTGAGGTATTCAGAAATGTAATCAAGGGCCTCCTCTGAAACCAGGTTTTCGAAGAGGAAAAAATACCTTCCCAGGAGCCCCAGGACAGGACATATTTCATACAGACCACCTTACAGATCCACCACTCCAGCTGACAGCTGATTTTAGGAGGGCTCACCTAAGCTAGCCTTGTAGCCTTGCCCCAGGGGGACAAGGCAAGCAGTGGCTAAAGGGCCCTAAGTGCTGAAGCAGATTGATGTACCTTTTCAGAAAGGGCAGAGGGAGAACCCCTGATCAGCACTGGGCTCCATCATCCCCCGGGCTGCCAGCACTGAGAGGCCATCTCCCTGGGCAGGGGTCAGTGGGAATCTTACCCCAGGGTGCACTCTGCAAGGCTAGTACCAGAAGTGCTCCAATGAAGAGGAGGGCCTTGCAAGGGTGTTGGGAGTATTTAGATGACTGGCCTGGCAATCAGCTTCCGTAAAAGATTACAACCTTGAAAACCTTATGAGGAATTCCTACGGGGTTGCTGTTAAGTTGGAAGTGACTTGGCAGCAGTAGGTTCGGTTCTGTTGTTGTTTGGCCCAGGTGCATGCTATATCCTAGCCATCACAAGAGGTCCTTCACATGGATCCTAGCTGGACAGAGATGAGCACTCCCTAGTTAAACACCCCTAGGCTAAAACCACCTAATTCAAAAGTGTCTGGGTTCATATTTATAGTGATAATACGGATTACAGGGCCAGAGAATGTTCCAGAAAATGAGCCCTGAAGCATCAGGAAAGTGGATTTAGCACAGGTAAGTATGGAAGCTTAATGGGGTGAGCAGCTGAGTGCCCACAAAAGGCAGTAATGCTGGTCCTTCACCCCAATACAGAGGGAGGCCAGAGCCCAGAGAACCAGGCAGGGAGAGAGAGGAGGGGACCCTGGATGGCCAAGGAACAGAGAGCCCTGAGGCAAAGAACTGGACTTAAGGCAGGGGATAAGGACGGGTTGCTGGCTCCTCCCCAACAAAGAGGTGAGGCTGCAGTCTCTGAAGCTGAGAGACAGCTAGATTGGGGCAACTGGTGAAGGAAAGGAAATACATTTGTCTAAGACCACAGTGGTTGAGTCAGGGTCTGCACACCACTAAGTCGGTACAGGAGTCTGCAGGTCACCCTTTGCTGGTTAGAATGAGGGCACATTCAGAGGGCAGGGGTCAGTGACATCCACAGGGTTCCTCTTAGAACCCAGGGCTCTATCCTGCTCTTTCCCCCAGGGTGCTGCCCAGGAAGGACAATTGGAAGAAAGGTATGATCCCTCAAGGCCCAGAAAAATGGCCAGAGGATTCCTGCCTCACTTTGCTGATGGTCACACGTGATCATACAAGTCAAAAAAGGAAAAGCGGAGATTGGAGGGTAAAGGAAGGCTCTTTCCTGGCTCTGAGTGGATGTGGACGGGTGAAGGAGGCTCTAATAGCTAGGAGCAATAATCTGGGTGGGAGATTCCTAATTCTGGAGCAACACGGGAGAGCCCAGGGGAGCCCAGGAGCGGCCTTGTCCCAAGCCCTCGTAGTTTGAGATGGTGGGGTTAGCGGGCAGGAGGGATGGTTTCGCCTGCCTCTGGAGTACACCTTTGAGGGGATTGGCACCACGGTTCTCTGGAATCCTGTCCTTGACCGCCAGAGAAAAACTTGCAGGGGCTACTAGAAAGAACTGCTTCAAGAGCCTGGGTTTGTGAGTGGGGTCTCAGGAGGGAGAAGGTACAAACTGCAGGGCCCTGCCCTTTCAGAAGAGACTGTTATCCAGGCAAAGACAGAGGAACAATAGGGAGAGAGGCACTGATTCCTGCAGGCCTGGAAGGATACAAAAGTGAAGGAGAAAAAAGACACAGGGACTCCCCAGGTACTACTGGCAGCAGATAGGCTCTCGGGGTTCACATGGGGTAAAGGAACACGGTGGGGATAAGTTAATTCAAGTAAAAAAAACAAGAGCAAGAGGAAGAAAGGTGGCAGGAATGTGGCTGGGCCTGAGAATGAGGCCCTCCTGCCACCATCAGGAGGCCCCAGAGTCTCCCACTTCCCCATCCAGTACACAGTCACACAGAAGTCTCTGACTGCAGTCTCATGACAAACTTGTGTGACTTAGGATCCACAAATTCCTCGGAGAGTTTGAAGAATGGGACCTTCTTGGTGCTGACCACCAGGCTGAAATCCTGGCGCTTTAAGAGGAAGACGATGCCATCCTTGAGCCCATTGGTCACTGGCTCCTCGCTTACCAGTGTCCACTGTTTGGCCAGCCAGCGCTCCTTGTGGTACTGGATGGTGGGTCCGGCGGCCAGGTACCGTTCCAGAAAGGCCTGAGGAGGGGAGAATGGGCTGCATAGGAAACTCCCCCTTCGCATGCCCTTCATCCCCTGGGGACACAGCTCCTAATGTCAACTAAGATGCCCTAGCTCATTCTATGTATCGGAACAGGAATGCTAGAAAAGCTGCTTGGAATGCAGATGCTGCTGGAGCTCAAAGAGGCAACGTGGCTCAACAAGATCAGGACTGGACTCAGTTCTCCTGTGCTCCTATCCCCACATTCACTGGGCTATGACCCAGAAGAACCCTCTCTCGTCTTTCTTCTTCTCCATACCTCTGGCATGGTTCACACAAAGCTGGTCTGCTCCAGGAGGAAGTCAGGAGTCATAGCTAAACTGCTGCTTCTTAAGTCACTGGTTTACCAAGAGTGGCTCAGAGGCAGCAATTCTAGCAAACTGGCAATCGAGCTGAGGGGCAGGCAGTGGCTTAAAACGAGGAATGCCCCTCTGGTCGAGGTGGAGCTGGGGTAGAAGTCTGGATCTGGACAAGGAACACAGAAACCCCAAAGCCCTTAGACATGAGGAATAGGTCTCATTCATCCCCCTAAGAGCTCTCGTAAGCTTTGCTTTCTTCATCCACCTGAAAACTTCATCCCATGCAGAAATGTGATGGCTGGAATAGGGATGAGCAGAGACTACAAGAAGGAAGTAGAGAAGAAAGAAAAGAATTGAAAAAAAAGAGAAACAGAAGAGCCAGAGCTGGGGCAAGAGGGAGGCTCTACCTTGGGCGTCATGTCGTGCGTGATGCAGAACTCAAGGTGCTGCAGGATGCTCTCCATGGTGTGGTAAGGCTGCTGCTTGGTGGTCCGGAGGTACTTCTGCATGGCACGAGCCATGGATGCAAAGATGGCCTGGGCCGCCTCCCGGGGGTCCATCACCTCCCTGGGGTTCTTCTGCTCCTCTTCCTGCAGCCGCTTAATGTGAGTGAAGGCCTCTTCCACTGCCACCACAAGCCTGGGGAACAAAAGGGGTCTGGACCAGACATGCACTCCTCCTGTCCCAGCCCACCAGCAGCCTGAGAGAGGTCAGGCCTCTGTGCTCCCCTCCAAAGTGATAAAAATCAATCTGGGACCACAGGCTGGAATCTTGGAAGGTGTGTGTGTACGTGGCCATGTGTGTGCCTGTGTGCACATGTGCATGTGTATGTGGCAAGAAAAGCCTTTCCTCCTTAAGGACAAGAAGCAGGTACAGAGCTCAACGAGCCCAGCCCAGGAACTCAAAGAGGACAAACCTGGTGTTAAATCCTGAGACAAGTAGGAACTAGCTATGAGACAAATTAAGCATTCCATCAAACCCTAGAAAACAATAGTCTCAAATAAGATACCAAAATCATTCTTCATCAGGTAAAAGATAACTGGATATGACTGCATCAGAATCACAGATTTCAATTCAATATACTACAGCATGGGCAACATTATCTGACATCTGACAAAGGGAAAACACATGTAGAATACAAATCTGACAAGCAATTAATATTTAGAATATCTAAAGAGTGTACTCTGAATCAAGAGAAAAAGAAGAACTCGATATAAAATTGGACAAAGGAGGTGAATGGACAATTCGCAAGGAGTCTGAATGGCTACAAAGATAAAAGCAGTCATTCACTAGTAATTAGAGAAATGCAAATTAGAATACAATGAAGTACTACTTATCTATCAAAAAGGGGAAAATTACGAAGAAGATTATAATCCAGATACTGGTGAGACTGTTAGGAGTAATCTATGAACAACTATGCAGACTTAAGAAGCAATACACTAGATGCTTCTACAACATGGGTACATTTCAAAACACAGTGTGACAGGGACACAGTGGGAAACACAGGAAAGATGTCAATTTACATTAAACCACACAGACACACAAACCAATACTAAACTGGTACAAGAATACTCACAGGTTTTAAAGACTCAAACACGGAACAGGGTACCTAAATTAAAAGGGCAGAATGAGAGTGGGGATTGGAGAAGAAGAGGGGAAGCAGAACACAGAGACAGAAAGAAGTCTGTGATGACAGCGTATTAAGAAGTGAGATGTGAGATGAACCCAACTCTCTGCAACTGCAGTCTAAAACCCAAAACAAAAGCCACCTGGCGGTAAAGACAACCGAGAAGACAGAGAGACCCACAAGAGTGGGTGCGTACATCGACCTGGGACCGGAAGAACCGGATGGTGCCCGGCCACCACCAGTGATAGCCATGACAGAGCTCACAGAGAGGAGTCTCACTGGCAACACAAGAATAAAAAGAGGTGCATCATGAGATCTCCACTAAAAGACCTCAATTGATGGTCCAGCGGTTTTGAGGTTCCTCTGAGAGCATGGCCCCCGGCCCTGATGCTGCCCGTTCCCATAAATTATAACAAAGGTCCACTCTTTGGACAGGAATGGAATGGACTTGGCAATGCAGCGTAACCATATGTTGGAAGCACTTTATGGTTGTATACATCTATAGGATATCATCTTGCTGACCTCTGGCTGGAGGAAGGGGAGTGGACGGAGAGGAGGGGAAAGGACACTGTTGGGAGGATGAGACATGTATGGAGCAGAGAGGAATAGTGTGCAGTCACCGGACAGGGAGAGCAGTGGAAGCTGCATATAGGGGGCATGTAAATTTACATGTGAATGTACATTTTTACTCAGTTATGTTAAATAAAAAAAAAAAAAAGTGAAAAGAAAAATAATAAAAAAATAAAAGCCACCTGGCCTAAAAGCTGGAAGAGCCTGACATGGCACGACAAGGAAAGAAAACGAGCTCTGTATGTGGAACCCCAAAACCAAGAAATCTGGGGACTCCAGTTAGCCAAGGCTAAGTATGTCTGCGGAATTCCTGGGTGTCACAGATCGTTAATGCTCTCAGTTGCTAACCCACAAAAAGTAAAAAGCTTAAAATGCTTGTCTACCCAGAGGTGCCTCAGAAAAAAATGCCTGATGATCTACTTCCAAATAATCAGCCACTGAAACCCTATAAAGTACAATTCTACTCTGACATACAGAGGGTCACCGTGAGCACGAATCAACTCCACAGGACCTGGCTAAGTGAATATGGGGATCTGTGCATGTGCAGTGCAATGAACTGCTTGATATGGCCCTTCTAGCCATGATCATTGTGACTCATATACAGTGACTGAGTGGGACTATGCAACCCTGACAAAGGTATTGGTCACTTCTGCCACCCGACAAGGCTTAAAATGAGCCATCCCAGAGATGAGAGAAAAGGATCTCACCACCACCAAGGAAGAAGAGCCAAGAGTGGAGCGCATACTTTGGACTAGGCATCCCTGCACTGAGAAGCTCCTGGAACCAGAAGACAAAGAAAGAAAGAGAGACAGAGTGCTGTAACACAGAAGACAGTAAGAAGCAGTAGCAGAGAAACAGTGGCAGCAAAAGGAGGAGGCCAGCAGCCAACAGCATGCGTGGCCCAGAAGAAAAAGCTGAGTGCCTTGGAGTGTGAGGTTTGCTGGTGGAGTTGGCTTCCTCCAGGCACTTACCAGCGGAGCTAAAGGTGTTTTGTAATACTTGCCAGAGCAGAGCAGAGGCCAAGGGCCCAGAGAGAGGTATGCTTGTGGGTATGGCTGGGAAGAAGCTGTCTTGAACTGAAAAAGTGTTTCCTGAGAGCCCTTGAACCTGTACCATAACTTGTTAATAAACACATTGCCATCAAGTCAATTCCAACCCACAGCAAACCCACAGGACACAGCAGTACTGCCCATTGGGTTTCCAAGGCTGTAAATCTTTACAGAAGTGATGGCCACATCTCTTTCCTGCAGTGCAGCTGATGAGTTCAAACCACCTATGTTTTCAGTTAGCAGCCAAGCTACAACACCAGGCCTCTACCCCCTCCCCACCCCCTGGTTACTTCCCTAATAAACACAGTCATAAGTACTATGATTTCTATGAGTTCTATGTGACTATGGCAACAAATTATCAAAGTCAACAGAGAAGCAGAGTGCCACAGGAGGCATGGTAGGGGTCAAGGTAAAGATGGTTGCAGTAGGAGGCTTGTCTGCCCTGTACCTCATAAGGATCAGCCTTGGGCTGGTGATCTTGATTTTCCCTCTCCATTGTGAAGTTCAATAAGGAGGTCAGACACCTCTGCCACACCATGTATGTCTTCAGTTTCTCTTTTTATTCTTTTGCTTCCCCTGAGTTTCTCAGTCAAGTTCCGTTTGAAAAGATTCCTATGTTCCAAGGGAACCATGGGAAAAGTTGTCTACCAGGTACAACTAATACAACGGGTGACGGAAGGTGTCCTTTAGGGGCTGTCAGGGATTGAATTGTGTTCCCCAAAATATCTGTGTAGAATTTGGCTAGGACATGAGTCCTGGTATTGTGTGATGTTCCTCCACATCATAAATCCTGCCTCTATGATGTTAATGAGGGAGGATGGATGGCAGTTAAGTTGGTGGAGCAGGACTCCAGTGTATAAGACTGTTTTGTACCTAGAGGCAGTCTTTCACGATATAAAGCAGAGAATCTAGCAGAGAGATTTGGGACCCTCATACCATCAAGAAAGTAGGAGTAGGAATAGAGAGTATGCTTCAGACCTGAGGTTCCTGTGCCAAGATGTTTCCTCACCAAAGACTGATGCAACACAAGGACCTTCAGAGTCTCAATAAAGAAGGAAAGCCTTCTCCTGGAGCAGACACCCTGAATTCAGACTTGTAGCCTACCGAACTGCCAGAATGAACTTTTCTTTGTTAAAGCCATCCACTTGTGGTATTTCCTGTTACAGCAGCACTAGATGACTAAAACAAGGTCAGCACGGGACACCAAAAGGCCCTGGTCAGAGCAGAAAACGTACGGCACGGTTGTGGGGTGGGGGGAAGACCACCGGTTTCTTCCCAAGAGGGTCATTTCTGAGACAACTGAAGACATGCTATAATGCCACTGAAATGGGGCTGATGATCTTTGATCCACTTCAGGGACACCAGCCCTATGTAAGAACAGGATAAGATCCACCATCCACTCCCCCAAGCCTGGAGTTCCTGTCAGGGGTGGGTTCCTGTGAGAGAAGGGTAGGCATGCAAGTCCCTGAGCAAAAAGGAGAAATACGTGCTCTGCTCCTCCTTGAGGAAATCCCAGTAGACCAAGGTGAGGAGCTGGCGGCAGCAGGTACTCAGAAGGATCCTTCAAACACGACTTAAATGTGCATATGTGTGAACCAGAAGACATGAGGACGGCATTTAAAATGTATCAGGACCTGGGCAGAACCTCATTTTCTGCAGGCACCACTTGCAGGCAAGCCTAGTGCAGCCTCAGTTCCTCTATTGCAGGTGAGACTCACATCCTTCACTGGGTTCCTAGCCCACCACGGTAGATACAATTCTAAAGAGCCACCACCCAAGATATGCACCACTGGCTACTGAATCAAACACTCTAGGTCTGTTATAAAGGGATTTTGCAGATATAGGGTAAGTCCCAAGTCAGTTGTCCTTAAGATACAAAGATTACCCCAGTGGGCCTGATCTAATCACATAAGCCCTTTAAAAACAGGGTGACAGAAAAAGAAGTCAGAGAGAGAGATGTTCCTGCTGGCCTTGAAGCAAAAGCAAACTGCCACGTTATGAACGGCCCATGGGGGCCCCTGTGCCAAGAAGTCTCAAACAACCAATGAACTCGGAAGAGGACCCTACCTCAGATGAGAATGGCTTTGATTTCAGCCTGTGAGGCCTGAACAGAACTACTAGTTGACCAGAACCCATGGAACTACAAGATTACCAGTGTGTTGTTTCATAGGCTTTGAGTATACGGTAATGGGCAACAACTGAAAACTAATACACACACACCCCACACATTTCATCATGGCTCTTCTACTGTCAACAGTCACAGCAGCCCCTTGGTCTTTCCCTATCCAGCTTATTCATACCCTATAGCCCATTCCACCGCACCCTTCCTACTCCCCTGCTCCCTGGCACCCACCTGGCCCTGCGTTTTCGCACCCTCCGCTCATGCTCAGCCTCCTCATAGTAGTATTCATTGTGGCTGTTGTCCCGTCTCCGGGCTGCCGCGGCAATCACAGCCCGAGACTGACCCGTGGAGTTGTTGGTGCTGTTTTCTATACAAAAGCGAGGAGAGAAGGGATAGTCACATTGCAGCATGACCTCACTTCCCACACAGGAGCTCTGGGAATAGCAACCTGACACCTGTCGTGGCCAGAGGGGTCTGTTCCCACCATCCAGCAATGTCCCCAACTCCACCCCTCCTGGCCATCACTGCTAGTAGCCCTGGGAAAGCAATGAGGAGTCCACACAGGTTCTTTCCTGGTTCAGAGGCTCTGGAACTCAGATGGCTACATGACTTAGAACCAGGGCTGATGAGCAGACACAGAGGAGCTGGACTGGGGGACACACCAGAGCCTAAAGGGGCAGTGAGAGGGATCAGCAGCTTGAGACCAGCCACCTGGAGTCAGGGGAAATGACAGAACAGAGGGGTTGGGACATGGACCAGAAAAGGGGAAAGTAAGGGAAGGGGGGACAGAAAGAACAGAGAGGAGGTAGCTTAGCACCCTACTTGGGGAAGAGACCAGGAGGGGGAGGAGCAGGGCCGCTCACCCTCTCCGAGGGAGTACACCTTGAAGCCAGACACTTTCTTGGCCAGGACGGACTTGGGCAGGTTGAGGAGGGCAGGGTTGTAGACAGGGAAGTCATGGTAATACTTCTCCAGGATCCACACTGCCACACGCTGGATGCTGTGGGGGAGACGGCAGGAGAGAGGGGGAGAAGGAACAGACAAGGGGTACAGGGGAGGGGACACATCAGGGCAGGTTGGCAGGGGCAGGAAAGGACACAGAACAGGGACAATCTGCTTCCAGTAAGCCTGGCTCAAGGCCTGAGGTCAACTTACCAGGCTCCCAAGAGGAGCCTTTCCCAGGTCTAGTCCTGCTAGCCCTTCCCACCTGAAGCCCAGAGGAGGCAAGGGTATTAGGCCTGACTCTCCAGCCAAGCCAAGGGTCGCCTCATGCCCATCCAGCATCCTTCTGCTCTCAGATTCTTTACAGGACTCGGGAGAGGCTACTGAAACCCTGTATGGCCCAGGAGATACCTTGCTCACATTTTAGGAGGCACTAAAGAACCCTCCCATCATCTTTCCTCTGGGAACCCCTCCTTTGGCCAGCTCATTTCAGTAACTACTCACCGAGTGTATACAAGAAACTGCCTCCAAGAAAGGGCTAAAAAGGGGATTCCAAACCCTGATGGCAAAGTGATTAAGAGCTTGGCTGCTGAGCAAAAGATTTGCAGCTTGAATCCACCAGGTGTTCTTCAAAAACTCTATGGGGCAGTTCTACTCTCCAGTAGCATCACTGAGTCAGAACTGACTCAACGGCCATGAGTTTGGTTTGGGGGTTATTCATGCCCCACACCTTTCTTCTCTTGGGTCCATTCTGTGTGACATTCCCAATCTCTAATGGCCTGTCCTACTTTCCCCATCATAACTCTCACCCCATCTGGCCCCAGGACCCTGTACACACCCCTTTGCAGCAAGTAGCAAACAATGTTGAAAACTTACTACATGCAAAGCACTCAACTCCTTCCCGTCACACCGTCCTGCTCTAACAGGCCTTACAGCTGTCCCACCGGCCCCCCACCCGCTCCCAGGCACCACACCTGAGGTGGCCGACGTTGTAGAAGCGGCTGGCCCCATCTGTGGAGCGCACCACCTTGAGTGTGAACTGAGGCTGGAGCTGGCGCAGCTCAAGCAGGACCACAGCCAGGTAGTGCACGAAGAGCAGGGCGTCCACCAGTGACACGGCAAACTGCACCACACCCTGGTAGCTGCGCTCGCGGGCATCCAGGATGCGCACGCCATAGAAGAGCCAGTAGGAGACGACGAGCAGGAAGACGAGCACCATCAGCAGGGCACGCAGCACAAAGACGCGGGGCAGTGAGGCTTTCGGCCGGCGGAAGAACAGAGCCCAGCTGCCCAGCAGCAGGATGAGCAGCTTGAAGGCCACGGAGATGAAGAGGCCCTCACAGGCCGTCCCGCACGGCTCCAGCTCCTCCCGCCACAGCAGCGGGGGCAGCAGCAGGAATGCCAGCGGTGTCAGGAAAGACAGCAGGGCCAGAGTGGCCCCCGCCGCCACTCCCAGGTGCCGGGAGCAGTCCAGCGGGACACTGTCTTCCATGTCCTTGGTGATGCGTGTGAGGTCATCATGGGAGATGCTGTGCTCTGAGGTGCCCGTTACGACTGTTGTTGTCTCACCCCAGTTGTCATCCTGCAGACAGGCGGGGGCCACACAATGCAGTAACGGGGAGAAGATGAGAAGGAAAAGGAAGAGGAGCAGAAACACGACAAAGGGTGAATGGAGAGAGAGACAGAGAGAGAAGCATGGCAAAGGAGGAGGTAGAAAGAAATTACAGTAATCAACAACATGCAATCATCCAAGTATTTACTGAGCCCAATCCTGGCCTCTGCAGATTATCAGACATGTGTTGTTGCTAGCCACTGTGGAGTCCACCCCCAACACATGGTGCCCTATGTACAATGGAACAAAACACTGGCCAATTCTGTTCCATGTCCATGATCAGTTGTGGATCAGGCTGTTGTGCTCCACAAAGCTTTCACTGGCTGATTTTCAGAGAGATCACTAGGCCTTTTTTCCTGGTCTTAGTCTAGAAGCCCTACTGAAACCTCATAGTGATATGCATGCCTCCAACGACACAGATGACGGCTGCACATGAGGTACACTGGCCAGGATTTAAACCTAGGTCTGTAACATGGAAGGTGAGGATTCTACCCATTGATTATTCAGCCATAAAGACGAAGTTCTCACATATGCTATGACATGAATGAACCTTGGAAACGTGGTAAGTGAAATATCTCAGACAAAAAGGGACAAGTATTGGATAATCCTACTCTTAATAACCTAAACCAAAAAACCCACTGCAGTTGAGTCAATTCTGACTCATACTAATCCTGCAGACAGACTAGAACTGCCCCATAAAATTTCCAAGGAATGCCTGGTGGATTTGAACTGCCAACCTTTTGGTTAACAGTCATAGCATTTAACCGCTATGCCACCAGAGTTCCTAAGAAATGTCTAAAATGAGCAAATACACAGGAACCAAAGTTTAGGCATGGGAGGGAGGGGAAAATGAGGAAACTCATCGCACAGGGCACACTTAATTTCTAGCACATCTCAGGGAAAAATCTGGAAATGAATGGCAGTGATGACTGTACAACATGGTGAAGGTAATTAATGTCACTGAATTGTACAGGTAAACAGCCCAAATGGCACAAGTGTTTTGCTATACTTATGTTTTACCATAATAAAATAAAAACAAAATGAGAAGTATGTGACCTGGGCCCTTGGGGAACTTTTCACTGGGCAGTCAGAGACAACAGCTGTGTGCCACCCTAACCCTCAGAGCAGAGGGCACAAGGGAGAACCTGGGGGAGCTGCTCAGGCTGTGAACAGAAACAGGAAGCTGCCAGGGAACCTGGGTCTGAGCTGACCCTGCAGCAGGAACAGCTAAGCTGCCACAGCTGTGACACAACAGGACAAAGCTGAACTGAAGTAATCATTCCCAACCCAGCTGCACACATCAGAATCTTCTAAAGAGCTTAGGCAAAAAATATATATATACACATATATCTCGATGTTCTATCCCTGAGACTAGGATCCAGGTATCAACCTTTATTCTAAAAAATTTAAAAGAAAAAAAAAAGAAGCACCCCACATGATTCTAGTGTTCATCCAAGGTTGAGATGCACTGGGCCACTGGATCTCTAAGGCCTGGCTACTACCCGTGGCATGAACGGCGTGAACGGTCCACACCCAGGAGCAAAGCATGGCAGGGAAGGGGAGACCAAGAGCAGCTGAGACGAGCTTGGGCAAGGTACACTGCAACGCCAGGCCAAGCAATATGCATTGATTCTGCAGGCATCAGAGAGCCACTCAAGGCTTCTGATCAAGGGAATGACCTGGCAGAAGTTGTTTGGTGAAGAGAAGAAAGTTCAGAGGAAGGAAGGGAGAAGGTGAATGATCCATGAAGGCTCTGGGAGGTGCAGGTACAGACTTAAGGTCTCTCAGGCTCTCCAGTCGGCCCAATGGCTCTGCTGGGGCATGTGAACACCCACACAGGGACTGCGTGCTGGAGGCACAGGGCAGGCAGAAGGAGGTTCCCAGGTGTCCTTGTAGGCTTGGTGCACTCAGGCTGTTTCCCTGAAGTGGCTACACGGTATCTCACAGAGTAGTCCCAAGGGCATCAATGGCCTTCTGTGCCCACACCCTAACTGTGGCCCCGACTAGGGATGTGAAGGCCTACCCTGCCACCCAGGGGAGTCAAGCTACAGGGCTGAGACACTGGAGTTGGGGAACACAGAAGACAGCCTCGCAGGTCCAGTAATCGGGGGAGGCTGAGCAACCACCTCACTCAAAGAGAGTACCTGTTAGACCCTGGACAGGAGAGAAGAGTCCAACCTGAAGAGACAAACTGGATGAGACGACCATGTTCAGCTCCGAGACCTGGGCCTACTCGTCACCCTCATTTGACCCCTCCACACCCCCGTACTGCATGTCTTCTCCAAGGGCCTCCTTCCCAGCAACCAGGGGGACGAACATGTCTCACTATCACTTTAAGGACTCAAGAGGCCAGGTGCCAGGGACTGGAAAAAAGGAGAAAAAGCATCTCCTCCATCTATCATTCTAATCCCCCAAACAGTTGAGATTTTCAATGTCAGTCACAGAGATTTCCTCTGAGGAAAAAGGAGATGGATGCCCCTAGCCAAGCCAAGTGCCGTCGAGTCGGCTAGTCTTCTAAGATGTTCCCAAGAAGTGAGACACGAGCAAGGCCGGTGTCACCATAGATCCTACTTCTGCTGTATTCTGGGACTTCTCTGCCTATTATGCTCCCTACCAGGTGAACTAAGAAGTTAGAAGAGAAGCAACCAGCTCACCTTCCTCCCCCAGCTTCCTCCAGAGAACTCACCGGCTGATCTCCCTCCAGTCCTCCTTTCCCTAAGCCCTAAGTGTTCCACAAGGTGACACCAGGGGGCGCTAGAGTCCCCACTCAAGACTTGAAAAAATTCTGCCCACTCTCCTCAGACACTACCCACCTGCTTCTGTCAGATTCTCAACTAGCCTGACTGATTGGCAGCAGCTCCAGAGAAACCAGCCAATTCCCATTACAGTGCCCAGGTCCCCCCATCCTTCTGCTGATAAGCAACAGGTTTCTGCTTCCAAAGGGATCTTTACTGAAAGTCCTAGTTTGGGACACTTAAGCATAGGACACAAGACATCCTTCCAGACTCTGCCTCTGAGAGAGAACACCAGGTTTCTAGGCCCCTCCCCTCTGTGATGGCTCCTCAAATCGATGCTGACTCACAGAGACCCTATAGGTAAGAATAGAACTGCCCCATAGAGTTTCCAAGAAGCACCTGGTGGATTTGAACTGCCGACCTTTGGGTTAGCAGACATAGCACTTAACCACTACACCACCAGGGTTTCCCCAGCTTCTCCAGAACAATTTGAAAACTCCTGGTCTTATGCTAAGTTCCTTCAGCTTTGGGAAAAAATACTGATGAGCAGGTCCAGTCCTAGACACTAGGATCCAGGTATCAACCTTTTTTAAAAAGTTCCCTAGATGATTCCAGTGTTTATCCAAGATTGAGAAACACTGGACACTCACCCGCTCATCCCCTCGAGTGGACTCATTGTCCAGCAGGGGCTCCCCTGGAGCTTGGATGGTCACCGACTTGTCCCCACGGCTCCCATCCCGGCTCTTAGAGCGGTGTCGGTCCCGACGGTCCCTGAAGCAGGAGGCAAGGGGGAGGCACACAAGGTCAGGGAAAGGAACAGAGTTCTCTCAGCAGCTACTCACACCCACCGACTCTCAACTGCCTCCCAGCCTCCCCTCTGCCACCTGTCACCTGCCCAAGCACACCCACCTGTGCTTTCGGGAACTGCGGGAGTGGCCCGACTTATAGGAATAGCCTGAGTACTGAGACTCAGTGTCCATGGCGTCTGAACGCCGCACCTTGTAGCGCTCCAGGGCCACAGGCTGGGGCCTCTTGGGGGGCCCCAAAGCCACCTCCTTCAACACCGGCTTCTTCAGGCCAAGAGGCACCTTGAGAAAGTCAACTGTCACCCTGAGGGACTCTATTTTGCTGGACAGGCAGGCTTCTCTCAGAGAAAATCAAGCGACACTCCTGAGGAGACAAAGTAGCTGGTTAGATCTCACTCCAGAAAATAAGACCATCCCCAAACAGCAACTGCAGGAAGCTCAAATGAATCCAGCCATTGCCCAAGAATGCTCCTACCCAGCTTACTGCTCTGTCAGATGGTTCCAGATCCTCCTGCCTTGCATCCCAGAAACAGCCTCCAGATTGAGCCAAGGGTTCAGGGATAAGGGGAAGAGGGCCAGAATAAGCAAAATAACCTGACCCTGAAACTCTGGAGGGCAAAATCCAGGTAGAGCTTTCCTAGTCTCAGCCAGGAAAACCCAGGCTTGGAGAAGGCAGGCTCTGGCCACACAACTGGCTCAACCAATGGAGACTTTAAAACCAAAAAACCAAATCCACTGCCATGGGGTCAATTCCAACTCATAGGGGCCCTATTAGGACAGAGTAGAACCACTCCACAGAGTTTCCAAGGAGCGCCTGGACGATTGGAACTGCTAGAACTGCTGGTCTTCTGGTTAACAGTCATGGTATTTAACCACTAATGCCACCACGGTTTCCACGGAAACCTTAGAGAGCAGAGGACAGCAGTTTCTGTTCAAGACTACCCCCAGGCCTTGCCCCTGCCCTTCCATCCTAACACACACACACACACACACACACACACACACTTTCTGAGAACGTCCACAGGGGGCTGCCTGTGGCTGCTCTTCTTGGCACCATGTCCCCAGTGTCTAAGTCAAAACGCACCAACAGCTCCTGCTCAGGTCAGGTCTGTCACTCGCCTTAAGGCTGTGTGTACATGTGGGTGTATGCACACTAGCAGGTGAAAGTGAGGTAACTACTACAATATGACGGGGGCAGGAGAAGGAGGCAGGTAGAAACCATTCTCCAAAAGCCTAATAGCCTAAAAGAGGCAAGGTCTTGAGTTTCCCTGCTACTTATGGGACAAGATGCAGCACTAACATCTTTCATTTAAACTTCCTAATTCTGCAGAGAATGACCTTGTTCCTATGCCCTCTTCCCTCATCAAAATCCTGCTCAGCCTTCAAAGTCCAGCCTCCACCACTTCACAGAAAGCCTCCCCTCACCTACTCTAGCACCCAAGTTTGCATCTTCCCCTTTGACCACCACCCTGCCCCCGCACCCACCAACAGTCATCACCATGCTCTGAGCTTTAATTTCCTGCTTTTATCTAGAGAGTCAACAAATCTTAAAGCATTTTCTATAAGCTATGTACTTTGCTAGGCCCTGGGTATGCATGCAGTCTTGAAACAGACCTATGTTTGTGAACTAATGAGCAAGATGCACATTAAACAAGTAAGCAGACAAGCACAAATGACTAACTGAAGGAGTGACAGGAAGGAACAGCAGGAAACTGAGTGACAGCTAGGCAAGGCAGGAGCTCCTTTAAACCGTGTGGTTCTGCAAGGTCTCTCTGAGACAACGTCACCTAAAGAGAGACCTGAAAGAGCTAACCAGGCAGAGTAACGGCAAAGCTGGGGAGCAGAGGAACTGACATGGCAAGTTCTACAGCAGGAAAGAGTTCCGACACTAAGAAAAAAGGCCAGTAGGGACAGAGCCGAGGAGAAGGCTCTGGAGAGATGCTGAAGAGAAAGCCAGGAGCTTAGGTCTTACTCCAAGGACAATGAGGAGTCATCAAAGGATTTTAGCTATGCAGGTACGGACTGGAAAGACGGAAAAGCAGAAATAGGGAGACTAGCCAGGAGGCTTTTGCAGCGGTCCAGGCCTGAATCAGGGCACAGCAGTGGCAGGAACGGACTGCCCAGTGAGCAAGGTACTCACAGGCATACTTGTGCCTGCTTACCAGCTGTAATAGCCAATTTCACCTCTTTTTCACCCAAGTGAAATTGGTCACTACAGATTAGCAAGTAAGCACAATTAAGTCTATGAAAATCTTGCTGACTAGTTAATACACCCCTGGGGAAGCGAAGGTGAGAAACAGATGTATCTGAAACAAACACTGGCAGCACAGTCAACAGGCCCTAGGGAAAGATTGGTTTAGGGAGAAGGGAGTGTTGAGAATTTTTGGCCTGAGCCAGGGGATGGAGCGGAGTGTTGTTAATAAGGTGAAGACTGGGAAACAAGCAAGTAAGCAGAGGAAGACAGTGAGTTCTGTTTTCTACGCGCTAACTTCCAGACCATGAGACAGACGGTCAAGTAGGCAGCTGGACATTAGAAGCCTGAACTCAGAGGAGGTCTTGACACTGTTCAAAGTCATGAGAATGAATGGGTTTGCCTAGGGAGAGGATGGAAATGACAAAGAGAAGGAAGCCCAAGACAGATTCCTGAGAACCCCAGCATGCAAATGTATCTCGAGGAAAATGAAAAAAGCAAAGGAGCTGAGGAGCAGTGGAGGATGAGGCTGGCGGTGCAGGGGTGCCAAAAGATGCCAGCTCATAGCAGCCCTGAACTTAGGGGTGTGTCTACACGCGGATAATCAGCCAGGTAAATGCCACCGAGAGATCAATTACATTAAGCACTAAAATGGATTGGCTTTGTACAGTTACCTTTCTTCCAACAAAACTAAATGCCAGCAACCTGAGAATTAATAAATATGATTCATACATATTTGTATCCACCTACCATCCCGTGGGAACAGAACAAGTAATTGATACCAACCTAATGAATGAATATGCTTCTCTGATACTAGGGAAACTACAAGGACTATAGGGAGATGAAATCAATGCTAAATCCATTCAATTATTCTCCTAACAGAGTTATCTGGAGGCAATCCATGGGCTAGTGATGTCAGTCAATATCCGCCTGTGGGTTAGAGGTACACCTAGTGGACACAGTCACAACACCTTAACCCAACCCTAAACCACTCCAAAAACCTTTGTCAGAAACAGGACTTTAGTTGTCCCTGACTCGACGGCACTTGGCTTGGCTGGTGTCTGCAAATTACATCTTGGATTTCTTCTACCTCCTCTCCTGAGAACTCATTCAGACTGGTTTACCTCTCAACATAAAGGGCTCATTTGTATCACTCGCTGTGTTTCTAGCCCATTCTTTCTAGCTCTCCTCTTAAAAGCTGAATTTCAGAAAGAAGCTCAGACAGTAAAGGGCTCACAGAGAGGGGAGAAATGACAGGGGAAAGGACTAGCGGATTTGAATATAGCCACAAACACTGTAAGTTGGAGTCTCTACATGCTCACCCTTACCCAGAACATTCATATTCACCAGAGCCAACAGCAACAACAGCCTAGGATCTGCATCCAAGGATCTGTGTTCAAAATCTAACTCTCCCACCAACAATCTGTGTGACCATGGGCAAGTTACTTCACTTCTCTGTACTCTATAGTCTGTTAGGCTCATCAGTAAAACAGGGAAGATGATGACACCTACTTCACGGGGTTATTTTGAGGATCACATGAGTGAAAGAAATACTTCATAAACTGCCCAGCTAGCAACTAGTTAAGCAATTAATGAGCTCTGGCTCCAAGATCATTCATGCTCCAATCCTAGACACTTACTCTGAGACTAAGGAAAAGAGGCAGTATAAATAAACACTGTTATTTAGATGACTAAGATGTCACACACATACACATACTCACATACGCATGCACACACGCAAACACACACATGCACATACACACGACCAGAACCACCACTTCAAACACACCCAGGAGAGAAGCTGATGCCATTTTATTTCCCATACTGACACATGTCAAGCCTAACAAGGGTGCCAGTCCATTCTCCCAATCATTCTGATCTGCTCAGCCTAGAGCCCCCTCATTATTAAAGAGTCCACACAGACTCTGCTCCCCTGGCCCACCTCTCCTACCAAACCAACTCAGGGTGTCCAGAAAGCATCAAAATATGCTCCTCCCTCCCCCACCAAGCACGGGGGGGGAGGGGGGGGCCAAAACTGATCCCAACTGCTGAGACTCCAACTGCTTTTTTCTCAAGTACCTCCAGAGACTCTAAATATTGGAGAAGCTGAGGTGAGAGGACGGGAGGCGAGCAAAGAGAAGGGTAGAAGTTTGCCTTATTTCAACAGCCTCAGGAATCAAAGGTTTGGAGGGTCTCCCGGGTGGGCAGAGTTCCCTGTGAGCAGAACGGGGGGAGGGGATCATTGGATGAGATCAACAAGTAGAAATGTCAGGGGGATGATGACGCTGAGAAGGGGAGGGAGATTTCTGACACGGCACAGGGCAGAAGCTGCCAGCTGCGGCAGGTTGGCAGGGTGCTGTAAAAAGGGGATACAGCCCACTGCTTTTTACCTTGCCCTCACCTACCCAGACACACAAGCACACACACTCAGTCACCCTGCTCAGACCAACCACGGATGATCTGGGGTTAAAAGGAGGCCAGAGAGCAGAGAGGGAGGGAAGTGAGAGCCCATCACAAAAAGGAGACCCTTCCTTCCAAAGGCCTTTCAGAAATAAAATTAATGGAATGTGTCTCAGTATCATCCCAAGGGGGCTGAGGGGGAGGGCTGGGGGGAATGTTGGGGCTTTTGTCCGGGTTGCCCAGCTTCTCCCACATTGATCACCATGGCAACCAAAGCCCCCTGTTGCCTAGGTGATGGCAGCTGGGTCCTGGAACCCATACCCAGCATCCAAAGCAAGGGAGGTTGTGGGTGGGGGGGTGCAGTTAGGGACAGAGGAGGAGAGAATGGGGTTTCTCCTCTGGCGGCCCCAGCTTTTGTCTGAGCTGAGATCAGGTTTCTTCAGGAAACAATCAGAGGCCTCTGGAAAAAATACACTCAGAACCTGGCAACAAGCAGAGGGAGTAAAGTCCTGGGATATGGTGGGGTGGGGGGAGATTGTTGTTGGCCAAAATGCAAACTAGGAACAGACCTTTCCCCATCCTCCCCACTGAGAGGAGGCAGAGAGGTTGGCAAGGCCTTGGACATACACATGGGCACCCATGTGTGAAGTGCCTCCTGAGGACCCTTCTTGCACTGCTCCATCCTGGTCCACCCCACAGCCCAGTAACAGCTGGTTTAGGCCTGGGGTGGGGAAAGGAGGCAGTGCAGAGGTGGGGAAGGGCTGGTGAAAAGCAACAGAGGCGCCAAGGTGGCACAAAGAGAAGGTGGGGAGAGGACAATTTAGACAAGCACCTGAAAGAGGGCTCCTGTTGTTCCCATTCCTGCTGAGGATGGCTGGCAACACTACGTACAAGGGACACTGAAGGCACTTGGGTTTGATGTTTTTAAAGAACTTCTGGCCCCAGAGGGGAAGACGGAGGCAAGGACAAGAAGCCATAACTTCTCTGACAGGGAACAGATCTCTGAAAGGTCAGTGTTTTAAACAAATGGCTTTCCTCTCCTCAGTCAGTGAGTAGGGAAAGGTAGTCCTGTCAGGATACAGAGGACTGGGCACATGACCTGATCAGGTCCCTTGCCCATTAAAGGTCTTGATGTCCTACAAAGAACTTGGTATGGAACAAAGAACTAGACTCACCCTTCTGTCTCAGATTCCTGAAAATAGCCTTTGGAATTCCACAGCAATCAAAATGCCCTGGTTTCTAAAATAGCCAGGCAACACTTAAACATGTGCAAATGAGTTGGAAGCCCCCAACTCATCACCTGGCAACAGGACTCAGGAAGGAAAGGGGGGGGTCCAACACAGTCATGCATATTCATCAACTGTATAGATCATAACTGAGCAGTAAGGCCCCAGCATGCATATTCATGAAGGCCCCAATAACGAAGAGACCCTAGACCTTGGAATGCCCCTTTATGGGGCTTCCAGGATTAGAAAGAATATCCATGGCACAGGAGAGGGTGTGGCACATCCTGGGAACAATGGAAACCTCATGCCAGGAACTCCCCCAGACTTTGCCTGACACATCTCTTCACTTGTATCCTTCTTGGCTACAAGAAATGGGAAACTGATGCATAGGTAAATTGTGTCCATTATAAAATAGGCCAATATAGAAAATTCACAAATCCACAAGAGGCAGTGAGACTCTGTGACTTAGCCTGCAGTGGTTAATTCAAAGAAGGGTTGCACTGCCAGTAGCAAGGGAAGAGTCCTAACTCATTAGGAGCCATTCGTCAGGAGCCAGCTTTGAATGGCGAGTGAACCAACAAGGCTACACAGATAGTTGGTTTGTGAAAACCCAATTCTAGGTGGCTGGGTGACAGGGAAGAGGCTGCACAGGTCGTCAATGAAGAAGCAGAGTCCTGCTAACTTGAGAAGGCTAGAGAGGAGTTTGAAGTGCATGGAGTTGTGCAGACCTCTGAGCCTGAAGCTGGTATCAGTGACCTGCCTCAGGTGACCAGAGGTGAATTCTGACCTAACACTGGATAGGATGAGAGAAAAAGTGGTTCACAACAAGGATCTGGAGATGTGGAAAAGTGAAGCCTGGATCCATTTCCAGGTAAGAATCAGATTCAGGCTTACCACATAGCTAATGATAAAGGTGGAGTTTGCCCACCTTGCCCTTTTAGCAGAGAGCTTTCCATGCACTGGGTCTCACTGCATATGCTTGCACCCCCTTCCCCTCTGTAACCCATGGGTCGTGTGTACATGTACATGTGGGCACTCCCACCCTCTGGCTTCCTAATCTTTACTCCTAATCTTCACTCTCTCACACCTAGGTAGAGCGGGGGTTGCAAGAGTTTCCATCCAGAAAAGAACCTAAATGCCATTTACTATTTCCCCCTCCCCAATGTCCAAGGGCATCAATGCAGTTTCCACTCAAAGTACTAGATGCCCACCTTCCTAGGACATAAGGGTAGAGAGGACAGTTGGAGAGGAGAAACAGGAACTGAGCCAGGAATCCAACCTCCCAATCCAATATCCAAAAAGATGGATGGGTGGTTGGAGAGACAGAGCACCCAGCTCAGTCCTAAGGCTGCTATGAGGCAGAGCAGAGATCTTAAGTGTCATTTTTCCTCTTTGCCGTGCTACTCCCTGAGTTTCATAGGTATGTTCAATCCAGGTAGCCCTGCCAGGCACTGGTGTCTGATGCCGGGCAAAAATGCAGGCACCTAACTCAGCTTCCACGAATGAGATGGAGGTCCCCAACCCTCTGACCATGCTTACATCACTCCCTGCGCTTCACCTTCCCTCCAGGAGGAAACAGTGGATTCTAGCAGGCTCTTTAGCCCTAAGCTGGAAGAAGCCTTACAGGTACAACTTCAGACTTTCCAGATTAAAAAATGGGGCCCAGAGAAAGGTGGCTAGTCCATGGTTACAGAGCTACTGCTTGAACATTCCAAGGCTGGGTAGCTCACTACCTCTAAGGAAGCCCTTTTTTGGCCTCTTCTTGTTAGAAAACCTTATTAATACTATGATTTGGGAGGTGTGCTCCTCTTGGAGTGAGACCTGCTTCCTCCACGAGGTTCTTTCTAGACGCTGGTTCTTCCAATAGTTAAGTCTATAAGCAAGCCAGCAGAGAATTCACTGATTCCTACACTAACCCTTCTTCTCACCAGTGACAAAGGGACAGACTAGACAGGCCTAAACCAAGAGAGTCCAAGACCAAAGAGCCCCTACCCCTCAGAGGGCTAGTTTCTGCACCCACCCATCTACCACTCCTGACCAAGGAGCTTAGTGGTCCTTCATCCACCCCCATCCAAAACCACCACAAGCTGGGTTTATCTCTACCACAAAAAAGATACAAGGCTCTGAGGAAGCAAGGGCCAGCCTCATACCCTAGACTTAAAGTGGGATGGGGATTTTTCCCCCATCCCATTCCCACAGCCCATATCCTTGCACAATAATGTTCTCTAGGAGTGCAGAGAGGACAGCTGGATCTCAGCAGGCTGTGGTTGGAAAGAACTGGACCAGGGCACCCAGGAGCTGGTGAGTTGGCACTGAATGCCTCCAGCCCCGCCCAGTTACCCAGGCATCCGCCCAGGACAGCCTTAGACATGAGCTCACCATACTTACAGTTCCAGGGTGAGGGGTAGGAGCCTTCTCCCCAACTGGGCTGAGTAGCAGGGGAGGGGCCATGCTTGGGTCACCTAGGTGTCTAGGCTTCCAGAGCAGCCTCTCACCACCATTCCCTGATGCAGGGAACACCACAGGGAGGGGCCTATGAACTGGGCACCTGGCCAAGATACCTGAGCTTGAATTTCTAACTGAAAGGGTGCTTGGGGTAGCCACAGCCAAATCCCTCTCCACCTACTTCCTTCATTTCCCTCAGTCTGAGGCAGGTGGTAAGGCAGGGTACCCTCCCCAAACCCACATACACAGACACATTGACACCCACGCTTGTATTCCCCCCCTGGAACCTGGAATGGTTCCTGCCTGCCACACCCAGCTCCACCCACCCTGGCCAGGCAGGTTCTGTAGAGACCTGCTCTGCTTTCTCTCTGGTCCCCCAACCCCAGCTCCCAGAAAGTCCCTGCCCCCAACACACTGCACACATTGTGCATACACTCAAACTCGTACACACACACACTCTACAGCACCCCATTTTCTAGCCTCCCCAAAATCCATTCCCAGTTCCCAGTCTGGAAGGAGACATTAAGAGGGGAGCAGTAGAAAGGGTGAGTAATCTCTTTGGCATCTGTCCCAAATGGGGGCCAGAGGAGGGGAGACAGGACGCTATGCTGGTGGGAAGGGAACCAGGACTTCTAGATGCCTGGATGCTCTATTTTAATTTCCACCAATGGGCAGGCCTCACAACTCCCACCCACCAGGCTCTGAGTCTCTTCCCCCTTCAGCTGGGCCAGACAACTGGCCCCTGCCTGCCTGCCTGCCTGCCTGCCAGGTGAGCTATGGTAGATCCAAGAAGGAAAACAGGCACATCAAGTTGTCCATCAGGGAGGGGAGAAGATGGACAGTGGGAGGCAGACAAGTTGTGCAGGCCCACAGGCCAAGTTCCTGTGCTCCCACCCTCTCACTCTCACTCAAAACAAAAATATTTCCCTCTCTTCAGAGCTGCCAGTCCTAGGTTAGTCCCAACTGTCCCTGACCCAAGAAACCTTCACAGCCTGCTTGCCCAACCTCGGCCTCAGAGCAGAAGGAGGTGGAACAAAGCTACTTGGGGAGGGAAAGTTAGCCAACCTCAAGCTTGCACATGGATGGTGAGAGCTACGGTGTGGGAAGAGCTGTCGGGGAGGAACATATGGGAAGCCCCACTAGGGAAGACTTGCTAGTATAGAAAAAGCAATAGGGCGGACCTAAGGGTGTGAGACACAGCATGGTTGGGGGTGGAGGGCTACATGCCTGGGTTTCCCCATCCTGAAAATCTTCTTCCACCCAGGCCCAGGGCCTCTGATCTGGCAAGTCAGCCAGTTTTTACCTAGGAAAACTGAGCCAACTGAAAGGCCCGTGTGCCAATCTCTATCATCTTGACAAACCCACCAAGGGCAGGTTTTCATTCTTTCTGAGGAGTCTCAATTTCCCCAACCCAGCCAGCTCCACCTCCATTCCTGGAGTAAAGCAGGTGACAAAAAGCATTTCTCTTCACACTTGGTTGTTTTTTAAGTTACTGCATTCACACCTCGGGCTCAGCACCTGTTCCTCTCCACACCCCACACTCCACCCTACTCCCAACTTACCCTAAAAAGCCAGAGGCCCCTGCCCTCCCCAGACCCATCCAAACACATACTTTCTCCTGGTCAGGGAGGAAAGCTAGGAATCCTCTAGTGAAAGTGGGGTTTTGAAGCATATTGTTAAGGGATCTTTGGGAACACTTGGTGACCAGAACCTGCCATCGCTCCTTTCACACAGTCCCCAACTCCAACAGTGGCCCAGCAGGGAGGAAGAGATCAACCCCCGGAGAGGTTCTGCCCTAGGTGGCAGCCCTGTCCAAGGGCTCTGAAAACAGGGTGTTCTTGGGGGTGAGACCAAGTTCCTCCATGAGACGTCATCTCACCCCCACACTCAGAGGTAGGCTTCTCTATCTGGGCTTCTCTGCTCCTCAGGCTGACACTGAACTCATGTTTGCTTTTCAGAGGGAGAGGGGGATTATTCAAGTTCAAGATGAAAGGCAACAATGAGTAAAGACAGACCTAACCAGAATGAGGATAGAAAAAAGTGAAAATAGTACTTTCGAAAAAGGATGCACAAGGAGGCCAGGTAGGCCTGGTACAGCTTCTCAGGAGCTATATTATCTTACATGAGTCACTCACCTTCTCTAAACTTCAGTTTTCTTATCTGTAAAGTGGGAATAATAATCTACACTTCAGGAAAGAGTATTCGAGAAAATAATGTATACAGAATATTAGAGTCTGCAACATAACAGAAAATAAATATTAGCCTCGGCCCTTTCTCCTAATGTAGAGGGCACACAGACAATCCACCAGAATAAAATGAAATCACCTTTGGGCTCCATGTGGCCTCAGGTCTCAGATGAGGGCCCCTCACTGACTTAGACCACACCCTGCATGAAAAAGCAGTCAAAACCCCTCTTCCCACTCTTTGCATCTTTCCTCCGGGACTCCTGTGCCCCCCAGCCACTCTGCTCCCCTCCCTCCTTGCACACTTACTTGAGGCAGGACCTGGGCCCCAGTTACCTCCCACACTCCCTTAGGCTGTAAGCCCAGCAGTGTGGAGCACAGGAGAATGGGCGCCAAGCCTCTGACCCCACCCCAGCCCCCAGCTTCTTCCCACTCTCCCCTCTCACTGCCCCACCCTGATTGCCAGGATATCCTCAGCTCTGCTGCTTGCTAGTCGGCTTCTCCCAAACCCATTCCCAGCTGTCATGTCTGTAATTACCTGCCTTGCCAGGGGCATCAAACAAACACAGCAGCACCTCACTTCAAAACGGTCCCACATATAGGCCCTCTGCCTCCCCCATGGTACCAAGCAGGGTACAGAAAAGGGGTACAAAGATTCTCCCTGACCTATCTCAGTTCTATCCAGGTCTGATCACAACAGAGAGAGGGTAACAGAGGGCAGCCCAAGTCTGATTACCCAGAGACAAGACAAAGAAGGTGTGGATGCTGTGGGGACAGAGTAGGATTTACTCCCAAGGCTCTTCCTTCACCTGCGCTACTGAAATCTCATCATGAACAGTGTTACCCACCTGGAGAGAGTGAGCGGGGAAATGTCAGGTCAATTCAGAGAGAGGGGAAGCTGATGCCAGCTAAGGCAGAAGATGGACACACTTACAACCCACAGGTACGACAGAGGATACATACAAGGGGGAGCTGCTCCGGAAAGAAGAGGAAAAAGCAAGTGGAAACAGAGCTTCCAATCAGGCTCATTTCTTTTCAGTTAGAAACCCTACAAAAAAATTTGCATTTCTAACAAGTTCCCAGGCGATGCTAATGCTGCTGGTTAGGGACCAATTCTGAAAACCACCAGAAGTGCATTAGTAGGGCTCTCAACATGTATTACATGTAAGAATCACCTGGGGAGCTTATTAAACCATAGACTCTGACTCAGTATAGCTGAGGTGGAAATGCAAATTCTCAGGAGGGGTGCAAACTTAAATCTCATCCCCAAACCAGACCTGAGAGCAGGCAATACTCTCCCAGCCTCTCCTTTCCCCTAAGGCCTTGTCACCCCTGCCAACCTCTTAGGAGAGGAGGGAGAGGGATGATTAATCTCATTTTATTAGCAAGAAAACTAAGACCAAATCCCTACTTCACACTTCAACGTCCTGCAATACCAAGTGGTATGTGGTTCACCAAACACTGATGCCCCTTCTCACTCACACCAAGGCTCTACCCTTTCCAGCCCCACCCCACCCCCACATACCCTATCCTTTAAAATCCAGCAAAGGGCACATCTCCTCCAGGTACCTTCCCCAACATCCTCACTCTTCCTCTCTGCTCCAGTGGTCCTCCCACACCTCCACACAGGGCTCAGTCAGCCAGAGCGTCGACGTATTCATGTTCCTCTCTGCTGTAAAAGTGAACTGCCTGTCTTGGCCCACTGCACACCCTGTGCTTTCCACAGTGCCCAGCAGACAGCAGGGCCTCAGGAGGGAAGATGACTTGCCTAATGTGACCTGCCAGAAAAAAAATCAGAGCCAAAGTCCACCACCTCTGACCTGTTCCACTACCAGGAAACTTCTCCCTTGAAATAATCATCAATCAGAATCTGAACAATAACAGCTAACATTCACTGAGTGCTTCCCATGTGCCAGGCACTGTACAACGTGCCCCATTATTTCATTTAATCCTCATAAACCAGAAAAGCTTGTTGTTGCTGTGTGCCACTGAGTCAATGAGACCCTATGTGACAGAGCAGAACTGCCCTATAGGGTTTCCTAGGCTATAATCCTTCCTGGAGTATAGCACCAAGTCTTTCTCCCAAAGAGCCACTGGATAGGTTTAAAACACCAAACCTTTTGG
This sequence comes from Heterohyrax brucei, assembly GCA_028571685.1. Classification (NCBI taxonomy): domain Eukaryota; kingdom Metazoa; phylum Chordata; class Mammalia; order Hyracoidea; family Procaviidae; genus Heterohyrax; species Heterohyrax brucei. The sequence goes on along the minus strand of CM053140.1, from coordinate 190,454,941 downwards.
TTAGCAGCCAGCAGTTAGCCATTGCACCACTAGGGCTCCTTAAACCAAAGAGGTGGGGCCTATCATTAACTCCGTTTTACAGGTGAGGCTTCAAGAAGATAACCTATTTTGTCTGAGGTCACACAGCTAGGAGGTAGCAAAGTTAAAATTTGAAAGCAAGTTGAAACACAGGGAAGGAGGCTGCTGCGGGACCTAGGATGCCTGTGGAAGGGCTCAGTCGTAGTTGGAAGACGGTGCCTTAAGACACCTGAGGCTGAGGAATGGGGCCAAATCACTAGCTCAAGCTTACACAGCTACTTAGTACTCATTCCAACTGATTTCTCCCTTTTGCCTCACAGTATGAAGAGCTACTCAGGGACACATAAGCAAAAGGAAGACTGGAGTCTCTAAAACTCAGAGGGGATGCGGGGAGTCCCAGATCTCATCCTTCTTCCCCACAAAGCTTCTAGTCAAGCGCATTCCCCCCATAACTGGTAGGATCTCTTGGCATCCAGAGGAGGAGGCCCTTCTTGGAACCTGCAAGAATCAGAAACAGAAGGAGACATACCACAGAAGCTTGTCCAGAAAGAATTAGAGGAAACAGGAGGCAGGAGCAAGACAATGGAGAGGGAGGGGCTAAAGTGACCACTTGTTTCCAACCTGGAAGTACTTTTAGAGATGGCACTTCCTATTGCTTGACCACAATTCCTCCCCCTTAGGAGATGACCCCCACTGATAAAACCTGCATTAGGTGATTGTATAGTGAACCAGGTATCCCAGAAGGCCAGATAGAGCATACCACCTTTGATGCATGTACCATGCTAGCCCAGGGAACCCTAACCTTCAGACAGGTGCCAGGTTTGGAGAATCCTGCATTTTTTTTAATTCAGTCTTTTCCTACTTTGCTCCCCATCCCTGGTACCGACATTTTCCAATCCCTACTACTCATATCCCCAAGCCTTAGGAAGGGTAGGAAGTCCTCAGGACCAAAGAGGGAACAGACCAATTTCCCAGAAACCCTAATGGGTGTGTGCAATCACAGCCTCAGCTCCTAAAACTGGGTGTCGAGACTTGACCTCTGGCACCAAGAATATACCTGAGAGAGTGGGGATAAGGGAACAAGGCTTGTGTCCTAAACAAGATGTCCAGTTTCTTTCCCTTTACCCTAAAAGAGAAAGGAGAAACGCAAGGAGAGGGAAAGGAGGTAGCTGCTGACTGTCTGGGGACAGATGCATCCATTTCCGGGACAGTTGCTGACTTCCCACCAAACTAACACAATGACTAGCACAACCCTGACAGGGGGCCTACCCCTTCCTCAGCACATACAATTTGTCCCCTCACCTATCCCTCACCTTTGGACCTTGTTCCATGCCTACAGCTCCATTTCAATCATGCTTCTTTCCAGGAAAACAGGAAACTATGTGATAAACTACCCAGACACTCTCACAGAGGCACCTAATAAACACTCCCTCCCACTGCCCTTCCCCAGGGCTACCATGGCACCTTCCCCACCCACGGAGGGGAAGCCCAGGCTGTTCCTCACCAGATCTCATCCCTCTCAGCATGCCCCTTTCTCCTGCCTTCATCCCCAAACAAGGTCTCAAGACTGCCTCAGGACCTTTAGGATCCTAGAGGCAGGAGATACTGGAGGGCTAAAGCAAACTCCAAGAGGGCTTTCCAAGGAACTGTGGCCTGCTGTAGGGGGTGGAGGACTGCAGGGGTTGGAAGTGAATGGGAAGGGAGGGAACCTCCAACCTAGGATGAGGGGAGGTCCCTTCTTCTTCTACATGACTCCTCTAAGACCCCGAGAACTACAGAACTACGATCGAAACCTCTGGTCCCTATTCACAGCACATATGCTCATCCAAAAAACCCATCTCCACAAACAGGCACCTCGAAAGACAGCCCATGCACTCTCACCCACAGGTTTCAGACATTTTAGGCACTGCCCCGGAATCCAGGCAGAGCCTTCTAAGAAACATAGAATCCTCCGCCAGACAACCCTTCCTTTGGGCTTCTGTCCAGGAAAACCTGCTTACAAGACAAGGGGTACCCCCAATATGCACTCAGGAACACACACACCGGGTGCCTATCCATCAACACAGGTAATACACAAGACAACACAGATGCACACATACACCTTCCCAGTGCACAGGTGCACACGCCTACCCCATATGCTCCATTCTGCTTTTACACACCCCCCTCTTCAGTACCTATACACCTCTTCCCCATGAGCCCCTCTGCCAGTACATACATACACACACCCCTTCCCCGGGGCATAGACATAAAAACACATCCAAACACACAGCAGCTACATGGTCAGTGGCTCCCTGGACTCTAGCACAGAAACACCTACCCATCCAAACCCAGGGGCCCACCTGCAGGAACAGACAGAACGTCAAGGCGTGCACACACACAAAAACAAAGAATCATGCATACCGATCCCCTATCAAGCCCTCAGAACCAACGAATGCAGGGCCTACTGCCTCCAAATGAGTAGAGATGAGTGAAGGAAGCGATGCCAGCGCCTGTCCCTTTGGCCTCCACAGCGCCCAGTTCTCCTGCCCGCCAACCTCGGGTTGCACACATCCCTTCTGCCCTCTCCAGCCGGCTCCCCAGACTCCACATTACACCCCGAGCGCATACCTGCCCCGTCCCTCCTCACACTCCTGAGGTATTATGCACCTCTAGACACTCCTCAGCTGCCAGTTATCTCCAGACTCCTAGCCTCTCACCGCCTCTCCTTCCACGGCCAACACACACTCCCAGTCGCCGGCTTGAACCAGCTCCCCCGGGATCACTACGGCCCGGTCCGGGTACCGGCCCACGGCTCAGGAAAGTCTCTGGCTCCCCGGGCCCGGGCTCCGCCCCCTCCCCAAAGTTGAGGGGGCGCTCTCAGTACAGCAGGAGAGGGGAGTAGAAGGGGGTCCCTTGAGCTCCCCCTCCCTCCGGTCACTCCCTGGCCTTCTTGCACAACTGTCCTCCTTTTTTCTTCTCTCCTTTTTCTTTTTCTTTCTCTTTTGTTTATTTTTATTTTTTTGCAAACTTTGCCCGCACCCTCGCGGCCCGGCACTCACCGCCGCTGCGAGCTGCCCGGTGGGCTCGGCGGGCGCCCCACTCGGCCCGGCGCCTTTGTATCCGCAGCGCTCCGGGTCTCTCCGAACTCCGCGCTCCCGGACGGGCAGCGCAGGCGATGGGGGGCGTTAAAGGGGGGTACTCCTGAGCTTGGCCACCCCCTACTCCGTCCCAAACCGCTGCCTTTTCCCCCTCAAGGCCCCGGGGGCGGGGGGCCAGGGGGGAATGGGAGACGCTCAGGCTCCCATGGCGGGACCAAAGATCAAGGAATCAGAGATCAGGAATCACATCAGGAGCCGGCGGCAAAGGAGGGGGGGTATGGGAGAGGGGGAGGGGATACAAGTCGGGGGCGGGGGAGCAGGGGGCGGGGGAGCGCGCTCCCGGGTGCCGCCTCTCGGCTGTTCCCACAGTTACAGCCCCTCCCACCGCCGTGTCCATTGTCTGCAGCCCCGCTCTTCCCTGAGTCGCGTCCCCCCCAGTCCTTCACCACCAGGTACCCCGTGGTGCTCCCGGGTCCTGGGAATCGGCCCCGGAGCGGTAACCCGGGCCCAGGACTTTGGAGAGGGGAAGTCCTCGATTTCTGACCTTAGCACAGTTCACTCTCTCTTGGGGCTGTTTGCCTCTACTCCTCAGTCGGAGTAGGACACCTCAGACCCTCAGGATGGCCATGGTCTCTGCTACTGGGCCACAAACCCGGCTACATGAAATCCAGTGGAATCTGAGACGTAGGAAGATTGATTTTCCCCGAGGGCTGTGAGAAAGAAGGGTCATCCACGATTTTAATTAGTGGGGGGAGACGCTCTCCTTTTCCTCCTCATGCATACGGGGATTTGCCTGACACCATCACTACCGTATCTCCCTCCTCCCCAAATAATTTAATTACTCGGTGTACTAGCTGTGAGCGATGACTGCCTAGTCAGTCTGGGACGCTCCCTCATTAACACTTTTTTCCTCCCCTTTGGTTTGAGCATCGGGATTAATTACAAAGGGAACCCTGCCCTGAGGGAACTGGGGAGGGGAAGACTTAGAGGGCGCCAGGGGGTTTGGCTAGGGGAAGGCGAGGGGGACGGGGCTTCTCCGGAAAAAAAAAAACCATCTAGAGTTAAAATGGGGTTGGCCAGTGGGGTCTCCTAGCCCCAGGTGTGGAAGGCTCCACCCCAGGAGTTTTAAACATCTTAGAGTTGAGGCTGCTATGAGGGGATTTCAGGGAATCACAAAATAGCCAACACAATTGTGACATTTCTGGCTCACAGCACACTAAGAAACCAGTTGGGGGGGTTCATGAACTCACCAAGAGTGGAGTCCCCCAACACCATCATTTGCCTAGGCTGTGGGAATTTCCTGTTCTCCTTGGAGTGAGTGAATGAAAGCGAAAGAATTATTATTATATTATCATTAGTAGTATTGCTGTGAACCCAGCACTTACCTTAAACAATGTCACTTAAAAAGCACCTTCACACACTTCTTCCAGGGCAGGGCAAGGCTCTCTAAGCATCTCCACATCCTCCAACTTCCAGTCCAGATACCTTCTCACCCAACCCTATGATTAAGAAATCCCAGGGGAAAAGACTCTCAACCTCTCTTCCCACTTGTCTGAGGATTTCTGCTCCTCCCTGATGAAAATTTTTTCATGGGATCTTATCTCTTTTGGTCATCCATTCAACCCTGACCAAAGATGGGGACAAAGCTATCTTCATCTGCAGAGTGTTGGTTCAAAGGACCTTAAGAAACAGTTCCCTTCTCCTACACCCAAACCCTTGCCTCTCTTTAACCCCTCTTCACACAGCTGAGGTCAGCAAATGACTCAGCACCAACACTGCAAAAACTGTGCAGAAACACTCAAGTCCTTGCATCCACTCATGTGACTCACTAACCTGGTACCCACCATATGCCAGATGGGAGATGGAGAAGGGTAAAAGGAAGGAGGGAGAACTCTGAGTGTTCCCAGCCCTGCCAGAGCACACCCCGCTGCTCCACAACAATTGTGTGGTTTTAACACTGTGCTGGGGCTGCTGGGCGTGCCACAACACTTAGTATCTGGCAAGTTTAGTGCAAACTATGCTCATCTGATGCTACCCTGCTTCACAGACCTCAAAAGTGCCCAAAGAATCAGAAACAGAGCTTCTAACACTAGAATTACAGATAATTATACAGACTCGTGGTGAGATGGTTAAGTGTTTCGCTACTAGTCAAAAGGTTGGCAATTGGAATCTACCAGCAGCTTCTTAGAAATCCTATGGGGCAGTTTTACTCTGTCATATAGGGTCACTATGAATTGGTCATAGTTTTTTGTTTTTCTTGAGGGCAATGTCATGTAAAGCTAGACACCTAAATCAGAACATCAGCAGATGAGGCTTTATGATTAACAGAAATCAGACATCAAACTGGAAATAAACCTGGTTCTCTTCTTCCTCTTCTCTGAGGGTGGGGCTGAGGGCTGTCCATTAACAACTAAAACACTGGATTATGGAGGAGAGATCAGTCATTAAATTTAATTCATGCCATAGGTCCCATCCAGCAATTTTCTGGACTACCCTCTACCCTCACCCCTAAAATGGAAACTGTCATGGGTTGAATTGTGTCCCCCAAAAATGTGTGTGTCAATTTGGCTGGGCCATGAGTCCCATTAGTATGTGGTTGTCCTCCGTTTTGTGGTTTTCCTATGTTATAAATCCTAATCTCTGCCTGTGGTTAATAGGGCAAGACTGGATTATGTTAAAGAAGATTAGGGTGGGACCATAACACCCTTACCCATCACCTCCCTGATCCAGTGTAAAGAAAGTTTCCCTGAGGTATGACTTGCACCCGTCTTTCATCCCTTTATCATGTAAGAGACAAAAGGAAAGGGAAGCAAGCAGAGAGCTGGGGACTTCATGTCATCAAGAAAAAGGCACCAGTAGCAGAGTGCATCATTCAGACCTGATGCTCCTGCGCTCCTGAGATGCTCCCAGGCCAAAGAAACATTGATGCAACACAAGAACCTTCCTCTAGAGCCAACAGAAAGAGAGTGCCTTTCCCTGGAGCTGGCACCCTGAATTCAGACTTCTAGCCTACTGGACTGTGAGAGAATAAACTTCTCTTTGTTAAAGACTTTATTTGTGGTATTTCTGTTATATCAGCACCAGATGACTGAGAGAGAAACACATCCAGATTTCACACTTTAATTCACAAAATGAGGACAGGAGACCAAAAGAAAACTCCCATGTGCTCTAGGGCCCGAGGGACTAACCTAATTCTTTAGGAGAGAAAAGGACACTGAGGAGACCAAGGCAATGTCCAAGCAGGATTTTCCAAAGGAGGCCAACATCTGTGACAAAAGGAAGCTAGGAGGCTGAAGGACACACGGTGGAACAGACTGTGCTTTGAACGCACAGTTTCTAAGTTTGTCGTCTTGGGAAAGTTTTCCTAATTTCTTCAAGCCTCAATTCTTCTTTATTTGATTTTCGTGACCCTATTATTTTCTGAGGTTTTCTTGTTTTTGTTTGTTTGTTTATTTCTGATACCACGTGTTTTCATTAATGGAAGTGTGCTGAGTCATGAAGTATGTTTAAATTTTGGGTTGACAATACGGATTTTGAAAGAAATGTTACCTGGAACTACCTGGTTACCGCTGAATCTTTTGCATTCTCAAGACTGCAACCATCTGTCCCCAGTGAAGCTTGGTTTCTGAAAATATGGTGAGGTTCCTCCCATTAAGTTACATGGGGAAACTCTCTTTCTAAATACGACACAATAAAAACAAAACCAAGCCCACCAGGGCTCCCTAACTATCATGCAGGAAACCAAAAGTATGCTTACAAGGCTTATATAGGGATACAAAAGACACAACAGAGAAAATTTTACCTCATACTCCAGGCATTTTGCTTCAGCTAATTATTTCTTTCACCTTTTGCTGTTACACACGTCCCTGTTGAAGGGCAGCGAACACTTTCAGTGGGAAAACTGTCTTCCCAAAGAACTCCAGCAGCATCAAAAGTGGTTGGGATACCATATGTGTACAAGTCATCAGAGGGTTTAAAGGGGCTGAATAAGGTAATACAAGGAACCCCCTCCATACACTTATTATGACTCAGTCAAATTTCCCCTCTTTGCTGTGTGTCTATAGGACCATAGTGCTTTTGAGAAGGTCCCTGGGTGACACAAGTGGTTTGCCATTGACTGCTAACTTAAAGGTTCAAACCCACCCAGCAGTTCCATGGAAGAAAGGCCTGGTGAACTGCTTCCATAAAAACTACAGCCAAGAAAACCTATAGGACAGTTCTACTGTGTGACACATTAGGACCATCAGCTTAAGCTCTGTTGCCTCCTCACTAGGTCACGAGCCTGAAGGAGCTGGGATGGGGTCTTCACCAGGCTAGAGGCCTCTCGGGTACCCCAAGAAGCTGAGTCTCCAGTGGAAGTTGCAAAGGGTTCAAGAAGTGGTGCTAGAGTCGGGTCAGGCCCAGATCATGGAAGAAAGGTTAGGTCTTCTGCACTGGCGGAAAGAAGGCCCATTCACAGTTTTGCTGTGAAAAAGGTGAATCTTTAGGACCCTGCTCAAATGTAGAAGCCTCAAGCCTCAGCATGACGGCCATCTACGTGTCTCATTGCAAGTAATTAGCAATCTCAGACACCTCTCATCTGCTCCCAGTAAGGTACCCACATCCCAGACCAGGATCAACATTTTTGCAGCCCTGCTGATAAAGCTGGAAACACTCCAGTCTTCCCAGATTAGAGCTCTTTCTGCAGTGCCCGCCCTCCCAAGAACGGCTGCTATCAGTGTTTACAATATTATTTCCAAACCTAGTCTATACTCTGGAATAATTAGATTTTTTTTTTTATTTCCACTAAAAAAATAATAGGGAGGGGGAAAAAAAGCTTTAACTGGCCAGGAACTCTGCCAGGTCATAGAGTTATTGTGAGATATCTCTCCCTCACATAAGATCCTGATGTGTTTGAGAACAAGGTCTGAACCACACTTGTTTCTATACTCCCAGTCTCTGGAATAAAAAAGTCACTCAGATGATACTAGTTCCCTTCCCTCTAACCTCCTTTTCTTTTCCCATGCCTCACTTCACCTATTCTAAAATTTTAGCCCTCCTTATTCTTCCAACCTTTATCAAGTGTGAGCTTCCTCAAATCCCAAGGTGGTATCACCCATCTAGGAAGTTACCTACAATTAAACCAGTGGTTCTTAACCTTGACTGCAGATTTTAATTACCTAGAGAGCTTTGAAAACATACCAGGACCCATCCCAGACTAACTAAACCCTATGTGGGACCCAGCTATTGGTGTTTTTTAAAATGTTCCCTCAATGATTCCAATATGAGAACCACTGAATTAAGTTCTTTCTGACATGGTTCCTCCTTTCTCAGAGGAGTATGTGTGTCCCTCTCCCTGCCTCGACTCCTCTAAAATTAATCCCTCCAGGTGTGTGTTATATCCTATTCTTTCCGGCCCCTGTTGGTCATTCCCAGTCTCTCCTATTTCTAACTACACCCTCTTCATTCATTGCTACCTAGCCAGCCAAGTGCCGTCGAGTCAGATCCGACTCATGGCCACCCTACCTAGCAGACATTAAAAAATAAAATTCCTCCCTCTGGTCTGCGTCCTCCTCTTACTTCAGCCTTCTCTTTTTTTTTTCCTTCTCGTTCAACCCTCTTAAAACGGTAGCTTCTTCACTAGCATCCCTTTCTCCTCCCTTAACTCCTGAAGCCCTGGCAGCCCAGCCATTGTCTTTCCTTCTCCTGACTTCAAGTGTTAGTATTTCCCAGAATTGAGCCATTAGCCTGCCCCTTCACTCCTGACCCTACACACTCTCCCAAAGCAGAGTCATTGTCGTTAGTGTCTTCAGTCAATACTTACTAAATGCTTCTCAGTCCACCTCCCTCTTCTGAACCTGGTATTTCTAACTCTGTACCTCTAGGTCACTATGAGTTGAAATTCACTAGATGGCAATGGGTTTGGTTTTTTTTACCAGACATTCTAATCTAGAGATTCCCCTCATAGTGACCTTATAAGACACAGTAGACTACCTCATAGAATTTTCAAGGAGTGCCTGGTGGATTTGAACTGCCAGCCTTTTGGTTAGCAGCTGTAGCACTTACACTATCCAGAGTTTCCAGATATTCCCTAGGAACTCTAAATGTGATAGGGTTGTCCTCCCTCTACCCCTTCCCCATTGGTTTTTTCCAGGACTTGATCACTGCGAAACTGCTCTCACTATCTTCCAGTCTAGCTTCCTCTTTCTTGCCAAGGTGACTTTTCTAAAAGAGAGATTGGACTGTCATTCCTTTGCTTAAACAATTCGGTGTCTTCCCACTTCCTAGATAATGCAGTCAAAATTTCTTGGGGCTGTGTATAAGGACCTTGAATGCCTAGCTCACTCTTTCTCTTCAGTCTTGTCTCCTGCTGCTCCCTGTGCATTCAAAGCCTACAGATTCAGCGTACAGTCAGTATTCAACTGTGCCCAACTACTTCTTTTTCTTTCAATGTGAGGTTTCCTACTGCCCCTGCTGTCACACATTGCTTCCTTTGCCTGAAATGCCTTCCCCTTCCTTCTCTGCCTGAGAAGTTTGACCACCTTCAAAAGTCAACAGTGACCTCCTCTGCAACTCCTCAGAACTTTTCCCAGCAGAATTAGGTGACTTCTCACCTAGAGAGCCTTTGTTGTGCTCCCAGAAGTCTGCAAATGGCGGTTTTAGTGTGTAAGACATTTTTTGTTTACATTATCTGTAAGTTCCTGAAGTGGCAGAAACAGTGCCTTATTTATCTTTCTACACCCAGAGGAGCTCAACTCAGTGAATGGCACCTGTTTTAGTCATCTAGTGCTGTTCTAACAGAAATACCACAAAGTGGATGGCTTTAAAAAGAAAAGTATACTCTTACACAGTCCAGCAGGCTACAAGTCCGAATCCAGGGTGTCTGCTCCCAGGGATGTCTTCCCCTATGTCAGCTCTAGAGGAATTGATGTGTTGCATCAATCTTTGGTCAGGGAGTATCTTGGCACAGGAACCTCAGGTCTGAAGGACACACTCTACTCCTACTGCTGCATGGTTGGTGGTGTGAGGTTCCCAATTTTCTGTTTGTTTGCCTTTAAGCCACACTGCAGGAAAACTCCCTTTACATTGGAGCAGAGAGGTAATCTCAGGAAAGGATTTACAGTCCCACCTTAATACTCTGTAATGTACAGCATAGGAAAATCACAAAACGTAAAACAATCATAAAGTGTGAAGAATCATGACCCACCCAAATGGCTACACACATTTGGGGGGGAGGACACAGTTCAATCCATGACCACAGCCAACAATAAATGTTTGTCTAATGAAATAGAACAAAGGAGACGAGACTTAGAGGGCAAAAACTGTGGAATATCTGATATTAAAGGGTTCTGTTTATACATAAGAGAAAAATAACATTTTGAGGTTAGAAGAGAGATCTTCCTTTGTCTTACAGAGGAGGCAACAGGTGCAAAGAAGGTAACTTATTGCCCCAAATCACAGTTGATTAGTGGCAGCAGCAGAACTGAAATCTAGGTCTCCCAACTTCTTGTTCAGTAGTCTGTCAGCTGTACCATATTGACTGGACATTAATTATCTCATTTGAAATAAAGATTCTTTTGTGGACTGTGTCTCTCCCTAGGAAAATATACATATATATAGGATTTCACAATCATTTTCAGGGACTACAGAGTGATTAGCTGCTATGTCCAGGATGGTTTGAAGGAGAACAGTTTAGAAGTGAACACACAGTGAATAGGTAAATGCAATGGTCCAGACAAGAGAGAGACTGAGCACTGGATCCAGAGCGATAAGAATAGAAAAGAAAGCTCAAATTTGAGAGGTGACCTGCAGGTGGGCTGGATAGGATGAGGAAAAAGGAAGCATTAGGATGACTCAGAGACTTCTGATATATTCTAAGGAAAATAGTGACACCACATCAAATTAGTAGCTACTAAGAGTGGTGGTATAATGGCTAAGTACTACAGCTGCTAACTGAAAGGTTAGCAGGTCAAATCCACAAGGTACTCCTTGGAAACTCTATGGGATGGACCTACTCTGTCTTATAGGGTCTCTGTGAGTTGGAATTGACTCAACAGCAATAGGTTTTTTTGTTGTTATTTTTTGAGAGAGAGAATAGGTTTGAAGGGTAGTTGATGAGTTTGGTTTTGATAAGTGTCTCAGGTATTTGCAGGTGATTCAAGTGCAGGTGGAAACTGGCAGTACCACAAGTACATTCCACATGTTCTCTGCCACTCCTCATCAGCCCAAATGGACAATCAATTTAGTCTCTGAACAAATTCACACTTTCCCGCTTCTATCCCCTTGCTCCTTTTGTTTTCTCTGTAAGGACTGCCTTCTCTGCATCATATCCAAAATACTCCAAGTCTTATTCAGATGACATTTTCTATATGAAACCATTCCTATACCACTGGTGGAACCCTGATAATGTGGTAATTAGGAACTCAGCTGCTAATCAAAAGGTCAACAATTCAAATCTGCCACCTGCTCTTTGGAAACCCTGTGGGCCATCTCTCCTCTGTGCTACAGGGCTGCCATGAGTTGGAATAAACTGACAACAATGGGTTTGATTTTTTCATATACTCACATACTTAGAAACTCAGTGTTCCATCAGCAAAAGCTCCCCACTCTTCTCCTCTCTCCCACCGGACATGACTACTAATAAACATTGTTCTTCATACATTTGCCTGTTTTTGTCTTTTTGTGTGAGTAAAGTTATGCAATAATTGCTATTTTGTGATTCACTTGTTTCACTCAGCATGATGTCTTCAAGCTCCATCCATGACATGTATTAGGACTTTATTTCTCTTTCTGGCTGAGTAGTATTCTGTTACATGTATGTACCATATTTGTTTATCCATTCATTCACTGAAAGGCATTTAGGCTGTTTCCACCCTTTTGACTATTGCATATTTTAAATGAAAATTAAATTTTTTAAAAAAGTTTTTCATATTGGATAAAAAAAGAAAAGCCACATCTAACTATACTGCCTACAATAAACTTTTTTTATGTATAAGAATATGAATAGTTTATAAGTGAAAGGGTGGAGAAAGACATACCACACTAACACTAACCAAAACAGACCTAGATTCAAGATCTAATATTAAAACAAATTTCAGGTTGAAGAGTATTACTAGGGATAAAGATGATCATTTCACAATAATAAGTGATCAGTTCATAAAGAAGTCTTAATTCTAAGCATTTATGCATGTAATAACAGAGATTCAAGGAACATAAAGCAAAAACTGATAGAACTGCAAGGAGAAATAGATAAATCTATAATTACAATCAGAAAAGTTAAAACTTCTCTCTTGACAGTTAGTAGAACAAGTAGACAGAAAATCAGCAAGCATATACAGGACTTGAACAACACCGTCAGCCAACTTGACCTAATTGACATTTATAGACCATCCCATCCAACAACAACCCACACAACACATTCTTTTCAAGTACACACTGTACATTTGCCAACATAGACTATACCTTGGACCATAAAAGAAGAAATAAGATCGTACAAAATATGTTCTATTAACACAGTGGTATTAAATTAGGTATCAAAAATAGAAAGATATCTGGAAAGCCACTAAATATTTGGAAACTTAATAACATAAATCTAAATAATTCATGAGTAAAAGAGAAATTAGAAAATATTTTCAGCAGAATAAAAATGAAAACACAGCATAACAAAATTTATCGGATGTAGCCAAAGCAGTTGTCTTTAGGGGACGTCCAGTTGGTTCTGACTCATAGTGACCCACTGTACAACAGAAGCAAACACTGCCCAGTCCTGCACCACGCCGTGATTACTGTTATGCTTAAGTCCGTTGTTACAGCCGTGTGTCAGTCTCACTCCTTGAGGGTCTTCTTCTTCTCCTCTGATCTCCTACTTTAGCAAGCATGATGTCCTTCTCCAGGTACTGATGCATCCAGATAAGGTGTCCAAAGAATGTGAGACAAGTGTCATGGATTGAATTGTGTCTCCCCAAAAATACGTGTAGTAATTTGGCTGGGCCTGTATTCTGTGACTGCCTTCCATTTTGTGACTTTCTTATACTGTAAATCCTAATTTGTGCCTGTAGGTAATAGATAGGATTTATGTCAAAGAGGATTAGAGTGGGACTGTAAAACCCTTTCTAATATCAACTCCCTGTTCCAGCATAAAGGGAGTCTCCCTGGAGTGACGCTAGCACCACCTTTTGCTCTGAATTTGGACTTGTAGCCTACTGGACTGTGTAAGAATATACTTTTTTTTTTTTTTTTTGCTAAAGTCACCCAACTTGCAGTATTTTTGTTAGAGCAGTACCAAATGACTAAGACACATAGTCTCACCATCCTTGCTTCTAAGGAGCATTCTGGTTGTACGTCTTCCAAGACATATTTGTTCCTTCCTCTGACTGTCCATGGTACAATCGATTTTCTTTGCCGACACCACAATTTAAAATGTTGATTCTTCTTAAATTCTCTTCATTCACTGCCATGATTTTGTGTGCATACGAGTTTCCATGGCTTAGGTCAGGAGCACTTTGGTCTTCAAAGGTGATGTCTTCATTTCTCAATATATTATGGAGGTCTTTTGCAGCAGATTTGCCCAATGAAATGTAATATTTATGCCCATTCCCAAGAAAGGTGATCCAACTGAATGCAAAAATTACTGAACAATGTCATTAATATCACATCCAAGTAAAATTTTATTAAAGATCATTCAAAAATGACTGCAGCAGTAAATTGACAGAGAAAGATTCAAAAGAGGACCTAGAACCCGGGATATCATTACTAACGTCATGTGGATCTTGGCTGAAAGCAGAGAACACCAGAAAGATGTTTACCTCTGTTTCATTGACTGTGCAAGGCATTCAACTGTGTGCATCATAACAAATTATGGGTAATGTTGCAGACAATGGAAATTCCAGAACACTTAATTGTGCTCTTAAGAAATACGTACATGCATCAAGAGGCAGTCAAACAAACAAAACAAGGGGACACCTCATGGTTTAAAATCAGGAAAGGTGCATCAGGGTTATGTCCTTTCACCATACCTTTTCATTCTGTATGCTGAACAAATAATCTGAGTTGCTGGACTATGTGAAGACAAATGAGGCCTCAGGATCAGAAGACAACTCATTAACAACCCGCGTCATGCAAATGATACAATCTTGTTTGCTGAAAACGAGGAGGATTTGAAACACCAAGAAAGACCTAACAGTGTACATTATACCTCACATTAAGAAAACAAAAATCCTCACAAATGGACCAGTGAGGAACATCATGATAAATGGAGAAAGGACTGAGGTTGTCAAGGATTTCGTTTTACTTGGGTCCACAATCAATGCCCATGGAAGCAGCAGTCAAGAAATCAAAAGATGCATTGCACTGGAAAAATATACTGCAAAGGACCTCTTTAAAGTATTGAAAAGTAAAGATGTCTCCTTGAAGACTAAGGTACCCCTGACCCAAGCCATGGTATTTTCAGTCACATCATGTGCATGTGAAAGCTGGATAATGAATAAAGAAGACAGAAGATGAATTGATGCCTTTCAGTTGTGGTGTTGGAGAAGAGTATCAAACACACCATGGATTGGCAAAGAACAAACAGATCTCTTCTGGAAGAAGTACAGAGAGAGCGCTCCTTGAAAGCAAAGATGGTGAGACTGTCTTACATACTTTCACATGTTTGTTGTCAGGAAGGATCAGTCCCTGGAGAAGGGCATCATCTTGATACAGTGGAGCGTCAGTGAAAAAGATAAGACCCTCACCAAAATGGATAGACACAGTGGCTACAACGACGGGTTTAAACATAAAAACAATTGTGGGCATGTTGCAAGACCAGGCAGTGTTTCATTCTGTTGTGCACAGGGTCACTGTGAGTTAGAACCAATTCAATGTCACCTAACAACAACAGTATGTCTTTTGATTTCTTGACTACTGCCTCCGTGAATGTTGATTGTGGATCTAACTAAAATGAAGACTCTAACAGCAATCTTTCCTCTATTTATTATGATGTTTCTTATTAGTCCAGTTGTGAGGATTTTTGTTTTCTTTATGCTGATGTATAATTCGCACTTGATCTTTATCAGAAAGTGCTTCCAGTCCTCTTCACTTTCAGGAGGCAAAGTTGTGTCGTTTGCATAAGGCAGGTTGTTAATAAGTCTTTCTCCAATGCAGATGCCTCATTCTTCTTCATATAGCCCAGCTTCTTTTTGCTCAGCATGCAGACTGAATACTGGATCGTAGGTACAGTGAAAGGATAGAACTTGACTCTGACTTTAAGCCACGCACTATCCCCTTGTTCTGCTCAAATGACTGCCTCTTGATGTGTGTACAGGTACTTCACAAGCACAGTTAAGTGTTCTGGAATCCCTATTCTGGCACTTGGCTTGGCTGGCATTCTTTTCATTATTATCCATAATTTATTATGATCAGTTCACTCAAATGCCTTTGCGTAGCCAATGAAACACAGGTAAATATCTTTCTGGTATTCTCAGCTTTAGCCAGGATCCATTGAACATCAGCAATGGTATTCATTATTGTGTGTCTCCTTCTGAATCCTGCTTGAATTTCTAACACTTCCCTGTTGATGTACTGCTTCAGTCACTTTTGAATGATCTTCAGCAAAATTTTACTTGCACATGATATTGCTGATATGGTTTGTTAATTTTTGCATTCTGTAGAATCACCTTTCTTTGGAATAGACACAAATATTAATCTCTTCCAACCGGTTGGCCAGGTAGTTGTCTTCCAAATTTCTTGACGTAGATGAGTGACCACTTCCAGCACTACATCCATTTGTTGAAACATCTCAATTGTTATCCCATCAATTCCTGGAGCCTTGTTTACACCAATGATCTCAGTGCATCTTGGACTTCTACCTTCAGTAGCACAATTTCCTAAACATATGCTACTTCTTGAAATGGTTGAACATCAACCAATTCTCTTCAATATTGTGGCTCTGTACATTTCTTCCATCTTTGTGTGATGCTTCCTGTGTAATTTAATATTTTCCCTGTAGAGCCCTTCAATGTTGTAACTTGAGACTTGACTTTTAACTTTAGATCTTTCAACTGGAGAAATGCCAAGCATGGGCTTCTTTTTTTGGATTTGTATCTTCAGGTCTTTGTACATGTCATTATACTACCTACCTTTGTTTTCTTGTGCTATCCTTTGAAATACTCTCTACCTCTTTTACTTCATCATTTCTTTTGTTTGCTTTAGCTATGTAACATTCAATAGAAAGTTTCAGAGTTTCTTCTGACATCCATTTTGATCTTTTCTTTCTTTCCTGTCTTTTTAATGATATCTTACTTTCTTTATGTATAGTGTCCTTGATGTCATTCTACAACTCATCTGATCTTTTGTCGCTCGTGTTCAACATATCAAAGTTATTTTTCAGACAGCCTGTAAATTCAGATGGGATATGCTAAAGCAGTAGTTGCCAAAGCCAAGTGCCATCGAGTCAGATCCAACAGGGAAATTTATATCACTAAAGGCCTATACTAGAAAAGAATAACTCAAATCAATGGCTTTATCTTCCACTATACAAATATTTTGGAAAATGCAAATTAAACCAGTAGTAAGCAGAATAAAAGAAATAAATTTTAAAGTACCAATAAAATCGAAAACAGAAAAAAAAGGGAGAGAAAAATCAAAGAACACAAAAATTAATTCCATAACAAAATAAATAAAATAGATAAATCTAGCCAGCATAATCAAGAAAAAAAGAAGACACAATTTGTGAATATCAGGAACAAGAAAGGTAGGTTCACTACAGATTCTACAGAAATTAAAAGGATGTGGCTGTTGTTGTTAGGTGGCGTCAAGTCAATTCCTACCTACAGTGGTTCTGTGAACAACAGAATAAAACATTGCCCAGTTTCATGCTATGCCCACAACTGTTTTTGTGATTAAGCCCATTTTTGCAGCCACTGTGTCAATCCATCTTATTGAGAGTCTTCTTCCTTTTCTGCTGACCCTCCACTTTACCTAGCATGATATCTTTTTCCAAGGACTGATTCCTCCTGACAATATGTCCAAAGTATATAAGATGCAGTCTCACCACCTTTGTTTCCAAGGATCACTCTGGGTGTACTTCTTCCAGAAGAGATTTGTTTGTTCTTTTGCCAGTTCACGGTATATTAAATATTTTTCTCCAACACCATAATTCAAAGGCATAAATTCTTTTTCTGTCTTCCTTGCTCATTGTCCAGCATATGCATATGATACGATTGAAAACACCGTGGCTTAGGTCAGGCACACCTCAGTCTTCAGCATGATATCTTTACTTATTAACACTTTAAAGGGGTCTTTTGCATATGATTTTCTCAATGCAATATGTCTCTTGATTTCTTCACTGCTACTTCCATGGGCATTGATTGTGGACCCAAGTAAAATGAAATCCTTAGTGACCTCAATCTTTTCTCCATTTATCGTAATATTGCTTATTGGTTCATTTGTGAGGATTTTTGTTTTCTTGATGTTGAGGTGTAATCCATAGTGAAGACTTTGATCTTTGCTCTTCCTAAGCAAGTGTTTCAAATCCTTTACTTCCAGTGAGTAAGGTGGTGGTATCTACGTAATGCAAGTTGCTAATGAGTCTTCCCCCAACTCTGATGCCTCATTCTTGTTCATGTAGCCCGGTTTTTCAGATTATTTGCTCATCATACAGGTGGAAAATTTGTGGTGAAAGGATATAACTCTGACGCTCACCTTTCCTGACCATGCAAGGTCCTTTTGTTCTGTTCTTACACTGCCTCTTGATCCATGTACAGATTCCTCAAGATCACAATTAAGTGATGAAATTCCCATTATCCACAATGTTAGCCATAATTTATTATAATCTACACAGTCAAATGGCTTTGTATAGTCAATGACACAGGCAAACATCTCTCTGCTCTTCTCTGCTTTCAGCCAAAATCTGTCTGATATCAGCAATGATACCCCTGGATCCAGATCCTCTACTGAATCCAGCTTGAATTTCTGGCAGTTCCCTGTCAATATACTGTTACAATCACCTTTGAATAATCTTGAGCAAAATTTTACTTCCTTGTGATATCAATAATATTGTTTGATAACTTCCACGTTCAGTTGGATCACCTTTCTTGGGAATAGGCATAAATATGGATCTCTTACAGTTGGTTAGCCAGTAGCTGTCTTCCAAATTTCTTGGCATAGATGAATGAGCACTTCCAGGGCTGGATTAGTTTGTTGATACCTCTCATTTGATATTCTATCAACTGCTGAAGCTTTGTTTTCACCAGTGCCTTCAAAGTAGCTTCAGCTTCTTCCTTTACTATCATTGGTTCCTGATCACAAGCTACCTCTTAAAATGATTGAATGTCAACCAGTTCTTTCTGTATTCTTTCCATCTTCTTTTGATGTTTCCTGAGTCATTTAATATTTTCCCTGTAGAATCCTTCACTATTGCAACTTGAGCCTTGAATTTTTTTCTTCAGTTCTTTCAGCTTGAGAAATGCAGAGCATGTTGTTTGTTTTGGTTTTTCTATCTCCAGGCCTTTACACGTGTCATTGTAATACTTTGCTTAGTCTTCTCAAAGCACTCTTTGAAATCTCCTGTTCAGTTTCTTTACTTCATCATTTCTTCCTTTTGTTATAGCTACTTAATGTTCAAGAGCAAGTTTCAGAGTCTCTTCTGACATCCAATTTGGTCATTTCTTCCTTTCCTGTCTTTTAAATGACCTCTTGCAGCTCCTGGTAGAGTAGTCGTTAAGTGTTATGACTACTAACTGAAAGGTCAGCAGTTCAAATCCACCAGATACTCTTTGGAAACTCTATGGGGCAATTCTACTCTGTCTGTGGGGTCACTATAAGTCAACACTGACTCAATGACAATGGGTTTGATTTGGTGTGTTTTGCTTTCTTCATGTGTGATATCCTTGATATCATCCAACAAATTATTTGGTCTTTGGTCATTAATGTTCAGTGCGTCAGATCTGCTCTTTAGACGGTCTCTAAACTCAGTAGGATATACTCATGGTCATACTTTGGCTCTCATGGACGTGTTCTAATTTTATCCAGTTTCAACTTGAGCTTGCGTATGAGCAATTGGTGGCCTGTGCCACAGTCAGCACCTGGTCTTGTTCTGATTGGTGATATTGAGCTTTTCCAACGTCTCTTTCCACACATGTAGTAGATTTGATTCCTGTGTATTCTACCTGGTAAGGTCTATGTATCTAGTAGCCATTTATGTTGGTTAAAAAAAGGTGTTATCCAGAAAACTGAAGAGGAGAGGATACTTCCCAACTCATTGTATGACGTCAACATTATAATAAAACTACAAGCCAATATGCGTTATAAACAAAGATGCAAAAATTCTTAAGAAAATATCAGCAAATCAAATCTAATAATATGTGAAAAGAATAATACAAAATTACTAAGTGGAATTTAACATAAGAATGGAAGGTGAATTTAACATCTGAAAACATTTTAGTAGATTATAGAAGAAAAAGAGTTCATATGATCATTTCAAAATCTATTGAGAAGATGTTTTACAAAATCTAGCATCCACCAACCAATTTTCAATACAGGTAAATTTCCTCAGTGTTGTACTTCATGGTGAAAAATTGATTGTGTTCTCCCTTTCAGGAACAGGCAAGGATATCTGCTTTCACCATCTCTTTTCAACATTGTACTGGAGGTTGTAACCAGGGCAGTTAGGCCAGAAAGTGATATAAAATGTAGCCACATCAGAAAGGAAGAAGTTACTCTATCTCTATTTGCGTATGACAGAATCTTGCAGACACAAAATCCCAAAGAATCCACTAAAAAACTGTTAGAACTATCAACAAGCTCAGTAAGTTTTCAGAATACAAGATTAATATAAAAATCAGTTCTGTTTTTATGTACTTGCAATGTATAATCCAAAAATAAAAATAAGAAGCAATTCCATCTATAATATCATTAAAAATACAGAATACTAAGGGATAAAATTGTCAAAACATGTACAAAACATGTACTCTGAAAACTACAAAACATTGCTCAGAGAAATTTTAAAAATGCCTAAATAAACCAGATAAATACCTATGTGTTGTTAAGATTTCTAGTCCTCTAAAATTAATCTATAGAGTCAATGTCTTTCTGAACAAAATCCTAACAATTTTAATAGAAATTTCGAAGTGATTCTAAACTTCACATAGAAATGCAAAGGACATAGAAGAGTCAAAACAACTCTGGAGGGAGGAAAAAGTTGGAAGATTTACTCCACATAAATTTAAGATTAACCATAAAGATACAATAATCAAGAAAAACTGATATAAGCATAAAGACTGAAATATAAATCAAAGGAACAGAATCGGGAGTTCATAAATAGGTCCACATATATAAAATCAGGAAATTCTTGTGGAGTTATCATTTTACAAGCAATGCCTGCTAACCAAGATGGTAGCAGTTCAAACTCACCAGGTGCTCCTTGGAAACTCTATAGGGCAATTCTACTCTGTCTATAGGGTCCCTATGAACCCAACTTGATGGCAACAGGTTATACATGGCCAACTGATTTTTTACTAAGGTACCAAGGAAGTATAGATAAGAAAGTATGACCTTTTCATTAAAGAAAAGTAGGATAGCCAAATGCAAAAAAAAAAAAAAAAAAAGAACTTCAATACATATCTTTTGTCATACATGAAAACTCAATCAAAATTGATGATAGACCTACATGTAAAACCTAAAACTATAAAACTTCTGGAAGAAAATCTCTGTGATTTTGTGTTAGGCAAAGATTTCTTAGCTATGACACCAAAAACATAATCCATAAAAGAAAGAAATGATAAACTGGACTTTACCAAAATAAAGAATTTCCACTTTTCTAGTGACTCTTTTAAGACAGGATAAGATGGGCCATAGACTGGGGAAACTTATTTTCAAATCATGTGTTTCATAAAAGACTTATATCCAAATTATAGAAAGAACTCTCAAAACTCAAAACTAAGAAAACAAACAACTCATTTTTTTTAATGAGCAAAAGATTTGAGCAGATGTTTCACCAAGAAATATATATGAATGGCAAATAAGGACATGAAAAGACTAATCAGTAGCAAAATTCAAATGAAAACCACAGTGATCAAGTAAAATTGTGCACTGTTACAATGGAAACCCTGATATCTTAGTAGTTAAGAGTTATGGCTGCTAACCAAAAGGTCAGCAGTTTGAATTCACCAATTGCTCTTTGGAAACCCTATAGGACAGTTTTACTCTGTCCTATAGGGTCAGTATGAGTCTGAGTCCACTCAATGGCAATTTTGTTGTTGTTGTTCGATCATTAAAATTACTAAAATTGAAAAGACTGACCCATCAAGAAAGTGGAATAATTAGAAATCTTATATATAGCTGATAGAGAATGTAAAATTGTAGGTACATCTACATTGGTAGTTTCTTAAAATATTAAACATATAGTTGTTGCATGATTAAAACATACCACACTTAAATATTTCCCTAATAGAAGTGAAAATGTGTGTTCATATAAAGACCTGTGCATGGATATTTATAGAAGCTTTATATGCAATATCAAGAAACTGAAAACAGAGGGTAAAGCCAATATGGCATCATAAATACACTACACTGTCCCAATGTAGCAAAGACATGAAAAACTAAAACATAGACAAATGTCAGTCATGGAACCCTGAGCATCATACGAAAGAATCAAGACTTGATCAAACACCACATGGAAGAAGAAACTGACATAAAACAGAGAACAAGCAGAGATACAGAGTGGAAGTCCCCTGTCAAGTAACACTACACAGCATGAATATCTTGACAGAGAGCCAGCAACCAACCATCCTGGACAGGGAGTACAGGAAGGCAGCAACTTCACACAGCCCCCCAGCAGGAGACAGAGCACCCAGTAAACAGAGGAACGTATTTTCCCACCCTTGACCCTTCTAGTGAGTACAAGAAAGATCACCCGATCACCAGGATCCATAATAGAAGCCCCACCGTTAGGTGCTTCCCAATTCCTCCAGGCATATGTATTTTTTCTTTCTCACTGTCACCTAGCCCTGTAAGCCATCTCCTCTCCCTTCCCATCAGCCCCTGGGCCAGCCTTATCCCTACTCACTAGCCCCTACCTCACCATCATTTTTTTCTCTTTCTTTCTTTTCCTTCTGCCTCCCACAAGGCCTTTTGTATCACCTTCCCTACTGCCTATTGGCTCCCACCTTATTTTCACTGCCTGGCTCTACTCTTCCCACACCTGCTAGCAACTGATTTTTTTTCTTTCTCCTGTTTGTTTGTTTGTTTTCTTTCTCTCTCCAATCTAGCCCAATACACTATATCTACCCCCTTTCTGCTAGCCCATTGTTACACTCGCTGATATGCACTCTCTGCCTCACCACTATTTTTTTTTAATTTTTCACTATTTTCTTTTCTTCCCACTACCTATTGTTGTGCAACACCTTCCCACCTTCCCAGTGGCTACCATCTCTACAGGCCCCTGGCACTTAGGCCCACCACCACACCAGGACCACACAGCCACTTACCTCCTGCAACTTGACCAGCTTCTAAATAGTGGAAAGTGAGCCAGTACCACTCCCAGCCTAGCACTCCTGCCTATCTGACATCTGTGAGTGGACAAACATTAATGACAGACAGCACCCACCCACATCATTGAACCATACAGCAAACAAGCTGTCTCCATTTGCTGCTGTCCTGCCCACCCAGATAAGGCAGAGAGAATTATCCTGCCCACATATGAGCAAGCAGTAAATTATGCCTAACCTACCTACCCTGACACACCAAAACAAAACAAAAAAGCAGGACAAAACAAATGAACATGCAAGCAATAATTTTTTAAAAAATGATAATTTAATGTCTTAGAGACAAAAGGCAATATAAAAACATATTAATAAACAAGACAATATGGCTTCACAAGTGACCAAAACAAAGAACCAGATGACCTTACAGTACAAGAAAAGGCAGAGGAACTACCAGATTTGGAATTCAAGAGACTAATTTTAGGGGTCTCCAAGAGACTAGAGAAGAGATCAAGGAAAATATAGACAAAATAATATAAAATCAATCAGAGAAAACCAACAAGAGGATAGTCAAAATCAAAGAAAACACAGATAAAGCAATAGAAGAATTCAGGAAAATAATATAAAAACAAAAATGTCAAAATAAATGAACAGTTAGAAATCATACAAAAACAGCAACAAGAAATTCAAAATATAAACAACAAAGTTTCTAAAATGGACAGCCAAAGTCAATGGACAACCCAAATGAAAATTTTAGGGGCAAAATTGAAGCAATGGAAGACAGAATTTGTGAGATTGACAATAAATCCTTAGGCACCATTTTGAGGAAAAAAATATAAGGAAAAAAGCTAAGAATTACATGGGAAACAAGAGCAAAAATTTGCATGTGATCAACTTTTTGAAACAAATGGAAAATGAAAGGCACAGATTGTTGAAGACTTGCTGGCAGAAAATTTCCCAAATATCAAGAAAGACCAAAAGCAGACTATCCAAGAAGTTTAACAAACCCCATATAGGATAAAATCAAACCCAAACCCATCACCATCTAGTCAATTCTGACTCACAGTGACCACATATGACAGACATCCAAAAGAAACTTGCTGAGATATATCATAATCATAATCACACTTGCCAAAACTAAAGATTAAGAAAGAAAACTAACAACTGCTAAAAAAAAATTTAAAAAACTCGTTTAACAAGAGAAACAATAAGACTAAACTCTGATTATTCAGCATAAACTATGCAAGCAAGAAGACAGTGGGGTGACATGCATATAAAACCTTGAAAGAAAAAAAACCACCAACCATGAATAATACATACAGCAAAACTATCTCTGAAATATAGTAGCAAAATTAGGACATTTCCACATGAACAGAAATTAAGAAAATTTGTAAAAAATAAAAAAATTAAACTCACAAGAAATATTAAAGGGAGGGGGTGGAGTCAATATGGTGGACTAAACACACATCTCCCTAAATCCCTCTGGAAACCAAGACCTGAACTGATAATTAAACGGAAGCTTCTGGACAGCTAGGGTGCCCTAGGACACTGTATAGGGCTGTCAACTTGGAATACATACCACTGATAGGGAAACTTCTCCTCTTTTGCTGACCTCCACCCTTGCTGAATGCTGACTATAATGGACCAAAGGTAACTCGCCACTTTTAATTGTTTTTCTTCTGTCTTAGCCAGTGGGTAGAGCTGGGGCTTTACTGATATCTAAGCTCAGACGCATTGCTGGTGGGATTGGTAGGCGGAATCACCACATTTTGAGAGCCTGGCTTTGGGCGCTGTGCACCTCGGCACCTGTGGCCTCTCTTGGTGAGCTTCTGCCATTGAGTAGCCTGTTCTGAGGCAGGTGGGGGAGCTCATGTGGGCACCACCTTGTTTGGCTGGTATACCCATATGGAGGCCTCAGCTGGACCTAATTCCCAGGCTGGGAGGCAGTGCCTGCCCAGAGGAGAGTCTTTTCTAGTAGAAAAGCAGTATTCTGCACAATGTGGCCAATGGGTGGGGCCCAGGAGCAGATGACAGCAGGGCAGTAGCATTCCCATATTTTGAACTGGTTTACAGCATCTCCAGTTGGATATAGGGGTGCTTACTTTGCCAGCTGGGAAGAGGAATTTGTACACCTGAAAAACTGACTGACTTTGGAAGCTGTCAGATACTTCTGACCTTTCAATATGAGGCTGCCTAGAGAGGTCAGTTTATCTCTATAAATGCACACATCCAGAAAACAGAAAGAATACAAACCAAAAAACTAATGCTACAGCTTGAACAAGTAGAGAGCAAGCAGCAGAGGAACCCCACAGGTGTGAGAAGAAAACAGATCATAAAGATTAGAGCAGAACTAAACAAATTGGAGAATAGGAGAACAATTGAAAAGACCAAAAGTTGGCTTTTTGAAAAGATCAACAAAATTGACAAACCACTGGCTAAAGGAAACAAATAACCCAAATAGGAAATGAGAAGGGAGTTATCACAACAGATCCAACAGAAATCAAAAATACCATAACAGAATACTATCAAACACTGTACTCTAACGAATTTTAAAACCTAGAGGAAATGGACAAATTCCTAGATTCATATCACACCAAAATTATCACAAGGTGAAGCAGAACAACTTAAGATTGAAAAAGTCATTAAAAAACTACCAACCAAAAAACAGCACTGGCCCAGATGGCTTCACTGCAGAATTCTACCAAGCTTTTAGAGAAGAATTATCTCCAATACTACTGAGACTATTTCACAAGTACAGAAAGGGATGGAATACTCCCAAATTCATTCTATGAAGCCAACATAACCCTATTACCAAAACCAGTGAAAGATCCAAGAAAAAAGCAGAATTACAGACCAATATCACTCATGAACCTAGATGCAAAAGTCTTCATCAAAATACTTGCCAATAGAATACAACAAGATATCAAAAAACAAAAAAATTCATCATGACCATATTGGATGCATATCAAGGATGCAAGCTGGTTCAACATCAGAAAAACAATTAAGGTGATCAACCACATAAATAACACAAAAGACAAGAATCTTCTGATTTTGTCTGTTGATGCAGAAAAGACATTTGATAAAGTCCAAGATCCACTTTTGCTAAAAACTCTCAGCAAAATAGGAATAGATAGCAAATTCCGCAATGCAATAAGGGCCATTTACACAAAGCCAACTGCATACATCATCCTGAGTGGAGAGAGAGAGGAAATGAGACAAGGATGCCCGCTCTCACCTCTCCTATTCAACATTGCACTAGAAGTTCTAGCCAGAGTAATTAGACAAGACCAAGAAACAAAGGGCATCCGCATCAGCAAAGAGGAAGTAAAAATCTCACTATTTGCAGATGATATTGTATATGCAGGGAATCCTAAAGAATCCATAAGCAAACCACTCAGACTGGTAGAAGAGTTCAGCAAAGTCTCAGGATACAAGATAAACATAAGTAAATCAGTAAGATTCCTTTATACCAACAATAAGATTATTAAAGAAGAAATCACCAAATCAATTCCATTTATTATAGCCACCAAGAAGATAAAATACCTACAAATAAGTCTAACCAGGGAAATAAAAGATCTTTACAAAGAGAACTGCAAAATCTTACTACAAGAAACTAAGAGAGACTGACATAAATGGCGAAACCTACCCTGTTCATAGACAGGAAGACTTAACATTGTGAAAATGTCTTTTTTAAACAAAGTAATCTACTTATATAATGTAATCCCAATACAAATTCCTGTGACATTTTTTAAGGAGATGGAGAAACAAATCACCAACTTTGTTTGGAAAGGGAAGAAGCCCCAGATAAGTAAAGCACTAATGAAGAAGAAGAACACACTGGGAGCCTCTCATTACCTGATTTTAGAACCTATTACACTGCCACAGTTGTCAAAACAGTCTGGTACTAGTGCAAAAAGAGGCAGATAGATCAATGGTACAGAGTCAAGACCCCAGAGATGACACCACCCTCCTCTGAATACCTGATATTCGACAAAGGCCCTAAGACATTAAACTGGGGTAAAAGCAATCTCTTGAACAAATAGTGCTGGCAAAATTGGATATCCACCTGTAATAAACTGAAACAAGACCCATATCTCACACCTTATACATAAACGAACTCAAACTGGATAAAAGACCTAAATGCCAAATCTAAAATGATAAAGTTCATCCAAGAAAAAATAGGATCAACAACAGAAGTTTTAATGCACAGCATAGACAGACTTCAATATCTGACAAAGCACAATCAATAGAAAATAGATAAATGGGAACTACTAAAAATCAAATATTTTTGCTCATCCAAAGACTTTATCGAAAGAATTAAAAGACCATCTACAGAATGGGAAAAAATATTTGGCAACTATATATCAGACTGATGTCTGATCTCCGTAATTTATAAAGTACTACAAAATATCAATAAGAAAAAGATAAATCATCCAATTAAGCAATGGGCAAAGGAGATAGATAGACACTTCTCTAAAGAGGAGATCCAGGCAGCCAAAAAACACATGCAGACGTGCTCATGATCATTAGCTATTAAAGAAATTCAAATCAAAACTGCGATGAGATACCATCTCACCCCAACAAGATTGGCCATGATCCAAAAAACGCAAAACAACAAATGCTGGAGAGGCTGTGGAGAAATTGGAGCTCTGCTGCATTGTTGGTGGGATTGCAAAATGGTGCAATCTCTTTGGAATGCAATCTGGTGCTTCCTTAAAAAGGTAGAAGTAGATATACCATTTGACCCACTAGTTCCACTGCTTGGAATGTATCCTACAGAATGAAGGACATTCATACCAACTGATACATACACATGAATGTTTATTGAAGCACAGACAACAATAACAAAAAGATGGACTCAACCCAGATGCCTAACAACAAAGGAATGGATAGGTAAACTATGGTTCACACACTGAATAGAACACTATGCAATGATAAAGAACAACAATGATTTTAGGAAACATCTCATAACCTCATCATTTCAATTGGAGGACATTATATTGAGTGAAAGTTGTCAGTGACAAAAGAACAAATATTGCATCAAACCCCTACAATAAGAACTTAAAACAGACTCATGCATAGAAGAAAAGATTCTTTGATAGCTGCAATGGTGGGGAGGGAGGGAGGGCAAAGATGGGGCTTAGATCAGATAGCTGATAGAGATTTGGTTGGGTGAAATCAGTGACAGCACATGTTAGAAAGAAGATCAATAAGAAAGAAAGGAAGAAATATTAAATGGAGCTCTTCAGTTGGAGAACCAGCAACATCAGACAACAGCCTGAGTCTAGGACACAGGACAGCATCAGCCAGATACCTATCTAGGTAAAGAATTTTCAACAATGAAACAAAACTAAAAGATTTAAAACAGGAAACCATAGATATCAACCTGCAAATGATGACAAAGTCATGACAATGAAAGTAGAAATAAACTGTGTATGTAAAGAACTTTCAAATGACAAGGAAGTCAAGGCAATATCAAGTAAAAAAAAAAAAAAGACTGGTTGAAACTTAGTAAGATAGTGTAAATTGCAAAGTTAACCAAAAAGAAAGTTAATAAACCTACTTGTCTTAGTCATCTGGTACCATTATAACAGAAATACCATAAGTGGACAGCTTTAAAAAGAAAAATTTTCTATCACAGTCCAGTAGGCTACAAGTCCAAATTCAGGGCATCGTCTCCAAGTAAGAGCTTTCTCTGTTGGCTTTGGAGGAAGGTCCTTATCATCAGTCTTGCCTGGGACTGGGAGCTTCTGAGGTGCAGGAACCCCAAGCCCTTTCCAAAGGACACACTCTGCTCCCTTGAACTGCTTTCTTGGTGGTATCAAGTCACCACATCTCTCTGTTAGCTTCTCCCTTTTATATCCCAAGAGATTGCCTCAAGGCACAATACAGCTTTACACATTGAGTCCTGCCCCACTAACACAATTGCCATCCATCTTTCCTCATTAATATCATATCCAAACCAAACCAAACCAAACCCACTGCCACTGAGTCGATACTGACTCATAGCTACCCTATAGGACAGAGTAGAACTGCCCATAGAGTTTCCAAGGAGTGCCTGGTGGATTTGAACTGCCAACCTTTTGATTAGCAACCATAGCACTTAACCACTATGGCACCGGGGTTTCCTAACATCATATCTTCAGAGTTTATAGTAAATGGGAACATCACACAATGCCAGACTAGCCAAATTACTGCTTACATTTTTGGGGAAACACAGTTGAATCCCTGATACTACCCATCAAAATTTAAAAACAAAAAAGGGGGACATAAAGACTTGGTAAACACAAAACTTATAATAACAAAAGAAAAGAAGAAAAAATCCACCATCAAAAAGAATTTCCATAATACCAAACAAACTGCTGTTGAGTTGATTCCAATTTGTAGCAACCCATTAGGACAAAGTAGACCTCCTCCACAGAATTTCCAAGAAGCATCTGGTACATCCAAGCTGCTGATCCTGTGGTTAGCAGACATACACTTAACCACTATGCCACTGCCACCAGGGCTTCCAAAAGGAACTTAGCATAGGAAAATAAAAGGAACAAAGGAAAACAATACCACATATACATGCACACAAAAAGAAACAAAATGACGGAAATAAAATCATGGGTTTTTTTGTTTTGTTTTGTTTTTTTTGCTTCAATTCAACTAAGGGGAGACTTTATTGAGGGCCCAAGGCTATGAGGCTTGGGAGGAGGCCACCAGCAGGAGGCAGGTGACCAGGCAGAGTGGGGTCCTTATTTGACCTTCTTCTTGGGGTACAGGTTGTTGGTATGGTCGCACTTCTTGCAGCAGTTGACAGCACGGGGATGCAGGCAAGTATAGCACTTGCAGCATATCATTTTTTTGCAGTTGTACTTCTGGGCCAGAAGGCACAGGGAAGGCTCAATGATGCCACCACGCAGACGCAGCACCAGGTACAGGGTGGACTCTTTCTGGATGTTGTAGTCTGAGAGAGTGCAGCCATCCTCCAGCTATTTGCCGGCAAAAATCAGATGCTGCTGGTCAGGTGGGATGCCCTCCTTGTCTTGGATTTTGGCTTTGACATTTTCGATGGTGTCACTGGGCTCGACCTCAAGAGTGATGGTCTTGCCTGTGAGGGTCTTCACAAAGATCTGCATCTCTGCACCTGCTGCTCGGCCACCTCCTTGAAGAGAAAGAGAGCATCGCTAAAATACTGTCTTTTGATAATCATACTGAATGTAAACAGCTTAGATGCACCAGTAAAGAAACAGAAAATGGCATAAAGTTTTTTAAAAAACTGCCCCATAGGTCTTAAAAGCTGCCAAGCTGCCATCCGAGGACACAGCAAATGGCCCCAACTCAGCAGGAATGGATGCTCACCGAGGGCCAAAATGGCATGCGGTAAAGACAACCGAGAAGACAGAGAGACCCACAAGAGTGGGTGCCTACATCGACCTGGGACCGGAAGAACCAGATGGTGCCCGGCCACCACCAGTGATAGCCATGACGGAGCTCACAGAGAGGAGCCTCACTGGCAACACAAGAATAAAAAGAGGTGCATCATGAGATCTCCACTAAAAGACCTCAATTGATGGTCCAGCGGTTTTGGGGTTCCTCTGAGAGCATGACCCCCGGCCCTGATGCTGCCCGTTCCCATAAATTATAACAAAGGTCCACTCTTTGGACAGGAATGGATTGGACTTGGCAATGCAGAGTAACCATATATTGGAAGCACTTTATGGTTCTATACATCTATAGGATATCATCTTGCTGACCTCTGGCTGGAGGAAGGGGAGTGGATGGAGAGGAGGAGAAAGGAGACTGTTGGGAGGATGAGACATGTATGGAGCAGAGAGGAATATTGTGCAGTCACCGGATGGGGAGAGCAGTGGAAGCTGCATGGGGGGCATGTAAATTTACATGTGAATGTACATTTTCATTGTTATGTTAAATAAAAATTAAAAAAAAAACTGCCCCATAAACATGCTGTCTACAAGAGACATACCTTAGACAAAAGACACATATGCTAAAAATCAAACAATGGAGAAAAAATATCGAACAATTAACAAAAAGAGCAGGAGTGGCAATACTTATCTCAGATAAAACAGACGTTGAGGCAAAATCAACCATAAAAGATGAGGAAGGATATTATATAACGATTAAAGGATCAATCCACCAAGAAAATATAAACTTAATGTCTGTGCACCCAAGACAGGGCTCCAAAATCCATAAAGTAACTCCAGTAGTATTGAAGAGAAGCAGATAGTTCTACAATAATAATAGAGACTTCAACACACTATTCTTGGAAAAGGACAGAACATCTACAAAGAAACCCAGCAAAGATACAGAAGATCCAAAGGCCACTCAGAATCAGCTTCATCTCATAGGCATATGTAGAACATTCCATTCAACAGCCATAAGTATATATTCTTTTCAAACCCACATGGAACATTCTTCACAGCAGATTATATTTTGGATTACAAATCAACCCTCAATAAAGTTTAAAATATTGAAATAATACAGGGATTTCTCTCTGATCACAAGATCTTAAAAATAGGAATCAATAAACAGGAAGAGCGAGCAGGAGAAAAGCAAACACATAGAAACTGAATAATGCCTTGTTTATAAAAACAACTACATAATAGAATAACTCAAAGAGGGAATGAAAAATATCTGTATTCACATGAGAATAAAAGCACATCATACTGAAACCTTTTGGATACAGCAAAGGCAGCACTCAGAGGTCAATTTATAGCAATGAATGTATACATCAGAAAAGAAAAACAGACCAAAATCAAAACGTTAGCCCTCCATCTTGAAACAATAGAAAGAGAACAACAACAACAACAAAAGATCCTAAAATCACCAGAAGGGAGGAAATAATGAAGATTAGAGCATAAATAAATGAAATGGATAAAAGAAAAACAATAGAGAGAATCAACAAGACCACAAATTGGTTCTTTCAAAGGATCAACAAAATCAACAAGCCATTAGCCAAAACAACAAATGAAAAGCAAGAGTGGAATATCTTAGGCTAAGTTCTCTAGAGAAGCAAAGCTAGTGAAACATCTAGAGAGAGAGAGAGAAATATATATCAGAGAAATGACCCATGCAATTTTAGAGATTGAAAAGTACCAAGTCCATGGGTCTGGTAGGAGGCACCTGTGAATAGTTATAGGAGTTGGCAAGCTCAAGATCAACAAGTCAGATAACAGAATTCTGGCTCACAGACTGCTGAAGTCAACAAATCCTAAGACCAGAAGGTAAGCTGGAAGGTTGCTGGCTCACAGACTGTGGAGGTTGACGAATACCAAGAACAGCAGGGAAGCTACTAGCTCAAGTCCCAAGAAGTGGAAGTCCCAAGGAGTCAACTGCAGGATTCAGTGTGAACAAAAGCCCTCAAGCCTTGCCAGAACTCTATCTATATTGGATGTAGGCCATACCTCTGAAGGAAATTTCCTTTCAACAAACCGGCTACTCACAGCAGATCCCATCACAGAGGCTATCATATTATTACACATCTGCCAAACTCCATCATAACTGACAATACTGAGAATGATGCCTCAGCCAAGTTGACACACAACCTTAATGATCACATAAAGCAAACAACTCAAACAGAAAATGAGATGAGTGAGATCACAATAAAAGCAACCAAAATAAAAAGGATCGTAATAGAATACTACAGACAGTTGTATTTTATCAAGTCTGAAAACCTAGAGGAAATGTCTAGAAACACTACCTATCTAAACAAACACAAGCAGAGGTAGAAAAACTAAAAAACCCCACAAGACAAGAGATTCAAAGGTTAAAAAGAAAAGAAAGAACGAACTTCTAACAGAAAAAGCCCTGGTCTGCACAGCTTCATCTGAGAATTCTATAAAACATTCAGAGAAAATCTCACACCAACACTATGTAAACTATTTCAGAGCAGAAAAAGGAAGGAGTAATCCTGTACTAGTTCTGTGAACCTTTATGTGAAAGCCAGGCAAGGACACCACACGCACACACACACAAAGAAAACTAGAGAGTAGTATTCCTCATGAATATAGACACAAAAATTCTCAACAGATTTTTAGCCAATAGAACTCAACAGCCTTTGAAGGAAAATAATTCCCATGACCAAGTG
Organism: Heterohyrax brucei; assembly: GCA_028571685.1. Lineage (NCBI taxonomy): Eukaryota > Metazoa > Chordata > Mammalia > Hyracoidea > Procaviidae > Heterohyrax > Heterohyrax brucei. Next base: position 190,422,317 of record CM053140.1, on the reverse strand, counting down.
GGATTCATAACTGATACGGAAGAATGGTTCAGCATTACAAAATCAATCAATTATATAACCAAAACTGAACAATTACCTGTTTGTCTCAAAGGATGCAGAAAAAGTGTTTGACGAAGTCCCACAACTGTTCTTTATAAAAAAAATTCTCAGCAAAATAGGAATAGAAAGGAAATTCCTCAGTATAATAAAGGACATTTATACTAAATCAACAGCCAGCATCTCTCTTAATGAAAAGAGAGTGACAGAATTACTATTGATTAGGAATCAGATAAGGACACCCTCTATCACCACTCTTAGTGAACATCATGCTGGAAGTCCTAGCTAGACCAGTAAGGCAAGAAAAAGAAATAGAGAGAATCCAAGTGGGTAAGAAGAAAGTAAAATTACTTATTTACAAGTGATTTTACTGTATACATAGAAAAGCCCAAAGAGTCCGCAAGAAAGCTACTGAAACTAACAGAAAGATTCAGCAAAGTTACAGGATACAAGATCAACAAAAAATTAGTTAGACTCCTCTACACCAACAGAGAACTTCATAAGGGAAATTACCAAATCAATATCATTTAAGACAGCCCCCAAGAAGACAGAATACTTGGGAATAAATCTAACCAGGGACATAAAAGACCTATACAAAGAAAACTACAAGACACTATCGTAAGAAACTTACATCAATGGAAAACACACCATGCTCATGGATAGAAAGACTCAACATCATTAAAATATCAATTCCACTCAAAGTGATCTACAGATACAATGCAACTGATATAATGCAATCTTGATCCAAACACGAACACCATTCTTTAACTAAATGGAAAAATTAATCACCAACTTTATATGTGGAAAAGAAAGAGGCCTCAGATGAGCAAAGCATTACTGAAGAAAAAGTACAAAGCAGGAGGCGTCACACTACCTGATCATGTAATCTACTATACAGTTAATGGTAGTTAAAAAGGGCAGGTAGTGGTACAACAATAGACATTTAGACTAATGGAACAGAACCAAGAACCCAGACATAAATCCATCCACCTACAGGTAGCTGATACTTAACAAAGTGCATTAAATGAAGAAATACATAATGTCATTATCAAACAGTTCTGGTATCTCTGAAAAAAATGAAACAGGACCCATATCTCATGACATACACACAAACTAACTGAAAATAGATCAAAGAATAAATATAACACTTAAAACAATAAAGCTCACAGAAGAAAAAAACAACGCTAGAGCACTAATGCAAATCACAACAATACGCAAACACCAAAAGATAAACTGCATAACTGGCAGCTCCAAACAATTATACACTTACATTCATCAAAAGACTTCACCAAAAGAGTGAAAAAGGGTCTGCAGACTGGGAAGTTTTTCTGACTAGGACACATCTAATAAGGGTTTAGTCTCTAAAATCTATAAATTACTTCAGCACCTCAACAACAAAAAGCCAAAGAGTCAGATGTAAAAAAGGGCAAAGTATGTGAGCAAACACTTTGCCAAAGAAGACATCCAGGCAGTTAAAAGACACATAAGGAAATGCTGGAGATCATTAGCCATTGTTCTTGTTTGGCGCTGTCAAGTCCGTTCCAACTCACAGAGATCCTGGCTGCAACAGAAGGAAACAGTGTCCAGCCCTGCACCATCTTCACAATCACTGCGATGCTTGAGTCCACTGCTGCAGCCACTGTATCAATCCATCTCATTGATAGTCTTCCACTGTTGTGCTGACTCTCTACTTTAGCAAACATGATGTTCTTCTCCAGGGACTGATTCTTCCTGATAATCTGTCCAAAATATGTGAAATGAAGTCTTGCCACACTTGCTTCTAAAGAACATTCTGGTTGTACTTCTTTGAAGACATATTTGTTTGTCCTTCTGGTAGTCATTAACCAGCAGAAAACAGCATATCAAAACTACAATGAAATAACATCTCACCCCAGCACTACTGGCATGAATCAAAAAACAGAAAATAGCAAATGTTGGAGTGCTTGTGAGGATACTGGAACTCTTGTACACAACTGATGGGAATGTAAAATGGTATACCTATTATAGAAAACAACACAGCACCTTCTTAAACAGCCAGAAATAGAAGTACTGTACAACCCAATGATCCTACTTCTAAGAATATACCTAGAGAAATGACAGCCATCACATGAATAGACATGCACACTCATGTTCACTGTGGCATTATTCATAATAGCAAAAGGACAGAAAGAAGTGCCCATCAACAGATGATTGCATAAACAAATTATGGTACATACACCCAATGGAATACTATGCAACAATAAAGAACAATTATGAATCTGTGAAACAGCTCACAATGTGGCTGCATCTGGAGGGTACTGTGATGCACGAAATAAGTCAGTCACAAAAGGACAAGTATTGTATGAGACCACCACTACAAACACTCAAGAAAAAGTTTACATAGAAGAAAACAATCTTCTGTGGTGTCTTAGGCTAGGTTTTCTAGAGAAACAAAAACCAAACCCAAGATCAGCAAGTCAAACAGTAAAGATCTTGTTCACAGGCAAGATAGTGAGTGACTAGTTCAACTCCCAAGAACCAGCAATCAGATGAGCAGGAGTCAGGTGTAGGATCCAGAGTAAGGAAAGCCCATAAGTTTTGCCAGAAAGTCTGCTTCTATTTGACACAGGCCATGCCTCCAAGGAAATTCCCTTTCAACTGACTGGCTGCTCAAGCAAACCCCATCACAGAAGTGATTACTTTATATCAAATCTCATCATGAAAATGATCACATCATCATATAACTGCCAAACTACATTAAAACTACTGAAACAGAGTATCATGATGCAGACAAATTGACACACAAACTTAATGATCACAGATGGTTACAAAGGAGAGGAGGTATGAGAGAGAAAATCACCAACTAGATAGTTGGCACGTGTTAACTTCGGTGAGGGGAAAGCAACACACTGTATAGGGGAGTCAGAACAATAGGACCAAGGCAAAGTCATAGGAGCTTCCTAGACATATCCAACCACCTTAAGATACAAGTTACTCAGGCAGAGGGCTGGGTACCCTGGTCTCAGGGACATTCAGGTTAATGGGCATAATATAATTCACAAAATGTGTGTTTTATATCCTACTTTCGTGAGTATCATCTGGTGTTTTAGTCAGCTAGGGCTGCTGTAACAGAAATACCACAGAGTGGATGGCTTTAACAAAGAAAGATTTATTCTTACACAGTCCAGTAGGTTGCAAGTCCATATTCAGGGTGTCCGCTCCAGGGGAAGGCCGTCCCCTTGTCGGCTCTGGAGGAAAGTCTGGTATTGCATCAGTCTTTGTCCAGGGAGCGTCCTGACGCAAGAACCTCTGGTCTGAAGGACGCGCTCTGCTCCCGGTGCTGCTTGCTTGATGGTAGCGAGGTCCTCAAATTGTCCTTTGTTTCTTTTTCCTTTCATTCCTTGCAAGCTAAAAGCATTAAGGGTGGGACAAGCCATACTCCAGAGAAACTCCCCCTACACCAGGAATTTACAGCCCCACCCTAATCCTTTAACATACAGGTTAGCAAAACCACACAATGGAGGACAGTCCCAAGATACTGGGAACCATATGCCAGCCACGTGGCTGCACACATTTTTAGGGAGACACAACTCAAACCATGACATCTGGGGTCTTAAAAACTTAGAAGAGCCATCTAGGGTACATGTACCAGTCCCATCCTATCCAGAGCAAAGGAGAATGATGAAATTCAAAGACAAAAGGAATATATTTGCCTGAAGGACTAAGAGACAGCATGAACCACAGCCTCCACCAGCCTGATCACAGAAGGACTAGATGGTAACCAGTTATCATCACCAACCACTCTGACAAGCATCATAATAGAGTTCCAGACATAGAAGGAGAAAAATGTAGGGAAAAAATTCAAATTCCTTAAAAAAAGACTAGACTGGTCTCACAGAGACTTGAAGAACCCTTGAGACTGTGGCCTCTGGACACTGCTAAGGCAGAACTGAAGGCACTCCCAGAGTCTACCTTTAGCCAAAGATTGGACAGGCTTATAAAACAAACAATAATACACACGCATACAAGGCCAAATGAGCAACACTTGCCCAAAAGCAAAGATGAGAAGACAAAAAAGGACAGTAAAACTAGACAAATGGACATAGGGATCCTGGAGCATGAAGGAGAGTGCTGACACATTGTGGAGATTGCAACAGTAGGCTGGTATCTTAGGCTGGACTTTAGAGAAGAACAGCCAGTAAAACATATAAATACATATAAGGAGATGCCTCATACAGTCACAGAGGCTAGACTGTCCCCAGTCCGTGAGTCAGGCTGGAAGTTTCTCCTGATTCATGTACCTACAGGAGCCGGTAAATCCATGATCAGCAGGTAACACAGAAAAGCTCTTGCTCACAGGCTTCAAAGGCCGGCAAATTTGAAGATCAGCAAGCAAGACGTCAAGTGAGGTACTAGTTTAAATCTCAAGAACTGGATATCAGGTGAGCAAGGGCCAACTTCAGGATCCAGAGTGAACAAAAGCTCAAGAGCCTTGCTAGAAAGGCCACGTATACTCAATGGAGGCCACACTCCCAAGGAAACTTACTTTCAACTGATAGGTTACTTAAGCAGATTCCATCATGGAGGTAATCATATTATATCAACTCTCATCATACAGGTGCCAAACTACATCATAACTGCCAAACCACTAAGAATCATGCCCCAGCCAAGTCGGCATACAACCCTAGTGATCACAGTTTACTCCTTTTCGATTTGGCACCTACACAGAAGGCCTAACAATTAAGTTCACAAACTCATTCTAGAAAAAGTGCTACTTATCTCATTGCTGAATACTACTATGGTCACCTTCAAAGTACTCCCCTTGGGAAGCTATGCACTGACTCCAGCACCTAGTCCACCCTTCAAAGCAGTTTTGGAACTCTTTCTAGAATGGCCGTCAGAGTTGTCATCGTATTACCCTTGTTGTCCTGAATGTCATCAAATGTCTTCTTTCAATATTTCCTTTATCTTCAGGTAAAGAAAAACGTCAGTGGGGGCCAGATCAGGTGAGTAAGTAGGGAGGGTGTTCCAATACAGTTATTTGTTTACTGCCTAAAAACCCACACAGACAATAATACAATTAATTTTGTGAACTTGCGACCTTGCCACTCTGCACAATGGCCATTCCAGAACAAGTTTCAAAATTGCTTTGAGAGGTGGACTAGCCACTGGTATCAGTGCATAGCTTCCTAAGGGGAGTACTTCAAAGGGGACCATAGTGATATTCAGCAATGAGGTATGTAGCACTTAGAACAATCGAGTTCGGGGTCTTAATTGTTGACCACATACATCTCTTTATCCTTTACATTATCACTCAGTAAAGACAATTACAAAGTCAAATTTGTATCTAATGTGTTATAACAAATACCCATACAACCAAATATGCACCAATTCTGTTTACATCTTATGTTTTATAAGAGAAGGAAACAAAAATATTTGATGCACACATACAAGGCAGAAATATTTGTAATAATTATGGTCTGTGATTCTGCAACTAGTCATATGGTCTTAACTGATATTTAAAACTACCTTCTTCCACCACCCTTTCCATATTCCCTTTGCCCTCAGTAAGCACCTCAGCTGGTTGTGGTTCTTTGCCTGGTGGAGTTGACCCAAACCTTTATTTCTGAAGGGTCTGAGTTACTAGCAGTCAGGTTAGTATTTGGTTACTGTAGTTTGCCATTGACTTTAATCACAAGACATGGTAGTATTAAGGGGCACTCTAAAAGGCTTCCTGCATTCCACTAGGTAACATCAGTCTGGTAACTCCCTTCTTTGCCTGTTGACCCAGAGGCATAAGGAGCCCAGTGTGGCCAGGTGGCATTCTTAGCTTCCGGTTCAATGGAATCAGTGATATGTCTCCAGTTTGGAGCATTCTTCTCTTTGGAACTGAGACCTCTAGACCCACACAGCATAAAGTTTCAGAGACAGGAAGCAAAAATTTTGTGAGTCGGTTAGTAGGCATAATGGTGAATAGCTCTACTCACATTTCTACCCCTTGATTCCTAGATTAGTGAATCCTGGCTGTGGGAGAAATAGTACTGGAAGCTGGTTTAGAGAATATATATCTTCCTGAGGAATATTGCTCCCACCCTGCAAGATATTGCCATCTCTAGCAGGTGCTGTAATTGTGTCTTTAGAAGTTCATACTTCGTTCTGTCAAACCATCTGCTTCATGCTTCGGGATGATGGAGAACTTAATAAAACCAGTGAATTCCATGAACATGGGCCAAGCACCACACTTCATTTGCTGTGAAGTGATTCCCTTCATCCAGAGCAATGCTGTGCAGAAGGCATGATAGTGCAGAAGGCATTCTGTAAGTTCATGGATAGTAATCTTGGCAATAGCATTGCATGTAAGGATGGAAAATCCGTATCTAGAGTATCTATATCAGTAAAGAACAAAGCACTGACCTTTTCACGATTGAAGTGGTCCAATGTAATCAACTTGCCACAAGGTTGCTGACTGATCACCTCAAAGGATGATGCCATGTATCAGGTATCCAGTGTTTGTCTTTGCTGCTCATAGATTGGGCACTTTGCTGTGACTATAGTCAAATTAGCCCTGGTGAATGGAAGTCCATCTTGCTGGGCCCCTGTATTATCTCCATCCCTGCCACCATGGTCACTTTGTTCACTAGCCCATTGATGAGAGTAGCTGGGGAAAGAAGATGACTGGTTTCCACAGAAGGTATCATCCTATCCACTTGACTGTTAAAACCCTTCTCTGCTGTGCTCACCCTTTCACGAGCATTCACATGAAACACAAATGTCTTCATTTCTTTGACCCATTCAGAGTTTATCCACATTCTTCTTTCCCAGAAATCCTTTTCTCTGAGTTTCCAGTCATGTTCCTTCCAAGCCCCTGACCACATACCCAAACTATTGACCACAGCCCATGAATAAGTATACAACCACACATCTGGCCACATATCTCTTTCCAAGCTAAGTGAAAAACTGAGGTGCACTGTTTGAAGTTCTGCTCACTGGGAAGATTTCCTTTTACCAGTGTCATTCAGGGAGGTCCCAGAGAGGGCTTGTAGTTTGTTGCTGTTCACTTTACAGTGGTACCTGCATATTACACAGAATCATCTGTAAACCAGGCAACAGTTTTCCTTCGTCAACTGATCATGAGGAACTCCCTGTGAGGCTATAAGTGCAGACACAGAGAGGAAAAGCAATGTGACAGGAGTGGAGACCATAGCCATTCAGGCCGCTGCCTCACGCAAGTTTCTTGTGCCTTCAGGTCCTGCTTGGGCCTGATCTCCTATATAACACTTCTATTTCATGATGGAGTGCTGCTGTGCATATCTAACTTTATGACTCTGTGGGTCAGACAACTCCCAGTTCATAGTGAGCAGTTCAGGGCATGCGGTGACATGGTGGCCGATGGGTAAGTGTTCAGTCTCTACTAAGACCCAGCAACAAGCCAAAAGCTGCTTCTCAAAAGGAGTATAGTTGTCCGCAGAGGAATGGCAGGGCTGTGCTCCAAAACCCTAAGGGTCTGCTCTGTGACTCACCAATTGGAGTGTGCCAAAGACTCCAAACAGCATCTCAGTCTGCCACTAACACTTCAAGCACCATTGGATCAGCCAGATCATATGACCCAAGCAGCAGAGCAGCTTGCATTGAATCCGAACCTGTTCTAGAGTCTTCTCTGGTTCTGCGTGCCGCTCAAAACTGCAGCTCTTCAAATCCCTTGATAAATAGGCCAGAGTAACACACTCATATGGGGAATATGTTTCTTCCCAAACCCAAAGAGGCTCACTAAGCACTATGACTCCTTTTTAGTTGTGGGAGCAGCGAAATGCAGTAACTTATTTTTCACTTCTTGAAAGACTATCTTGACATGCCCCACACCAATGGACAGTGCTTGGATTTTTGTGGGATTAATTGCCTATCCTCTAACTTGCAAAAGTTTTACCAGTGAGTCCAGAGTTGTTGACATTTATTCCTTATTGTGTCCAGTTAGTATAATGTCAACAATGTAATGGACCAATTGACATCCTGTGGAAGGGAAAGGTAATCAAGTTCCCTGCAGACTAGATTATGACACAGAGCTGGGGATTTGATGTAGCCCTTCAGTAGGCAACTGCAGGTGTGTTGTTGACCTTCACCAGATGAAAGGAAACTGTTTTGGGTGGCCTTTTGAAACAGGCAACAAAAGCATTAGCCAGGTCAGTAGTCTCATACCAGGTACTAGAAAATATATTAATTTGTTCAATCAAAGGAGCTGTATCTGGAACAGCTGAAACTAGAGGCACTAATTGGTTAATTTTTTAATAATCCACTGTCATTCTTCAAGATCCATCTGTTTTTTGCACAAACCAAATAGGCAATTTGAATGAGGATGTGGTTGGAATCACCACCTCACCATCCTTCAAATCTTTCATGGTAGCAGTAATCTCAGCAATTGTCCCAGGAATCCAGTATTACTTTGGGTTGACTATTTTCCTATGTAGGCACCATTCTAATGGCTTTCACTTGTCTTCCTACCATAATAACCCTCACTCCATGTGTCAGAGATCCAGTGTGGCAGTTCTACCAGTTACCATGTGTATCTATTTCAATTGGGCACTCTGGAAATGGGAAAATCACCAGAGGATGGGTTTGGGGGCCCACTGAGCTTACTGTATGAAGGACATGAACTAAACTCCATTAATAACCTGATCTCTATATGCACTCACTCTGATTGGTGTGCTAATGCTTTTGTTGCCTGTTTCAAAAGGCCACCCAAAACAGTTTCCTTTCAGCTGGTGAAGGTCAACAACACACCTGCAGTTGCCTACTGAAGGGCTCCAGCTCTGTGTCATAATCTAGTCTGCAGGGAACTTGATCACCTTTCCCTTCCACAGGATGTCAATTGGTCCATTACATTGTTGACATTATACTAACTGGAATTAGTATCAGTTCAGAGTAAGTATCCAATGATCCCCAAAATGCCCGATCATTTCCTTTTACCCAGTGAATAGTCACACTAGTAAAAGGCCATAGATGCCTTTGAGTAAGGCTGGGAGAAAGATTAGCAGTGTAAATTTCAGCAGTGTTTGGAGTTCTTCCCTAAGATTTGTGGGTCTTAAAACTCCGTCAAGTCTGATAATTGGTTGAGGGAGCATGACTGTCTATGCTGATGATTTGAGTTAGGCTGTTGGTTATTTGCCCTAGAATTCTTCTGCTTGTACAAATCAAGTAAATATTTAGTAGATTTCCTATCTATTTCACTCCTACCTACTGCCATAGAGTTGATTTCGACTCATAGCACCCCTATAGAACAGAGTAGAACTGCCCTGTAGAGTTTCTAAGAAGACTTGGTGGATTTGAACTACTGACCTTTTGATTAGCAGCTATTGCATCCAACCACTATGCCACCAGGGTTTCCACTCTAGGGACACCATAACTAGCTAATGCCATAAGTCTGTAAGAGTTAGCCTATTCTGTTTACAGCTTGGTTACATGTTACATTTCCTAATCACGGGGTCAGCATTTCAAATCCATCAGGTGCTCTTTGGAAACTCTATGGACTCTACTCTGTCCTATAGAGTCACTGTGAGTCAGAATCGACTCACTGACAGTGGCTTTTGGGTTTACAAGCTTTGACACCACTGTTCATTACAATAAGCTCACCCATCTTGTCTTTGTCCACTGAGTACAGCTACTTGACCCCTATCACCACAGGGTCTAATTGATATCTTTGAGTTATGGTATCTGCAAAGAATATTGAATATACTGTGGTCTGCTAAAAGAATGAAGAAATCCATCTTGCAAGAATGCTTATTAGAAGCAAGGATAGTGAGATTACTTTTCACATACTTTGGACATGTTATCAGAATGGATCAGTGCCTGGAGAAGGACATTCTGCTTTGCAAAGTAGAGGGTCAGAGAAAAAGAGAAAGACTCTAGATGAGATGGATTAACATAATGGCTGCAACGATGAGCTCAAGCATAACAGTGATTGTGAGTATGGTGAGGACTAGGAAGTGTTTCAATTTTTTGTACACGGAGTTGCTGTGAGGAGGAAGAACTCTACAGCACCTAACAACAAGATATATTTATACACTTTACTGGTTTGGGTTCTCTAAAATCCAGTCTGAGATATTTGGCACTGTGAGTGGTTCTAGAGACACAGACCTGTAAGGGTGAGTTTTCTAAACTGGTTCTCAAGTCTGGCTTGTCTTAAAGATGCTGATGACTCTCCTTCTAGCAGTAAAGAGGGCACTGCTAATACATCCCAATAGGAATACATAAGGTCTTACTACCAGCAGATGAAAGGTTTCAATAATCAAACTAGTTCACATGACCATCCTATTTGGCATTTCAAAACAAGAAGCTAGAACACAGTAAGCAAACATAAAATAAATAAATACAACAATTTACTGATGGGTTGAAGACAACAGTCAATAGTAAATCACTTAAAGAGGCAGACCATGATGGCTTTGGAGAGCTCCCAAAACAAAGACTCAAGAAAGTTTCCAGATAAAAAGAACTTCCTGTAATTTTCAGAGGTAGAATACAATGGTTTAATATTTAAAATTCTTGAAGATATCAGGAAGTATATCAAGCACAGCAGAGCATAGTAGCAAATTGAACAGGCTGCAAGAAAGCATAAAGAAACTGCACATAGAAATTCAGAAGATTGGTAATAAAATTACAGAGTTAGACAACTTACAGAAAGTCAAAGGAGCAGAATGGAGCAACAGAAGCCAGAATAAGTTAGACTGAAGGCAAAACACTTGCCAGCAACATATTTGAGGAAAAATCAGATAAAAGAACAAAAAAATAAAGAAAAACTAAAAATTATTTGAATGTACAGGTAACACCTATGGAGGCAGTGGTCAAGAAGTCTAACAACCCATTGCATTGGGTAAACCTGCTGCAAAAGACCTCTTTAAAGTGTTGGCCAAAGACATCATCTTGAAGACTAAGGTGAATCTGACCACAGCCGTGGTGTTTTCAATGGCCTCATATGCACAAGAAAGCTGGACAATGAATAAGGAAGACCAAAGAAGAATTACATGGGACTCTATAGAGACGAATAATCTACAAATGACTATAGTACGATGAGAGAGGAGGATAACAGAAAATACAGAGAACTGCTGAAGGTTTATTGACAGAAAATTTCACTGATATCATGAAAAATGAGGGGCTATCTATTCAAGATGCTCATCAAATTCCACACAAGCTAGATCCCAAAAAAAAGACACCAAGACACAATCAAACCTGCCAAAACTAAAGATAAGAAGATAATTTTAAAGGCTGTTAGGGAGAAACAAAAAATAACCTACAAAAGAGAGTCAATGTGAATATCCTCTAGTTACTCAGTGTTCAAGGGCAAATTTCAGAGTCTCTTCTGGCATCCATTTTTGGTCTTCTGTCTTTCCTGTCTTTTTAATAAACTCTTGCTTTCTTCATATATTATGTCATTCCACAACTTGTCTGGTCTCCGGTAATTAGTGTTTAATACATCAAGTCTATCCTTGAGACAGTCTCTAAATTCAGGTGGGATGTACCAAAGGTTATACTTTGGTTCTTATGGACTTGTTCTTTCCTCAGCTTCAACTTGAATTTGCACATGAGCAATTGATGGTCTGTTCAAGGTCCTGCTCTGAATGATGCTATTGAGCTTCTCCATTGCCTACAAAGGAAATCCTTGTGGCATAGTGGGTTCAGTGCTACATCTGTTAACCAAAATGTTGGCAGTTCAAATCTGCTAGGTCCTCCTTGGAAACTCAATGGGGCAGTTCCACTCTGACCCCTAGCATCTCTGTGAGTTGGACCCGACTCGATGGCAGTGGGTTTGGTTTGGGTTTTTATTGTCCACAAGAGTCAAAGTATGACCTTGAGTATATCCCTCCTGAGTTTAAAGACCATCTCAAGAACAGATTGGATGTGTTGATCGTTAATGACTGAAGACCAGACGAATTATAGAATGACATCAAAAACATCATCTATGAAGAGAGCAAGAAATCATTAAAAAGACAGGAAAGAAGAAAAAGACCAAACTGAATGTCAGATGAGACTGTGATACTTGCTTTTGAATGTCAAGCAGCTAAAGTAAGGAATGGCACAGTAAAAGACCTAAACAGAAGACTCCAAAGGGCAACTTGAGAAGACAAGATAAAGTATTATAATGACATGCACAAAGAGCTGGAATGGAAAACCAGAAAGGAAGAACATGTTCTGCATTTCTCAAGCTGAAAGAACTGAAGGAAAACTTCAAGCCTCGAGTTTCAATAGTCAAGAACTCTACACTCAGGGAGCATTAAAAGAAGATGGAAGGAATACACAGAATCATTATACAGAAAGAATTTGCCAATGTTCAGCCATTTGAAGAAGCAGTATGTGATCAGGAACCAATGGTGTTGAAGGCATTGGTAAAAACAAGAGTCCAGGAGTTGATGGAATATCATTTGAGATATTTCCACAAACAGATGCAGTGCTGGAAGAGCTCACTCATCTATGCAAAGAAATTTGGAGGACCAAGTTTGGCCAGCCACCTGGCCAACTGACTGGAAGAGATCCATATTTATGTGCATTCCAAAGAAAGGTGATCCAACCAAATGTGGAAATTACCAAACAACATCATTAATGTCACACAGAAGTAAAATTTTGCTCACGATCATTCAAAATTGAATGCAACAGTATATCGACAAAGAACTGCCAGAAATTCAAGCTGGATTCAGAAGAGGACATGGAACCAGATAGATCACTGCTGATGTCAGATGGATCTTGACTAAAAGCACAGAATACCAGAAAGATGTTTACCTGTGTTTCATTGACTATGCAGAAGCATTCGACTGTATGGATCATAACAAGTTATGGCTAAGATTGCATTAAATGATAATTCCAGAATACTTAATTGTGTTCTTAAGGAATCTGTATATTGATCAAGAGGCATCTGTGCAAACAGAACAAGGGGCACTGCATGGTTTAAATTCAGGAAAGATGTGAGTTAGGGTTGTTATCCTTTCACAATACCTTTTCAATCTGTATGCCAAGCAAATAATCTGAGAAGCTGGACTATACAAAGAAGAACGAGGCATCAGAGTTGGAGGATGACTCATTAACAACCTAGGTTATGCAGACAACACCACCTTAGTTGCTGGAAGTGAAGATTTGAAACATTTACTGATGATGATCAAAGACCGCAGCTTTCAGTATGGATTGCGCCTCAACGTCATAGAAAACATAAATCCTCACAAATGGACCAGTAAGCAACATCATCAATGGAGAAAGGACTGAGGTTGTCAAGGATTTCATTTTACTTCATTTCGCAATCAAAGCCCATGGAAGCAGCAGTCAAGAAATCAAAAGATGCATTGCACTGGGAAAAATCTCCTGCAAAGGACCTCTTTGAAGTATTCAAAAGTAAAGATGTCAGCTTGGAGACTAAAACGTGCCTGATCCAAGCCATGGTATTTTCAATCACATCACCTGCATGTGAAAGCTGGGCCTTGAACAAAGACAACAGAAGAAGAATTGATGCCTTTGAATTGTGGTGTTGGAGAAGAATGTTGAATGTACTATGGACTGCCAAAAGAACAACAGCTCTGTTCTAGAAGAAGTACAACCAGAGTGCTCCTTGGAAGCAAAGACGGTGAAACTGCATCTTACACACTTCAGACGTGTTGTCAGGAGGGATCAGTCCCTCGAGAAGGACATCACACTCGGTAGAGTTCAGGGTCAGTGAAAAGAGGAAGACTCTCAATGAGATGGATTGACACAGTAGCCACAACAATGGCCTTAAACATAAAAACAATTGTGGACATAGCGCAAGACTGGGTAGTGTTTCATTCTGTTGTTGGTAGGACTGCTATGAGTGAGAACCAATTGGACGGCACCTGACAACAACACAACATTGTCTCTGTCTACAGGTATAGTCAATTTGATTCCTGTGTATTCCACCTGGCAAGAACCACATGTATAGTCATCAGTTATGTTGTCGAAAAAAGGCATTTGCCATGAGGAAGTCATTGGACTTGTCATGCAATCTCTGTCACTGTTTCTATCACCAAGGCTTATGTTTTCCAACTGCTGATTCTTCTTCTTTGTTTTCAACTTTTACATTCCAACTATCAGTAATTATCAATGTATCCTGATAGCATGATCAAACAGTTTCACACTACAGAAGTTGGTAAAAATCTTCAGTTCTTCATCTTTGATCTTAGTGGTTGGTATGTAAATTTGAATAATATTTGTATTAGCTGGTATTTCACATACTCATGTGGATATTACCCTATCACTGAAAGCACTGTGTCATGGATTGAATTGTGTTCCTCCAAAAGCATGTGGAGCAACTTGACTGGGGCACGATTCTCTGTATCCTGTGATTGCCCTCCATTTTGTGATTTTCTGATGCTGTGAATCCTAATCTCTGCCTGTGGTTAACACATAATGTTAGAGAGGATTGGGGGGGAGGACTGTAAATCCCTTTCTAGGGCCCCCTACCTGCTCCACTGTAAAGGAAGTTTCCCTGGAGTATGGCTTGCACCACCTATTATCCTTTCATCCCACAAGGGGTAAAAAGAAAGGAAAGCAACCAGAGAGTGGGAACCTCATACCATCAAGAAAGCAGCACTGGGAGTACAGCAAGTCCTTCAGCTCTGAGGTTCCTGTGCCAAGCATTCCCCGATCAAAGACTGACACAACACAAGGACTTCCCTCCAGAGCTGACAGAGGGATAGCCTTCCCTTGAAGCAGACACCCTGAATTCAGACTTGCAGCCAACTGGACTATGTAAAAATAAACTTTCCTTTGTTAAAGCCATCTACTCTTGGTATTTCTGTTAGAGCAGCTCTAGATGACTAAAATACACTGTGATTCGGGATAGATCTTGGAACTCCTGTTCAATAATAAATCCAATGCCATTCCTCTTCAAGTTGTCATTCCCAACATAGTAGACTACACGACTGTCCCTTTCAGAATGGCCAATACCAGTTCATTTCAGTTCACTAATGTGTATTGATATTTATTAGTTCCATTTCATTTTTGATGATTTCCAGTTTTCCTAGATTCACACTTTATATATTCCATGTTCCAGCTTCCCTATGTTGTAGTTATATTCTGTTCTATAGGATCGCTGTGAGTTAGAATTGACTCAATAGCAATGGGGGGTTAATGAAATCTAGATAGACTGAAGAGGAAGAGATAAAACGGCAACAACCTCCAAGCTATAATAATACATTCGAGAAGAAAGCAGTAACATCATTTTTCTTTTATGATTTTGGAGCAGAGAATGTCAAGGCACAAAATGCAGAAGGCACAAAATAAAAGATTATAAATCTGACTAAATAAAAATTTTAAAATTCTGCATGATGAGTTACAGTCTCTAATAAACAAAGGCTTTACAATCATTTGGGAAATTCTGAACAACCAAACAAAAAATAGGAGAAAAGTGCCTGTCTCTTCACATCTACTAGGTCTACAAAATTCAAAAGCTGGATAACATCCAGTGCTAGTGAGGTGGTAGGAAACAGATCATCAAGAGATGCTGGTGTGAGTATAAATTGGCACAGCAATTTTATAGCACAATTTGGTAGTGTCTAATAAAATTGAAAATATGTATGTTCTATAACTCACTTCCATTCCTGCGTACATATTACTGAAATAAATGCAGCAAAAATACACAAAACAACATGCAGTATATTGCTGCAATTTTTCCAAACCACATCCAAAAAAAATGGGAAAAATAAGCGTGATACTGTGGAATAAAATACCCCCAAAACCAATGCCATTTAATTGATTCTGACTCATAATCATTCTATAGGACAGAGTAGAAATGCCTCTTCAAGTTTTCAAGGAGCAGCTGGTGGATTCCAGCTGCTGACCTTTTGGTAGCACTGTGTTCTTAACCACTATGGTGTATGTAGATAACCCTTATCCATCTGTCAGTGTATCATACTGTGGTGGCTTGCATATTACTATAACTGTGAAAGCTGTGTCACTGGAATTTCAAATGCCAGACTAGAAAGAAAGGCCTGGTGATTTACTTCTGGCAATTAGCCAGTGAAGCTTCACGGACCACAACAGAATACTCTCCAACTTGCTTGTATTATATATGTCATCAGGAGGGATTGAACACTGAAGAAGGACATCATGTCTGGTGAAGCAGACGATCTCTGAGGGCAAGAGAGACCTTCATTGAGATGAGTTGGCACAACGGTCACGTTCATGGGCTCAAACATGCAAGCGATTGTGAGGATGATGCTGGACCAGCCAGCATTTCATCTTGTTGTAGATAAGGTCACCATAAATTGGAGTTGACTCAACCACAGCTAACAACAAACACCACCACACGTAGATAAAAAGAATGAGCTATGTGGCCATATATTGTGGTTTTAAATTCCATTTCATATCTAAAAATCAGGATATAATGTAAAAACAATGAGAAAGGTAGGAAGGGAGAGAGGGAGGGAAGAAAAGAAAACAAAAGAAGAACTAGAATAAGATGTGCCATAATGATGTTCTGAAACAGAAACACAAAATAATATAATACATTGATCATGAATACATACGTGTTCAAATGAAGGAATCAAAGACAAATCTGAGCACGTGCACTAAGTAAATGCACTAAGAGTGGAATGACAAAGAGATGGGAACAAGAAAAGAACAAGCAACAGAAAGAGAGGTTATGTGTGGACCAATTGTTTGTGTACCACAAACTGAGAAATACAATTGATTATAGCAGTCCTATTTTTTTTGAAGAACCAAAACTTTTTTATTTTACTTAAAATAAGATGTATTTTTTAAACAAAAGTGCTATCACATATGTGATGCTGAACATGGGTCAATGGAACTGCCAGACTAAGACTAGGAAGAACGGTCTGGTGATCTACTTCTGAACATCAGACAATGAAAACTCCATGGCTTACCACTGTCCAACTTATTGTGTATGAGTTAGGGGCCAACTCAGCAGCAGCTAACAACAGCCACATGTACCTAATATAAATTGAGATACATCATAAATATACATACATACCAGACTATGAAGATTTTAAAATGACAGCAACAATAAAACCTCATTAGAGACTGGTATTACATTGATTATGTGTTGATACAACATTTTAGATTTATTAAATATGTTGTTAAAATTACAGAAAAAGACATGCTACCACATAAAATTCAAAAAGCAATTAAACAGCAATTTTCAGCAGGACAAAGGGGCAACTCACGCAAGAAATGTAAATCACAAGAAATGTAAATATCTAACAATCCTATGAAAATGCCGTCAACCTCAAAAAATAAGGAGAATCCTAGTAAAAGAAAAGTTGGTAGGTTCTTTTGCCCATCGAATTGGCAAAAATAAAGATTAATAATGGTCTGTGTTATCAAGACATATAATGTGGTAGATTCCCACATGTGGTTAGAAGTAGTGTATGCTGGTAAAGTGGTTTTGGAGGGTAATTGGAAGCACCTGCCAAAACTTGAAATGTGCCTTGTCTTCAATACAACAGTTCTATTTGTAGGTATCTATCCTCCAAACAGAAACTTTGGTGGCATAGCATTAATTGCTATGGCTGATAGCCAAAAGGTCAGCATCTCATATCTACCAGGTGCTCCTTGGAAAGTCTATAGGACATTTCTTCTTCCTATAGGGTCACTATGAGTAACAATTAACTTGACAGCAGCAGGTTTGGTTTTTTTGGACCCTCCCCAACGGAGGCAGTGGTGGGTAAGTGGTAAAATTCTTGCCTTTCCCAAGGGAGATCCAGTTAGATTCCCAGCCAGTGCACATCATGGGCAGCCACTTCTTGCTGTCAGTAGAAGCTTGAGTGTTGCTTGATACTGAAAAGTGAAGCTAAGACAGACAAGGAAGAAAGGCCTGCTGATCTACTTCTGAAAATCAGCCACAAAAAAATCCTGTGGATCAGAATGTTTCAATCCACCCTCCATCAAGGGAAGGGCATAATACTGGGCAGTGCTTCATTCTGCTGTGCCTGGGCTCACCACCAGTCACGGGGCCACTGTACAGCAGTTAATAGCAACATCCCCCAAATGCTAAAAGTTTGGGAATCATAACACATAAGTACACAAAAACACACCTGGGAGAATGTGCTTTGTCGCACTGTCAGTAACAGAATATTGAAACCAACCTAAAGGCCCATCAGCAGGAGGATGGCTAAATTAATTACAGTACATACGTCCTATGCAGGAGTTTAAAAAGTGAATTTAGCCTGTATGTACAAGTAGAAAAAGATGTTTATAATGCATTGTTATCTGACAAAGTAAGTAGCAGTTCAAGGAAAGTATGATTTTATTTTAAGTAACAAAAAGTCTAACAGTATATTTATAATACAATTTTAAATAGATACAACTACACTTGAATAAATCTGCCCCATAGAGTTACCAAGGAGGCTCATGTGGACTCAAACTGCTGGCCTTTTGGGAAGCCCTGTAGCACCTAATCACTGCACTACCAGCAATTCCATGTTGTTTTGTTTTGTTTTTTTATTGTGCTTTAAGTGAAAGTTTACAGTCCAAGTCAATTTGCCTTACAAAACCCTGAACACACACCTCTGTACGACTGTATCTGCTCTCCTCACCCTCTGACAACACACTCCTCCTTTCCGTCCTGTAGTTTGTGTGTTCACTCAATCAACACTTGTCCACTCCCCTCCACCCTCCCCTCTCCCTTCTAAAGAGGAACCAGTTGGATAGCCTCAAACACATGTTAAGCCTAGAAGTACACACACCATCTACATTACTCTACATCCCATAGTCCAATCCAATCTTTGACTGAAGAATTGACTTCAGTACTGGTTTCAGCTCTGGGGTAACAGCTCTTGTACTTTGTCAGGGACTCTACATTGTATTCCCCATCAGTGCAGTTTTTGGTGGTAGCCAGGCACTATCTAATTCTTCTGGTCTCATGCTGATGTAACCTCTCAATTATATACCGTGTTGAAGAGTTTGAATTTTATTCTGTAAATAATGATTGCTGTTGTTAGGTGACATCAGGTCAACTCTGACTGACAGCAATCCTATGTGCAACAGAATAAAACTCTGCCTGCTCCTGCACCGTTCTCATACGGTTGTTGGGCTTAAGTCTATTATTGCAGCCCCTGTATCAATCCAATCTCATTGATGGTCTTACTCTTTTTCACTGATCCTCCACTTCACCAAGTGTGATGTTTTTCTCCGAGGACCGACTCCACCTGGTAATGTGTCCACAGTATGTGAGACATAGGCTTTCTATCCTTGTTTCTAAGGAATGTTCTATACATCTTCCAGGACAAATTTGTTTGCTCTTTTGGCAGTCCACAGTATATTCAATATTCTTTGCCAACACTGTAATTCAAAGGCATCAGTTCTTTTTCAGTCTTCCTTATTCATTGTCCAGCTTTTGCATGTGTATGAGGCAATCAAAAACACCATAGAAGTAATAGAGTAATGTTAAAAAGATGGCATGGAAGCCACCACCTGTCTGTCAGCTTGTCATACTGTGGGAGCTTGCATGTTGCTATGATGCTGGAAGCTATGCCTCCAGTATTTCAAATATCAGCAGGGTCACCGTGATAGCTTTCAGCAGAGCTTCCAGATGAAGACAAATTTGGAAGAAAGGCCTGGCAATCTACTTCTGAAAACTAGCTAATGAAAGTCATGTGGTTCACAATAGAACATTGCTGGATAGATAATAGTCCTGGAAGATGAGTGTCCTGTTGGAAAGCACTCAAAATACACAGTGACAGCATCAGTGGATCTGAGTATGTCAGCAATCATGAAGATGGTGCAGGATCAAACCATGTTATATTTTGTTATACATAGAGCCATCAGGAGTTGGAGATGACTTGAGGACAGCTAGCAATAACAATGAGAAGTATAGTAGTGTCCTGATGAGATCTGTACTCTGGAAAGGCTGGCCTGATGTCAGGCTGTTGTTAGGTTGCTGTTAGGTGCCTGTCCAGGTGGTTCTGATTCATAGTGACCTGATGGACAACAGAACAAAATACTGCCCAGTCCTATGCCATACCCACAACTGTTCTTATACTTAAGATCATCATTGCAACCACTGTGTCAATCCATCTTGTTGAGACTCTTCCTCTTTTTCGCTGACCCTCCACTCTACCAAGCATGATGGAGTCTCTCCATCTTTGCTTCCAAGGAACACTCTGGTTGTACTTCCTCCAGAACAGATTTGTTTGTTCTTTTGGCGGTCCATGGTACAATCAATAGTCTTCTCCAACACGACAGTCCAAAGCCATCAATTTTTCTTCTATTTACCTTGTTCATTGTCCAGTTTTTGTGTGCATATGACGCAATTGAAAATACCACAGCTTGGGTCAGGCATACCTTACTTAGTCTTCAAGGTGGCATCTTTACTTTTCAATACTTTAATCAGATCCTTTGCAGCAGATTTTCCCAGTGAATGCATCTTTTAATTTCTTGATTGATGCTTCCACTGGTATTAACTGTGGAACGAAGCAAAATGAGATCCTCGACAACCTCAAGACTTTTCTGCATTTATCATGATGCTGCTTATTTGTCCAGTTGTGGATTTTTGTTTTTCTAATGCTGAGGTACAATCCGTATTGAAGGCTGTGGCCTTTGATCTTCATCATAACTGTTTCAAATTCTTTTTACTTCCAGCAAGCAGAACTGTGACGTCTGTATAACACAGGTTGTTAATGAGTCTTTCTCTAATCCTAATGCCTCACTCTTCTTCACATAGCCCAACTTCTGGATTATTTGCTCGGCATACAGATCCAAAAGGTGTGGTGAAAGGATGCAACCATGATGCATAACTTTCCTGACTTTAAAGTATGTAGTGTCCCCTTCTTCTGTTCGCATGAATGCCTGTTGATCCGTATACAGATTTCCTGTGAGCACGATTAAGTGTTCTTGAATTCCCATTCTCCACAATGTTATCCATTATTTGTTATGATCCATATAGTCAAATGCCTTTGCATAGTCAATGAAATGCAGGTAAACATCTTTATGGTGTTCTCTGCTTTCAGCGAAGACCCATTTCACATCTGCAGTGATATCCCTGGTTCCATGTCCGCTTCTGAATCCAGCTTGAATTTCTAGTGGTCCCCTGTCAATATGTCATTGCAGCTGCTTTTGAGTGGTCTTGAGCAAAATTTTAATTACATGTGATAGTAATGATATTGTTTGATGATTTTTGGATTTAGCTGAATTACCTTTCTTGGGAATAGGCATAAATGTGGATCTCCTTCAATCAGTTGGCCACATGGCTGTCCTCCAAATTTCTTGGCATACATGAATGAGCACTTCCAGTGCTGTATCTGTTTGTTGAAACATCTCAATTGATAACCTATCAGTTCCTGAGGCCTTGTTTTTCTTCAGTGCCATCAGTGCATCTTCAACTTCTTCCTTCAGTACCACCAGTTCCTGATCATGTTCTACCCATTGAAATGGTTGAGTGTCAACCAGTTCTTTCTGGTCTAATGTCTCTGTGTTTTCTTTCCATCTTCTTCTGATGCTTCCTAAGTCATTTAATATTTTCCCTGTAGAATCCTTGATATCAGGCTGGAGGATGGATTTAAAGGAGGAAGCCATAAGACAGGGAAACCAGATAGGCAACTGCAATAATCTCAGGAAAAGGAAGCAGAGGTATAAACGCAGAAACAATTTCTAGTTAAGTTTAGAAGGTAAAATGAATAGGTACTGATGACGGATTTTAGGTGGGAGAAGAGAGAAAGGAAGGCATAATAAGCTAGAACAACTGAATGCTCATGGTGCCTTTTATTGACTTGTAGAACCAAGGGAGGAAGAGGGCTGAGGAAGAGAAGAAGATGAGAAGGTCAGCTGGGGGTGTGTGAAGTTAAAAACTTATGAAATGTGCTGGTAGAAAGGTCAACTTTTAAACTGGAAGCACAGAGAGCCAACTTCCTTCTGGATGGCTCCTCAAGAAGGCTCTCCAGACAGCTGTTGTTCAACCTGTCTTTATTACATCACCGTTACTGCTACCATCCCCACCACAATCCCACACAGAGGTTTTCCTAGTATATGGTCTATTTTGGAAGGTGGCACCACTGCTTATTCAGGTTCCCAAGCCAGAAGCCTGACAGGCCTTTCTAATATATCATATTTAATATATCCCCAAGTCCTATTGACTCTGTCATTCAGTTAGCTCTCCTAAATCTGTCCTCTCTTCTCCATCCCCACTCTCATTACTCAAATACAGACCCATGTCTTCTCTCAGCTGTAATAACCACCTAACAGGTCTTCCCTCTGCCCCAGTTTATCTTAAGAGTTGTCCTTAAAGTCATTTTCCTAAAATGTAAATCTGATTGTCTTTATCTACTCTACTAAACAAAATCCAAAATCCCTGGATGGTGACTTTGCATGCTCAGCTGGTAAGTGGAAGTTAGAGGTTTGACTATACCTGGAGGTGTCTTGGAAGACAGGCCTAATAATCTACTTTGGAAAAACCAACCACTGAAAACTGTGTGGAGCACAGTTCTACTCCAACACACATGGCAGTGCCATGAGTTGGAATTTATTACTTTTCTCTTTTTAAGTGCATCTACTGGTTTCCCATCACTGTGTGATAAAAGCACAAGCTTCCCACAAATCTGGGCCTGGCTTTCTGCTCAAGACCACTCTCCATCACTCTCCTGTTCCCCTTCTTCAGCCCTTTGCCTATAATGATGTAACAATACTAAACAGCTTATAATGCACTTTGGTTCACCAAGCCTTCTCCGGCCTCTGTGCATTCATACCTATGTGATACCTTCTCCCTGGAATGACACTTAGGTAGGGCTGTTTGGGAAATAAATTCTTTAACTCTAAGGTCATATGTAGGATGAGGCTCTCAGGCATCCTCTGGGGAGCCCCTATAAGGTGCTGAGAAAGTAGGAGGAAACAGAGAGAAAAGTTGAAGAGCAAGGCAATTACACTGGAGTCTTCTGGCAAGCCCATGGAGGCCCTCTTGCTGGGATAGCCTTCATAGTTGCCCTAAAATAGGACTTCCTAGCCCCACATCAATCAGTCCTTGGATTCAGACTGCCCTGGAGAGGTGGGATTGTAACCTTAGGAGAGGCAGCTTCCTTCCTCCGAAGACAATTCCTGGAGAGGCACTCAGCTGTGAGTCAACACTCTGGCAGCTGGGGAAGTGAATGCCTCTGTCCTCTGAATGGAGATTTCTGTAAAAGGGAGCCTGGACAGCACACCAGACTACAACCATCAAAACTCAGCTCAAATTTTACCTCCTTCCACCCTTGCTGACGCTTCCCTCTGAATTAATCACTTCCTTCCTTGCACAACTTCTATTCCTTGCATATGCTTTTTGCTGTTGTGAAATAGATATGTTTACACGTATGTCTCCTTACTCCACCCCCCACCCCCAGAAGATGGCAGGAGAGCTTGAACTTGTATTCTAGAACCTAAAACAATTCCTGGCCTACATTGGCTATTCAATAAATATAGGTTGTATTGAATAAAGTGGTGCTGACCAATGAAGAAGGAAGCCACAGGCTATAAAAGGAGAGGGCTAGAATCTAAATGCTCATAAGGATAAAAAAAGAGGGAAATGGTAGAGATTGCTCTTCGTCTCCCCTTACTTCACCTGGGAGCCAACCTGGAAGCCTTGGTTGGGAGGCTCAAGAGTCCCAGGTTAGAATGGAACAGGCTTTGAGTTAGAATGTCCAAAGTGGGGCCAAACCCAGCAGAAGACTGTGACTTGGAAATAGTCATGTGGCTGATGGGACTAGAAGACAGGGGCAGAAACCTAAAACAAAGGAAAGGCCTTCTAGGGGAGTTGTTGTTGTTAAGTGCTGTCAGGTAGGTTCAAACTTATAGTGACCCTATGTACAATGGAAGGAAACACTACCCAACCCTAGGCCATGTCCACAGTCATTGTTCTGCATGAGTCCATTGTTGCAGCCCCTGTGTCAGTCCATCTCATCGAGGGTTTTCTTCTTTTTCACTGATCCTGTGCTTTACCAAGTATGATGTCCTTCTCCAGGGACTGATGCCTTGTTGACAACATGTCCAAAGTATGTAAGATGTAGTCTCATCATCCTTGCTTCTACGGAGCACTTCTTCGGTACAGATCTGTTCATTCTTTTAGCAATATCTTTCTCCAACACCACAATTCAAAGGCATCAAGTCATCTGCCCTCCTTATTCATTGTCCAGATTTCTCACCCATATGATAAAACAGCATGGGTTGGGTCAGGTGCACCTTAGTCTTCAAGGTGACATCTTTGCTTTTCAATACTTTAAGAGGCCTTCTGCAGATTTTCCCAGTGCAATGCATTTTTAGAGTTTTTGACTGCTGGATCCAAGTAAAATGAAATCTTTGACAACCTCAATCTTTTCTCCATTTATCATGGTGTTGCTTACTGGTCTAGTTGTGAGGATTTTTGGTTTCTTGAGGTTGAGGTATAATTCATACTGAAGGTTGTGGTCTTTGATCTCTATCAGTACGTGCTTCAAGCGCTCTTCACTTTCAGTAAGCAAGATTGTGTTATCAGCATAAGATTGTTAACTCTTCCTCCAATCCTGATGCCCTATTCTTCTTCATGTAGTCCAGCTTCTGGGTTATTTGCTCAGCATACAGATCGAATAGGTTTAGTGGAAGTATACAACCCTGACTCACACTTTTCCTGACTTTAAACCATGCAGCATCCCCTTGTTCTGTTCTGTTTGAACGATTTCCTCTTGATCTGTGTACAGGTTCCTGATGAGCAGAATTAAGTGTTCTGGAATTCACATTCTCCACAATGTTAGCCATAATTTGTTATGAACCACACAGTCAAATGCTTTTGCATAGCCAATAAAACACAAGTAAACATCTTTTTGCTGTTCTCTGCTTTCAGCCAAGATCAATCTGACATCAGTAATATACTCCTGGTTTTATGTCCTCTTCCAAATCCAGTGTTAATCTATGGCAGTTCCCTATCACTATATTGCTGCGGCCGCTTTTGAATGATCTTCAACAAAATTTTACTTGTGTGTGATATTAATGATATTTTTCTCTAATATCCACATTCTGTCAGATCACCTTTTTTGGGAATAGACATAAATATGAACCTCTTCCAGTTGGCTGGCCATTTAGCTGTCTTCCAAATTTCTTGACATGGACAAGCGAGCACTTCTAGTGCTGCATCTGTTTGTTGAAACATCTCTGTTGGTATTCCATCAAGTCATGGAGCCTTGTTTTTCAACAATACCGTCACTGTAGCTTCACCTTATTCAGTAGAAGGAACCTTTCCATGGGTTCCTAATCATAACCTTTTGAAATGGTTGAACATTGACCAATTCTTTTTGGTATAACGAGTCAATGTCTTTCTTCCATTTTTTCTATCTTTCTATCTTTTCTATCTTTCTATCTTCCTTTTTTCTTCATTCTTCTTTTGATGCTTCCTATGTCATTTACTATTTCTCCTGTAGAATCCTTCACTACTGCAACTCGAAGCTTGAATTTTTCCTACAGTTCTTTCAACTTGAGAAATGTAGAACATGTTCTTCCCTTTTGGTTTCAAATCTCTAGCTCTCTGCACGTGTCATTATAATACTTTACTTTGTCTTCTGCAGCCACACTTTGAAATTGTCTGCTCAGTTCTTTTACTGCATCATTTCTTCCTTTAACTTTAGCTACTTAACGTTCAAGAGCAAATTTCAGAGTCTCTTCTGACATCTAATGTCTTCTCTTCCCAGTCTTTTTAATGGCCTTTTGCTTTCTTCATGGATGATGTCCTTGATCTCATTCCACAGCTTGTCTAGTCTTCAGTCATTAGTGTTCAAGCCATCGAATCTATCCTTAAGATGGTCTCTAAACTCAGATGGGATATACTCACGGACTCTCTCACGGACTACAGGAGAGAAAGATTTAAGCATCTTCCTGCCTCTGTACCATACTTGACAAATACCTACATAACAAATGACACCAAAGCAAGCACACAGGTTCAGGCAAGCATTCCCAGGTACAGAACATACACTGACAACCGACAAATGAATACACAGGCTTGAAAATTACAGACTATTAATGTATTTATGAGTCGGATCTGACTCGACGGCACTTGGCTTGGCTGGCAATGTATATAGGGAACCTCAGTGGCACAGTGGTTAGCCAAAAGGTTGGCAGTTTGAGTCCACCAACCACTCTTTGGAAACCCTGTGAGTCAGTTACACCTGTCCTATAGGGTCACTATGAGTTGGAGTCAACTTCATGGCAATAAGTCTGTGACTTTTTTTTTCCTTTTTCTTTTTGGTTTTAATACATGTACATGAAACACCTGTAAATGTTAGTCTCCATTGCTAGTCATCAATCAACCTTCCTTCACTTTCCAGAATCTTGTGACAGGAACAGAATTGTAGATTGCAAGTCCCACCACATCTCCTTCATTATTTGTCCCAGGCTGGTCTTTTCAAGTTTCTTAGCCCCTGGCTAACTCCTGGCTGGTGACGCAGAAGAGTGGAAGCATCTCTGCCTGAGGCCAGCAGAGGGCAGTGTTCAACAAGCGATTATCAGTCCCTGCTTACAGACCCTAGTTTAAGAGAGGGAGGTCTTTAAACACAACAAAACGGTTTGGATCGCAGCCCTCAACGGAAGTCTCTCTCTTTTTATGGATTTTCAGGCTCCTTTTTCTCTCGGCTTCAGTTTATCTATCCTCAGTTTGTTGTGGTGGTTATGTGCCGTTGTGTTGCTTCTGACTTGGAGAAACCCTGTGTAACAGTAGAACAGCCCCATAGAGTTTTCTAGGCTGTAATATTTATGGGAGAGTAGATTCATAGATCTTTCTCCTTTAGAGCCAGTGAGTGAGTTCAAATCACCAGCTTTTAGGTGAGCAGCCAAGCACCACTTAGCCAGTTAACTATTCTTAACTTCTGAAGAAACTGAGCACGGAGATCTCTCACTCCGGCTTCCCATGGCCTCTGATCCCCTCCCACTCTATCTTGGTTTCAAAGGTGGTCAGGAATCTTCAGTTTTCACTTGGACCCCTGATGGCTGCTCAGGATCCTGTACGAGGGGCCGGACTTCCAGGGCCACCATTCGCCATTACCATGGCACCTTTGCTGAAAATAGGAAGGGGAACCACTTGAGAGGTGCACAGCTGATCTGGTTGAGCATGTTGGCCCCCACACTCCCTTGCTCTGGTGCTTTGTGCAGTGCATGCACGGTACTACTGTGTGAGTTGGTCCTGCTACTGACTGCCCCGATGGTACCGCTGAAGAGGCACTTATGCTGAGCATTGACACAGTGATCCCACGTCATCTCATAACATCCCTGTGAGATGGGTCTTATTACCTGACCAGTTTTAAAGACGAGAACACTGAAACCCAGGAGGGCAAGTGGCTTGCTCATTGTGTCACAGCAATAAAGGTGAACGTGCAGCTGGAACTCAGGCCCTCTGGCGACCAGGTGTGGGTTTTCTCTTCCCCTCCAGCACAGCGTGTCTGCTGCTGCCCCCCCACCACTGTCCCCACTCTTCAACTCACTCGAGGCTTCTCTGTCCTCTCTTCCTGCTCTCCCCGCACTAGCCTTCTGTAACGTTAGTCTCATTCTCCTGCCTGCAATCTTCACCTAGTCAGATTTCAAGAGCTCAGAAAAGGACACAAAAAAAGCAAGGAAGAAGCAGAAAAATAAGGGAAGGGAGTGATGTAAAGAGTCTTCTAGACAAAGAAGAAGAGAAGGCGAAGAAAGCAGGCACTGCATTGGGGCTAGAAAAGGAAGGAAAGTGGGTAAAATTAGGGAGAGGCACCCCCATGCCCAGACTGGAAAAGGGGCACAGGCAGGGCCTCCATTGTGTGGGCACAAAGGGGCCATATGCCTGGCAGCTTACAACAATGTGAGTGTTGAGGGGAGTGGTTAAGAGCAGAGTCCCTCCACTGCCTCCCACTCTCAAACCCCTGGGGCCCTGCCGTCTGCTCTGTCACTGGGGGTGGGGTTTGCTGAGAAAGAGGGCAGAAGGGAGCAATTTTAATAGACAGGACTGCAGGGTCAGGAGCCTGTGGCAACTGCGGAGGAAGAGGGCAGGGACAGCTGGAAATGGCCATGGATGGGACACTAGAGAAGGGGTTAGCAAAGCGGGGGGGGGTGCAAAAGCCCCACTCAATTGGTGACCCCAAACCTCCCACTTCCACCTCACCAGCACACTTGCTGAGTTTTGGAGGGATACGAAATGAGGGCTTTTCCTTCCCTCCTCCCTATCTGCTAGCCTAGAGTTCTCACTTCTCCTCAGCCTGGGGACTTCCGTCTCCCCACAGCTCCTCTCCCATCATATTGTCCTCTGCACCTTCCTTCCCCTCCTTCTTCTCCCATCACATGGAGCACAGCAGCAGCGAGGCCAATTGATTATCTGAAGAAATTCGGAGCTAGCAGTCAAACAGCTGCAGCTGCCCCTCCTCACCAGCCCCCAGGCCCTGAGGGATCTCTGAGGGGAGGGGCCCAGTAACCCCTTCTGCTCTCCAGTGGGGCAAAGAGAGGAGAGAGGGAGGCTGGGAGTCCAAATAACTGTGCATTCTGAGCACTGGGGCCAGGGACGGGAGACTCTAGGCCCACTGTCTCATCATGGCTGAGTTACATCACCCTTCTGGACAGTAGGTTACCCACCTTTTAGGCAGGAATGTTGGCTCAGCTGATTCTGTGCTCCCTTCCAAATTCATGCATTTTGTAGTCCTTGGATTTCCCTGGTCTCAACTAGGGTCTTGGGTGGACTCAACTTAGGTGGAGAAGGAAAAACGTCAAATCCTCCCTAAGTCTAGCTCAAACCCCTCTTGCTGCTGTTGTCAGAGACTGAAGGCTGTGCTGGCATTTCTTTCCCACTGTCTCCCTTCAGTTTGGAAAAGATGTTGAGTTCACCACCCCGTCACCCATTTGAGCAAAGATGTGCTCTCTCTCACTCTGGTATTTCTGCAAATGGTTGATTTTTCAGCCCCTCCCTGGATGGGTACAATCTTGACTACTAACCCAAATGTTGGCTGCTTGAATCCACTCAGAGGTACCTCGAAAGATAGGCCTGGTGATCTGCTTCCAAAATATCACAGTCTTGAAAAACCATGAGTTAGAATCAACTTGATGAAGACTAACAGGGGCTCTTTGGACTCCTTCTTGAGTCAGGAGCCCTGGTGGTGTAGTGGTTAAGAGCTGTGGTGTGCTACCACTGTTAACCAAAAGGTCCACAGTTGGAATTCTCCAGCCACTCCTTAG
This sequence comes from Heterohyrax brucei, assembly GCA_028571685.1. Lineage (NCBI taxonomy): Eukaryota > Metazoa > Chordata > Mammalia > Hyracoidea > Procaviidae > Heterohyrax > Heterohyrax brucei. The sequence continues at coordinate 190,393,187 of CM053140.1, read as the reverse complement.
AAACTCTACAAGGCAGTTCTACTATGTCTTATAGGGTCACTATGGGTTGGGGATGACAGGTTTGGTTTGGTTTTGGCTTTTCTTGAGGTAGGCTCTTCCACTGCTGGACAGCTCCAGGTGTTGCAAAATATTTCTTGGAGTGAAAAAATCTGCTTTCCCTGGTCCTGGTCCCACCTTCTGGGGCCACACAGAATGTTTACATACTTTGAAGACGGGTATCCTATTGCCCTTAAAGCTACTCTGATTTAAAACAAAAAAAACAAAAAAAACAAAAAAAAACCCTCTATCTTTAGTTTTTCAGCTACTCCTCCTGTGAAGTACTTCTTGCCACCTAACTCTGGCTCTTCTCTAATTTGTCAATGTTCCTGTTCAAATATGAAGTTCAAAGTGAGCACCACTTGCCAAGCAGGCCATCTCAGGGAGAAAGGAGTTGGCGGCAGAGTCAAGAACACAGCTGTGTGACCTTGGGCAAAGCTCTTGCTCTCTCTGGGAGTCAGTGTTCTCATCTATAAATGGATTTTGGGGTCCCTCCCAGGATTCCCTTACTTTCCTTCTGCATTCCTTCTCACTTCTCATTTCTGTCAGTCTCTCAAGTCCTCTGTGTTCTCCCCAGCATTCTGAGGCAGGAGAACTTGAGGTAGACTCCAAACCGAGACTCTAAGGAATTCTAATCAAGATTAGAGACAATACAGGGACACAGAGTAAGCATGCGGCATGTGTACTTTATAGTTTTGTACATTTACAGAAGGCTGTCCTACTGGTTTCTTTCTAGAGAGGAGACGAGAGGATGGAGAAGACAGGTGTCCTTTGGGAGGATACTAGAAGTAGGGAGTGAAAAGGAGGTGTGTGCTGTCACAGGGTGGGGAGAACAGATAGACTTGCAGTGAGGCAGGCATGCAAAACTGACTTGGGTTGTATACTTTCACTCAATCATAATAAAAAAAATTTTTTAAGTAAAGAAGATTCTCTACAATAACGGGAAAGATTATGTTTTAGTTTCATGCCATAGCTTTTCCCAGCAACACGAACACAGATTTGGGTTCCACTGGGACACCCAGCTCTTTCTCAGGCTCACGGACAACAGAAGAAGCGCTACACCAAACAGGTCAGAACATCACTGAATGAATGTCAAGGCAGGGGTATGTGGAGCTTTACGTAGGTAGGGTTGGGAGCTCTGTGTTTCACTTTTCCCCATACCTCTTCACCCTGTGGACCTTTCTTCTCCATCAGATGAGCCTTCAAAGCTGAGGATCCTCAATGTCCACCCTATCTCAACTTGCATGCCACCTTCCCCAGCCCAGCTGAATGAACCACAGCCATGCCTGGTGCTAGAACGAGGTCCATTTAATTTTTTCTTTTTGTAGGAAATCAGAAACGCAGTCGAAGAGAATGACACACAGGGCACATGTCATAGACCCCAGGGGCCCACTGTGGGGTGTACTGGGAAGAAGTGAGGATCATTGTTGGGGGGTGCTGGAGAGAGGAAAGTGGCTGGTGGGAATGGGGTGGGATAATCTGGGGTGGAGGGAGCTGAGGGAAGGCATCCAGGAGCCCCAGGGCTGAGGGATGGGCACCAACCTGGGGGATGAGGGTGTAGGACAGATAGCTGTGGGGGACAAAAGAGATCTCCCCACACACCTGGAATTGCAGAAAGAAGAAAGGGAAAGGAGTAACCAGGGAGGAAGCAAGAGAGACCCAGCAATGGCCGCCGGAACCCCGCCCCCAACTCGGCCCCAAAGTGCACAACTTGGCAATAAATAGTAATATTTATAAATAAATAAATAGATGAGTAAATAAATAAATAAATAATATCCTTGTAGAACTAAGAGTTTGGTGTGAATGAGGAAAGGACACAGGGGTGCAGCAAGTCTATTTCTTCTACATACGTATCCCCTGCCCACCCCTCGGTTAGGTGTTACGGTAAGCAGGTGGGCTCAGCAACGTGGCAGGGGCAAGGCCACAGAACCAGGAGATGGAGTGAAGATGAGTTTTTTCCCTTGCTGAGGGTAACAGAAGGAAGGAGATAAGGGGCTCCATCAAATGTAACAAACCGGGCATTCTCAGAGGGCATGGGGACGTCCCCCACCCAAGCATACTTTTCACCAGAGGGAGGAACTAGCTTGGGTTTTGCACATTTCCAAGGCTGACTGGGATGGAGGAAGCAGAAGTGAGATCTGGCCCACTCACCGCCGGGGCCTTCTGCAGGTACCTGGCTTAAGTTTAAGGATATCATCCCCTACCCCAAGATCTGGGTTTCCCTCTCTTAGCTGCGTGAGGGGGGCAGCTGAGTTGGGAAAAGGACAGAGAAGTGGCCAAATAGCTCGGAGAGTGCAAGGCACTCAATACCAAGTAAGAGCTGAGGTCTGCTTGTACTAAGCCTCAGGAATAAGATGGACAGCATTTCCATAATTCCGGGCTACTGAGATCCGCCTCATAGAAGTTAAGTCACCCATCCCCTACCTCCCAAGGCCTTGCCCCTCCCCCAAGTGTGGTTAGATGAGATCTCAGAGGAAGACGCCCAGCCCGTGCTCTAACCTCAGCCTTTTACCTTCTGTTCTAACGCTTGGCCCCACCAACGGCAGAGAAGGTAGAACAGGGTGGGAAGCTGATGGGAGACAGAGTTGGGGTCTGAAGTCTCAAAAAGTTGGGCCATGGGTGCAGGAAATACAGCAGCCCACGAGAGAGCTGGGGAAGGCTCCACGTGTAACCAGCTTAGCGAATACATCACGGACGCTATACCGACTGCCCTAGCAAACATTTCTGATCAGCTGGGCCCCAACCGCAAACCCACAAGGAACAGCCGTAATGGTGCCTGGGTCAGAAAAAGAAAGGCCAGGGACCTTCGGGACTCCGTGGCAAGGATCAGGGGCTCAGGGAGGAGATGGCAGTTCTAAGCGGTGAGCAAAGAGAAGTGACCCGGGAGAGAACCGGGAGGACGGGAGCCTCCAGGTTGGAGGAGAGACACTCAGAGTTCAGACGTCCAGCACGTGGTTCAGGTAGGAGATGTAGCAGATGGCTAGGCGCAGGATCTCAATCTTGGAGAGCTTCTTGTCCGGGGGCAGCGTGGGCAGCAGCTTGCGCAGCTCTGCGAAGGCCAGGTTGAAGGCTTCCACGCGGATGCGCTCTCGCGTAGCGTGGGCCGTGCGGTATTTGGCAGTGGCTCGGCGTCGGCGCCGCCTTTCCTCCCGGCTCAGGTGCTGCAGGTCTTTCCGGGCGGGCTCCCCTGGCTCTGACCCTCGGGCTTGGCCCCCTCCGGGACCTCCGGGCCCGGCACCGTCGGGCCCCGCTCCTCCGCCACAGTCACTGAAGCCCGACTCGGTCTCCGAGTGGGTGGGAGGCAGGTCCAGCTCCACGGTGTCTGAGTTGAGCATCATGTTGGAAGTCCGCTCTCCTGGGGGGTCAGGATCCCCTCCCCACCCCTCCCTCTGGGGGCCTGAAAGCTGGTTGTGGGAGGGGCAGGAAGGGCCCAGGGTGATGGGGCCTGCCACTGAGCTCTGAAGTCAGAGCTGCTTCAGGGCACCATGGTCAAAGCCCCTTCCTGTCTGGAGCCTGGAAGAGAGAAGGGAGAGCTGATAGGAGCAGAGAGGCAGACAGGGCAGCCAGGAGTTGAAGGGGGTTGAGGAGGGCTTGCCACAGCTGGGACAAGGGAGGTACCCGATGAACGGTGGAGAAGACCAGCAGAAAGGTGGCATGGGGGTGAGAGGCAGGCAAGGGAAATCATAGAAGGGAGTAAGTGAAGAGACAAGAGGTAAGAGGTTCCAGAAAGTGAGCAGCCAGTGGGAATGGAGAAGGAAATGTGACAAGAGGGACAACATGGACAGGATAAAGAGAGCTGAGAAGAGTGGAGCTGGCTCTGAGAGACGGTGGGCTGCGATATTGGAGCTTCCCTGTTGTGAGGGGAGAAGTGCCAGCAGTGACCCTGCATCCCCTCCCTCTCAGGGCCCATTCTTCAGCCTTGCTGCTTCTGGGGGCAGGAGGAGGAATAAAGGCACAGATTGCACATTGGAGGTGGGCTGAGACATATGGAGCTCAGCACAGCTGTCCCAGCTCAGCCCCTCTGGTCCCTCAGTCCTCCCAACATGGCCACTACAGACATGGATCCCACCACCCTGCCCACTAGAGCCAAAGAAAAACAACTCCTCCAGCCACAGACTCCCCTGCCCAGACTATCCCTTTCCTCCTCCAGCTCTGCCCTCAGCAGTCTCAGCCCTTGCCATTCCCTGACCCCTGGCCACTCTGTAGGGATAATGGGGAAAGGGAACAGAGCCAGCTTTCCACCTGCACTGTCCCATAGCCCAAAGTAGGTTTGGACACAGGCTGCAGAGAAAGACATAGGTGGCTTCTTGGGGTCACTGTCATGCGGCTTGGATAAAATTTGCTTGTCTGCAGCACCACAGGAGGTCAGGGTGAGCAGAGCATGGCCTGGGCACAGGAGAGGGTAGGAAAAGAGCTTTGCTCTGGGGCAGCATGGAGAGGGACAGCTGGCCACTTGCTTCTAGCTCAGTCTTACTTAGCCACCAGAAACAGAAGAAGCCTGCTGCACAGTCACTGTGTACTCTCCATCATCGCCCAGGCTCCCCTGCCTGACAGATACCTCACAGAGGTCAGAACCTTTTGCCCCTACCTCGCTATATAGCAGACAAGCTTAAATCAAGGCCAGTCAACAAACAGTTACCGTGCTCTGGGTAGATGCAAGGCCATTGGCATCTGAGGGCAGAGAAAACACCACGCACACAGCTATAACACAAAATGAGTGGTGTCCAAGGGAAGAAGGACAGATGCTGATAGGGTGGAAACCCCAGTGTCAGTACCTCCCAGTACATTTTAGAGCCCCCACTCTCACTATCTCTCCCGACCTCCATACTTGGGTTGGGACCAGGGGCTCAGCCATGGGGTTCTAGCATGTCCATCAGAGCCTGAGTCTCTCACTGCTGTGTCCTCAGGTCTCTTCCTTCCTGATCACTTTGCAGTGCCCTCTCTTGCCCTTTCTCTGATCCCCAGTCTGGCCAAAGTCCCATTTCCACCTGGCCCCACTGCTTTCCCCAGCCCCAGTCCTGGCAACAGCCTCTGTACCCATCAAGTCCTCACCCCAAAATCCACTTCTGTTCTCAAAGTTCCAGGCTCCAGGGATCAGGCAGAGCAGCAATTCCAAGCATCCAAGATAGGAGTTCCCACTCCACTTTGCCAACCCAAATCAAAGTAAAGAAGGAGAGGCACAAAGAGTCGAAGGGGGAAGAAGGAAGAAAGTGTGCGAGACAGGGAAATAGAGCACCGGAGAGAAGAGCTAAAGGGAGGATCTGGAAGGCACTTGAGCCAGAGTGAGAGGGACACGCCCACCCCTCCCAGCCCATACTTTCCCTTTTACCTAGGAGGACCCTGTCAGGGGATCCAGCTTGACAGGGGGTGGCGTTGACAGCCCCAGTCTCCTCTGGCTGCTGCGAGCTCATCCGTCTGCAAAGTTAGTGACCAGTGTTCTAGAGCTCTCGGGGACGGCGTAGTATGGCCATACAGGCTCCAGGGCAGATGAAAGGGGAGTACATGGTGGGGAAACAGGGCCCAAGTGGAAGGGGTGGGTTTGGCCAGGTACTGGGACCACCCACGCTCCCACACATTCACAGACACATACACACCTGAGCTGGCCCAGCCCTATGTATATATATGGAGATACACACACACACCCCTAGCTCTCCATTGGCTGGCCCGGGCACCCCCCTCATCAATATTAAACAGCCAGGCCAGGCAGCCATTGGCAAAAGGATCTAGGAACCTCCTGGGAGCTGGGGGCGGGGGCTGGCCCTGGGGGGGCGGGGAGTGGGGGAGCAGGGACATCTGTTCTCCATGCATATTTCATAAGCAAGAAATGGAGAGCTGGAGAAGGGGTGGGGCTGGGGCGAGAGCCAGGGCAGGATCACAGACTAACCCCTCAGCCTCCCACGTCAGAGGCAGCAAGGGCAAAGCCCCCAGGAAGCCATGGTCCAATTCTGAAACCCAGGCTGACTGACTTTGACAGCCCCTTTGCCGTGTCTCCTCTTCCCAGGAGAAGGCTCTCCAAGGGGCTGACAGCAAAACTGAGAAAGGAGGAGGCAGACCTCACTAAAATGCAGAAGACTTCTCATGCAGAAGACCCAAGACTTCTCATCCTCACTAAGTGTACAGCCTTCTTAAAGGTTGGAACCCACCCATTGACAGGCTGCGAGTAGCTACTGACTGGGCTTCTGCCCTTACCACTCTGGAACTCAGTCAGCCCCATACCCTCCTACTGCAATCACCTGCCCCCTCATCTACCACATCATCAAGGGAGGAATGGGGTCAGATTCTTGACACAGACCCTACAAGGAGTTTTTCTAAGCTGGCCAGCCCAGCCTGACCCACTGGGAGTGAGGGGCTGCTAAGAGGGAAAGAGTAAGGGCTACAAGGAGAGGAGTGGAAGTGTGCCAAGAGAGGAAAACCAGGGTTAGAAAGACACTGGGAGAGCAGGGCAGGCAGCCGAGGCAGGCACCGAGTATGCTGGGGCATCAAATGAGCAATAAGGCAACTAGTTACAAATTATATGCAAATAAGCATTGATTAAGTTCACATCAATAGATCAGCCACCTCCAGCGTGTGTGTGTGTGTGTGTGTGCGCGCGCACACGCGTGCTATGTGGTGGCAGGAGGGGGGCACAATGTGCTTGAATTAAAGGAAGAAAAGAGGCAGTGGGCTGGATTTCATATCTGAAATTCTCTCCCCAGTTCACCTGTTGAGTGTCTTCACCGTAACCCATTGTCAGGTATCCAAGATGAACCATGGTTGAGTAGGACCTAAAGGCAGTGTGGTGCAGTGAAAAAAGCCCTTTCAACTATATGGCCTTGGACAAGTAACTTAACATCTTGAGCCTCAACATCCTTTACTGTAAAATGGGGCTAATGATGGCTTCTTCTTAGGCTGCCATGAAACTTAAGATAATGCATGTTAAGGGCTTGCACCTTAGTAGGAGTACATCTCATATTCAAGTTGTTGGAGGACTGCCATTTCCCTGTTGCTGATCAATCTTTTCCGGGTGTTATACAAAGTGAGGCATTCCCTAGGGGGAGTCCCATAATTCCTCCCCAAGGTCTGCCACCCTTCTGCACCCTCAGGTCTGGGAGGTGCCAACTCCCACCTGGGCAGGCCCAGACAGGTGCCCAGGCCCCAGCAGATGGGCTGAGCTGGAGGAGAAAGGAGGCTTGAGGAGGGGGGCTAGGGGAGCAGGGGATCAGGTGGCATCTCAGTTCTTGCATCATCATTGCCATGGTGCTGATTAAAAACCAATCTCTACCTAATGAGCCCCCAGCAACAAGCCTACCTCCCCCACCCTCCTGCCCTCCACCCTATCCAAGAAATTGGGAGACAGACAGACTCAGACGAGAGTGCCATGGGGGAAATGAAAGATACAGAAGAGAACGGGAGACAGAGGAAGCAGAGGAAAATGAAGGGGAACACGGGACAGATACTGAAACCTGGAGGGAAGAAAAAAGAGGAGAAAATAGTTGTTGGACAACAGAAATGGGGATGACAGAACGAAGGGGCAAGACACAGCCCCAGAGGGCTAGAGACAAGGAGAGACAGAGAGGCAGGAAAGAAGAAGGGGCAGATTGGCCAGGCTGTCAAGGCTTTGTGGAATATCCAAAGATGCAAGATAGGGGGGAAGCAGAGGCCTTGGGACAGACTTGTGAGAGTGACACAGAGCTGGGTGAAAATACAAGTGTGGAGAAAACAGATATCGATGGGTAGACAGACGCTGATACTGGGAGACAGAGTCCTGAGGGAGGCCCCAAGACACGGTGGCGACATATATCCATGGGGGAGGTAGAGGGCAGGCAGCTAGGAAGACACAGAAAAACAAATACTGGAGACAAAGCCAAGTTAGAGAAACACGCTAAACAGAGAACGATGGAGATGAGGGACTGTTACTTAAACGGGGAGGCCAGCCACTGAGGAAGAAAAGACGAGAAAAACCGAGTTCCTAGAAGCAGAACGGAGCTGTGAGGAAAAGGGGAGGGAAGAAACTAGACCCAACCCCGTCTTTTAAACTGTTTAGCCAGATACTGCATCCTTGCAGCACCTAGCCCGTGCTGTCCCCAGTGAAAGCTGAGGCTTGCTGGTGAAGGAGGGTAAGTCTGGGGACCACCTCCATCTCTGCACCTGTCACACATGGATCTTGGACTCTGGGGACCCAGCCTCAGTCTTCACTCAGCAATTTAGTGTTTCACTGTCATATTAAAAATACATGTATGATAAAGAGTAATCAAAACAATGGAACAGTGGAAAGAGCTTTGAATTCAGGGCCAGTACCAGACCACACCACACCCATTGCCATCGAGTCAATTCTGACTTACAGCGACCCTATAGGATAGAGTAGCACTGTCCCCCATGCAGTTTCCAAGGAGTATCTTGTAATTCTAAACCACCGACTTTTGGCTAGTAGCCTAAGCACTTAACCACTACACCATCAGGGTTTCCAGGGTCAGTGTACCTTGGTCCAAGTCCTGGTAACTTTGGGCAATCCACTTACCTTTGACTGTGCCTGTTCTGTCATCTGCAAAATAGATAAAATGTTGTCTTCCTCATAGGGCTACTGTGACACTCAGTGCAGGAGAGAATGACAGGCAGACTGTGAAGCCCTACATGAGTGCACAGTGAGTTATATGTGGCCAGTGTCATACACACATTTATATGAGGTGTCATGATTGAGAGGCTGGAGAGATGGCTGAGGTCAGCCTAGGTTTTCAGCAGCCCCAAGGCCCTGAGAGGGAGGCCAGTCCCTGAAGTTGTACAGGAGCCTTTGCTTCAAGGAGGCAGGAGGAGCAAGCAGAGTCTATTGCTACAAGGTTTCTTGTTGCTGGCATTTTCTAGATGTTCATTTTTCAGGTTGTTTGTAAATCTTTTTACCTCACACAGCCTGTTAGGTGGGTTGTTCCAGGAGGAAGGTTGGTATGGGAAGATGCTGAGGCCTGGGCCTAGTCCTTGAGGGTGGGGGGAAGGCATGGAGGAGCTGGTAAGCAGTGGGTTTGGCAGGAGAGGGGTGACATATGTGGGGAGCCCTGGGGACCCAACCAGGCAAGCGGCTGGCAGGGAGAGCAGACGCCGTTAACCCTCAGTATGCCATGCTGCCTGACCCTGCCCAGAAGTAGCCCTTGGCTGGTGGTATTATTCTGTAAGAAACTGAGGGGATGTGGAGTCAGAGATATAGGGCAGGTAGGAGAAGCCTGGGATACTGAGATGTTACGTTTCTGGGAAGTGGCAGCAGGTCTCAGATCTTCCATTTCTGGGTTTCTCTCGTTGTCTTTTTCCACGTGGTTTTTGTCAGTCTATCTTTCTCTGCTTTTGCTGATGTCTGTCTCTACCTCTCTGTGCCTCTAGAAGGTGACCACAGGTCTCCACTCTAACTCACTGCACAATCTGTCACTGTCTCTGCTTCCAGCCTGGCTGGAAACCCCCCTTTTCAGAGCCCAGACCTTGAGCCCTCTCTTGGTCTGGCCCCCTAGGCCTTACGGCTTTTGTCTCCTTAAGCAACCCCCTTTCTTTTTCCCATCCACTCACCTCTCCTCAGCCCAGAGCCCATCTTCAATCTCATTACAGCCTCTGACCACTGTATACCTCCCAGTCTCTTCTCCTCCCTCCCCCATCCATCTGTCTTCCCCTCAGCTCTCCTCTTTGTGGCCATCCATCTGTCACAGCTCTGGGCCCACTCCCCTCCTGGCCACGCCTGCCTGGCCTTTCTCCCCTCAGGCTCAGTTCCTTCCCTGTACTCAGCCTCTACTTCCTCAGTCGGCCCCACTCCCATTTCCTGCTGCCTTCATTTCTCTTGACTGATTTCTGAGCCTCTCTCCTTGGGTTTTGTTCTTTCTTCTCAATTTCTCCAACTCCTCCTCAGTGAAGTCAGGGGAAGACATGGGAGACTCTAAGGTCCCGGCCCCCAGCCCCTGAGCAACTAACCAGAGAGGCTGGTAACACTTACTCACAGTTGCATCATCTCAGACTAATCACTTCTCTTTAAGCCTCCTGAGATGACCCTTCCACTCCTGTTTTAAACTTTCTTTGGTTGGGGACATGGCCTCTAGCTGCCCATCACCACCACAGGTGGTGAAAGAGGAGCTCCCATGCTCCTCTACCTGCTGAGTCTGGATTCAAGAAGGAATAAAACACAAACCTGTGGTCTCATCTGACCTTGACCCTTCCAGGGTCACTGCCTCTCCCAAGCTCAACTTCAGCAGCTCCTGCCCAACTTTTTGAGGATTGGATGCTGAGGGACAGGGTCTCTTTTCTGTCACACATACCATGATTTCTCCAAATCCCTACTGTCCTCAGGATGGAGGACAATAGTGCCCCTCAGGCCTCCCTCTGTAGAACTGACCCCAGTGCCACCTTTAGAGAGCTCATGAATTGATCAACCCTTCAAAGTTGTCCCCATTGGAGGAGTTTAAGGAGGAAAGGGAGATACTTGGGGAGGGAGATCTATAATTCTAGCTCTCTCTTCACAGAACCAGGCTGTCAGGAGGGGACTCGGAGAGCCCCTTGTCTAACTCTGTATTTTACAGATGAGAATCCTGGGGTCCAGAGATGAGGCATGCCTTTTCCAAAGTTACACAGATCACAAGTGGCCGACCAGAAGATCCGGTCCTGACGTCTTCCCATGCTCCTCCTTACTGTTCTGCTCAAAGCAAATCCCTGATCTTCTGAACTCAAGAACAACTGGTTTTGCACACAGAATACAGTGTCTCACCTGGTTTATCTATCTTGTGTCATGTCCCACCCTGCCATCAAGACTCTGGATCCTGTCTCTAAGGGAGGGGGCCATATCTCATACTCTTTTATGATGCCAGGATAGAGTGTCTTGCCATAGCCATACTCAACAGATATTTACAACTGCTGTGGCTGCCAGTGTAGAGATAACCAAGTTATCATCCCAGTTCTGTCTCTAATTTGCTGTGTGATGTTGAGCAAGCAATGTCAGTCTTCTGGGCTACCATTTCTTCCATCTATTAAAATTTCTAAGCTATTGTTATGTTCCCTCAAAGAAACAAAGCCCTACTGAATTAAGCAGAATCTCAGTGTAGAACTTAAGGCTCTGAGTGAAAATATAGCCTTTCTGAACGCACCTTTGAGGATGGTCACCCAGACAGGAACTTTTGGTAATTTTACCAAAATGTCTGGGGAAGAGAAACCAGCTGGTAGGAATGCTCTTGGTGTTGGTTTAAACAGATTAGATATTATAAGTAGACACAGGTGGGGCCCTGGACCAAGGCAGTGAGTTATTCCACTGCCTGGACAGGTTGGGAGGGAGAGAAGACAGTATGAATGTGCAATGGGCACGGCTTGGCAGAGCTACAGCAGAGGATGGGGAACTACAGATTTGAGAAGGTGCAGAGGTGACCAAGGCCTAGGCCACGTGAGGAGAGGGAGGCCAAGAAGCCTCTGGCCCTTAAGATGCTGCCACCCAGTCACATGTGGTCCTCGGGGCACAGGAGCTGTCAGGTGGAGTCAGAACTGTGGTCTCAGAAAGAGTGGTGGCAGGAGGGTGTATGGGAGCCCCAGTGGATCATCTAGGTGTCTGTGTTCCTTCTAGGGGAACTGGCCTCTCCAAGAACCGTGGAAACAGGAGCTAATGGTTTTTTGGGGGGTGGGCCTGGAAAAGGGAGGTCACATGTTCAGGATTCTCTCCTAGGCAGTGGAGATTAGAGCTTGAAGGACTGACATCTTGTATCTGTCTTTCTTACCCATCCCCACCCCCTTGATTCAGCCCAACCCTCTGCATTCCCATTCAGCCCCCTCACTGACAGCCAGCCACTTCTCTGCTTCCTGAAGCTGCCAGCAGGATGAGGGAGCTTACTGCTGTCCTCTGGGAGACCTGTTGGCCGAGGAAGGCATGGAGCCGGCCCAGACGATGGTGGCAGCTGTGCTCGACTCCCGCCAGCACAGCACAGAGCTTCTCCAGCCAGAAGCTGGGAGGGTTGGAGTAAGGGAAGCGGCAGGGTCTGTAGCAATATCCCAGAACCCCAAACATGCCCCACGGGGGAACTCATGGAGAAACCTGGGGAAAAAAATCACTTCCGCTCAGCAAGATTCACAAAGGTTAACAGCCCAGTAAGAGAAATGAGAGGACTCTGTGAAAATGGCTATGTCTTTCCATCACTGCAAGTCCTCAGGCATGTGTCAGCCAGCCTCTTGGACAGGAGTGAGGGGAGAAGGCTGGGTTGAGGCTCCCACCCTTGTGGATCCTCTTCCAGCCCTCAGCTGACTGCCCACAAATGCTGAACAGTTCCACTCTATTCCCAAATTTTGCCTCCATGAAGACATAAAGAACTAAAGTCTCTCCAATTTACCCTCTGACAGAGCCGAGTTTCTCTTTCTAAAACAGTCTAGAACCACTTTAGTTTTGCTCTAAAAGGAAGCCCGCCATCTAAAGAAAGCCCAAACTCCTTGGCACGCCATCAAAGGCTTTCATGATGTAGCCCAGCTTTATCTCCTGCTGATCTTCATGGTCCAGCACACTACAAAAGCCACCACTTCCAAATGGGACTTGTACCTTTTCTCAGCCCTGTGCTTCCTTCCACATCTGCTGAGCTCTTTGTATCTCCACACAGATGCCTCTCCCTCTGTGCAGTGTTTCTATATGCCACCTCCATCCCCATGAAACCCTCGGCATGCTTCCAGTGTACCCTGGATACACTGCAATTATTCCATTTCTTACATGGCATTATGTCTAGTTGTGAATGTCTCTATTCTCTGAGCCTGTGAGCCACTGGAGGGTAAGGGTGGTAGTCTCTTCATCCTTGTACCTGACTGTCTTAGTGAATTAATGTCTCTCAAACACAAAGTAGTAAGACACTTTGCTAACATTGTTCTTAGCACACAGCCAGGGCTCTGCCAACAGCCTTCCTGTAGGACCTCGGCTGTTTGTGACAGAGACTTCCTCTAGAGGAAGTACCCTCTGGAGATCCAGACAGTACCACGCCAGGTGACAGCTTCCTGACTTCCAGGGTCACTGAACAAAAGGCCTGGGAAGAATAACAGTTAATGATACAAGTTACATGGGATAATCAATTTTAATGAAACTCAATATTTATATATTTACAAAAAAAGAAACAACAAAAAATAGATATTACAGCTTGGATAAAAAGTACAGCTAACAACTGTATGCTGGAGGTGGGATACCCACCCAGCAGCACGCCCACCCTAATGTACCACCTGAGGCCCAGGAGGAAGGGCGACAAGGGAAGACCTGTCAGGCTCAGCTGAGATCACCCCTGTCCTCCCTCAGAGCTTCCTTGTAGTTTGATCCTGGCATTCAAGCCTTTGTGTCCTTCTTCCTGGATAGGACGGTGGTTGGATATGGGGAATGGGTTGAAAAGTAGAGGGTAGTACAGGGCAGGATGGAAAGAGACGAAGAGGGAGCCTGAAGAAGGGGAAGTTAAGATGGGCACTTAGGGAGTAAAGCAGGAGCCAAGAAACCTCTATTCGTAGTCCCAGAATTTGGCCGTGACAAGAAAGACGAAGTGGGGCAGGAGAGGTGGGGACGGGGAGCTGAAGGGGTGGGGACTTGTCTACCTTTTACTGTCTCTTTTAGACAGTTCCTTTTTTGTTTTTTCAAGTTCCATTTCTTTATGCTAATCTCAGTCTGAGCCAGGCCCAGACAAGTTCCAGTGACAGACTAGTGGCTTGTGTCCCAGTGGGACAAATAATGTAGGAAATGAACTGCAGAGTTGGCAGGAAAAGCTGGGGTTCTCCTCAGTACGACACTGGTCCTGGTTCCCGGGGAGTATTGAAGAGGACATCGGCTTTGGCGTTGATGTAGTAAGTGACGATGAGAGAGAAGAAGAGGATGCCGAAGCCCACTAGCAGAGTGATAAACTGTGGGGGGTGGGGTTAAGGAACAGGGAAGGAAAAGTTCTCAGGAATTAGTGCAGTTTGGGATTACTGTTGTTTGGGTCTTGGAGCCAAGACATCAGAATTCTAGTTCTGGCTCTAAGCACCAAGTATTTCACAGTCATGGCAAATTCCCCAACCTGAGACTTACTCTTCTGATTTGAAAGGAAGCGTAAATTATCTGTTTTTGCTTCTGCCTTGTCTTACTTGGATTTTAAGCATCTTGAAAGTAGTACCCATGACTTTGATTCTCTTAGAGTACTTACATTACTGACTTATTGTGACAAGTGGTCATGAATGCTACCTGGCCAGCCAAAGGACTCATGCCAATTTTTGTTGGGTTGAACTGTGCCCCTGTAAAAGGTATACTGAAGTGGTAATACCTGTAAACATGACCTTATTTGGACACAGGATCTTGGCAGATGTAATCAAGCTAAGATTGCTACTGGATTAGGGTAGGCCCCAATCCAACAACCGGTGTTACAGAAACCAGAAAACAACAAATCTATTGCCATCAAGTTGATTCTGACTCACGGTGACCCTATAGGACAGAGGAGAACTGCCTCCCAGAGTTTCCAAGGAGCAGCTGGTGGATCTGAACTGCCAACTTTTTGGTGAGAAGTCAATGCTTAACCACAGAGCCAAATTTGGATACAGACATACAGGGAGAATGCCATGTGACAACAGCAGAGATTGCAGTTGTGCTGGCAACTACGGGAAGCTGTGAGAGACAAGGAAGGATCACCCCCCAACAGCTTTCAGAGACAGCACAGCCCTGCCGACACCTTGATTCTGGACTTTTAGTCTCCAGAGTCACGAGAGGGTGAGTTTCCATTGTTTAAGCCACCACTGTTTGTAGTACTTTGTTACAGCAGCCACAAGAGACTAATATGTCAACTATGACAGGAAATGCAAGCTAGCACTGTGGAGGGGCTACCTGGGATCCACAGGGTAAGGAGTATCTCCTTGGGTCTCATAAGAACATACGTCCAGAATAAACACATAACTCAAATTACTCAGTGACGAAAAGCATCCTGATGGGACATGCTGGCTGACCAGGGACAGATCTACAATAGTTTTAGCTGCTTAGGAGACAGAACAGGGTGAGACATGAGCAATAGAAAAAGGCCAAACAGATGTCTGCCACCTTCTTCCTCCCAGCTTACCTCAAGTTCCCTGCTGGATATCAGAAATATCCGGGCACGGATGTCTTTCCAGCGGCTCTCAGTCCAGGTGGAGTATTCTGTAGAGCTCCACTGCCTCAGTTCAAATGCAGGCGACAAGGCTCTGGCCAGTCGTGCTGTCGAACGTACGCACTTGGGGAGGCGGTCTGTCTTGTTGGAATTCAAAGGGCCTTGAATCCATGAGTAGTCATACAGCTGCATGGGAAGACAGGCCACAGCACAGCGCTGAGGTGATCCTCTTCACACTCACTCCTTCGCCCTGCAGACCCAGGCTATTGCCCTTTCAACACTCTAGTGCAAAGGGCACATCCCTCCACCTCTCCATCTCCATCCCTTGTTGGACCTGGGAGAACACTCAACTTTCACAAGGGGAAGGGGACCCTCAGGGCACCTCCAATGCCCACTACCACTCACATCCTTGTTTTCACTTGGGACTTTACTTGGATCTTGACATTGTTCTTGGGTAAGGTTGGTCACCGTGCCAGTCAAATTTGCCAAGGCATACTGTACTACATAAGTGGTGTTGGTGGGGCTGGAAACAGCGATGTAATGTTGAAGAGGCCCATCACCTAATTGGAGACCATGAGGGAAGGGAGGATATGGTGGGTTGCAGGTGGGTGGAGGAGGTGCAGAAGGAGGAGCAGAGAAGGCTCAGAGACAAGGATCCAACAAATATCAAGAGAAAGAAAACAGGAGACGAATAAAAAGAATAAACATTAAACCAAAATGGTATCTTTTTCTTCTTCCCTTTTCCTGGCTTCAGAGTCCTGGTCTCACACCAAATGCTTACCCAAGTAGGACCTCAGGTCCTGCCTGATGATAGACTGGAACCAGGAGTTGTTGGCTCTAATCAGGAACCCATAGAGTAGGCGGGTAACCTAGTAGTGGAATAGGGAGAAGAGAGAGGCTCATGACATGGAGCCCTAAGAGTCATCAGTGGAGATACAGATATGGAGCAGGTGCCAGGATGGCAGACACTCTGCAGCGAGAAACAGTGGTGGCTCACAGCATCTAGGGGAGGCCTCTGCAGGATCTCTCACTGGAAGGCAGAGGTGTGCTAGATTCTAGGGTTTTGGAGACCAGGCGAGGGACCTAAAGGATCAGGGCAGCCTGTTGTGAAAACGAAACTTGGAAGAAATTAGAGCCTATCTGCCCTTACCGTCTGAGGATCAGCCTGAATTGTGCCAGTGGAGGTGGATCCTCCTGCAAGCTGGTATAGTGCACGTCCCAGTACTGTGGCCACATCTGCCAGGGCCTATGGGAGTAGAGGGGGAGGCTGAATGGCCCACCTCTGCTATTCTCAAGCACTAACATTCTAACCATCTTCCCTGGGTTCCCCATGATCCCACCCCACTACCTTGGCCGTGTCTGTCACAAAGTTCAGGTCCTCTTCAGGGCTCAGCTGTTCAGGGTAAGTCACATGAATGTTCTCGGCAGTGTCGTAAATGCTCTGGTAATAGCTGCCAGAAAAGGCTGTGTGAGCCCTTCCTGGCTGCACTCAGCCGAGGCCCTGCCTCTTTCCACCCACGAGTATCCCTTCTGCAGAATTGGATACCTTAGTTCTCATCAGCCAGGTAAAACAGGAGAGAGAAAATTAAGATTCCCTGTGGAAACTCTAGTGGTTAAGAGCTACAGCTGGTAACCAAAAGGTCAGGAGGTCAAATCTACCAAGCGCTCCTTAGAAACTCTACAGGAAAGTTACTATGAGTCAGTAGTGACTTCACAGCAGTGGGTTTAGATTTCTGGTTTTAGTTCAAGGTATGGGGTCCTAGTGGTGCTGTAGAAGGTCAGCAGTTCAAATCCACCAGCCACTCCTTGGAAATGCTATGGGGAAGCTGTGCTTTGTCCTGTAGGTTCATTACGAGTTGGAAGCTACTCAGTGGTAACATTTTGCCATTAGTGTGTTCTGGGTTGAAGGTATGAAGTAGGGACAGGGAGTGGTGGTGGGAGTGGTGAGTTAAATATAAAGAATTTCCTGACAGAAAAGGAAAAAAAGATGATGAGACCTGAATGAAGGAATATTTGCTGCCTAGGAGATCTTTAATTGCAAGACACACTTCTATATGGCTTGGATTAGGGATGCAGGAGAATGTGTAAGATGACTTTCAAAGAACCCTGTTAAACTTAGCAGTCTTACATCATTAAAACATCATACAACACTATGACTGTTCCCAGAAGCATTTACCACTGAGGGTGACTGGGAGGAGAAGGGAAGGTTAGCAGGTATTAATGTCAGGTATGGTCATGGATAACTAATAATACACCTAGTCAAATCATCATGAAGCTCCTTTGGCAGCCCCAGTGAGATAGATCTTAGAGAAGGGTGTTATGAATTGAACTGTGTGCCCCTAAAGTGTGTGTCAATTTGGTTAGGCCATGATTCCTAGGATTGTGTGGCTGTCTACCATTTTGTGATCTAATGTGATTTTCCTATGTGTAGTAAATCCTAATTTTTATGATATGAATGGATTACAGACAATTATGTTAGCAGGACTCAACCTATAAGATTAGGTTGTGCCGTGAGATATATAAAAAAGAATCAAGCAGAGAGGAGTGGGACCTCTTGCCACCCAGAAAAATATCCAGCAGTAGATTGTGTCCTTTGGAACCAGGGTCACTGAGCTGAGAAGCTCTTTGACCAGGGAAAGACTGATGTCAAGGACCCTCCTCCAGAGCCAGTAGAGAGAAAGCCTTCCCCTAGAGCAGACACCCTGAATTTGGACTCCTGGCCTCCTACACTATGAAAGAATAAATTCCTCTATGTTAAAGCCATCTATTTGTGGCATTTCTGTTATAGCAGCATTAGATAACCAAGACAAGAGATTGAGAGAAGAAAGCTCCCAGCTTCACCATCAACAAATGCCTGCCTCATAAAGAATGAAGCTAGCCACATAAACCAGTCCATAGCATACTCACATGACTCATCCCTCACCCCAAAGCGGTGAAGAGGAAAAACTTGGAGAAGAGAACTGAGCCTACTGGCCAAAGCTGTCGTTTCCCTAAATAAATGACACGATACTTGGCTGGGGTCAGAGAACCAAAGCTTAAACATTTTTACTCAGAAACTCATTTGGCCTGTTGGAATAGGAAAAGGGATGCTGGGAGCTTAGCAATCCAGTTAAGAAGTTCGTTGCTACTTCACGCTTCAGGGTACACACAGTGTAAGAGTATCCAGGGTCAGGAAAGAGGTGAGTAATAGGGTCTCTTTTCTCATCTTTGGTGCCACCTTAACTGGACTCTTTTACTCTCACTGGACCACGTGCATCAACCAACATGGCATGCAGAATGGACGACATTCCCCAGCATGTATGTATTGCTGAGTATTGTTTGCAGCATCCTTTGGATGGGCCCCAGTGATATGGTCCCTCTGTACTCCAGCCAAAACACCCCATCATCCTTCCACAGGCTCCTGTTTGAGAAGATGCCCTCTGCTGGCAGCCCTGGGGAACTCAGGCCCCTTGAGAGCTTGGGAGAAGTCAAAACCTAGCAGACAGCTGTGCTTGGAAAGGGCTAAATGTGAGGACTGTTTTGTCAGACAAGCATCAGGTTAAATGAGGGGGCCAGGGCAGATGTGAACAGGCTACTAGCAAAGAGCAAAAACTGACCAGAGGGTCTGGGGTGGGAGATGTGGAGACAGCAGAGAGTGGCAATCTCTTTGACACAGAAGACATTTCACAACTCTTACTTGTTATGAAAGGCACCAGCATGGTCAGCAAGAACTACACCAGAGATGTTTTGAGCTCGCAGAAATCGCTGCAGAGAGGATGGTGGGAGAGGCTGGGACTGGTTCAGCCTTTTGAGAAGGACAGCAGGGACTTCAGCGCCACTGTTCTCTAGTACAGCCAGGAGGTTCTCCACCTGGGGAGGCAAAGGAGGGACCACACAGGAGACTAGGAACAGAAGCTGGAGGGTGCTCTTTCAAGCTTGAGATGCTTTATACTTCAAGCCCCATGCCTGGCAAGCTAGCCAAAGCATGCTGGGGAGCAAAGATAATGCCTCACAGACCTAAATACCTGGAGCTCTTTGGACCAAGCCTCTCTGAACTTCCTGCAGAATCCCCACCACTTTTTTGAGAGCATAAAATTAGAGCACAAAAAGGAAGAGACCTGTGTTTCTTCATATTTATAAGTCAGTCCCACTCTCACAGTACTCTGGCTAAGCCTCAGTAGACAATCATTTGTGCAAAACTAGAGGGCAAATAATATAAAGCAGCATGTTGGATGCCTACGAGGTATCCATTCTCTAAGTGCTACAGGAGTCCACAGCAGGGGTGACATGGCAGGAAGACCTCATGGAAAAAGCAGGCTGAGCTGGACCTTGAAGGGAGGAAGGGCCTTGAACAAATAGTGAGAACAATTTGAATAGGGAGTCTGGCACCACAAAGAATCGAGCAGTGTAGCCTTGACAAGTGGATACAGGGGCAGCAAGGAAAGAATGGCATCAGTCACTCACTCAACGGGCCCTCAATGAGCAGTGACAGTTTGCTAGCAATAAATGATCTAATCATCCCAGCAAACTAGTGCTGCATAACTGAGCTGATGATTTTTCTCAGGGACAAATAACAGCTGGGTGATTTATCTTCCAGCCAATACCCAACCTAAAGTCTTGTCTCACAGGCCCAGGGGGCAGTTGGCATCAGAGCTGGGTGCTCACATTCTGAACTGATGAAACAGGAAATGAGGAAGGATGCTCAGGTTACCTGGCTCCGCACAGACTCATTTTTCTGAGACATGGGGTCTGTGTGCATCCAGAGCTGTAGTGAAGTCCTTAAGGCCACCTGGGGGAGGATGAGGAAGCAACACTTATAATCAGTCTCCTGCTCTGGCCCAGACCTGGGAGAAAGAGTGGGACCAGAAGAGGAGTCAAGGGAAGAGGCGATGGTACCTGCAGTGAGGACAACAAAACAGAGGAGGCTCTAAGAAGGGAGAGGGGTGGTGGACACATGTTGCACACCTGTCCCAGCTCCACGAACGAGTCAATGTTCTCCAGCTTCACAGGAAATTTGCCCTTCTCCATATCGTAGACCATTCGTGAGCTGCCAATGTAGTCAAAAGTTTCCTGAAGCATGGCGATGGTTAGGAAAGAAAACAGAAATTCCAGGGGTCAGGGCAGCCTTGAGGAAGGCCAGATTAGCAATTCTCTAGACAAGAAGCCTACTGTCTCATGTCATCTCAACTGCTAGCCAGCTTACAGTCCTGTGACTTTGCTCTCTTCCCCACCCTGCCTCCCAGCTGCGACCATCTCTCACATGTGTGTATCTGATCACAGGACTTCCCAAGCCCAAACCTGAGGGAAGCAGCCTCACCAAAGGCCCCAGCCTGTTATGTGCCTGCTTCTTGACTCTGTCGCACCTCTGCTAGCTCAACCCCAGCTGCTGTTCCTTTACTCTCATGGCAGGCTTCATGCACTGCCACCAGGAAGAAGCAGGGGCCTCAGAAAATAAACATGAATGGACACCTCAAACTGATCACAATGGTAAGGATGTGGAGGAGGAACAGTATACCAATTCCAGGTCACAGTACAAGGGTTTCCTAAAGCTGGGGAACCTGAAGGGTTGACACACACCTAGAAGCTCTCTGCTGACAGAAAATTTAGGCCAAGTCTGTGATTCCACTCCAGCCCACAGAGCTGGTGCTTCACGAGCACTGGTCACTCACACCTTTACTGCTCCCTCCTTCCCTGCTACCCCATCCCAGAGCACTTACCCCTTGGAAAAACACAAACATGACATTCCGGGGCAGGGAAGTCACATCAGGTGCCTTCTGCAAAGCTTCAGCTGCAGCCAGCTGGGTGACGAAGGAGGCAACAGCACTTTCAGCCCCTGGTGCCACATTCCAAAAAAAAGAACGGCTGTCCAGCTAGGTACAGCAGTGGAAAAGGCAAGGGAAGCAGACTTTAAAACAGGAAATTAGAACTGGACCCCAAGCCAACTCCTGTTCTAATCAAGAAAATATATGTATCCCAAGGCAACGCTGGAACCTGGAGAAGTGTGGCCCAGGGCTCTCTCCATGAGGTGCCCCAGTGTGGTATCCCTGCAGTCTGATATGCCCAAGAGGCCTGCCCACCCTGATCCAAGTGGCCAACACTCACCCGGGTGGCAGCCACCACAACCCTGTCATCAGGCTCTAACGTCCCAGATGTATTTATAGGATTAAGCATACTCCACACGTTGTAGTCAGACAGGGGGTCACAGACAATTTCTAAGCAGGACAGAAATAGTGAGAGATCAGCAAGAGGGAATGAGGGGATGGCATATAAAGAAGGCATGAAAGACCTCTCTGATGAGTGTCCCAGGGACTCTCTGAGTCATTTTCTCTCCCTCCAAGGGTTCTAGGTTGTTTTCTTAGCCACAGTCTACTTCAGGGACAAACCACCTCACCTAGTGAGTGCTGTTTCCATTTCTCCCATCCTCAGTTCACTGCTTTTGCTCACTCCTTCCCTACCCTGGTCTCTCCAACATCCCCTGACCCAGGACTCCCCTCTTACCTCCAAACCTAGCAGGCCTTAGGCCTGTCCTACCTGGGTTGATGCTAAAGGTGCTCTGGATGGAGCTACGCCGCATGCAGGTGACAGTGCTGATGACAGCATGCATGTGTGAGAAGAGCTGCATGGCACAGAGCGGGAACATTGGTGCAGAGCCGTTCTGACTCAGGTTGTGATCTCGATAGCACTAAAACAGAAGGACATCACTGAGCAGACAGCTCACGGTGGGGGGGGCCCTTCCATAACTGTCCTGAAACAGGAGGGCCATCCTTAGGCCACTCCTGCATCTGTACCTGAGCTATGGTTGTCCTGGCACAATCACATGATCTAGAGAGTCAGAGGGGCAGCAAGGAGTACAGACTCAATGGCTTAGTTGGGGCAGATGTAATTACCCGACCCGAATGGTCCCAATTTGATCTTCAGCCACTGTTGCTAATGAGATTAGATGGAAAGAGCATCAAGCTGGATATCAAATGACCAAGTTTGAGAGAGCCTGGACATCAATTCACCATGTGATTTTGGACAATTCTGTTAACTGCTCTGTGTTAAAACAAAGACGCTAGACTAGAAGTATAGCACATCAGAGCTACAAAGAACTTCAAAAATCACCAAGATAAATCACTCAATTCCTAGTCCAGGTTCTTCTCACCACACTAGTGATTCTTAACCATGGCTGTACTACCTCATGTCATATTACACGTTTCTTACATTTTTCCAGTCTAAGGGCCTTTAATGCTATGATACTAGGCAGCAGAGAGGACTGAGAGGAAAGCAAGACAAACATAGTTCCTGGCTCTTTCTTGGTGAAACTGTTTTCCGGAGGATACACAGATAAAATGAGCCCTCTCCCAATAGGAGGAGAACCTCAAAAAATATTCCTGATCCCACTCCCCATCCTCTAACAGGATCTACCAGAAGCTGGAAGAATCATTACCTGCTTGATGACATTGGTTTCATTTTCATCTTCAAGAAGAAAGATGGGGAAATTGAAGTCTTCATATGCCAAGCCATCACCCAGAGGGTTCCACAGCTGATCTTTACAGTGAGCAAACTCTGCCCCATAGGAGTTAGAGTAAATACCTGAAGGGCAGAACGGGGGATAAATTGTTGGGGAACAGGCTTAGGGACAAGGTGAGGGAGGAACACTAGGCTATCACAGGGTTGGGACAAAGATTTCAAAAGGAGGGGGTGACTTTAAGGAACAGGCACCACAAGACAGACAGTGGAATCAGGAAGTCTTAAGCTGGCAGATGAGGCATTTGAGTACGTGTCAAAAAGAAAGGATAAAAGGGAAGCAGGAAAGGAGAGGGATGAGTGGCAAAGCAACACTATTTTCTGTTTGGGAGTCAGTTGCTCACACCACCCACATCCGCACCCACTCACTCAAATTTACCCCGAGAACACACACATCAAAGACATCAACAAAAGCAGAAGTTACCCAGCTAACACCACCTAAGCAACAAGCAACGCTGGGTGATGGCAGGCTCCCTGTTCCTTTGGGGCTCTTACCAAATCCATCATTGGGGCACTGCACAGTAGGAGAGAATCCTGTGGAGGGTCGGGGCTTGGCCAATGACACTGCAAGACCTGCAATTCGCCCAGTTCTCCCTTTCAGCTTCTCCATTACAGCCCTGCAACAGGGAGGGATGCCACAAAGATCTCACACAGCCCAATATCCTGTAATCCCTGCACCACTCCCACTAATGGAAACAAGTGGAGTATTAGGGAAATCAAAATGTCAGCCCCTTTCAGTGTCTAACTTCTGAGTCAGGACTATGAATCAGTCTGGGCTTAGAGACTGATCTTACCTACCCAGATCATGAATGATTCTAGGCACCACATCCCTTCCTCACTAATGCTCTACTTCTAGGTTCACTGAGATGACTCCTTTAGAGCGTACAGCTCTCCTTCTGAAGACCAACCCTACCCCTGTTCTAATCAGACTAGGGCAGCCAATGGGCATTTTCACCTGCAGGTGTAGGGGATGTTCCCTGAGTCATGCCCTCTCTTGGTATATTTTCCCAATAGGTACGCCAACTTCTTACCTGGTAAAGAGCTTGCCCTCCAGCAGAACCATGTACGGTGGGTTGGGGCCATCAGTCAACACCCACTGCAGGTCGTCTTCTTTCTCCACTACATGGATAACTCCTGTGTCTCCACTAATGGAAGCTGCCAGGACAGAATGGGTTAGACTACATCTCCTACAGTTGACAACTCTGCCTCACTGACTGGCCAGACCACTTTTTACCAAAGACGTCACAGCACATTTGGGTTAATGCAGCCACCTCTGAACTTGAACTGAACAGCTGAATCACCCTAGCTCCAGCTGAAGAATACCAGGAGGAAACAGAAGACAACAGAGCACAAGATCACTGCTTGCTAGATAGCCTTGTTCACTACATGTCTGAAAGAAATGTTGATCTTCATTTGCTTGCCCTCTTCCTTCAGCCTTATTTTGCCAGATCCACAAGATTCTAGAACAGCAGACACCCAAGTCTCCAAACCTGTATTTTCTCCAGGAAATGGCAGGCTTTACACCTCTTGGATTTCTACACTGAACCTTTGTTTGTGAAAACATATGTGTAGAATTCTTGGCCTCAGTCACCTCTCTGGATCTCTATTCCTTTTGCCCTAGTTAGGAATAACTTCACTTGCTTTTGGCCAGTTTCAGGTGAGATTAACCAAAAATGTTGAGGTCTCCGGAGCATAACTTACCAATTTGGGGTCTTGCATGCATTAAAAATATACTGATATTGATTCTATGAGTCCTTGGGAAGGCTGGAGGTCTGGGGTTTCCAAAGTACATACATACTGGTCACTTCCAGCAAGAAACACACTCATCCATTTATCCCAGAAACCCAAAAACCAAATGCACTGCTGTTGAGTCAATTTGAACTCATAGTAATCCTGAAGGACAGAGCAGAACTTCCCCACAGAGTTCCCAAGAAGCATTCGGTGGATCTGAACTGCTGACCTGCTGATTTGCAGCTGTAGCTCCTGATCCCTACACCACCAGGGTTTCCATTTACCCCAGGGTCCCTATAAATATTACCCATTTCTTTATGGACCAGGGTGTCATCCAAATATTTTCTGTCTCACGGCAAACAAAAAGGGGTTAAATACTGTTCTAGATGATGGATGATCTAAAGTCCAGAATGCCTTGAGTTCTACATAGGGATACCTCTCAAGTCCCTTGCAATCCATACAGAGACATACTTAGGTGAGTTATTCGAAAATTATTTTAGAGCAGTTGTTCTCAACCATGGCTGTGTAGGAGAATCACTTTGGATTTTCAAAAAATACAGATGCCTAAGCCTTACCTCGGGTCTACTAAATTCAAATCTAAAAGTGGCCTCCAGATATATGTCATTTAAAACATACTACACGTGGCTCTTCATTAGCCAGCCAAGTGCCGTTGAGTCAAATCTGACTCTTGGTGTATTAAAATGGTTCTAGACCAAGGCATTGAAATACTTGCAACTGGAATGAGGTAACAACTATAAGCACTTGCAGACTGGCAGATGAGTGAACTTTTTCTCTCACTGGATCTGGTAAAATCTAGACAGTGAGTGTTATGGATAATAAATATGGATAATAATAAATACCAGTGGTTCTCAGAACTGGCCCACCCAAAAACCTGTGGTTCCACCCACCAAACTCAGTTAAGGCACTAAGTTCAATAAACTTCTATTTGCAGCTGTTTGAGAGCAGTCAACCCACATTCAGTACTTCCTGTAACAGAGACATAGGATAACTGGTACATAGTATGGCTAAGAGAAGGGAAGGAAGAAAAGTAGTAACTACTTCTTTGAGTAGGTCCTTTGCTTTCCAGTGTTCAGTTTTCTCCTATCAAATTGGAAGAATGTTTCTGGCAACCCCCAACGCTGCTGAGACCATGTCACCTACTCAGCACCTCTATAAAAAGCATCCCTCATGAACCTGTTACCCAAAACCAAACCCACTGCCATTAAGTCAATTCCAATTTATAGCAACCCTATAGGACAGGGTAGAACTGCCCTATACAGTTTCCAAGGAGCACCCAGTGGCTGTGAACTGCTGATCTTTTGATTAGCACACACAGCACTTAACCACTACACCACCAGAGTTTCCATGAGCTTGCTAGAAATGCAAATTTTCAGCAAGAGCTGACAACTGACCAAAAGACAAGTCCTTGCCATAATATTTGAAATATGGGAAAAGGCAAAGCAAGTCTAGTAAATAAAAAATATTAAACTTTAGCTCCAGAAAGGTCTAGAACAAGCTATGTCACTGCCATGGATTGAACTGAGACCCCTCAAAATGTGTGCATCCATTTGGCTGGGTCATGATTCCCAGTCTTGTGTAATTGTCCTCTATTTTGTGATTATATCTCCTATAGGTTGTAAATCCTAATCTCTACCGGTGGTTAACGCAGCAAATCTACATAACGTTACAGAGAACTAGAGTAGGATTCTAACACCCTCTACTATATCACATTCCTGATTCAATGAAAAGGGAGCTTCCCTGGGGTGTGGCCTGTACCACTTTTTCTTACAAGAGATAAAAGAAAGAGAAGCAAGAAGAGAGTAGGGAATCTCATACCACCAAGAATGCAGCACCAGGAGGAGAGTGAGTCATTTGGACCTGGGGTTCCTGCACAGAGAAGCTCCTTGTCCAGGGGAAAATTGATGACAAGAACCTTTCTCTAGAGTTGACAGAAAAAAGCCTTCCCCTGGAGCTAATGCCCTGAATTTGGACTTCCAGCCTACTATACTGTGAGACGATAAACTTCTTTTTGTTAAAGCCATCCACTTGAAGTGTTTCTGTTATAGCAGCACTAGCTGATTTAGACAGACACTGAGATGAAATAAACCTGCATTTGAATCTGCATTCCAGTTAGTGATTATGTAATCTTAAGTAATTTGCTTACTTTCTCTACGGAGAAGCTTTTCTACTCTGATTGTCTCATACTATGCGGAAAGATTAGGAAAAAAAAGAAAGACAGAAATCCACATATAGAACTTTCAGCACCTTTAAAAAAAAAGCCTCGAATAGTTATTACAAGCAGAGAATCAAAATATTTTTCTTCTTTTGTTTTATCATACTTAAAACCCTAATTAGAGAGGGTATGGCCTATGTGGAATGGACAGCTATGACGACAGTAAGACTTAGGAATAAGCATGCCGAAGCAGGAAACACTGAAATGAGGAAATGGCCAGAGTTCAGGCCCTTCCCTTTTGTTCCTCTATACTGGACCTTGGCTTTCTCTCTGGAGACTCCTGCTTGCTTCCCACAAAGTTGCCCTAAGAATGCGCTTAGGGATACATGTTTGCACTTCAGGACACCACCAACTTGAATGCCCTATGTTAGAAGACAAATGCATAGAAGTAAACACTTATGTGCATTACTAATTCCAACAGTGATTTCTTAGAATCCAGCTTCAGGAGGACAGACTACTGGTCTTTTATATTACAATGAGGTTCTAGTAAAACCAACAGTCTGATCTCAGTTCAGACTGAGATCTTTTCCATCCATAAACACAGTTAAGGCACTGAGTCCAACAGAACTTCTATTTATGGCTATTTGGGAGCAGTCAGCCCACACCCAGTACTTTCTGTAGCAGGGACATGGGACAACTGGCACATAGCACAGCCCAAGGAAGGGAGAAAAACAGTAACCTCTTCCTCGAGCAGGTCTTTTGCTTCCCAGTATTTCTTTTCTCCTACCAAATTGGAGGAATGTTTTTGGCAACCCCACAGTGCTGCTGAGATATTACCTATCCAGCATCTCTATAAACACCTACGAAAGTACTTTGACTTTCAGCCATTTTTACAGGTATAAATTCGATGTGATAATGAAGAAGCAAGATTAGGCCCTAAGTCTCCTGCCCACCTGCGAAACTACATTCTGATGACACCTACCGTCCATGACAGAAAAAAACTGAAAGATAGCAAGCTAAGCAGCAGAGGAACTAGGGGTAAGCCTTCATTTAACAACTTTTTTCCCCTCTGTGACATTTATAATTTTTAGAACCATGCTGCCATGATTTATGAATACATTCACAAATCACAATGGCAAGTCTGAATGTTTTCCTCACTCCTCCTAACAACTATTTGGCATTCTCAGTGCTGTCTTTGCACAGTTCACTGTCTTTAAGAAGCTCATTTTGGTTCCAAAATGATCATTCAGAGGGGAGAGGATGACTGGATTCTATAAGATAAAGATGTCTTTCTCCTAAGAAGACAGTATTATAGGATGATTAAGTCTTAGCTTAGAACCTTGACCAAAATCAAACAACCCAAATTCACGGCTGTCAAGCTGATTCAGAGTCCTAATGACCCTACAGGAGCAAGAGCAGAACTACTTCACAGGGTTTCCAAGGCTATAAATCTTTAGAGAAAAAGATGACTACATCTTTTTTTCCAAAGAGCGACTGGTGGGTTCAAACCACTGATCTCTTGATTGGAGCTGAGTGCTTCAATTACTGCACCAACAGGACTCCTGAACCTTGGACCACCAGGGTTAAAACTCTGGCATCATTAATTATTATTAACATGACCTCAGGAAAGTTACTCAACTTCTCTAAACTTCACCTTCATCATTTTTTAAATGACAATAAGCTTTACCTCATGGAGTTGCTGTGATGGTCCAAGAAGATGCACACATGAAGAGCTAGGTTTGTAGCACTTACTGTTAACTCTTAATAAAATTATCCTGTCTCGTTTGGCAGATGGTTCTCTATCACTTCCTGGGCACAGTCTAATTCAAGTGCCAAGTCTCACACACAGGACATGGATCTTATCTTATATTTAGGGTGTAGATTAAAATATCAGTGGCCACAAACACAAATCCCAACCCCAACTCACACTGGCAGCCAATCTGATGAGTGGCATTGAGCAGACGGACACAGGGAGCTGTTTTATTTAAGGGGATATAGATCTTCCTCTCCACTGAATTTCCCCTGCACAGACCTGAGAAGACAAAAAGTGTTGGAAGAAATGGAGAGACACTGATATTAGCCTCTATGATGTCATCAGCTTAAGCCACTCAATATACTTTCTACAATAGGAAAAATGTACATTCCTCTCAAATCTTGGGCATGTTATTGGAATAAATACATGTTCTACAAAGCATTCAGCTACATGCCTCAGAAGGCTATTATAATATCTATGTAGAGAAATTGATACTGAAGCTAAATGAGATAAAATGTGATCTGTCAAACAAAAAAAAGGTATATTTAACCTCAGCTGCAAGAGCTTTTGGTTGCATAGCTGGTCTCTACTTTTTTGACCTGTGTGTATATTAACAATTAGTTAATAAAAGGGTGCAGATTACAAAAACAAAAATTTTCTGAGATACTTTTCCTGGGGTTTGAACAGACTTTGTTGCCATTGTTAGTTGCTTTTGAGTCTCTTGACAATCTTATGTACACTGGAACAAAAGAACAAAATGATGCCTGGTCCTGCACTGTCTCCATGATCTTTGGTGTGCTTTAACCACCGTTGAGGATATTAGGTCAACCTATTTCACTGAGGGTTCCCCTTGTTCTCACTAACTCTCTGTTTTATCCCGATGACATGTCCAAAATAAACGAGATGGAGTCTTTCCATCTACAAAGCCAAGGAGCGTTCCAGCTGTATTTCTTCTAAGACTGATTTGTTCATTCTAGCAATCCATGGTAAATTCAGCACGAAAAGAACTGGGAAAAGCCTTACACCACACACCAGTTACAGTTAATCAACTCTTGGTCAACTACACCCAAAAAGCCAGTAGGTCATTGTGTGTGCCCCACGGTGGGGCAGGTAGAATTTCTCCTTTGGGATGTTTAAACACAACGTCAATTTGGAAGAAGGAAAAGTCATGGTTACATACAGGCATGCTGGCATTTTAAGGTCCAACAAGTAGAAAACCAAGTATCATACGCAAGTAAACAAACACTTATGCCTACCATAAACGCATAAAGTTCCTTGGACCATGACTTCATGGTCTAAACAGTTAAGAATACCTACATCAGAAATCACAATTCACAGATAAGACGTGCGGTAAGGCACAAGGCCACGGGTTTACGGTGAAACCAAGAAACAAGAATCTTATTCTTACCCCTTTAACCCACAAAACGAGGCTGGTTTCATCTTATGAAGTCAGAACGCCCTGGGAAGGAAGCTGAACACTGACACCTGTCTCTTTTGACTGTGGGTGGGGTTGCTGGGGCCGTGCGGAAAACTAGGCACCCGGACAAAGTAGGAGACAGCAAGGCAAAAAAGTCCAGGAAGAGGCCTGGAAGTGGAAATAAAGCGGGACAACGTGCTGCGGGGGAGAAGGGACCTTCAGGTCCAGGAAAAAGGGGAACTTCTGTCGTGGGAACGAAAGAGAAAGAGATTTACAGAGTCGGGGGACACAGGGGCTGGGGGACCAGCAAATGAGACAGCCGTGCTTGCTGCTAGGCCGCTCGGTAGGGTTCTTAGACAGCGGAGCGCACGGGCGGGGGAGGCCTCACCTGTCAACAGGACGCAAAAAGACAGAAGGCGAAGAAGATCCTTACTTCCCCGGACAGCCTCACAAACACCCCTAGCCGTAGCCATCCTCCCTGTCGGCTGAGAGGAAGCCTCCTTTCCCCTCCAGGCGGGTAGGTGCCTCTCTAGGCCACCACTGGCGTCATCTCTGTGGTCCAGCGCTCCAGAACCGGAAGATCGTGTTCTGAGGATCTTCCGGTGGCCACTGCGGAGCGACGCTGACGTGGAGGCAACCGAACGACAGCAGAGAGTGGCGGTCTTCAGAGCGGGATCTCGGAAGCGGAGGTCGGAAGGATGCTAACCAAATTCGAGACCAAGAGCGCGCGAGTCAAAGGTAGTGGAGAAGCAAAGGGGTAGCAGGAAGGCTGGATGTCGGGGCAACGGTGTCCGGGGGAAAGAAAGGGAGTAGACATTCCGGCAGAATTTGCCGCCGACGGGCCCAGAGGAAAATGGGAGAGAGGAAAGTTAGGCCTGGCGGGCAGTTCTCCAGTCTCCTTTTCCTTGGTGTGTCCTCGGGTCCTGGTTTATCTACATAGTGTTTCCTACCCCGCAATCCCTTAGCTCAGCAACTTTTTCTTTCCTTTCCTTTATGCTGATGGGGGCTGTGCTCACAATTTGTATTTTTCTGCTGGTAAGGTCACATAACCTGCTGTCTTTTTGTTGTCCCTTTGTGGGAAGTGGCTCTGGGGTTGAGTCTCGATCTCTGTCACAAGCACCCGAATCAGTAACCTTGGTGGACACAAGCACTGGCTACCTTACTTTAAGGAAGCCTTGGCTGCGTCATATCACCAGCCAGAGCTTCTAGTACAGTCTGTTTTTTACCCAGAACAAGACTTTGAGGTCAGCCCACAGTAAAGTCTGAGCTTGACAGGGTTGTGAGATAAAACACAGGACGCTCAGTTAAATTTTAAGTCAGATTAGCAACGAATGATCGTTTAATATTGTTCTTGTTTACCTGAAATTCAGATTTGACTGGGCATCCAGTATTTTTGTTTGCTAACTACAGGACCTCTAGAGCTTGAGTGTATAGAAGAGGTGGGTGGGGTTGAGGGCCAATGGCTGAAATCACTATGGTAGTCTCCTGGAGGGATAAGATGGTAAAGGCAGGGAGATAAGCACTACAGAGAGGTGGAGGAAGCGAGAAGTAAAGCAGTATTTAATAACACACAACATAGCAGGGTGGTTCCAAGCTTGATCTTTGGAATCAGAAGAACTTGCTTCAGAATTCGGAAACAGTCACAAGCATTATGACCTTGGGCTACATGCTTGATGTTTCTAAGCCTGTTTCCTCATCTGTAAAATGTGAATAACTACTATGCTCTAATTAAGGAATCCTAGAAGCACAGTGGTTAAAGCATTCTGCTGCTAACTGAAAGGTTGGTAGTTTGAACTCACCAGGCATTTGTTCTATTGGAGAATGATGGGACACGTCAAGATTTTCAGCCTTGGAAACTTTGTGGGGCAATGGTACTCTGTCCTGTGGGGTCACTACCAGTTGGAATCAACTCCAGCGCAATAGGTTAGTAGCATGAGTCAAAATTGACTCCAGAACGCCAGACAATGACATGAATCATAAAGGTAAAGTGTGAGCAACCCAATGGAAAAGTAGACAAAATTAGAAGAAAGGTGATTATTTAACAAGTGAATATATGTTCCCCCTCACTAATAATGAAAATACCCAAAACAAATCCTGTGCAGTCGAGTTGATGCTGACTCACAGTGACCCTGTAGACAGAGTAAAACTGCCTCAGAGTTCCCAAGGACTGTCTGGCCGATTTGAACTGCTGACCTTTTGGTTAGCAGCCATAGCACTTAACCACTGTGCTACCAGGGTTTCTAATAATTAAAGAAATTTTTTTTGTCTTAGATTAGCAAAATAAATAAAGCAACAAATAACTGATAACATCTTATGTTGTCCAAAGTGGCAAAATAAGTACCTTCATAAACTTGTTGAGCGTGTGTATGTTATGCAACCTGTTTGGTTAAATGCAACAGCTGCTAACCAAAAGGTCAGCAGTTCAAATTCATCAGGTGCTCCTTGGAAACTATGGGACGGTTCTACTTGGTTATATAGGGTTGCTATGAGTCAGAATCAACTCGAGAGCACTGGGTTTGGTTTTGGTTTGGGGTTTGTTTGCAACTGAACAGTGTTCCGTTGTGTGACGCTGCCATGAGCTGATCCAGACTCAAGGCAGTTGATGGTCATTACCACAATTTCAAATACACATACTCTGTTATTCAGCAGACATTTCCACTCCTAGATCTTCAGCCTAAAACACTAATGATGCACGTAGGCCACATTGTGTATGAAAGCATCCTCATTACTTGTCCTGTAGCCCGCGGGTACTCATGGTGAGTGTCTTCGTTACAAAAACAAAACCTGTTGCTATGGAGTTGTTTCCAACTCAGCGACCCACCAGGGCAAAGTAGAACTGTCCCATAGGATTTCCAAGGCTGTTGTCTTTATGGAAGCTGACTGCCACGTGTTCTCCCATGGAGGGGCTGGTGGGTTGGAAATGCTGACCCTTTGGTTAACAGCCAAGCACTTAACCACTGAGGTTGCCAGGGCTCCTTGTGTCTTATTTAAGCCCTGTTTTGTTGTTTGTTTTTGTTAGGCCCTGTTTTTTGCTAACCAAAAATTGGAGAAAAAACTTAAATGCTTGTCAACAGAATAATTTAAAAATGTGGTGCATATGGTGTAAAAAGAGTGAGATTATGTATACTTAAACATAATAAGGTTCATGACACATAGCCACGTGAGAAAGATGCTTACAAAACAAAATTATAAATGTAATCCTCATTTTCATACAGTGAGTGAGATCTATATCTATGCACGTATAACTGCATTAAAAATCTGAACAGGTGTACTCCAAGCTGTTAATACTAGTTATCTCTGGGGACTTCGACTTCTAGTCATGTTGGAGTAACGAGGACCAGATTTATCTTCCAACCCGAAACAACTACACAGCTGAACAAAATGTATGAAACAAAGCTTTTCAGACACTGGACAGCATGTAGTGCAGGAGAGTGATCTTTGAGAGAAGGGAGATAAAGGAGGTGAGTTGTGTGATTGTTGTAACTTGCTGCCTGGAGAATCGTTCCAGGCCACACTAGAAGGAAAGAGGCAGAGTCCTGTGGTCTTGCTGAGTTGGACAGACAGAATTTAGTGTCCAGAGAAGCCAAGATGTCTAGAGGAGAGTTTCCCAGAGATGACTGGAGATCTGCAGAGGGTCTCCTCAGGTTTTTGACTTAGGACTGCTTGCACATGCATGTGAGGAAACTACTCAGGGCGTGGGACGGAATCACTAGAAGGGAAAAGAACAGTCTGTGGAGCTCCCACAGGGTTTGGAACAGTTTGTTTCTGTGAGACAGAGTAGAAAGACCTAATACAGGAAGTCATGTAGAGACCTTAGATGAGTGTTGCCTTAATGCCAGCCAGTACCAATGACCACTGAGTTGATTCTAACTTACATTGTTGTGTGTGTCAAAGTAAGGCTGTACTCAGTACGGTTTTCAGTGGCTGATATTTCTGAAGTAGACTGACAGGAGTTTCTTTTCAAGGTGGCTCTGGGTAAATTCAAACCTTCAGCCTTTGAGCTAGCTGCCAAGTATGTTAACTGTGCCACCCAGGGTCTCCACTGTCTTAATAAAAACAAACAAGACAGTTGCTGTCAAGTTGATTCAGACTCGTGGCAGCCCGTGTGTAGCAGAGTATAACTGTGTACCATAGAGTTTTTTTATGGCTGTGACCATTTGGAAGTAGATCATCAGGCCTTTTGTCCAGAGTGTATCTGGTGGGGGGAAGGGAGTTTGAACTGCCATCCTTTTGGTTAGCAGTTAAGTGCGTCAACCATGTGCCACCCAGGAACTCTGTCTGTTGGCTTTATCAACTCAAACCTGTAGCCGTTGAGTTGATTGTGACTCACAGTGACCACACAGGACAATGTAGAACTGCCCCGTAAGGTTTCTAAGGCTGTGCATCTTTTTGTTTCAATATTTTATTCTGCAGTTTATAATCCAAGTCAATTTGTCATACAAAAATTTACAGACACATTGCTTTGTGACTCTAGCTGCTCTCCCCATTCTGTGACAGCACACTTTTTTCCTTTCCACTCTGTATTTCCTATGTTCATTCAACCAGCTCCCATCCTGCTCAGCCCTCTCCTCTTTCCTCTGCACAGGAACTTGCCAGTTAGTTTATGTATCTATGTAAGCCAAGAGACACACTCTTTGTCAGTATCATTTTGTCTGATAGTCCAGTCCAGTCTTTGTCTAGAGAGTTGGCTTTAGGAATGGCTTGAGTTCTGGGCTAGCAGAGTCCTGGGCTTTGTCTGCCAGGGACTTTCCAGTCTGTCAGACTATCAAGTCTGGTCTTTTTAATAGGGTTCAAGTTTTACACCCCATTTTTCTCACGCTTCATCAGGGGTTCTTTTGTGTTCCCCGTCAGGACAGTCATTAGTGGTGGCCAGGTGCCATCTAGTTGTGCTAGTCTCATGTTGATGTAGTGTCAGGATCATGTGGCCCTTTCTGTCTTGGGCTTTTTTCCCTTATGTCTTTGATGTCCTTCATTTTCCCCTACTCCAGGTGTATTGAAATGGATGCTTCTGAAATGGCTACTTTCTAGCTCTTGAGACCCAGATGCCACTCACCAAAATGGGGTGCAGAATGTTTTCTTAAAGAACTTAGTTATGCAGTTGACCTAGATGTATCATGAAACCATGGTCACCAGATGCCTTTAAAGCTTTAAGTCTTTATGAAAGCAGACTGCCACATCGGTCTCCCACAGATCAGCTGACCTAACTGCTGACCTGTCAGTTAACAGCTCAGTGTTTAACCTCTGCACCACCAGGAGTGCTCGTTGCTTTAATCCAAAACACCAGACCTGTTGTAGTCAAGTCACTTCTGACTCATAGTAGTGCTAGATTAGACCTAGAATAAGAGCTTGGGTGCTAACCAAAAAGGGTCAGCAGTTTGAATCTACCAGTTACTCTTTGGGAACCTAGTGGGCCAATTCTACTCTGTCTTACAGGGTCACTGTCAGTTGGAATTGACAGCAATGGCTTTGGCTTTGGATAGAAAGTCTACTCAATACCCACTCTAACTAACAAAGTTTATAAACAAGCCTGAAATGGATCAGACTCATTCCAAATAACTGTATCCTTAAACAAAGACTGATAATATTTTAAAGGAATATAACAAAAATTTTGTCCTAACAACATAAAATTTACAACATCTGGCATCCAATAAAAAATTATCAGGCATGTCAAATGAATCAATGAATCTAGATGTTCCTTTTTCTTATCAGAATTGATTGAAGGTGATATTATGGGACTTAATTAGCTAATGCTGTCATTCTTTATTTTTTTCCAGGGCTCAGTTTTCACCCCAAAAGACCCTGGATCCTGACCAGTTTACACAACGGAGTCATCCAGTTATGGGACTATCGGATGTGCACCCTCATTGACAAATTTGATGAACATGATGGTATGACACCAGTTTCTATGAAAAAGTTGGAGGAAGTAAAATCATTTATTGTTTTCTGGCTTGGTTTAAGTCTTGTTTGTTATAAATTCATTTAGGATTGAAGAATGTGGAAGGAATAGAACTGAAAAATTCTGAATAGAAATCACCTGAGAGATTAGAAACAACAGGTTTTGTTTACTATTATAGTTTAAATGAAAATTTACAACCCGTGTTAGCTTGCTGTATAAAACCCCACACACACCTCTGTGACAGCACACTCCTCCTTTCCACCCTGTACTTTATGTATTCATTCAGCCAACTCCTTTCTGTTCATCTCCACCATCCCGTCTCACCTCTAGACAGGAGCTGGTCCAGCAGCCTCATATGTGTGTTTAAGCCAAGAAGTCAACGCTTCACCAATATCACTCTGTCTTACAGTTTGGTCCAATTTCTGTCTGGAGAGTTGGCTTTGCTGCTGGTATTAGCTCTGGGCTGATAATCAGTCCAGAGGCCGTGTCCTCAGGGGACCCTCCAGGATGTTGACCTTCAAGCTGATCTTTAATAGAGTTCTAGATCTGCACCCCCATTTTTCTCCCACTGTACTAGAGACTATACATTGTGTTCCTTGTCAGGGCAGTCATTGGTGGTGGCCAGGCACCATCTAGTTCTTCTTGTGTCATGCTAATGTAGTCTTCTGCTCATTTGGCCCCCTCTAGTAATGATAGAGTTCTTTAACAGATTTTGCCTGTCTTTACCCCCAGGTCCAGTACGAGGCATTGACTTCCATAAACAGCAGCCACTGTTTGTCTCTGGGGGAGATGACTATAAGATTAAGGTACAGAGGGTCTTTCATGATTGGGAGAAAAGAACAGAGGATATAGATGGTTTGGGGACTGTGGTACGAACTGAGATGGGATATTTCATTCATATAGAATTCAGGCTTTTGATAAAAGCATTTAGCTAGGAACCTTTTTTTGCTTAGGAATTGAAAATAAATAAGAAAGGGTCTCTGTTCTTAAGCAGTTTTTATTGTAATACAGAAGATAAACATGTACTTAAATAACAGTCTTGTTCAGGTCAGTGAGCTACTTAATAGTGAAAAATTAGAATGAAGTAGGGAAGGGCAACTCAGGTGCAGAAACAGACAGGTCATGTCGTGGCCCATTTGAGAATGTAATGAATTTTGTATGGATGAAGCGTGGGAAAACAGGGAAGAGAAGGGACAGGCGATCCAAGGGCCCAGATCATTGTGTGCTTAGGAGTTTGAATGTTTTCATGCAGACAACAAGGAGCCACTAAGAGTTTAAAGTGATGATAGCACATATACGTGTTTTTTAAAAGCTCACTTGGGTGGTAGTGTAAAGAAGAGGTGGATGAGTTTGGCAAGGCTGGTGTAAAGAATAGGTGGGTGAGTTTGGCAAGAGAAATCAATTAGGAGACTGTCGTATAAGTCTATGTGAGTGATGAATAGAGTCTGAGCTGAAGCAGTAGCATTCAAAATGGAGAGATAGAGATGGATATGAGTGCTCAGGGAAGTGAATCCGTACCCTGTTGGTTGGATGTTGTGGGGCTTGTAAGGGGAAGTGAATGAGATGACTTTTGGGCTTTTAGTTTATATCATTGGGCAGAAGGACTGTCATTAAGAAAGGAGTCAAAGTAGAGGTAATAGAGATTGCAAGGGAATGTGTTGGATGAGGAAACAGACTATCATTTAAGAGATAAAGGAAGTAAAGTTAGTGTGGAAAAGAATGATTTGAGAAGTTAAAGATGAACCAAGATGGGGGTGGAAAAAAAGCAGAAGCTCTCAGAAGCAGATGAAGAAATTTGTGAAGGAAAAGGGGGTCAAAGTGAGATCGGGTTGAGACATTACCTTTGGAGTGCTTTATTAGGAGGGCATTAATGATCTTAAAACTTGAATATGAAATAAGGAAGGAGAGTCAGAATATTGGTGGTTCTTGGAAGAAGATTGTGTGATGGGCAAAAGCAGCGCCAGAAGCTAGGACAGAAAAAAATAATAAAATTTTGCCCCATTTACGTCTACAAGTTATTTTCATTAAGTGTATGTATCCAACTAAACCAGTGAAATTTACTTCATAAAAAGGTAAAAGTCTTTTTTAGGTGCCACCTCAGATGGTTATGTGTTACATGTTATAAGCAGCAGAATTTAGATGACAGAAGAGAAAGGTGATAGCTGCCTGTGGAGAAAGCAGACACATAGAATTATAGGAAGGACAGTTCTTTTCTAGTTTTTAGGCATTGCATCCTAGAAACAGTGAGTGAAAGGTAAAACCACCTGGTGGTAGACCTCAAAAGCCCCCAGGGATGTCACTTGGTTGTAATATTTCTAGGAAAGTATTATTTATAGTGATGTCCATCACCTATCAAGAGTAGTTAAATTTTCTTAACCTGTTTGAGAAAGGAAAGAACTTGGTAGCATTTAAGAAAAGTTTTAATATTTAAAAAAATTATCTTCCATTTTATACAAAATGTCTAGGCAAATCTAGAGACAGAAAGATTAATGGTTACCAAGGGCTGGGCAAATTGGGGGAACTAGAGAGTGACTGTTAATGTGTAGAGGGTTTCCTTTTGGGATAATAAAAATACAGTTGCGGTAATGGTTGAACAACTGTGAGAATGTTGAAAACTGTTAATTCTATACCTTAAGTGGGTAAATTGCATGGTTTGTGAATTATATCTCAGTAAAGCTTACTAAAAAAAATAGGTGATTAATTCCTGTGGGGATTGGATGCGTAGTGTTGTATAGTCATAAGCCATGGTGGTTTTAATTTACATTTCTCTGATGACTGGTAAAATTGAAAAATTTTTTTATAAAACAGGATTGTCTAGCAAAGTCACATCTATGGATCATAGTTTTTGACACAACAGATAAATGAAATGTTAATGTGATTACTGTAGTACAAAAGTAAAATAAGAGGCCAAACAAGGGCCAAAGTAACTGTCTAAGAACCTGACGGGTCCTTCAGGATTCATAGTTCTAGAGCGTGATAGAGGACATTCAAGGAATTAGCACAGTTAGAAACTTAGAACTGGAAAAATTTAAGACACTGAACTCTATAAAGGGAGAAGAAGGTCAGTTACAGAGTAGTATTTGTGGTATGATTAATTTTTGAGTATAATTCCACTGCTTGCATAAGTGTTTGCATATAGATGAATGAACTGATGGGGGTGAAGGCATTGGAATGCTTTCACTTTTTGTGTTACTTTCTTACTACTTCACATACTAAGCATCTCCTAAGTATCAACCACTGTAATAGGTGCTACTGTTGAGCATGATGGACAAAGACGCAATCTTTAAGCAGCTTACATTCTTATTTGGAAAAATCATATTTTTGCATTATTTAGATTTGTTACAGAAACTGGCATTACTTTTGTTTTGTGATTTAATGAGAAGGTTAGTAACAAACTGGCCCAGATTATAAACCAAATGTTTCAAAGGGAGTAGAGGGGAGAATCTGACTTCAATTTTGCATGATTTTGGGAGTTTTCTGGATGAGGAGGATCAGCAATCTACATTTATACTGCTGATTTTAGCATCTTCTTCAGTTGTGTCCACTAATGCGTGATTTCAGTACCTTCTTCAGCTGACTCCACTTTGGTGATTGACTCAGCTTCGTGTCTGAATATGGTGTTTTTTTAAATCTGCTTAGCTCAGCTTAACTGAGCAATGTAGTATTTTCCATAGCAGTGAGTTACAGTTTGTTTGCATGATAGATAAGTACACACTGAATGTACAGATATCATTTGCAACAAGTTAGGAATCAAAGATGATCTGTATGTTATGTTACTGCTTCCCTTAGGGTTAGATACCTGTCAGGTTTTTTGCCCTGAGCTGCATGATAGGTAAAGCACTAATTATATTCCAGGTAAGCAGCACACAGTTAGGCAGTAGAAAGTAGACTTTCAAGTGAAGCCTTGGATAAACATCTTGTCTTTGTGCTATTAACTGATCATGGTTTGTCCCCAAGGAAAAGGAAAACTTTTCCTTAGTTTTGTGTTTAGCTTTTCTGTGGTGTTGCTGTCTTCTTCCTCTACTCTCCCAAACCCACCCATATTTTTTAGCTGACCTCCATTTTCATGCTTGGGCCTCTTGCCTCCAGCCTTAATCAAGACTTTGTGCCAAGGTTTCTAGATTAATTTAGAAATGCTAAAATATGAGTCCATACTTTTTTATTGTGAAACCTGAGCCTTTGAGAAGCCCAGGACCCTCCTGTCCTATTCCTCAGTTGGATTTCTGTCATTGCAGGTTTGGAATTACAAGCTTCGACGCTGTCTCTTCACATTGCTGGGGCACTTGGATTATATCCGTACCACCTTTTTTCATCATGTAAGTAGCCATAGTGGCCCCATTAGAAATCTTCTACTTGATCCTCATCAACCCATGCTTGTAAGAGAATTGTATTGTTGGAGTGGTTCTTCTAGAATTTGTGTGGTATTGTCCTTTTTGTTCTGTTTCCTTCTTCAGGAAGAACAACTCAGGTTAAAATGAATTACTTGAACTGAATTCAGAGGGTTTTTGTACAGAGAGTAATAGGAATTTGATTGTGAGTTTACCGAGCTAACAAAAGTTTGCAGGTTAATTGCACGAGTAATATTATTGATAAATAGTAGGTGTGTCTGGAGGACAGTTGAACTGTGATGTCATTTTGGTGAAATAATAAATTTTTTGGAGTATTAACAGTTGTATTCTATCTAGGATTTGGGGGTCTCATGGGGCTATTCCTCTAGCTAGGCTTACTACCTTGTTCTGTCAGGTATCAGAGTTAGGTACTGAGTTACAGATCACAGACTCCTAACTTACTAATTCATTCCCAGCCTGGCTGGATCTCCTTATGATTATATTATTAAACTTGACTTGCTGATAGCTGTGATGGGCTCACAAAGCTGAATCTCATTGGCAACATGAGAATAAAAAGGGGTACACCCTGAGAACTCAAAAGACTGCAATTGATGGTCCAGGGGCTTTCGAGTTCCCATGGGAGCATGGCCCCTGATCCCGATGCTGCCCCTATCCATAAATCGTTACTGAGGTCAGCTCTTTGGACTGGAATGGGTTGGACTCAATGACACAGTGACTGTATCATGTGTGTACTTTATGGTTCTGTGCATCTATAAGAAGTTGTCCTACTGGCCTCTTACTGGAGGAGGTGGAGAGGGTCAAGAGGAAGAGACAGGAGACTGTTAGGAGGATATGACATGTATAGACTGGATAGGAAGAGTGTGCTGTCACCAGGCAGGGAGAGCAGTGGGAGCTGCACATAGGCAGGCATGCAAATTTATATTGGATTGTACACTTTCACTCAACCATAATAAATAAAAATGACTTGCAGTATTCCTTAGCCTTCAGTAAATAAAGTCTCTTGAGTTAAATTAGAATATAATGAGATAAAGAATTTCCTGACTAAGTATATTTAATTTTTTCTCTTTTAAAATTTAAAAGAGAAACATGTCTTGTGGAATAATTAACCTATTTGAAAAGGATAATATACTGAAAGGACAAGATATGACTATTGAGAAAATTGCAACTGTAATGTTTGAAAATGATAGCTGCTCAAGATTATCTGATAGGAAGTATTTGTTGTTGCCATAAAGGACTTGCTAAAGACCCTTGCCTGCAGCAAGTTGCCATCTAGTTAGAAGGTTAGGAAAAACCATATTTCCTAGAATTCTTTTCAGTTCAGTAAATATGAATGTGTGTTATACTGGCTAAGCTCAGTGTTAAATACTGGGGACTATAATTGTGGGTAAGAAATGTTTTCTTTTTCAGTAAGCTTAGAGATTGCAGAAAGGTTAAATTGTCATATGTTACTTTCTGCTTTGGTTACTGAAGTGGGAATTTGTTGTAAACTGGTTGGCCTGACAGGAAGAAGTCAGACTGTTAAGCAATATTTCCATCTCAGTGCGTTGAAGAGGGAAGATTCTCCCATGGGCTCTTAATGTATAATTCTGATTTATAGTTTATGTGTATATACATGTATGTATATTTAATTTGTACTACAAATGATAATTTATGAGATCACTTTTATATATACATATGACACGTGGCTGTATGTAAAAGTAAACATACCCTGTAGTTTCTGTTACATCTCAGAATCTACTCATTCTTAAATCTTGTAGGTCAAAGTGCCAAAGTGGGAGAAAGTTGGTAGGGGTGGCTAGAAGACAACTAGACTGATGTCAGAAGCAGCAGCCTCCTTGCTAACAGCATCAAAGACATTAAGCAATGACTTGATCCCCAGAAGAGAGAAATAGCTGGAAGAGCCTGGAAGAATACGTTTGTTTAATGTTCACACCCTTGGAATATCTTTCAGGAGTATCCTTGGATTCTGAGTGCTTCAGATGATCAGACCATCCGTGTGTGGAACTGGCAATCTAGGACCTGTGTCTGGTAAAGAGGAGGCAGAAGGCTCAGAAAGAGCCTTAGTTCTTCCTAGTTTTTTCATAATCAGCTTCCCTTTAAGGCAGTCATCACCCATCTCATGGCTGTCTACTGATTAATTACTGATTGTAAGATGCTTGTAAGTACAAAATGATAAATATAGAGGCCATCTCATCAATAATGTATGAATCTTGGTTTTTGTAATTATTCTTTACCAGGGAAGAGAGTTCATAGCTAGGTGTTTAGAAGAAGAACTTTCAATTGGTTTTCAATTACGTTTCTGTAAATCCTGAGTCAAGGCCTAGATCTCTGTCCTGCTTTGTTTCTGGGACTGAA
The DNA here is from genome assembly GCA_028571685.1 of Heterohyrax brucei. Lineage (NCBI taxonomy): Eukaryota > Metazoa > Chordata > Mammalia > Hyracoidea > Procaviidae > Heterohyrax > Heterohyrax brucei. The sequence continues at coordinate 190,350,945 of CM053140.1, read as the reverse complement.
ATTCTAAATCAGGTTTTCCACAATGAAATAAAGACCATTTAAAACAATGCCTTTTAAGAGGAGTACCCCTGTAAAATCTCACAGGTGAATTCCAGGAGTCAATTATTAAGATTCCATTTATTTTGGTGTTTTAATATCTTTAATCTACAATCTCAGTTCTCCTGAAATTGTTGTTATTAGTTGCTTTTGAGTTGATTTTGACTCATGGCAGCTCTGAGTCAGATTTAAACTGTCAACCTTTCAGCTAGTAGTTGAGTGCTTAACTCTTCGTGTCACCTTAGGGACTTCCTCCCAGTGTTAGTAATAGTTGAACACTACAGCATTAGAGCAAAGAGTTACTGTTAAAACAGCTGACCTTATTTATTAGTTCAGAATTCTTAGGCTGACCTGCCTTTACCTTTGTAAAATTACAATTGGATAAACATCTGTTGAATATAAAAATGGTATTTAGCAGGAGTCATTGATTGCAAGTTCTAATTTTGTGTTGTCTTTTTTCTTCTTGCAGTGTGTTAACAGGGCACAACCACTATGTAATGTGTGCTCAATTTCACCCCTCAGAAGACCTTGTTGTGTCAGCCAGCTTGGACCAGACTGTACGCGTTTGGGATATTTCTGGTGAGCTACCGAAGTTCAGGGGTAACCTAGTTGTGTCTGGCAAAAAACTGCAGTGGTCTAAAATAGGATAGTTCGGCATGGAGTAGGAATATTTAGAATAGTCTGTTCCAGTGTAACAACATCTTTGTTTTTTGAAGATACTGAATTTACTTTAATGGTTATTTATGTTAGAGGTATTCACTAAGAAAGGCTGTTGCTCTGAAGAGTTCATTTCAGTTGGAATTTTCAGTTTTTAGATCAATTTTTCATTAAAATCTGAATATTGTTGTGCATATTTTATTAGGAATCAAACTTTTCTAAAATAAAAAAATGCGCATTTAGCAAAAATGAATTTTGAGGATAGATTAGTGCAGGGAAACAAAACATGGCAGTGTGTATTTCTGTGTGCGTGTTATTTTTATGTCCAGAATACCTTTTAATGGACAGACTTTGCTGGTGATAGGCAGACTGCTAGGACCAGCAATTAACTTACAGATCTTGGATAGTTGGAGTAATCTCCCCTTTTACTGTCTGTATATCTTGAGTTTGAGATAATGATTTAAATGTTTAGTGCTATGTGAAAGAGATGTGAAAAGATTTATTCTGAGAATTTAAATGCAGAGAAAGGAATGTACTTGTGAGATAGGCATGCTGGTTAAATGAAAGTACTTTATTGAGTGTTGAAATAGGGAAATGAGAATCAGTGACATTTACTTGTCACTTGCTGAACTGTATTATTATTATTTTTGCCTTAGAAATTCTTGCAGTGTGAGTTCTTTGAAAGGTTAAAGGCTAGGCTACAAAACTGTCTTCGTTCTATAAAAAGAAGGCCATGTCATAGGTCCTTTCTGATTTCTGTTGATAAGAATGTTGCAACCTTTCTGTATTGTACATCTGAGGTGATAACTCTTCCCAGCTATTTTGTGGCCTGGTAAGCTGGGGCTGGATAACATTTGCTGTTCTTCTTGTAAGTCATTAATCAACAGCAGGTAGAAAAAGCTGGATTCACGGATGCAGCATTTGGAATATTGCTGTAGCTGTTGTTTCAGATTGATGTAGCACAGTGAATGAGGAGAATTGGAAAGCAGAACTGCTGGATCATGTTGCCTTTGTCATTTTTGCAGGCTCCAAATTAGAAGGGAATAGTGTAAACAAATGGAGCCCTGGTGGCGCACTGGTTAAGTGCTCATCTGCTGACCTAACAGTTGGCAGTTTGAATCTACTAGCAGTCTGCTTCTGTAAAGATTTACGGCCTTGGAAACTCTGTGGGCAGTTCTGCTCTGTCCTGTAGGGTCTGTATGAGTTAGAACTGACTCTATGTCGACAGGTTTGGTTTCAGTTTAGTGTAGACAAGATTGCATCAGAGAGAGGACAATTATACTGTCTTCTAGGCCTTTTGCCATTGCAGTTTTTCATCAGACTGACTAGGCATTTTGAAGTACACCCAGATGTGACCAGTTATGCCAGCAGGAGGAGCTGGGCACAGGCAATGTGAGTCTGCCCTCTCCTCACTGCCAGTCCCAGGGACCTTAGCTTCCACTGCCATAGTAACCTAATTATGGCTGTCTTTGTTTTTCACTCTGCACACAATTCAGAGCACCCTTTCTGTCTCAGGATATAGGAGCCTGGTAGAGTTGGATTCTAGCTCATGCTGCTCTAGCTGATCTGGGGCAATTTTCTAGAATTGACTTTCTCAGCTGAGCTTCTATCAGAGAATTAGGCCCCGTAGAAAATACTTTGACTTTTTTCACTTCTTCTAGGAGTAGTGTACAGGTAATGCCATTCTAGATCACAGGAGAGAAACTAATTCATTACATACTAAAATCAATGCTTTGGGGTATCAGGGCTTTAATTTTTTCCAGAGTGTAATGTTGAGAAGGGTCTTACGCTGTTGCCCTCTGAAAATGCTGTTTGTGCCACCTGCTGCTAGCACAGCGTGTCCTTGTAGTATAGAGCTAAAGTGAATTGGGGCAGTCAGGTGGAAGATTTCTTGTCTGTGACCATGAAATACCCAAGGTAGGAATCTCTTTACTTTTTGTAGGCAGAGAATATTTTTGCCTCAGAATTACGGACCCTAGATCAGAGAAAAGAGGGAAGGTGTGACCCTCGTGGGGTTTATACTTGCTCTTGAATTTGTAAAGTGCATTGATTGCTATTTAATGTTTAATTGCTATGCTTAGTATACGTGGTTGTGAGAATTTTGTGCTAACTTGGTGTATTAATAATAGTGAACTTTTATACTATTTCTAAGTGTTTTTCTCTATCTCCAATTCTCTTGTCTTCCAGTAACCCCTTAACCAGAGTAGAAGGAGGTGCTTTTTTATTTAACCAAGCAAAAGGAGCTTTGGGGGTTGACTTTTGTGCTATTCTTTTCTGGAATTCAGCATACTCTTTGCAGCAGAGTGTTTTGGCTTGGGTTCAAACAAGTGCCGAACACAGAAAGAGAAATTAGTTTTCGGGCTTACAGGAGGCCAGAGCTAGTATTTCCAAGAGGGGAAAAGTTGGTTCTGAGTAAAGGAATGAACACTGTCAAATTTAGAGTACAGGTGAAAATGATGATTTTTGTGAATGTCTCTTACAAAGGGCACACTTCCTGAGCTAGGTAAGCAGTAAGAGAATGTAGAGGTCTTTAAAAGAGAGTGTGTCCCATGATGTCTCCACTGTGAGGATTGTGCCTGTGGAGCTTAGTTTAACTGTAATCTTTTATGTTAGCCTGGAAAAAGTTGTTTGTTTCACATGAAAAATGTTTACAGCCTAGATATCGAAGATGGGTTATTTTTTGAACTTGAGTGTCCCAGTAAACTGTTGGTTGAATTATTTTAATGTGCTTAAACCTTTGCATGTTAAGCCCGTGTAATTCAGGCTTAATCTTTGAAACAGCTACTAAAAACATACTAATCTGCTGCTATATTCTGTCCTCATACCTCTCTTTACTGCTTCCTCTGGCCCCATTGGGAGGTGTGATTCAAACTGTTCCATTATGAGAGTCTCTTCTCTTCCCTCTGGATTTGGGTAGCTGCTGTAGAAATTTTCCATCTGTCATTCAGCCCTAGTGACTGGCTTGTTGAAGGCTCAGATGTTTCTTCCTAAGCATCTTTTCACTGCCTGTCACTATTCATCTGTTTTTGCCTTTCCACTCTTCCTGGATCATTACATGCAAGTGCAGCAAAGGCTTTCTTTCTGTCATACAGCTTTCCTTTTCAGTGTGTTTGCTGAAGCTTATTGGAGGTGAAGTTCCTCACAGCCGTCTTTGTGTCTTCCTTTGAAGCTGTTCCATAAACCAGACTCATTAGAAAAAGTTGACAGGTTCCATTAAAGGGACAAGTAAGATAAGTGAAAGGAAGCATCTCTGTGATTTTATATTTATTAAGTCTTGAGAGTGCTTTTTTTTTAATCAGCTTTAACTTTTTTCTACCTATTGCATAAATGCTATGCTGATTTTGGACTGGGCACAAGATAATGAAAACTACTGTATCTTTCTAAGCTGTTGCTTCTCCATTGCTGATGTTGAGGTGCCACTGTGACAGAAGAAAGCTAGTGTAATCTTTAAATGATGAGTGTAAATAAAATCATGGACATTTTCATTTTTTTACGGATTGCAGATTTTAGGTGTGAAACTGCATAAGTTTTATTTTCAGTGATAGGTTTTATTTTCTCCCTACTGTAAGTAATTGTTTTTACCAGTTTTGGGTAGTTGAATCTCTCACTTTTTCCCAACAATACTCTACGAGATAGGATTTTAGTCTCAGTTCTTTTGTCATCTTTAAATGGGTATAATTACACCTGGCCTGCCTGCCGTAAAGGATTATCAGGGTTGAATCACATAACATGAGCAAGAATGCTTTCAAAATTACAAAGTGCTTTTCAACTGTAAGGTAGTAGTATTGTTAACGTAATTTTGGTTCTTACTATAGCACAAGTAGCTTTTAAAGATGGATATATTTGAGCCATGAGTGTGGATCTTTTGCAGGTAAAAGTGTTTTTATCCTGGTGTTTTTTAGCCATATGTTTTAAAATCATGAACTTATTCCTGTGGGAACAGCCACTGGAAATTTTAATGGCAAAATATGTATAATCAGACTTAGAACCAACCTAGGAATCAAACAGGAAGTATACTTTTGATGTGGTCCATAGTTTTGTGTATCTTGTACCAGGTAGCTGTTTTGTACTTTGTAGGTGGTTTTTGTAACTTGTTTAGATCTTCCCTAAGAGTTGCCTACAACACTTGCAGTTTGAGAAACAGAGGTGCTTTCCTGATGATAGTAGCTTTTCTTTAAAATTTTTTGAAACAGCGGAAAAGAATTTGCTTAGATTCCACAAAGTTAAAGGTGGGATTTGGGTGTTTATTGTTTGAGGCCACGTTTCATCAACATTGAAGACTGAAAAATCAGCATTACGTGAAGCAGATAGCTCTTGAGGCTTGCTGAAGAAGAGGTTGGCTTATTGAGAAGTTTGGGCTAGCCTTTTCCAGAACTGCTGGTAGCTGGTCTGTTAAATTAGTGTTAGGGAAACAAAAGAGAAGACAGTGAGTGTGCTTTTAATATTTTCAGCATTTTAAGAAAGTGATAGAAGCTCTGGAGTCTCTCTTTGCTTTCTTCTTCAGTTTCTCAAAATTTCTTACCCTCTTTTTCTTTAATGTTAGCCTGTCATTGTACCTTCCTGTGCTTCTGCTGCATACTGTTGTTGATAACATTTTGTTTGCGTTTTTTCATCCCACTCCTTACTCTTCAAAGGTCTAAGGAAAAAGAACTTGTCCCCTGGTGCAGTGGAGTCAGATGTAAGAGGAATAACTGGGGTTGACCTGTTTGGAACTACGGATGCAGTGGTGAAGCATGTACTGGAGGTACTTATCTCTACAGCCAGTGCTGGGTGTGGCCTCTGCTCCAGGGAAACAGGGATAACGTGCTGTTGATTTATTCATCCCTGCAGTACAGATCTGTGGAGTGCTTATTAAATGTCCTGTGCTGTTCTAGACACTAGAGGTAATGAGTCAGCCAGCAGAGAAATGCAGCTTGCATCCAACCTTTACCTTAAATAAACCAATGGGGAGGCGAGAAATCTGGTCATGGGCTCCATCACCGTCTGAAAGCACAGCCTGTTCTCAAGCCTCTTGTAAGAGATAAAAATGATTTTAGTCAAAGTTGTTGAGAATCAGCCATGTGTAGGTAACTTGCTGGCATGGTGGGAAAATAGAAAAACATAAGGAAAAGAAACTGGATTTTATTTTATAGTATCTAATTTAATTGTCACAGCTGTATGCGGAAGTAAATATTCTTAACCCTATTTTGCAGATGAAAGAAAGAAAGATTTAGAGTAAGCAGTTGGCCAGAGTCCACATGTATCTAGTAAATGGAAGAACTGGGGTTTGAAATTGTATCTGTCTGATTTCAAAACCTAGGTACTTTTCATCATGCTATGAAAGCCGTCAAAAATACTGCTGGTTCTTTGTGTGAAATTGTCAGATGGGAACCTGGCTTGCTATGTAAACCTTTACCAAAACCACAATAAAGTATTTAAAAAAAAAAAAAAGCTTCTGGTTTAGAACTGCCTTGTCTGTGATTTTGTCACAGTATAGAGTATAAGTACATAAGTAGTAGGGCATAGAGTATGTTACAGTTACCAGTTTGGAAACTTTTTGGTCTCAGTATCTCTTTAAACTTTTAAAATTTATTGAGGACCCCAAAGAACTTTTCTTCATCAATTTTTACTGTATAGAAATTAAAACCCAAAACTTTCGAAATGTGAAATAAACAAGTGCATGTTCCATTAGTGGACAGTTAGTGATATCATCATCGTCATATGACATGTAACCTCTGGGAGAAGGCTGTTACTGAGAGAATAATAATCAAAACAGCAAATAAAATCTTAGTATTATAATGAAAGTAGTTTTGACTTTGCAGACCACCTTAATGGGTCTTGGGGTATTCCTAGAGGTTTGTATATCACACCTGAGAATTGTTGCTTTAAATTATTTAAAAAAATAACCAAAAGAAAACCCCTGTATTCTTGAAATATTAATAATTAGTTGCAGAAATAAAATATTAATTAGACCAATAATTAGACAATATACTTAAAACCTTGAACTAAAACTCACCTAAAGTCATTTTGAAACAGAAAAGTTTAGTTCAAAAAGTAAATAGTGCCACCTTTAATAATTGTGTGTAACAAAATGTATATATATACATATGTATGTATATATATATATATACACACACGCACACACAGACACACATATACATGAGGCCAAGATGACAACAGCAACTCTGAAACATGGATGAGTTTTAGGGGGGCACTGCATCTGAATTAGTAGGGATGAAACAACTTGAGCAGGAATAGGAGAATGTTGGCAGTGTGAAGAATGTAAACAATGCCTCTGAACAGTATGTGTAGAGGTTTTGAAGTGGGAGCATGTGTTGATGCATGTAGTTTTGCCAAAAATTAGAAGAATTTTCTTTTTTTAAAAAAGCAGCATATCTTAAATGCAGATAAAGCTGAATTTGAGAATAGTATGAGTTGGGAATTTCCGTGAGGATTTGGAAGGTAACATTGGGTAGATTGACATGATAACTATAAAAATCTTAGAGCAGCATAGTCACTTGAGACTTTCACATAAAGGAAAGAAATCTGCAACATCTTTATAGTCACCAACATGGCTGACTGATTTGCTTTGAGTCAGTAGTTTTAGAACCAACACTTCTGGTTTTCCACAGGGCCACGATCGTGGAGTAAACTGGGCTGCTTTCCACCCTACTATGCCCCTTATTGTGTCTGGGGCAGATGACCGTCAAGTGAAGATCTGGCGCATGAATGGTGAGTGAACCAGCGGACAGCATTGCCATATCAAAGAAACTGACTTCTGAGGAGCAAGGTGAAGTCACCATGTCTTTCAGGTTTCCTAACCTCTTTTCCTACCGTAGATGCTAATCCTTGGAGCATACAATTGACCCTTTGCCTTTTTTTCCTCTGAGGACATCCTGGTATTGAGGCATACGAACAGGGCTAAGGATAAGAAATAATTTATTCATTCTACAAGTTTTCATTGAGTACCTGGTTTGTAATAAGCATTGTTCAAGACTCTGGAGATAGTAATGACTAACAATACAGATAGTGCCATGCCTAATAATGGGCGTAGATTTATTCTGAAATGGCAGCTAGGGGCTAAGGCTGTCAGGACAAATAAAACACTGTAAGGAGGTAACTGTGGAGAATGCAGGGTCAGAATCATTAAAAAAAAAAATTAAAACCAATTATGTGGAGATTAAAAGACTTAAATGAAGAAATCACCCTATTAGAAAAAAGGTATTGACTTAGCATTTTGGAGTCATACCTAGCATTTAGTAAAGAGGATGTCATCTCTACAAATTCCAAGCCAACAGTAATACGGAATTATAGTGACCTAATTCTCTTTCATTCTTCAGAATCAAAAGCATGGGAAGTTGATACCTGCAGGGGCCATTATAACAATGTATCTTGTGCTGTGTTCCACCCTCGCCAAGAGTTGATCCTCAGCAATTCTGAAGATAAAAGTATCCGAGTGTGGGATATGTCTAAGCGGTAAGGGCCTTACTGATACTGTGTGGTCAGTACCGGGGGAAAGCCTATTTTTCCTCTTTCACTCTTTTTTTAAATGATAGTGCTATATTTCTGTTTCTCTGTCTTCATTATCAAAATGTAAAAAAATCAAATCAAATATCTTGAAAACTTGAAGAGGCCTGGAGATCAACCAGCAGTTTTACAAATATTTAGTCAAGGTGATATTTAGATCTCTTCAGATTTCTAAATTTGAGCATATTCTTCTTCCGTGTCTCCTAATTCTGAATCTAGAGAAGTAAAAAACTGAAAACAGTACAGTAGAAAATCATGATGAATGGGAAAAATTGAAATATTGAAACAGCAGGTCAGTTTAAAGTATCTCTTTGTATTCCTTGGTAGAACTGAATTGATTCTATGGAGGCTAACAATAATAATGTATTTACTTAGGATATAAAACTTACTATCCCTGGTTTGTTTAATCAGCTTGCTGGTTTAGCACTCATTGTTACTGTGTATGACAGGCTGAAGATTCCTAGGAAATTCCTATTTTTCTTTGTGTACCTTTTGCTTTTCTAGAACTGGAGTTCAGACCTTTCGCAGGGATCACGATCGATTCTGGGTCCTGGCTGCCCACCCCAATCTCAACCTTTTTGCTGCGGGTAAGAGCCGTTTCCCTTTTTTTCTTTTGCTTTAGTTCATAGTTTGTAAGGCTTGAGAATGATTCTCTACTAGTTTTGTCTTCATTGAATGCATGATAGGATGACAAGAAGAAGTAGAATTCTCAAGCCAATTGGTTAAAGATTTTGTCCTTGTGTTCCCCTTTATCTTCTTGGAATAGTGTTCTGTCAGCATTCCCTTCTCCTTCAATATCCAATTAACAATAAAGTGCATCCCCTTTGATTAGTCTCTAGGAGACAGGGGAGTCTAATATTGTACACATTGAGTTTTCAAACTAGGGGGAACTAGAAGCTGAGATTTATTCATTCACTTAACAAATCTGTGTTGAGGACCGGACCCTGTTCTGGGTGCTGGTGTTACAGCAGTATGTTAAAGCCACTGTATTTATGTAAGCTTTTTATTACTGGTGGAAAGAGACAGACAACAAAATAATAAGTGTGTAAAATAATGGGATGAATGATTAAAAACTGTAAAAGTAAAGGAGATAGAGAGGCCAAATGTGGAGAGTGCAGTTTTATATCAGTGGTTGGGAAAGAGCAGGGGAATGAACTGGCAGGACTAGCAAATGCAAGGCCGTGATGTGAAAGGTGCTTAGCGGGCTTAAGGAACGTCACAGAGGCCAGCTGGAGCCCAGTAAATACAGGGCTGAGTAACAGGAGGTGAGACCATGGCTAGACTGGACACTGCGTTAGAAGCCATGGTTTGGACTTGAAGTTTTATTTTCAACAGATGGAAATACACTGGAAGGTTTTGAGCAAGGAACTGACATGATCTGGCATACTGTGGAGACAGGACTTTGGGTAGAAGGTTTTCTCTAACAGATGGATAAACTTCTTTAACTAACATCCATTTAGTCAACAAATATTTTGTATGCTCTTTCACGCTGGGGTCTGGAGTAGGATGAAAATTACTGTAATTTCTGCTTTCAGGGAGCTCACATCTAGTGAGGATGGTAGTCCTGAAGCAAGTGTGAGGTGCTAAGTGCTATAAAACAGGTTTGTCCAAGTGTTAGGGGCAACACAGAGCACAGGGGAGGAGTGTTTTAGCTGTGGCAATGTGATGTAGTATCACGTGATTTACAGAGATTTATCTGACTAGATTCTGAGAGTTTGACTAAAAATGGCAAGTAAGGGGTGCCTTCAGGCATCTTGTTTTTAGCTTACATGCACAGGCTCAGTCCTCATATGTCTCCTGTTGATAACTTCTTGCCTACAGCTATCTGTTTGTCTCTCTCCTTCTTGCATCAGGACATGATGGTGGCATGATTGTCTTTAAACTGGAACGGGAACGGCCAGCCTATGCTGTTCATGGCAATATGCTGCATTACGTCAAGGACCGATTCTTACGTCAGTTGGATTTCAATAGCTCCAAAGATGTTGCTGTTATGCAGTTACGGAGGTATATCTGATTTACTTTTCTCTGAGCCCTCTCAACCATCACAGTGATACATCATCTACAAACTGGATCAATTCTTTTAACAACATTTTGAATCTAATCTCATCACAGATAGGATTCCATGGATGAGATTTCTCGGTTTAAAATTGAAGAGTATAGTGGGCAAGGAGGTGGTATGAGTAGAATGGGTGTTCCTTAGCTGAGAGTGCTAGTGAGCCTGCAGAGAGAAATCGTACTCCCACAGTCGGCCAGCACAAACCAGAATAGTTTCCTGGTAGAGAGTAGCCTAACTTGTTAACAGGCCTTATTCTTTTATTTGGCATCTTTTTTCTGTAACTTTTCTTTGCTTTTCAACAACATGCATACAATCCGAACCAGAATATATGTCTCTGGAAACTTTTAGCCCTGAGGAGATGGTAACCTCTGGGATGCCTGGCAAAAGGAGCTGTCCTCTTGGAAAGCCAGCTGCATCATTGTGCTAAAACATTCATGGTGGCAAACTTTGGCATGAGAGTTTGCTATCCACCCTCCAGCATCACTGCAATAAAAAGATGGGTTTATGTGAACACTCCACTGCTAGAGAAGCCAGCTAGAGACAGATCACATCATGCAGCTCTGTGGTGTCCACTGCAATTATGTGTAGGAATTTGTACCCATGCAGAACCAGTCTGAGTCACCGCAGTATATTCTGACTTCACCTTCTGTTAAGTAATCTGATTTGTATTAGAGTGGGCATTTTAAACTTGTTAGCTCATAACTGAGATAGGAATATCTCCAGCCTTAAAGGAAGAAAAAGTTTGAATGCAATATTTATTTATATTCTGGATTATAAACGTAGTGTACATATGACTGAAGATTGGAGAGATAGGACGTGTAGGGTAAGTAGAGGTTCTTCCTTCTGTGCTTATGCCTCTTCACTGTTTTCTTCTTTTTCTCTGTATACCTCTATAGTGGTTCCAAGTTTCCGGTGTTCAATATGTCATACAATCCCGCAGAAAACGCAGTTCTGCTGTGTACAGTGAGTAACTCATGGGATCCTCCTATAATCTCCCCATTTTTCAATCATCTCTTTCTCGTGCTCTTAATGAATCTGTAATGACTTTTTGGAAGCTATTTAACGGTCATTTGAAAGAGCTAACGGTGATTATTTAGGCTCCCACCTGGTAGGCTTCAGTTGTCATAAACATGTTAAAACAGTTTTGGGTATTACGAGGCTAATAACCTGTGAACATTACTGGGCCATTAAGATGAAGGACTCAGATCACTAAAGATGATTTGAAAGAATGCTGAGCAATGTATCTCTCCTGTATAGGAGAGATGCTTGTGTTAACCACTCCATTTGGTTAAAAGTAGAACTGCCAAGGCGGGAGGTTTCATTCAGTGGAGTTCCCTTCACATCTCAAGTAGCCCTCCTTAGCTCGTGCCACACAAACTGCGGGAAAATAAGGAAATGACAGTTTCATTTTTGTACCCTGGCAGCCAAGTTAAGAATGAAAACCTGTCTTTCTCCGCATGATGTCCTGTAGTATCCAGCAGTGCCATATTCTCCTCTTGGCAGTTTTCTATATTTTTAAAACCAACTAGATGCTTTTCTTTTTTTTTTCCCCTTTGAAAGCAGATTTTTAAAGTTGAGTACCTGTGTTTCCTAGTGCTGCCATGACAGAAATACCACAAGTGGGTGCCTTTAAAGAACAGAAGTTTATTTTCTCACAGTTCCAGAGTCTCAGAGTCCATAATCAAGGCACCAGCTTTAGTGGGAGGCTTTCTCTGTCAGCTCTGGAGGAATATTTCTTGTTTCTTTCAGCTTTGTAGCCCCTGTTTTCCTCTGTTGTTTGGCCGTCTTACTTGGCACCTGTTATGGATTAAATTACATTCCCCCAAAAGACATGTTGTAAATCCTAGCTGCTTTGCCTATGGTTATAATCCCATTGGGGAATGGGTTGTCTTTGTCATTTTAATGGGGCAGGATTAGTGTGATGTGTGTATCTTGAGTCAGTCTCTTGAAATACAAAAGAAATTAAACAAGCAAGCAAAAGAAGCAGAGATAGGAGAAGAGCGATACCAAGCCACATGAAAATTGCCCAAGAGCAAGGCTGAAAGAGAAACAGACCTTCCTCAAAGCTGACAAAAAGCCTTTAGTCCTGAATTCAGACTTCTGGCCTCCTAAACTTGTCAGAAAATAAATTTCTGTTTCCTAAGGCCATCTACTTGTGGTATGTCTATTATAGCAGCGCTGGATAATTAAGACATCATTTTTTGCCAGTTTGTGCTTGCTTCTCCATCTAGTCTGCTCTTTTTATAACTCAGAAAGTGGTAAATTTAGGACATAACCTACACTGAAAGGACCTCATCAACATAACAAAGGAAACCTTTATTATCCTCAAATAGAATTACGTCTATAAGTATAAGTGTTAGGATTCTGACATACGTTTTAGGAGGATGCAATTCAGTCATAGCACTGAGTATACTCAGGAGAGGTGACAGGATATCAAGGTTTTAGTCAGCTAATTTGTGGGATTAGCAGAACTCCACATTGTCATTGAAATAATCCCAGTGTCTTTAGGGAATAAGTAAAGTAACATGAGTGCTGTGTTTCTTGGCTAAAAATCCTATAATTCTTACATGTGGAAACATTCCAATGACCTCTGAGTGAAGCATTAGAAAAGTACGGCTTCAGATTGGTGTCTCTGTAATGGAGCTGTTTTGTCTGTCAGAATAAGCTGGCACCTAGGATGCCTTTCACTAAAAATTTAATTTCCTCTTTTCCTCTACAGAGAGCCAGCAATTTAGAGAACAGCACTTACGACCTGTACACTATCCCCAAGGATGCTGACTCCCAGAATCCTGACGGTAGGCGTTTGTTGTTTTCGCATACCTGCCTCTGCTTCCAGCTGTCCTCACCCACATTATCATTCCTCTTCAGGTTTTTTACATCCCGTCCCCAGGCCATGGGCACATCACTCTTGTCTGTTGGCAGGTGCCGCTGACAATTGTATGAGAGGCGACCGGGGTGTGAAATATTCATGTTCCTCCTTCATTTTATTACCCCAGCTAGATATATATATTTTATAATTTAGTTATTAGAAACTCCATTTCTCTTTCAGCACAGCATGTAATCCTCGTTTATTGTCAGCTGAGATGACTTTCACCCTAGTAGTTTCATTTATTTAAAAATGTGGTTCCAATCCTGGAATGTCTCATCCATGACTAGGGATTTATTCTCTCCCATCCACATCCATATCCGATTTGCTTCCTTTTGCATGTCAAAAACATGAGGCTGCTGCCAGCCACACACCCCACATGGGATCCCAGGATCCAGCTGACACCCCTGCCTCTCTCATTGCCACGATCTCTTGTTGGCGTTCTTAGTGTCAGAACTTGTTGACAAAACTGAGTCTCAGAGTAGATTTGACTGTCAGGCTCTTTCAACACACTTCTAGTGGGTTTGTAGAAACCACTAGACCAGAGGTTTAGCTCTCTGATCCCCTTCTTAATAACAATTTTGTATTTTAGATCCTGTCAACAAATCCTGCCAAATGCTTTGCTAACTCTCTTTTATAGGTGTCACTGTATCATTATTTTGGTTAATATGATTCATTCTCTGTAATTATGACAAGAAGAAGAGAAGACGTAAGTGTTTGGTATCTATAACCCAGAGTCTCTCCTATAAATTAACAAATTAAGCCCCCTCTTGTGATTTGGCCCCTCCCTGCACATCCGTTTACTTTTTTCCCTAAGTATGTTTACAACTGATAAAGCTTAAAATGTTTTAGTATTATTTTATCACAACTTTCATTTTTTCCCTCCTTTGAGGCCATGGTTGAGAGCTGCTAACTAAAAGATTAGCTGTTTGAATCCATGAACTGCTCCTTGAAAACCCTATGGAGCAGTTTTACTCTGTCCTGTAAAGTTGCTGTGAGTCGAAATCTCCTCAGTGGCAACAGGTTTGGTTTTGGTAATTAGTGAAAGTATAGCCCAAAGATGGGCAGCAGAAAAGAGGGGAAGCAAAAGCTTTAATAGTGTGGTTCTGTAACCTGTAGAAAATGGAAATGTTGGTTCTTACAATACAGTAAAACCTTTGAAAGCAAGAACCAGTATGGAGTAGAAGTGTGTCAGAGAGGAAAATGCAAATATTTTCCATTAAAAAGTGATATAGAGAAGTGGTAAGACTGTACCCTGTCAAAGGCAGAAAACTCACAAGACCCTGAAAAATGAGGCCGTCCTGTGGAGGTCCAGCTCTCACAGGTTTTCTGGCAATTAGCTTCATAAATTGCATGTTTGCCCCACATGCCAGCCCCACGTGCCAGAGGAGCACCAGGCAAGGCTGGTTAGCATGTTCTGTTCTCTTGTCTGCAGATGTTAAGAGATACGGGAATGTTTCAGTGCCTTCTTCTGTTAGCCTCCTGGAAGTTTCCCAGAGAATGATGTCCATTTCACAATTCTGATCAGCCATTGAAATGTTTGACAACGGAGGAACATTTCATAACTCACTTTAGGATAATTAAAATCGTTGATTGATGTTTATGGAGCAACAACTTGGTGCTAAAAACTGCCCAACACTGAGTTCCCCTATCAAGATTTAGTCAGGAGCACTCATCCCCACCCTGCTCCACTAGGAGGTCTTTATTTGCATGTTAAAAGCAGTAGAGCAGCTGTGTCCTGGGGAGAGCCGCAGTCTGTTCTCTAGCTTGTTCAGAGGCCTGTGGATAGGAGGTCCTACAACGCTGCAGGCAGCTTGCTGGGTCGCAGCTTGGCCAGGGAGGCCCTGCACCTTAGCTTGACAGAGAGTGCTGTCTCCCAAAATGGGCGGCCCTTTTGCCAGTATATGGTGTTGGCTGAAATGCGGCCACTTGGATTAGAGACAAGAGGTTTGGCAGGAGTGAGGGCTGCAGTTTGGAGGGACTTGTAGGGAAAAGTCACTCAGTAGCCTCGGGTTATAGCTGAATTAGTTAGGAAGCAGCTGAACTGGCAAAGCCAAGATGGTAGCCAGCAAGACTGGCATCACCATGGCAGCTGACTCCGTCACCTGCCAGTGGCTCACCATATGCTCCCGCCTCTTGGTTTTGTTCTTCCTCAGCCCCTGAAGGGAAACGATCCTCAGGTCTGACAGCCGTTTGGGTTGCTCGAAATCGGTTTGCTGTCCTAGACCGGATGCATTCGGTGAGTTAAGACTAAATGGGGAAACTAGCTTGGGTAGTGTAGTGACAGTTACTTATGTATTGCATAATAAGGAGTGCTGTTTTTCCTACTTGGCCCTGGGCAGCTGTGATCATTCTATGCTTCTGCATGTACCCATTCCCTAGCCCCATCTTTGTGAATAAAGGCTTTGAACTTGATTTGATTGGAAAGATAATCAGTGTGTTTTTTGGCTTAAGAACCAAGCTAAAGCCATGCAGGAGCCAAAAAAAGCATGACTTTTGGTATGAGTGGGCTGGGGGAGGAGAAGGTGCTTGCTTTCCTCCTCTGTATGCTACCGCTTCTGTTGGCACTTGGAATGTAGTAGATTCTAGCACTAGATAAGCAAAACTCTTAAAAAATACTTAACAAAAATGTAAGCCCCGGAAACCCAGGTCTTCTCTTTCTGGTTGATTGAGGAACTCAGGTTTTTTGAATTGAAGGGGGAAAAAAATATTGGGGCTCTTAGAGTAGGCTAACCTGGAGTGAGGACTCACTTAAACAGGAACTGAGAACAGTTGCTGAGGGATGATATCAGTTGTCATCATCTGATAACCCTTATTTCTTATTTTAACCTTGCCTTCTAAAATTCAAATTTCAGCTGCTAATCAAGAATCTAAAGAATGAGATCACCAAAAAGGTACAAGTACCCAACTGTGATGAGATCTTCTATGCTGGCACAGGCAATCTCCTGCTTCGGGATGCAGACTCCATCATACTCTTTGATGTACAGCAGAAGCGGTAATATGTTAAGTTCCCTTAAGTAGTCAGACATGCATTATGGGAGAGTGGACATCTTTATTAGGAGCTTCACCTCACACCCTAGTCCTTGCGCAAGTGAGTTTGCCCTGTGTCTTGGCTGCTGCTTATGTTGTAGCTGCAAGGATATGTCTAGCCACTTCTCTGTAGTCACTCATCTTCTATATACACATTAACGTTACAGTAAGGAACTTATTTGATGCCTGTTTATAGGGTGCTTACTCTGAATAAAGGGTGTTCCTAAAACTTAGAATGAAGGGGACACAGATAACGCGATTTCTACACTTAAAAGTTTACAATCCAATGATAAAAGCAGGCATACACAAACTTCTAATACATGGAAATGAGGGACATAGGGTTGGGGAAAAAGAAAGTGACATAATGTGAGACACAAAGTACAGGTCACTGGCTGCAAGGAATGTTTAGTTGGAATTATTTTTTAAAACCACAACCTCATGCACAAGAATGTTTATTGCAGCACAGTCCATGATAGCAAAAAGATAGAATCAACCCAGATGCCCAACAACAGAGGAATGGATAGGTAAACTATGGTACATATACTCAACAGAGCACTACACAATGATAAAGAATAATGATGATTGCAGGAAACATAACCTGGCTTCAACTAGAAGACATTATGTTGAGTGAAAGTAGTCAGCGACAAAAGGCCAAATGTTGTATGAGACCCCTACGATAAGATCTCAAAAACAGACTTATGTATGGAAGAAAAGACTCTTTGTCAGCTGTAAGGGAAGGGAGAGAGGGAGGGTTTAGAGTAGATACTTGCTGTAAATCTGGTTGGGTAAAATCGGTGATGGTACACATTAGAAACAACAATATTAAGTGGACTTCAGCATAACTTGAATACTCCTTACATCTTAACCCAGTATTGCAAGGACAGAGTAGCTGGGGCGGGGGGCAGGGGACCATGCTCTTAGGCAAAATCGAGGCCAGTTGGCACAACTAGCGTTTTGCTAAGAGGGCTCTCTGCACCCCACATTGGCGAGTGACATCTGGGGTCTTAAAAGCTGCCAAGCTGCCATCCGAGGGCACAGCAAATGATCCCAACTCAGCAGGAACGGATGCTCACCGAGGACCAAAATGACATGGGGGAAAGACAACCCAGAAGACAGAGTGACCCACATGAGTGGGTGCCTACATCGACTTGGGACCAGAAGAACTGATGGTGCCCAGCCACCACCAGTGATAGCCACCATGGAGCTCACTAAGTTGAGTCTCACTGGCAACACAGGAATAAAAAGGGGTACACCCTGAGATCTCCACTAAAAGACCTCAGTTGATGGTCCAGCAGTTTCGGGGTTCCCCTGGGAGCATGGCCCCTGGCCCTGATGTTGCCCTTGCCCATAAATCATAACGAAGGTCCACTCTTCAGACACAAATGGAGTGGACTGGGCGATGCAGAGTGACCATATATTGGATGCACTTTATGGTTCTGTGCATCTATAGGATATCATCCTGCTGACCTCTGGCTGGAGGAAGGAGAGTGGGTGGAGAGGAAGGGAAAGGAGACTGTTGGGAGGATGAGACAGGTATGGAACAGAGAGGAACAGTGTGCTGTCACCGGGCAGGGAGAGCAGTGGAAGCTGCATATAGGTGGGAATGTAAATTTGTATGGGAATGTACATTTTCACTCAGTCATAATAAAAAAAGAAAGAAAGAAACTACAACCTCATTACTTTAAAGATGAAAAGTAGTTAGGCCATAACCCAGAACAAGGGAGTCAGGTCCACTCATGTTTGCCCTTTTCTCTGTATCCTAGAACTCTGGCATCTGTGAAGATTTCCAAAGTGAAATATGTTATCTGGTCAGCAGACATGTCACATGTAGCACTACTGGCCAAACATGGTAAGCCTTCATTATGTCCACCCTGATTTAGAAACATTCCCTCCCTCCCCCTACCCCTGCCAGGATGCTACACCCACCTTATCCAGCAGAACACTCATGCCCTTTGCCTCTTACAGCCATTGTGATCTGTAACCGCAAACTGGAGGCTCTATGTAACATTCATGAGAATATCCGTGTCAAGAGTGGGGCCTGGGATGAGAGTGGGGTATTTATCTATACCACAAGCAACCACATCAAATATGCTGTCACTACTGGGTAAGTTAAATGGCGTGGGATATTGAGGGGGAGAAGGTGGCTTCTTGAAATCTCTGTCCTGTCTCAAGAATTGTAACTGAAGGCTCCCCATGAGCTTTCTTCATGGAAAAGTCTTGTGTAGCATGTATGTGTTAGGGGACATCAAAGCATTCTATTTTCAACTCCTTTAAAATTGTCAATGTATAAATATGCGGTAGAATGAAGAGTTACATAGTAAACATCTGTATAACTGACTTTCGAGTCAAGAATTCGATTAATTTTGGCACCCCAGAAGCCCTTTTTGTGTGATCCTTATTAACTATGACACCCCGCCCACCCCAAAGACAACTTTCTAACTGTTATGGTAATTTCTATTTGCTTTTCTTTGTAATGTTATCACCTAGTATGTGCCTTAAAACACAGTGATGTAGTGGTGCGTGATTTCAAACTATATAAGTGAAATCACACTGAATATCTTATTTTGTATTTTGTTCAGTGTTTTGTTTAGAAGAGTCATCCACATTGTAGCTCCAGTTTATTTTTTATTTCAATTTTGTAGAGTATATGCACAGCAAAACATGCAGGAATGCAACACACTAAGTTTACGGTGAAGTGTCACTGGTTACATTGTTTGAATTGCACAACCATTCTCATCCTCCTTTTCTGAGTTGTTCCTCCCCTATTGACATAAACTCACTGCCTTCTAAAATTCCTGTCAGATCTTAATGGCTGCTAACCAAAAAGCTAGCAGTTTGAATCTACCAGCTATTCCTTGGAAACCTGTTGGGCAATTCTGCCCTGTCCTACAGGGTCACTATAAGTTGGAATCAGCTTGATGGCAGTGGGCTCAGTGTTGGATTTTTGTCAGTTGGATCATATGTAGATAGTTCTTAAAAGAGCATAATGTTCAACACATTATTTTTTTTTTGGTAGTTAAAGGAAACTGATGCTTGTTTGTGGTAAGATCTCAGGGAATGTTTTTTTTATTGTGATTCAGTGAAAGTTTACAATACAGTTCAAATCTGCGTGCTCGCCTACCTGCACCTCCCTCTGCTCTCCTTGCCCAGTGACAGCATACTCCTCCTTTCCATTCTATACATGTCATGTCCTCTTTAACAATATCCTGTCCCCTTCTCTCCATGCTCTCCACTCCTCTCTAGTAAGAGGCCAATAGGACGACATCCTATAGTTGCATAGAACCATCAAGTGCATACCCAATATGGTCACTCTGTGTCCCCAAATCCATTCCATTCTTGTCCGAAGAGTTGACCTCAGTAATGATCTATGATCGGGGCAGCATCAGGTCTAGGGGCCATGCTCTGAACTCTCAGGCCTTCGACCATCAATTGCAGTCTTTTAGTAGAGTTCTTAGGGTGCACCACCTTTTTGCTTCTGTTGTCACTGGGACTCAATATTGTGAACCCCATCATGGCTGTATTGATGGTGGCCAGGCACCATCCGGTTCTTCTGTTCACAAGCTGATGTAGTCTCCTATTCCTGTGGGTCTTTCTGTCTTCTGGGCTCTTTTTCCCTCATGTCATTGTTGTTCGTGGTGATCATCAGTTCCAGCTGTGTTGGGACCATTTGGTAATTCCTCAAATGGCAGCTTGCTAGCTTTTAAGACCCCAGATACTGCTCACCTATATGGGGTACAGAAAACTCTCTTAGCAATAGGCTAGTTATGTCAGTTGGCTTGGTTGTCCCCTGAGAGTATGGTTCAGGGAATGTTTTTGGTTTAAGTTGAAAGATTATGTCAGGACTATGGTTTCAGTGGTTCTTCCAACCCCTGTGACTCCAGAAAGTCTGGAGTCCATGAGAAATTGAAATTCTGTTCTGAGTTTTCTCCCTTTTGATCAGGATTCTTCTATAGAAACTTTGTTCAAAATGATGAACAGTGGTTTTTGTAAACATTGTTTTACATTATATTCTGGTAGAAATGTTCAAACATATTCCTAGAATGTATACTCAGAGTAGAAGTACTAGATCATAGGGTACACAGATCTTCACATTTCTTAGGTCATGTGAAACTGCTTTCCAAAGT
Organism: Heterohyrax brucei; assembly: GCA_028571685.1. Taxonomy (NCBI): domain Eukaryota; kingdom Metazoa; phylum Chordata; class Mammalia; order Hyracoidea; family Procaviidae; genus Heterohyrax; species Heterohyrax brucei. The sequence continues at coordinate 190,330,670 of CM053140.1, read as the reverse complement.
GATTGTACCGGTCACTATGCCTAGTTATCATTACAGAACATTTTGATAAGAGTCTATAGAAGAATCTGTACCAAAACAAACCTGGGGAAATGCAGAACAAAATTTCACATTCAAGTGGACACCAACATTTCTAGAGCCATGGAGGCTGGATAAACCCCTGATACTGTTGCCCTGAGATAATCTTTAAACTTAAGCAAAATATCCTCTTGATTCTCTTAAAACCAAACAACAAATTAACTCATAAACAACCTGTGTGTTGATCATCATGCTGTTTTAAAACTGTATGGGATCGAATTGACAACAGCAACTCTGAAGATTGGATAGGACTGTTAGGAGGTGGTGAGTTAATACCGAAGGAACAACTTAGAAATGGAAGGCGAGGATTTTTGCACCACTGGAAGAATGTTATCAGTGTCATTGGATTGTACATGTAGCATATGTTGACATGGTGTATGTTTTGCTGTGTATATTCTCAGTGAAGACCAAAAAAAAAAAATTTGACCTCTGTGCACCTGCAGCCAGGAAACATCTTGAAATTTAAATTACAGAAACCCATCTTCTTTTTAATTAAATTAGGATATAATGGTTATGTTACTCACTATCCCTTTCTACCTGGAAAAGAGAAACTTGCAATGCTGTGGAGCAGCTCTGAGTTTAGGCTTTTTTTCTTGGTTAATATTTGATTTTGTGGATAAGAAACCCTTAAAATCAAAGTAAGATATCTGTTACCAGTTTTCTCTCTGACAATAGTAGCTTGCTAAAAATTTCATTTTGCTGATATTTAGAAGTATATCAAGGACCTTGTTCAACTTTCGTTGGTAATAATTTACTTTTCTTTTGAATGTTTTTCATAAATCATAGTGTCCCTGAATAGTTTTGTTCTTTTCCAGGACTAGTACTTTTATATGTGTACATATGTATGTACACATGTGTGTATACACATATGTACATGTGTATGTATGTGCGTATATATATATATATATATTTTTTTTTTGTCTTACTGCACCAAACTGTGATGTCTGGTATAATGTTTAATAGCATAGTAAAAACAAACATCTTTTTTTTTTGTTCCCATCTTTAAAGGGCAAACTTTTAGTGTTACATAGATTTGTTGTAGAATTCTTTATAGATACTTCTGTATGTATCAAGAAATTTCTTTGCATACCACTTTCAATATTGGACAGAACATCTAGAAAGAAGAGAAATACAAAAACAGAGGACCTGAAGGGAACACTGTAAGCCAGCTAGTCATACCAGATTATGTATAAAACATTCCCAGTATACAGTACAATATACATTTTACTCCAGTACAGATGGATCATTCTCCAGCAGAGAACACATTTGAGGTCACAGAATATGTCTTGATAAATTTAGGAAGATTGAAATCATACAGAGTATTTTACCACAAGAGAGTGAAGCTAGGAATCAAGAACAGAAAGAAAAACTGAAAAATACACGAATGTATGGAAATAAAATAACACACACCATTAAATCACCAATAGGTCAGTGAAGAAATCACAGATTTCTTGGAGTAAATGAAAGTAAAAGCACAGCATAGCAAAACTTATGGGATACAGTGAAGGCAATATGCAGAAGAAAACTTAGAGCAATAAATGTCTATATAAAAAAGAACAAAGATCTCAAATTAACAGCCTAACTCCACAGTTCTAGAAACTCAGACAAGAAGAACAAACTAAGCTTAAACCTACCAGTAGAAAAATAACAAAGATCAGAGCAGAGATAAATAACATGGAAAACAGAAAATAATAGAATCAGTGTAGCTAGAAATTGGTTCATTGAAAAGACTGATAAAACTGACAGACCTTGACTGACAAAATATGTAATGAAAATAAAAAAGGAAAGGGGACATTACAACTGACCTGGTAGAAATAAAGAGAATTATAACAGAATATAATGAACAACTGCCTGGCAACTAGATGAAATGGACAAATCCTTAGAAGCACACAACCCACCTTACATACTGACTCAAGATGGAGTAGAAAGTCCTAACAGACCCATAGTAAGTGAAGAGCTCAAATCAATGATCAGATACCTACCAGCAATAGCAGCAAAAGCCCTGGACCAGATGGCTTCACTGGGGAATTCTACAAAATATTCAGAGAAGATTAACACTGTTACTATGTAAACTTTTCTGGAAAGCAAGGAAGTAATATTCTTTAATTCATTCCATGAAGCAAACCTAACCCTGCTACCCATACCATTTAAAGATAATCACAAAAGAAGAAAACTACAGGCCAATATCTCTTAGGAATATAGATGCAAAATTCCTCAACAAAATACTGGTGAACACAGTCCAAAAGTGTATTAAAGGAGTCATACACCATTATTTATTCTTAGAAGTGGGATTTATTCTTGGAAGGTAGGATGGTTCAATATTATAAAACCAATCAATGGAACCACATCAATAGAACAAAAGATTACTACCATGTAGTAATCTCTGTGAATGCAGAAATCAGAGTGTACATTACATTGGGCAAGTCTGCTGTAAAAGATCTCTTTAAAGTATGAAAAAGCAGAGATCCCTTTAAGGGCTAGAGTGTGCCTGACCCAAGCCATGGTGTTTTTAGTTGTCTCGTACGCATGTGAAAGCTGGACAGTGAGTAAGGAAGACCAACGAAGAATTGATGCCTTTGAATTATTATGTTGGTAAAGAATATTGGATACACCATGGACTAGAAGAGCAAACAAATTTGTCTTGCAAAAAGTACAGCCAGAATTGTCATTAGAAGCAAGAATGGCAAGATGACTTCTTACATAGTTTGGTCTTCTCACCAGGAAGGATCACTGCCTGGAGAAGGGCATCGTGTGTGGTAGTAGAGGGTCAGCAAAAAAGAGGAAGACCCTCGGTGAGATAGATTGACACAGTGGCAACAGCAGTGGGTTTAAGCATAACAGTGATTGTGAGGATTATACAGGACTGGGCAGTGTTTTGTTCTGTTTTACATAGTGTCCCTATGAGTCAGAACTGACTCCATTGCACCTAACAACAATAGATACTAAAAAAAAATGTAAGATCCAACACAGCTTATTGATGAAAACCCTAAGGAAGATTGGCATAGAAGGAAATTTCCTCAACATGCTGATTTGGCGTATATGAAAAACCAATAGCCAACATTATTCTTAATGGGAAAAGACTTAAGAGCTTTCCTCTTGGAGTCAGGCACACTGCAAGAGTGCCCATTCGTATCACTTCTTTTCAGTATTGTATTAGAAGCCTTAGCTGGAGACATAAAAAAAGAAAAGGTACCCAGATTGGAAAGGAAGTAAAATATATCTAATTTTGGATGATACGATCCTACATATAGAAAATCCCAAAGATTCTACAAGAAAATTTCTAGAGTTAGTACAGGAATTTAGTGAAGTTGTCTGAAACACTATCAACCAACAAAAATCTGTTGTGTTTCTATACCAGCAATGTGATACCTGAAAGGGAAATTAGGGAAAGAGTTCCATTTACAGTAGCATCTAAGAGAATAAAATATCTAGGAATAAATCTAACCAGGGACATGAAGGATTTATACAGTGAAAACTATAAAACACTGCTGGAAGATCAAAGAAGACTTGAAAAATATTCCTGGTTCATGGATTAGAAGACTTAATGTGGTTCATGGATTAGAATACTTAATGTTAAGATGTTGTAACTGTCCACAGCAGTCTATAGATTCAGCACAGCCTGATCAAAATTCCAACAGACTTCTGTACATAAAATGGAAAAATCAATCCTCAGCAATTTTATATGGAATGGCAGGAGGCCCCAAATAACTAAAAATGTATTGAAGTAGAAGAACAAAGTAGGAGTACTCAGACTTGCTGATGAGGTCTGACAAGTTTGCAAGTTCACCCTAGAAAAAGTGCCACATACGTCATTGCTAATATCTCTACAGTCACCTTTGAAGTACTCCCCTTGGGAAGCTATGCAGTGATGTCAATGTCTAGTCCATCCTTTCAAGCAGTCTCAGAGCTCTTTTTCTGCAATGGCCATCAGAGCTGTTCTCGTATTACCCTTGATGTCATTAATGTCATCAAAATGTCTTCCTTTAATTATTTCCTTTATCTTTGGTTAAGAAGTCGTTGGGGGCCAGATTAGGTGAGTAGGGAGGGTGTTGCAATACTTCCTCACAGACAACTATACAATAAAGTTTGCAAACTTACCACTTAGCCACCATGCACAAGGCCATTCCAGAAAGAGTTCCAAAATTGCTTTGAAGAGTAGACTAGGCACTGGCACTGGTACATAGCTTCCCAGGTGAGTACTTCATATGTGACTGTAGTGATATTCAGCAATGAGATGGTGAGGTATGTAGCAGTTAGAACAATTAGTTTGCGGTTTTGTCAGACCTTGTACCATACAGTAGCAATAATCCAGTCTGGTACTGATAGAACAATAGACACAGACTGGAGAATAGAACTGAGAGTCTAGAAATAAAAGCAGAAAGCAGCAAAAGACAAATAAGGCTTCATAAAAATTAGAAATTTTATATGATCTTATATGCAGAAAACCCTAAAGAGTCCACAAAAAAACTGCTGGAACTGATAGAAAAGTTCAGCAGATTATCAAGATTCAAGATAAACATATAAAAATCAGATGGATTCCTCTGCACCAACAAAGAGAACATCAAAGAGGAATTCACCAAATCAGTACTACTTACAGTAGCCCTCAAGAAGATAAAATAACTTAAGAATATATCTAACCAGAGATGTAAAAGGCCAATACAAAGAAAACTACAAGATACTATTGTAAGAAACCAAAAGAGATCTATGTAAGTGCAAAAACATAACTTGTTCATGGATATGAAGACTCAAACTTGTGAAAATGTCTATTCTACCCAAAGCAATCTGTAGATACGATACAATCTCGGTCAAAACTCCAGTAGCATTTTTTTTTTTAATTGTGATTAAGTGGAGTGTTACAGTCCAAGTCAGTTTTCCTTACAAAACCCTGAGTATCCAGCTCTCTGCAGCCCTGTCTGCTTTCTTCACCTGTGACAGCACATGCTTCTTTTTCACTTTTTACTTCCAGTATCTACTCAGCTACCACCTATCCCCTCCTCTCTACCCTCTCCACTCCCCACTAAAAACAAACTAGTAGGACAGCCTCATATAGATATTAAACCATAAAGTAGACACATCACATATATCACTCTCCGTCTCCAGGTCCAATCCATTCTTTGACTAAAGTGTTGGCTTCAGTATACAGTGGCATTTTTTTCTGACTTTATTTTTTGTTGTTGTTCTAAATTGTGATTAAGTGAAAGTGTACAGTTCAAATTAATTTTGCACACCTGCCTGTCTGCAGCTCCTTCTGTTCTTCTTGCCCGATGACGGCGAACTCTCCTTTTCATTCTGTACTTGTTGTATCCTCTTGACAAGCTCCTGTCCCCTCTTCTCAACCTTCTTCTCTCCCGTCTAGACAGAGACCAGTAGGACAGCATCTCATAAATGCATAGAATCATGAAGTACACACACCATATGGTCACATTGTGTCCCCAGGTCCAGTCCACTTTTCTCTAAATGAGTTGACCTCAGTAGTGTTTTCTGGTCAGGGGCAACAGCAGGTCTAGGGGTCATGCTCCCTGGGAATTCCCCAGATGGTCAGATCATCAGTTGTGGTCTTTTAGTAGAGTTCTCGATCTGCACACCGTTTTTTCTCATGTTGCCACAGAGACTCTACATTGTGGGCCCTATTATAGCTGTCTGTGGTGGTGGTGGAGCACCATCTGGTTCTTCTGGTCACGTGTTGATACAGCTCTCCCATTTACCTGGGTCCTTCTGTTTCCTGAGCTCCTTTTTCCTCGTGTCTTTGTTGTTCCCAGTGATTATCTATTCTAGAGGAGTTGGGACTATTTGGTATACCTCAGATGATAGTGTGCTAGCTTTTAAGACCCTGGACACCAGCGGCATTTTTTAATGAGAGAGAAGAAAAACAAATCACCAACTTCATGTGGAAAGAGAAGAGGCCCTGGATAAGTAAAGAATTACTGAGGGAAGGACAAAGTGGGAGGCCTTATTCTACCTGAGTTTAGAACCTATTTTATTGCAACAGTTGTGAAAACAGCCTGGTATTGGTACAATAACAGATAAAAACATGGATCAGTAAAACAGAATTGAGAATCCAGGTGTAAAGTCATCCACCTATAAGCAGCTAACATTTGACAAAGACCCAAAGTCCATTAATTGGGGGAAAGACAGTGTCTTTAACAGAGGATGTTGGCATAACTGGATATCCATCTGCAAAAAAATGAAAGAAGACCTGTACCTCACACTGCCAAAAAACAAAAACAAAACTTAAAGTAGATCAAAAACCTAAATACAAAGTCTAAAATGTTAAAGATTATGTAAGAAAAATAGGGACAACACTCAGAGCCCTAACACATGGCATAAACAGAATACAGAACCTCACTAATGATACACAAGCACCAGAAGAGAAAATAGATGACTGGGAACTTCTACAAATCAAACTGACTTTTGACTTCATCAAGAGAGTAAAAAGACAGCCTACAGACTGGGAAGAAAATTTTGGCAGTGACAAGTCCGATCAGCATCTAATCTCTGAAATCTATAAGATACTGCAAAATTTCAACAATGAAGCACAAGTAACCCAATTTAAAAATTGGCAAAAGATACTAACAGGCAGTAGAGAAGACATTCAGACAGCTATTACATATATGAGAAAATGCTCACAAACAGCCATTAGAGAAGTGAAAATCAAAACTACAATGAGATACTATCCACCCCAACATGGCTGGCATTAATCCAATAAAATAATAAATGTTTGAAAGGTTGTGGAAAGACTGAAACATTTAAACACTGCTAGTGGGAATATAAAAATGGTAAAACCGCTTTGGAAATCAATTGACACTTCCCTAAAAAGCTAGAAGTACCATAAGGATCCAGGAATCTCACTCCTTGGAATATATCATAGAGAGATAAGAGCTGTCACTTGAACAGGTGTATGCACACCCATGTTAGTTGCAGTACTGTTCATAGTAGTGGAAAAAAACAACCTAGGTGCCCATGAGTGGATGAATAGTTAAACAAATTATGATGTATTCACACAGTGGAACACCATGCAAAGATAAAAAGTAACAATGAATCAGTGAAACATTTCATAACATGGATGAATCTGGAAGGCATTATGCTGAGTGAAGTTAGTCACAAAATCTCAAATATTGTCTGAAACCACTATAAGAAGAATTCAAGGAAAGGTTTAAACACAGAAGAGTGAAGCCAGCATAACCCTGATACCAAAGCCAGGGAATGATCCCATAGAAAAAGAAAATTACCAGTATCACTCATGAACCGAGATACAAAAATCTTCAACAAAATCTTAGCCAGTAGAATTTGACATAGTGTCAAAAAAATAATTCATCATGACCAAGTTGGATTCATACAAGGGATACAAGGCTGATTCAGCATCAGAAAAACAATTCATGTGATCAACCACATAAATGGCACCTGATTTTTGTCAGTGGATGCAGAAAAGGCATTTGACAAAGTCCAACACCCGTTCATGCTAAAAACTCTCAGCAGAGTAGGTATAGAGGGGAAATTCCTCAGTGCAGTAGAGAACATCTACACAAAGCCAGCCTCCTACATCATCCTGAAGAGAGAGAGACTGAAAGAATTCCCCTTGAGAATGGAAAGTAGACAAGGATGTCCATCTCACCACTTCTATTCAACACTGTGCTCGAGGTTCTGGCCAGAGCAGTTGGACAAGACAAAGAAATAAAGGGCATCTGCATCAGCAAAGAAGTAAAAATGTCCCTATTTGCAGATAATATGATTGTATACACAGAAGATCCTGAAAGAATCCACAAGTTAACTGCTGGAACTAATAGAAGGGTTTGGTAACATGTCAGGATGTAAGGTAACCATAAGTAAATCAGTAGGATTCCTTCACGCTAACAAAGAGATCATCAAAGAAGAAATCACCAAATCAATACCATTTACTATAGCCCCCAAGAAGATAAAATACCTAGGAATAAATCTAGCTAGAGAAACAAGAGACCTATATGGAGAGAATTACAAGACCTTACTACAAGAAACCAAAAGAGATTTATGTAAGTGGAGAAACCTACCCTTCTCATTGAAGGTAAGACTTAACATCGTGAAAATGTCTATTTTACTCAAAAAAAAACCCAGTGTTGTCAAAGCGATCTACATATACAGTGCAATCCCAGTACAAATTCCAGTCATTTTTTAACTGAGATGGAGAAACAAATCACCAACTTCATTTAGAAAGGGAAGAAACCCCAGATAAGTAAATCACTACTGAAGAAGAGGAACACAATGGGAAGCCTCACACTACCCAATTAGAACCTATTACACTGCCGCAGTAGTAAAACCACCTGGTACTAGTAAACACAGAAGAAAATATTCTTTGATGGTTTTGAGCGTAGGGAGGCAGGAAGAGGGGTATTCATTAACTAGATGGTAGACAAGAATTACTTTAAGTGATAGGAAGGATAACACACAATACAGGAGAAATCGGTACAACTGGACTACAACAAAAGCTCACATGTTTCCTGATTACAACTAAACACTGGAGGGTGAGAGTGGCAGGGGTTGGCAGGGGTTGGCGGCCAGGGGACCATGGCTTCAGGGGACGTCTAGTTCAACTGGCATAACAAAGTTTATTAAGTGAGTATTCTGCATCTCATTTTGGTGAGTGGCATTTGGAGTCTTGAAAGCTAGCAAGCAGCCATCTAAGATGCATCAATTGATCCCAACCTGTTGAGCAAAGGAAAATGAAGAACACCAAAGATGTAAGGAAAATATGAGCCCAAGAGACATAAAGAGCCATATTAACCAGAGAGTACATCAGCATGATACTGGAAGAACTAGATGGTCCCCTGTTACCACCGATGACCACCCTGGACAGGGAACATAACAGAGTCTCCACTGGAGTGGGAGAAAAGTAGGGTGCAAAACTAAAATTCTAGTTAAAAAGGCCAGGCTTGGTGGTCTGATAGATTGAAGAGACCCCAGGAAACATGGTTCCTGGACTCTGTTAGCCGAAACTGAAACTGTTCCCAAAGCCAACTCTTCAAAGATTAAAGTGAACTATGATACATAAAATGATATTGATAAAGAGTGTTTTTCTTGGTTCAAGTAGATACATGAGACTAAATAGGCCACTCCTGTTCGGAAGCAAGATGAGAAGGCAACAATGTTTGAGACTGAAAGAGAGACTTACACACTAAGGTTCATAGCAGCACTATTGACAATACACAAAAGATTGAGAGAACCCAGATGCCCATCAGATAAATTGATTAAGAAAAATGTGGTACATACATAAGTGGAATACTAGTCAGCTAGTAGGAGAAATGAAGTTTTGAAGCATGTTGCAGTATGGATGGACCTTGAAGATACTGTGGTAAGCAAAATTCGCTGGTCAGAAAAGTACAAATACTGTACAAATATATAGAGAGAGACTTGAATTTATTAGTGGTTACAAGGGGCAAGAGGGAGAGAAAAAAGGAGGGTTAACAGTGGTGGAAAAATCGGTTTGATTAAGGGTAGGGTTGCACAGCCAATTATTGTAAATACTGTTATTAAGTTGTACACTTGTAAGAAGTTGAACTGGAAAAAATTGTGTGGTAGATATATTTACAGTGACCAAAAAAAAAAAAAAGTTGTTGCTCAGGCTGCTTTGTACAGCCATAAACTTCATGGCATTTGGGTCCTTGGTTTGCAAGTTGAGAGTCACTCGTTAATGGGATATCCCAGTTAACTATGATGATGATGATTAAGTGAAAGTATACAATCCAGATCAGTTTTGCATACCTGCCTATCTGCAACTCCATCTGCTTTCCTCACTGTGACAGCACACTCCTCCTCTTCACTTTTTCCTTCTAATATCCTCTTAACAAACACCTGTCCCCTTCTCTCCCCCTCTCCTTTCCCATCTAGAAAGAAACTAGTAGGACAGCCTCCTATAAATGTATAAAACCATAAAGTACATACATCACATGCTCACTCTGTGTCCCCGAGACCAGTCCATTCTTGTCTGAAGAGTTGACCTCAGTACTAGTTTCAGGTCTGAACAAGCAGCAAGTTTAGGGGCTGTGTTCCCAGGGGACCCTCCAGGCTGTCAGACCATTCATTCTGATCTTTTAGTAGAATTCCGATCTGCACGCCTCTTTTTATTGTTCTACGTCATGTTGTTTGCATTGTGTCCCCACCATGGCTGCCCTTGATGGTGGCTGGGCACTATCTGGTTCGTCTGGTTTCTTGTTGATGCAGTCTCCCATTCATGTGGCTCTTTCTCCTGGGCTCAGTTTTCCTTGTGCTTTTGATGTTCTCGGTCATCATCTGTTCCAGATGGATTAGGACCAGGTGGTGTTCCTCAGGTGGCAGCTTGCTGGCTTTTAAGACCCCGGATGCCACTTGCCAACATGGGGTGCAGAAGAATGTCTTAGCTAAAGACTAGTTATGCCAGTTGACCTCAACAGCCCTTGAAAATACAGTCCACAGACCCCTGTTTTTGCTACTCTATTCTTTGAAATGTTGGGTTACTTCAGAAAACATTTTAGTTTATGGTGCAGCCCATTTATGCTGATCTGCCTTTACTGTGTGCTGTCACTGCCTCCACCCAATCAAATTCCTGTCGACTGTCTAATCTGTGAACAACCCTCTCCTTCCCTCCCCACCTTTGTAGCCATCGGAGTCTTTTTTTCTGTACTTAAGTGCATTTTTAAGTCCTTATAGCAGAGGTTTCATACAGTACTTGTCCTTTTGCAGCTGACCGATGTCACTCAGCATAATGTCTTCTAGTTGATAATCAGGTTATGAGATGCTTCCTAAAACCATCTTTGTTCTTTATCATTGCATAGTGTTCTGTTGTGTGTATGTACCATAGTTGGTTTATCCATTCATCTGTTGACGGGCACCAAGGTTGATTCTCTCTTTTTATTACTGTGGACAGTGCTACAGTAAACATTCATGTGCATGTATCTTTTCATGTGGCAGTCTTTATTTCTGTAGGATATATTCCAAGCAGTGGGATTGCTGGATGATGTCTACCTGATATTTTTTTGAGTAGTATGTGGGTGTTGAAAGTTTGCAAGTGGCCATCCAAACCACATTTGGTCTGTCTTCACTTGGAGGAACAAAGGTAAGAAGGAGAGTGAGGAATAGAAGGAGAATTATGGAATGTGTGGCTGACTGCCTTCATGAAGGCCTGTTGTCTTTGCTGTGAGACCAGAAGAACTGGATGGTGTCCAGCTGTTTTTGCTGAACAGTTTGATCAGATAGTACAGAGAATAATCCTCACTGAAAGGAGAGAAGTACAGAGCTGATTTCAAATTCACATTGACTCTAGACTTTCTGGAAGGCTGGATGAGCTCCTGAAACTATTTCCTTGCAATAATGTTTAAAGTTTAAACCAGAAATATTTCCTAAAGTCATCTTAAAATCGAAGACTAGTTTAACTAGTAAAATGAAAGCCTGCCTTAAATATTAAGGAGGCTGGTGGCACAGTGCTTAAGAGAATGGCTACTAACTAAAAGGTCACCAGTTTGAATCTACCAGATGCTCCTTGGAAATTCTAAGGGCAGTTCTGCTATGCCCTGTAGAGACTCTATGAATTGGAATCAACTGGATGGCAGTGGCTTTGTGGGGAGAGGGAGTTGAGCATTATACTCTTTTTTTTTTTTTTTTTAATTGTGCTGTAGGTGACAGCTTGCAGCTCAATTTTTCATGCAAAAATACATATTGTTATGTGACATTCCACTCCCCGTTTCTACTCTGAGCTTCTTGTGCCAGCTTCTGTCCCTTCCTGCCATCTCATCCTATCTTTGGACAGGAACCATCCATTTGGTTTCATGTATCTACTTGAACTAATAAGAAGTACACTCTTCATGAGTATTATTTCAGGTTTTATAGTACAGTCTAACCTTTGTCTGAAGAGGGGGCTTCGGGAATGGTTTTAGTTCTGGGTTAACAGAGCATTGTGGGGCCATGGCTTCAGGGTGCCTCCAGTCTCAGTAAAACCATTAAGTTTGCTCGTGATTTCTGCACCACGCTTTGATGTTACACTCTTTTATGAACTGTCTCTGTGGGATTGTGTCAACTGGCTTCCGAATCGTAATGACCTTATAGGACAAAGTATGACTTGCCCCATAAAGTTTGCAAGGAGTGCCTGGTGGATCCAGAATGCCACCCTGTTGGGTAGCAGCAGATCTCTTTTATCCTAACCACTGTCCCTCCAGGGCTCCAAATTGACAACAGCAACTCTTGGGATAGAATACTTGTGGTGCATAATCAGTGTCAATAAATTATACATGTAGAACTGTTCAACTGATACATGTTTTACTGTGTGTGTTCTCAACAATAGTGAAATAAAATTTAGAAAACAAAATCTTGCTATATCTAGTTTGGTAAGAGTTTTTTTTTATCTTGAACATTCAATTTTATCAGGCCCCCTTTGTATATAATTGAGGAAATCATGATTTTTCTCCTTTCATTAATATGACACATTATACTGATTTTTGTCAAATATAAACCACATTGTTTTCCTAATAGAAACCTAACTTTATTATGGTATTTTTCTCTTTTTAAATATTGGTATTTCATTTTGCTGAAATTTTGGGCAGAATTTTTGTAACTGTTGATACATGAGATTGATCTGATTTCCTTTTCTTTCTCTCCTTAGATTTTGTTGTGTCAATTAGAAATTTGTATGAGGTTACAATTTATTGTTCTTTGAATATTAGGTAGAATTTGCTAGTGAAGTCATCCACACTTGGGGCTTTCTTTGAGAAAATAGTCTTAACCTGATTTAATTTATTTGAGTTAGTGGTTATAGGACCACTGTCATTGTGCTGTCACGTCAATTCTGACTCATAGCAACCCTGTGTGACAGAGAACTGCCATCAGAGGGTTTCCAAGGTTGTAATGTTCACGAGAGTAGATTGCCAGGTCTTTTCTCCCATGGTAGGTTTGAAAAGGCAGCCTTTCACTTAACAGCCAAGTGCTTAACCATTGTGCAACCAGGGCTCCCTTATTGGACTGGTGATCATTTTTTTTTTAAGTCAATTGTAGTGAATTTTAGCTTGCTGGGAAGTTGATCAGTTAAAAAATTTATTCATTTTATTCTGCAGAATGTATATTATTATTATCCTTTTCATTCCTATTACTACCTTTGTCTTTTTCTCTAATCAGCTTCATGAGAGGTTTATTAATTTTATGTAACTTTGGCTTTATTGAAGTATCTGTTTTCTTTTCTATTTAGTTAATTTCTATTATTAACTACTATTTCCTTCTAATTTTTTTTTGGTTTAACTTTGAAAGGAATAGTAAGTGCTCATCAAATTTTGGTCTTTTCCCAATACATGCATCTAGAGCCCTTTGATTTTCAGTATTTATTTTAATATAGTACATGTGGGCAAGGATATAAATTACCAGGTATACCCATTAGCTATTACAGTTAGTGTTAATTTATCACTTAGTTCAAAATATTTTCTCCTTTCCACGATTTCTTTGTGTATCAGAATTCTCCACATCTCCTGGTCTTCTTTCATCTCTAAACCTGCAAGGAAGGAATCTCTTAACTATCTGCAGTGACCTACCCATTGTATATTAGAACTTCGGATTTAACTCTTAGGTCTGATTGCTTTAGTCATGTCTGTTTACATGATTGTATAGTAATAGCTTATTTAAGAAAAAGAAAAACTTGTTGCCATTGAGTCAGTTCTGACTCATAGCAACCATGTAGAACAGAGAACTGCCCCACAGAGTTTCCAAGGAGTACCTGGTGGATTTGAACTGCCAACCTTTTGGTTTAGTGGCTGTAGCACTTAACCATTATGCCATAAGGGTTTCCATAGCTTATAAAGAAGGATCATAGCATTTGCCCCCATTTTTCTGTACTTCATACAAATGAATAAAATAAATTAGCATTTAATAGTGCTCTGTTTTCTGAGTCTCTTAATCTATACTATTGTTGATACGGCACTTCACAGAAGGGTGAGAAGGTAAAAAGCTATGCCTTAGGCTTGTTCCATTTCTTTACAGACTGGATTTTCCACAGGTTCTAGCACTCTCCCCTTACTGAAAGTTGTACCCTCTGTGCCCTGTTCTTAGGGACCATGGAATCATCCGAACTCTGGACTTACCGATCTACGTCACACGAGTGAAGGGCAATAATGTGTATTGCCTGGACAGGGAGTGTCGTCCTCGGGTGCTCACTATTGATCCCACTGAATTTAAGTTCAAATTGGCCCTGATCAACAGGAAATATGATGAGGTATGAAGTTGGGAAGTATGCCCAGAGTATTCAGAGGAACAGCACTTCTTTTTTGTGTGTTTCTATGTGACCTCTACTCACTGCCCTACCCTAAATTTCTAGGTGCTGCACATGGTGAGGAATGCCAAACTGGTCGGCCAGTCCATCATTGCTTATCTCCAGAAGAAGGGCTATCCTGAAGTGGCACTGCACTTTGTTAAGGATGAGAAAACTCGCTTTAGTCTGGCACTGGAGTGTGGAAACATTGAGGTGAGAAAAATACGGTCACAAGCCCCATACTGATTTAAAGAAGGTGAGGGGCTAGTCATTGAGAAGGTATTATTGTGAGTTTGTTTCTTCAGCCAGTATAGTAGAGTTTGGGGTTTTTTAAATTGTTAAATTGTGCCATCTTATTGCTGTGTGTCTGTCTCTACCTTTTCCTGTCCTTGCTCTGGCACAGTGTTCTCCCTACTGTTAGTACTGAATGAATTTAGTAACTTCTGGGATAGAAGAAAGAGATCATGGAATTTGAAAAATTCCATTTGTTTCCTTGCCAGTTGATCTCCCTGACTGACTACTTAGGTCAAGGGGTGTGTATTCACTGTTGGGGTCCAGAGTCTACAGGTATTACTGTTAAATGAGGGGAAGGCTTAGTAAAATTTTCTAGTTCTGAGCCCCCTTCTTTTGTTATTTCTTGTATCTTCCCTAAAACTACTTTGGATTTTCATACCTGGCAAGTAGGAAATAAGGTAGTTAGGCAAGAACTGACCCTATAGAATTGACAACTGCTAGTAGGTGATTAACTTTTTTACTGTGTTTTAACTGAAAGTTTACAAAGCACGTTGGTTTCCTGTTCAGTAGTTTGTACATGCAGAAGTCTATGACACTGGCTATATTCCCCTGACTGTGTCAGCACGTGTCCCATTTCTACCTTGGGTTTCTTGTTTCCTTTTATCTGTTTTTTTTTTTTTAACTCCCCTTGACTTTATTTTTTGGCAGCTTCTGTCCTTTCGATCTCATATAATTGATGTTCTAAGGAGCATGTACCTCTTGAATGTTCTTATTTATTTTAGGGGCCTGTCTGTGGTTCAGCTGAAAGATGGTTTCGGGGAATGGCTTCATTTCCTGGTCAGAAGGGTGTCTGTCATAGGGCTATAGTCTCACAGGTTCCTCCAGTCTTTGTTGAACAGTAGGTCTGGCCACTTTTGTGAATTTGAGTTTTCGTTTTACATTTTTCTTCCACTGTGTCTAGGACCCTCTATCATGATCTCCATCAGAGCAATCTGGAGTGGCAGCTGAGTACCACTTAGTTTCTCTGGTCTTAGTTTTGTGTAGGCTGTGGTTCATGTGGTCCATTAGTCATTTGGATTAATAGATCTTGAGTCTTTAATTTTCTTCTAAATTGTATCTTAGATGGCCATACACAAGCTTTTAAGACCCCAGATGCTGCTCACTGAAGAAAGAGGCAGAACGTTGTTTATATATACTGTGTTGTGCCAACAGACATAGGTGTCTGTTATCCGTGTCCTTTGCCTTTGAGCTTAGGAATTTTATCCCACAAAATTGTTAGGTTATGTTTAAGTTTCCCTGACTGTGCCTTTTGTGTGCTGTGTTGCTTATATTAATGTACATGCATCGCCTACAATTATGAATGTAGAAATATCCACAACTAAACCTGTATCTGCATGTGGGTTTGCTCCCTTACACCCTCTCACACCTCTTTAGCATACCCATCTACCTGTGTATCCATTTGTAGATTGTTCTCTGTTACTACTATTGTTGTGCTTTTGTGTGTTACAGCAGTTACAGTAGTTGCCTTTTATTCTTGTCTTTCTTTCAGTGTCTGCCTTGGTCTTGGTCATGTTGGACAGATTTCCCCTATGCTGTACGTGGCCTTTCTCTTCAGCATTATTAACACGTGTCTTCTATGTAATTAGTAATTTTCCCTCCCTCACCGTCCCATCCTAGGTAGCCACTACAGAATTTTTGTGTGTGTGTATATACCTTTTCTTTCTTTTTTTTTTAATAGTGGTCTCATACAGTATTTGTCCTTGACTTATTTCATTCAGTATAATGTTTTCCAGATTCACCCATATTATGAGATGTTTTGTGGATTTGTCCTTATTCTTTATTGTTGCATAGTATTCCATTGTGTGTATGTATCCTGTGTCGTTTAATCCATTGATGGGCATTCAGGTTGTTTGCATCTTTTTGCTCTTACAAATTATGCTGCAGTGAACATGGATGTGCGTGTCTGTTCATGGCACGACTTTATTTCTTTAAACTATTTACCTAGGCATGAGATTGCTAGACTGTGTGGTATTTCTGTTTCTAAGGTTTTAAGGAAGTTCCATACCATTTTCCATAGTGGTTGTGCCCTTTTACATTCATACCATCAGTGTCTAAGAGTTCTTTCTAGTCTTCCTACCCTTGCCAATAGTCGTATTTTTTTCTAATTGGTGCCATTACTATCAGAATGAGGCGTTACCTCATTGTCAGTTTGATTTATATCTCTAATTTCTAATGAATCCTGGTGGTGCACTGGTTAGAGCTCGGTCCTAAACACAGAGGTTGCCAGTTTGAACCCACAGTTGCTCCTTGGAAACTCTATGGGGGCAGTTCTACTCTGTCCTGCACTGCTGCTGTAAGTCAGAATCAACTCGATGGCATTGAGTTTGGTGGTGGTGTTTTTTTTTAATGGCTAATTGAATGCAAGTATTTCTTCATGTGAGACACCAGAATGGCTTATTTGGTGAAGTGTCTTCTTTTGTCCTTTGCCCATTTTTTAATTGAAGTGTTCGTCTCTTGTTGAGGTGTTGAAGTTTTGTATGAATTTCAGAGATCTAGACTCTTGTTGAATATGTCAGAGCCAATTTTTTTGCCCAGTCTGTAGGTTCTTTTTTTTATTCTTTTGGTGAAGTCTTTTGATGAGCATTAGTGTTTAATTTTTAGAAGGTTTCCTATGTCTAGTTCATCTTGTGCTGTTTGTGCATTTTTAGTTACATTTGATATTCTATTTATGACATATATTAGGGCCTCTAGTGTTTTCCCTGTTTTTTACTTCCATAATATTTATAGGTTTATAGGTCTTTGATCAATTTAGTTTTTCTAAATGGTGAGAAGTATGGGCTCTATTTCATTTTTCTACAGATAGACATCCAATTTTGCCTGCTTTATTTGTTAAAGAGACTGTTGCTTCCCCACTTAATAGACTTTGGCCCTTTGTTGAAGATCAACTTTCTCTACATGGATGTATTTACATCTGGGGTCTGAGTTCTTTTCCATTGGTTTGTGTCTATTGTTGTACCAGTACCAGGCTATTTTCATGACTGTGGCTGTGTAGTAGGTTCTGAGATTAGGTAGTATGTGTCGTCCTGCTTTATCGTAATTCTTCAGAAATGTTTTGTTTATCTGGGGCCTCTTTCCTTTCCGTATAAAGTTGTTGATTATTTTTTCCATCTTGTTAAGGAATGCTGTTGGAACTTGAATCTGGATCACATCGTATTTATAGATTACCTTGGGTAGTATTGACATTTTAACAGTGTTAAGTCTTCCCATCTGAGAGCATAGTATGTTTTTCCATTTGTATTAGGCCTTTGTTGGTGTCTTGCAATAGTATTTTGTTTGTGAATGTCTTTATGTTGCTGTAGATTTATTCCTAAGTGTTTTATCTTGGGAGACTATTGTAAATGGTATGTTTTCCTGATTTACTTTTCTAAATTCTCTGTGTTGGTGTATAGAAATCCAACTGATGTTTGTATGTTGACCTTATATCCTGCTACTTTGCTGAATCCTTTTATTCATTCCTTTAGCTTTCTTGTGGAATCTTGTGATATCTGTGTATGGAATTACATAATTTTTGAATAGGAGTAGTTATCTTCCTTATCAGTTTGAATGCCCTTTATTTCCTTGCCTTGCTTTATTGGTCTAGCCAGGACTTCGAGCACAGTGCTGAGAAGAGTGGCGATAAAGGGCATTCTTGTCTGGTTCCCATTCTCAAGTGACTACTTTTAGTTCTCTGTTAAGACTGTAAGTTGATGGTTTTATATAAGTGCTCTTTATTATATTGTGAAGTTTCCCTCTGTTACTAGCTTGGTGAAAGTTTTATCAGGAATGGATGTTGGACTTAATGCCATTTTTGCATCAATTGTGATGTTCCTGTGATTCTTTCGTTTTATGTAATAGATTCTGTTGATTAATTTTGTAACATTGAGCCATTCTTGCATACCTGATCATGATGTATTTTTTTATATGTTCTTGAATTCTATTGGTTCAAATTTTGTTGAGAATTTTTGCTGTGATATTCATGAGGGATATTGACCAGTAGTTTAGAGGGAGACAGTCAACGGGAAGGACTGAAACAGTGGCTGCAACTAACAATTGTGGGCATGGTATGGGACCAGGCAGTGTTTTGTTCTATTGTAGATAGAGTTGCTATGAGTCATTACTGTCTTGACAACACCTAACAACATGTAAATGCCAGGCTTTGGTATCAGGGTTATTCTGGCTTCATGGAATGAATTCAGGAATATTCCTTTCTATTCTGTGCTCTGAAATAGTTGAGTAATATTGGTGTGAGCTATTCTGTGAATGTTTGACAGAATTCTGCAATGAAACCATCTAGGTTAGGGCTTCTTTTTGTTGAGAGTTTTGTTGTTTTTTTTTTTTTCTTTTAAATATTGTATCTCTTCAGTCTCTTCTTTTGTTACGGTGTTTCCAGAAATTTGTTCATTTCCTCTTAGGTTTTCAGGTTAATTTGAATACAGTTTTTCATAGTATCCTGTTATGATCCTTTTTATCTCAGGTAATTCTGTTGTAATGTCAGCCATCTAG
The DNA here is from genome assembly GCA_028571685.1 of Heterohyrax brucei. Classification (NCBI taxonomy): domain Eukaryota; kingdom Metazoa; phylum Chordata; class Mammalia; order Hyracoidea; family Procaviidae; genus Heterohyrax; species Heterohyrax brucei. Next base: position 190,311,589 of record CM053140.1, on the reverse strand, counting down.
TTCCTTATTTGAGTTATTTGCTTTTGCTTTTCTTTTGTGAATTCAGTGAGTGGTTTGTTGATTTGATAATCTTTTCAAAGAACCAACTTCTGGTCTGTTTATTCTGTTGATTTTTCTGTTCTCTATTTCATTGATTTCTGCTGCAATCTTTATTATTTTCTTTCTTCTGGTTACTGGACTTATTGCTACTCTGTTTTGGTTTGTTTGAGTTGTAGGGTTAATGTGTTGATTTTTGGCCCTTTTTTGATGTGTCTGTTGCTATAATAAATTGATCTGTAGCACAGCCTTAGGTATGTTTTCATTGACATTTGATTCCAGGAGTTGTTTTTAATTTCATCTTTGATTTCTTCTACTACGCAGTGGTTTTTGAGCAAGGTGTTACTCAACTTCCATGTGCTTGATTTTCTTTCTTGATCTTCTTGTTACTGATTTCAACTTTTATATTACTGTGATCAGAGAAAAGGCTTTTTGTTATTTTGATGTTTGGGATTTTATTGAGATTGGCTTTGTGGCCTAAATTGTAGTCTGTTCTGGAGAATGATCTGTGTGTGTTGTGAAAGAATGCATACTTAGTCTGTTGTCCTCTCTAGCTGACTAATTCTTTGTGAATTTCTTTCTTTCTTTTTGTTGGTTTTGTGTTTACTGAGTTTTTGTTTTTTTAAAAAATAAATATTTTGATGCATAGATTTGCTAATTTTCTTTGTGACCGAGTACCTTGAAATTTACCTTTACCTACCAAGTTTAATGCAGTCTTTTTATTTCTTGGTATTTCCTTGACTTCCTTTCCACATAAAAGTTCTGTACCTACATTACTTATTCCCCCTTTTTGTTTTGATGTCATCACTTACAGATTGACTTTGTTAACTTTTTTTTTGTTTTTTTAATGTGGATTGTATCTGGCGGGTGCTGTCCTGTATCTTAGTTTTAGGCCATTGTCTGATGTTGTTGACGCTCAGTCCAAAGGATTCCTGTCACTGTTTCTTCTAACCTTGGTTGGTTTCCAGACTGCCTTGATTGTTGCTGATCTGGAAGTGCCCTGGTGCGGCTGTCACATCAGAGAGACAGCATTGCTGGCTGTGTAGTTTCCATTTGGCACGTTCCTTTCTTTCAGGGTTTGTGTGTGTCATCCTGGGGCCTTCTTGTCAGCATGACTGCTGTCAAGCCATCAGTTTACCCTTAGACTGTCCCCCTCTCTAGCTGACTTTTCATTTTTGTGAGCTGCTACTAGGATACTTGATGCTGGTGACTTTTCTTTGGGGACCCATCCTATGTGGGATTCATTATGCTTCTTGGATATATGTGTTTTTTTCTTTCACAATAAGAGGGTAGTTTTCTGCCAGCAAATATTTGGCAATTTCAGGGGGTTTTGTTGTTGTTATTGTTTGTTTCTTTCATTATTTTTCATCCCTTTTCTGGAATTCTGGTTAGACATAAAATTTTCCTCTTAATAGTATCCCATTTCTTAGGCTTTCTTCATTTTTCTTCATTCTATTTTCTGATTTTTTCACAAATAAATTGGTGTCAAGGGATTTATTCTCTATTTTGCTGATTCTGCCTTCCTTTGATTCAGTTCTGTTCCCTAGTCTTTATTTAGAGGCAAATGCTATAACTGCAAAACACTTGGTTTTGAGTTATACTATTTTCCAACTTGTTAACTCTCCTCCTGGGTATCCTTAGATTGCTCTGGAAGCTGCCAAAGCACTGGATGACAAGAACTGCTGGGAAAAGCTGGGAGAAGTGGCCCTGCTACAGGGGAACCACCAGATTGTTGAAATGTGCTATCAGCGCACGAAAAACTTCGACAAACTTTCCTTCCTGTACCTTATTACTGGCAACCTAGAGAAACTTCGCAAAATGATGAAGATTGGTAAGGCACCTGAAAAAAAGGATGGGAAGAGAGTTCTTTCAGGGAAGGAGGGAGGCAAATAGAAAGAAAGAGCTTAAGAGAGAACATGTAACTGGTTACCTCTAATTTACTTGTTACAGCTGAGATTCGAAAGGACATGAGTGGTCATTATCAGAATGCCCTGTATCTGGGTGATGTTTCAGAGCGAGTGAGGATCCTGAAGAACTGTGGACAGAGTGAGTATCCACTCAGGACTCATCAACCTCTTTAGGGCCTCAGGAAGTAATTTTTTCTTCATGTTAAGTGTTTCATGTATAGTGGTAAAGGATTTCTCTTGTGTACTGTTTCAGAAGAGAATGTTCCTGCCAAGCTCAGGACAGCCATATAGGGATGCTGTCAGGAATATTCAGCCTGGCTAAGCCCTCTTAGGAAAATAGTCAGTGGTTAAAGGTGGATAGGAAATACTGAAAGGTCCTTGAGCAGATGATCTAATAAATGTAGTTGGTTAGGTACCATTCTCATTGTATTCCTTTACTTCATATCCAGCTGTTTTATTCATTTATGTAGTCAAGGGATATTTTTTGAGAATCCACTGAATATGCATTATACTAGTATTCAGGATATATCAGGGAACACACAGAAGCTGAAATGATGTGTTTTGGACTGAGGTGCTAGCATGTGTGGGTGAGCTAGCATGTGTGGATGTTTCTGCCTCATTGTCTTTTATAAGACTGCTGTCAAGGTGTTGCTTGGGGCTGCAGTCATCTGCCTCATTTGGGCAAAGATCCATTTCTAAACTCCTTCCGAGTCTGTCAGCAGGCCCCAGGTCCTGTCTGGCTTTGGCTGGGAAACATCAGTTTCTTGCCATGTAGACCTCTCCACAGGACAGTTCACATCATGGCAGTTGTTTTCCCTCAGAGTGAATGAATGAGTGTGCCAAAGATAAGAACCATAGTGTGTGTAACATAATCTCGGGAGTCACATCACACCACATGTGTGATATTCTGTTCCTTAGAACGTAGTCAGTCTGGCTTGTAGTCAGGGAGAGGAGACAGTGCAAGCACATGCATGCCAGAAGGCAAGACCACTCAGAGACTGACTGTCACAGCAGCACTCCCTTGGAAATGTACCTGCCTACGCTACAAAGTCTGTTTTCTCTGCAGAGTCACTAGCCTATCTCACAGCAGCTACTCACGGTTTAGATGAAGAAGCTGAGAGCCTGAAGGAGACGTTTGATCCAGAGAAGGAGACAGTGAGTCTTTGTTTAAATGAATGTCTCTGACTGTGGAAATGACTCTTTTGAGACCTTGGGACAGTTTCACCCTTCCATCTGGTTACTGGGAGAGGCAGAGAAAACAATGAAATGAAAATAAGCTCCATAATCTTCCCGTACATGACTTCTGGGAGCTGTTTACCTTTTCAGATCCCAGACATTGACCCTAATGCTAAGCTGCTGCAGCCACCTGCACCTATCATGCCACTGGATACCAACTGGCCCCTACTGACTGTGTCCAAAGGATTCTTTGAAGGCTCCATTGCCAGCAAGGGTAAGTACCCATTTCTCCCATAGCACATTTTGGTTTTTCTTGTGTTTTTATTATTGTTGTGATTTGTTGTTGGACACACTATCCCATTGGGTGCCTTTAGCTGTACACTTCATCTGTCTTTTATTCTATGTGAAGCTTCATGGAGCAGAGATGTTGGTGAGTCATGGCAGAGTCCTTTAAAAACTAGTAATAACATTTTGAAATCATTAAAGAAATTTGGAAAATGGAGGGATAGTCTCTTAGTCCATACCCTAACTGTTAACATTTTGGTGCACTTCCTTAGGTTTTATCATAGATGTAGTCATACTCTACCTTCAGTGTTTTGTCATTAGTGGCATTCAGTCTTAAGGTGCAAATTCACCTGCTTCAGACAGATGGGTGCCGCTACCCTAAACCACTCCCACAGTTCCCACTCCTCCTGCTTTCTCAGATATGTCACTAGTTATTTCTCCTAAGCAAGGGTCGACACAGACCTTTGGGGATTTTGTTTCCAGTCCTGCCCTTTGCTTGTCCCTTCTCACCTACCCTGTGTCCTTACACGCTGAATACTGTGCCCTACCACACACATACGATAACCTGAATCCACGTAAGTAGAGAAAAGCAGTGAAGAAAGAGAGTCAGTTTCTAATGTTTTTTTTTCAGCCTGGCACCTGAAATGTGGCTTCCTTTCTAATATATTTATTATCTGCATTTCCTCTCCTTAGTTGTCTTTTTCCCCTGTGGGTTGATCATTTCAGTTTTACTGTATTTGAGCCTTGTTTTGATAAGCCATCTTTAATCTTTCCTTAATATTAGGTGAAACAGAACCAGTGAGTAAATGGTTGGATGCACATGTCCACATTCAAATGATAAAGTAGTGAGGACTCTCACCAGAGACAACTTTTTAAAAGTTTCTCCTGTCCTTCACAGACCAGAAATAATCCAGCAGCCGAAACCCAACATCTTGACTTAGAAGGCTAGTTTCCCTTCCAGTCCAACTAGAGTCCTTTTTGGTATGGTACCTGCACACAAAGATAAAAGATGGCAGGGAGTCTTTTATCTTTTCCTTCTCAAAACTTTGAAGTAAGTTTCAAAGAACTGTGAAAGGATAAAATGATTAGAAGATGAAACCTAGAAAGAAGTAAGGTTTAATGAAGGTGGAGAGGGAGCAAATGTACTGTATTCTTATAGATTCCAAGCCTTTTGCTAGCATTTTACTTTATGTCATTTAGTCTAAGTATTATCTCATTTGAGCAGAGGTAAGGTGAGTAAATTTGTCCCAGGTCCCCTCAGTTAGCAGGTGGCATAGCTAGATCAAACCCAGTTTTGCGTGACTCCGAAGTACTAAACCATGAATTATAATCAGGAAAGGATTGGAGTTTTATTGGACTTTTCGTGAAAACTAGAAACATCTCAGAAAAAAAAAAATTCCAAGAGATAGCAGCTAAAAGCCGGGGCATCAAAAACAGTGTAAGAGTAGTCAATTTGTGGTGTTAAGAAAGTCTGTGTCAGCCCTTACTTAGGAGAAACAACTAGCGACATATCTGAGAAAGCAGGAGGAGTGGGAACTGTGGGAGTGGTTTAGGGTAGCGGCACCCATCAGTCTGAAGCAGGTGAATTTGCACCTTAAGACGGAATGCCATTAATGACAAAACACTGAAGGTAGAGTATGACTACATCTATGATAAAACCTAAGGAAGTGCACCAAAATGTTAACAGTTAGGGTATGGACTAAGAGACTATCCCTCCATTTTCCAAATTTCTTTAATGATTTCAAAATGTTATTACTAGTTTTTAAAGGACTCTGCCATAACTCACCAACATCTCTGCTCCATGAGGCTTCACACAGAATAAAAGATAGATGAAGTATACAGCTAAAGGCACCCAGTGGGATAGTGTGTCCTACAACAAATCACAACAATTTCTCTTCTGTTAGGCTTTGTGAAACCTGTTGCAAGTTAGCATAACAAAAGCTCCCCAAAGTTTTAAGCATCAGGTCCCTTTAGACATACATAGCACAAAAATAAATAATAACAGTAAGTGCACATAACTCAGGTACCTTTGAAAGGATACAACTTGCCTGCTGAGAAGGCCACGTCTCAGACTTTCCCAGATAACCAGTTCTTATTTCCTCCCTCTGTAGGAAAGGGAGGAGCACTGGCTGCTGACATTGACATTGACACTGTTGGTACTGAGGGCTGGGGAGAAGATGCAGAGCTGCAGCTGGATGAAGGTAAAAGTACCACTCCAGGGCTAATGAACTCTGTGGATTAGGCCTTGATTGTAGGGCAGTTCTTCATATCATGGAGACAACAGGGATCCCATGGTTTGCTTTTCATTTGTTAAGACTACATCACTATCCATATCTTTTTTAAGTCTGGATTGTCCTTACAGATGGGTTTGTGGAGGCCTCCGAAGGTTTGGGGGATGATGGTCTTGGCAAAGGTCAGGAAGAAGGAGGTGGTTGGGATGTAGAAGAAGATCTGGACCTTCCTCCTGAGCTGGTATGTAGAATTCTCACCCTTGTAAGCTGTCTCTTTCTTCTTTTAGAAGTTGGTGGCTTTACCTACGTACCCCTACCAATATCCTAAGGCCCCTAACTAGGGCATAACAGGGAAGCTATCTTTATGTTCCTTCTACTCTCTTCTCTGTTGTTGGAATGAAGGGTCCTTGGTATCCTTGTCACCTCCACCTATATTGAATTTCCCAAAGAGGAGGAGATCTAGGGCCTACCACTATTACCATATTTAATGAGGCTGAACATTATTAGTGTAGGAAACAGATAAATTACACTTTCTGAAACACATTAACAAAATATCAAAAGGGTGTTCTTTTTTAAAATGTGAGATTCTAGAGAACAGGTGCTATTTTACATAAGCAATGACCTAACAGTGGACTCAAGAGTTAGGAAGCCCTGAGTTTGAATTCTGACTTTTAACTCTTCATTAGCTTTGTGACTTGGCATGCTGTGAACTTTAGCATAGTTATCATTTATAAAATGTGTTCATAGTTCCTACCTTACAGAATTGGGGGAAGTAAAAAAAAAATGTATATAAACAGTTTAGCACTGTGGCAACTATAAGTGCTAGATAGTACTACAAGAAAAAAAGAGACAATCAGAGTTGTATCAGACAGCTTAGGAAAAGGCAGCAAGTTTTTTTTGTTGTTGTTGTTGAATTGGAGCCTTTGTATATCATTTTGTTATTAGTGAGGCTGTTCCTATTTTGAGAGTTGTCTCCCATAACTACCACTTGCCTCGACAGTGGTTGCTGGGGACAAGGTAATGGGTTGTGTTTGGAATTTGTCAGGACAGAGTGCTTGAACAGCTTTAAAAAGTGACTCAATTTTTCTTGTTTTCCCCTTAGGATGTACCCACTGGGGCAGGTGGTGGAGCTGAAGATGGTTTCTTTGTGCCCCCCACTAAGGGAACCAGCCCAACTCAGGTAACCAGGAAAATACAGCCCTGGGGATGAATGATTTTGAGCTGGCAAATACTTGACTTGTTTGTCAGCAGTGTCAGAGTTTTCTACCATAGACAGAGTAGGATAGTTTGGGAAGAGAAAGGACAAAATTTTACAGGGGCTGGGTTTTCTGTTTCTTGTTAGATCTGGTGCAGTAACTCTCAGCTTCCAGTTGATCACATCCTGGCAGGCTCTTTTGAAACAGCCATGCGGGTAAGTTTCTTAAAGTGATCTTGACTGTTCCTCCTGAGTATGCCTAGCTCAGCCCAGGATTCCAAGGAGATGGTTAAGTCGTGTTAACCAAATACACATGCAGGAGGTGTGTTGAGCATGGAAGCCCTTGGTCTCGGCCTAAGTATACTTTCCTCACAAGGTCTTCTCTGACCTGCTTTCCACTTGACCTAGTAATCTCTGAAGGTAGGTCCTTCCAGCCATCTTCCACCCAGCCAGCTTCCTGACTTCACATGAGTTGAGATCAGCACCCCTTCCAGAATAGATGTATGTTTAGAGCAATAATCCCTGTGCTGTAGTAGCAGCCATAATAATAATAATTGCAACATTGTTTACAGTGTGTCAAGCACTATCCTAAATGCTTTATAAGTATTATTAAGTGAGGTATATCCTATAATTAGGTGTATTTTACTGGTTAGGAAAGAAACACAGAAAAGTTACATATCTTGCCCATGATCAAGTAATTTTTAGGCTGTGTGGCCAAAATGTTTACATTGCTTTCCTCTTGTTCCAGCTCCTCCATGACCAGGTTGGGGTAACCCAGTTTGCTCCCTACAAACAACTATTTATGCAGACATATGCCCGGGGCCGTACCACCTATCAGGCTCTGCCCTGCCTGCCATCCATGTACGGCTACCCTAATCGCAATTGGTAAGGTCCCTGGCTCATTGATTCTGTCTGTTCCAAGTTGTATAGATAGTTCAGAAGGCAGCCTCAAAATTCAGAAGTTTTCCAGAGCTGGGGTTTTCTAGTAGGAAAAGATTCTTTGACTCACTGCTCTGTAAGATTTGACTTTTACCTGCTGCCATCCTATTGCCCAGCTACTTCTATAGTAAGGGTTTGTGATCATGTTTGCCAAAAAAGAAGTTCAGTCCTAGGTCGCTGCTTACTGTCCTCTGTCTCCCTACTTTTCTGTTTCCAGGAAGGATGCAGGAATGAAGAATGGTGTTCCAGCAGTAGGCCTGAAGCTTAATGACCTCATTCAGCGGTTGCAGCTTTGCTACCAGCTCACCACAGTTGGCAAGTTTGAGGAGGCTGTGGAAAAATTCCGCTCCATTCTACTCAGTGTGCCACTTCTTGTTGTGGATAACAGACAGGAGATTGCAGAGGTAGGAGAGGCTAGCCACTTGTCCCAGGTCTAGGCACCCCACTATGTTGACTGTGTTGACCTTCTTACACCCCTCTGTCCAGGCCCAGCAGCTTATCACCATTTGTCGTGAGTACATTGTGGGTTTGTCCATGGAAATAGAAAGAAAAAAGCTGCCCAAGGAAACTCTAGAACAGCAGAAGCGCATTTGTGAGGTAAGAACCGTGGGTCTCTGAGCACTACATCGATATCCTCCCCTTCACCTTCCATTAGGTCTGAATGTCACAGTTCCAAACTAACTCAGGGGAAGGAGAGAGATTTGGGCTCATTTCTTGAGGAGGGCTGTGCTTTTTTGCCCTGCTTCATCATGCTGTCACTCCGTCACATCAGGGAGGACTGTCCGACAGCTAGTCCTGGCTTTCAAACTTACGTGTAACAGCACCTTTTAGGTCTGTCCTTTCTGCTGTATCAACCTGGCATGTGCTCCTCTTTCTGTCCACCAGATGGCAGCCTATTTCACTCACTCAAACCTGCAGCCTGTGCATATGATCCTGGTGCTGCGCACAGCCCTCAACCTCTTTTTCAAACTTAAGAACTTCAAGACAGCTGCCACTTTTGCTCGGCGCCTGCTGGAGCTTGGGCCCAAGCCTGAAGTGGCTCAACAGGTACTGCTTCAGTGATCATACGGGAACTACATCTGTTTTCTCATGGAGGGAGCAGGAAATGAAAGTCCTTGCTTCTGAAACAGAGCACAGTATTCAACAACAGCAACAACAAACTACAAGAATATCATCCTTTAGTTACTGACCTCCCCTTGTTCCAGGAAACTGAATTAATAACTTACTCAGACAGGGCACCAGTGTGAGAGTGACGAGCAACCTAAAGTAGCTCAGCTGCATCTGGAAAACACCCAGTCTGTCCTTCAGCTCTATATGTCCCATCTGCCATTGACCTCCACATATGTATCTGTCTTAGTTTCTTAGTGCTGGTCTCACAGAAATATCATACTTGGGTGCCTTTAACAAACAAATTTATTTTCTCATCGTTTCGGAGGCTAGGAGTCTAAATTCATGGTATCAGCTCTAGGGTAAGGCTTTCTCTCTCTTGGCTCTGGGCAAAGTTCTTTGTCTCTTTGTTAGCTTCTGTTCCTTAGTTCCTTGGTGTCTATCTTTCCTCCATTTGTGCTTTTTATTGCAAAGGTGGTTGGGTTAAGATACACTCTACACTGATACAGTCTTGTTAACATAACACAGTCCTCTTTCAGTTGGGATTACATCTGCTGCTATAGAGTTTTGGAATTTAAACAAATATTTTGGGGGGACACTATTCACTTCATAACCAATATCTTATTGCTTATACCCTCAAAATGGCAGTGGGAAAGGAAGCTAGTTTTGACCCTTTTTAGGACCTGACCCTGATAATCCCCAGGTTTGGTAGAATGTGGGTCTAGATCCATGAGCCACTTTGGTACTGAGAAGGAGAAAGCCAGATACAGCAGAAACAGCAATTGTATCCTTTCACATATATCCTCAAGAGGGAGTGGGGCCTGTACCCATGCAATTGCACTGTGGATCAAAGAAACTGCTGAACTACAGTGATGAGATCATTTGAGTTGTGTCCACCTTGTAGTAATTTTTAATAAAGTTTCCTTCCCTGTCCTAGACCCGAAAAATCCTGTCTGCATGTGAGAAGAACCCCACAGATGCCTACCAGCTGAATTATGACATGCATAACCCCTTTGACATTTGTGCTGCATCTTACCGGCCCATCTACCGTGGAAAGCCAGTGGAAAAGTGTCCACTCAGTGGAGCTTGCTATTCCCCCGAGTTCCAGGGTCAAATCTGCAGGGTTACTACAGTAAGTACTGACCTCAAGAAAAATGCCTCTAGGATATTGGGGAAGGGGAGAAAGAAAGTAGCTTAATGGTCCTTTCTCCTGTTTCGCCTAGCTCCTTGAGGCAGTGATAATAGAGAAAACTAGAACTTCTCCACTCCTCTTTACCAATAAATAGCACACACTTGTCTACTGTGCCCGTTGAGGGGTGGAGGCAGTCAGCTTTCCAGTTTTGTCTACCTCACAGACAGCTAACTTTTCCCTCTTTCCTCTTCCACAGGTGACAGAGATTGGCAAAGATGTGATTGGTCTAAGGATCAGTCCTCTACAGTTTCGCTAGGGTCCCCTTGTTGTGCATAGGGGAGCCACCATATCTTCCCTGCAGAGAATGTCCATCTCTCATCCTTCTAATGTCCGCTTGTTCCAACCCACATCCAGATAATGACATTTGGCTATGCCTGCCCTAGTGTCCTTTCCTCTTTTGTTAGGGTTAATCAGAATGTCCAGTTGACTACTGTGCCTATGAAGACTTCTCATCTTCTCAAGGTGACTGCATTCAGTAATAAACATTAGTATTTATCTCTCCCCTTCCCACCATCTTTGTAACCTGTTTGCCAGAAATGCGTGGAATGTAATAAGATACCATTTTGTACTCCTCTCTCCCAAACTCTTAGCCATCCTTCCATTTTCTTAGGCATTGAACCTCTGTAGTAGAGACACCCTCTGTGGGCCTAGAAATTTAAGGTCTGAGTACAAACCATTTGATTTTCCAAAAATGTACACCATTTTATGTTAATTTGTCCCTTGTAACCATTGTTCTCATGTTTGTTTCTCACATCAAATAAAGTAGATTTCTACAAGAGCTTCTTGGCTGGCTGTTTGTTTCCTGGGCACTCTCAGGTCCTATTGCCTTGTGAAAGAAGATATCTGCTTGTCATTACTATGTTTAATTACAAAAGTAACTGCTAACCCATGTTGAACACAAAATGCACATATTTTTTATTGGCTATATATGAGTCATACACTTAAGCTGAAAATGGTAGGCAGCAGGTAGCTTTCCTATTCCATTTCTTATTGCAGTCTTCATCTGTTGCTAATTATAGCCATTATTTATTGAGCACTTACTCTGTGCCTGCCGCTACTCTAGATGTTTCTATGCTGTACAAGTGTCTATGAGTAATTAGTAGTACATGTATATATTACACTGGTTACTTTGGCAGTATTTTGTTTGTCATGTAATGAGACTAATCTGGTAAAATGGTGATATACTGTGCCTTTGATAAAAATACATACATGTCACACTTTTAATACCCAGTACATTCACATAGTTCAGATACTAGTAAATGGAAAAAGCTATGCTGTGACAGCTCTTCTTCCTATCGCTTTCTTAAGCCATCAAGTTCCTATCACCTTCTACAGAACTACTGTTACTAGCTTGCTTGTATCCTTCCAGAGATTTCTTACATATATACAAACAGATACACGCTCTTTTCATATCCCCCTTTTATGTACAAATGGAAACACCCTACTTAACAGTTCTGCACTTAGCATATTAAGTTTTCACTTAGCATATTTATGAGATTTTTCCATGTTAGTATATTACAGAGCTGCACTCTCCTCAAGTGTTCCATTATATGATATACAATAATGTTTGTAAGTTGGGTTATGTTGATAGGTATTTGACTTATTTCCATTCTTCTGCTCTTACAAACAGTGCTACAGTGAATAACTTGAACACACTGTACAGGTTGAGGAAGTATATCTGAAGATAAACTCTTAGAGTGGAATTCCTGCTTCAAAAAGCAGGCCTGTATATTTTTTACTCTTATATTGGGAGCTGCTTAATATAAAGCACACCCACAGTAAGCCTACTGTGTTAAAATCATGTAACACTTTCTCAAATGATAGACATTTTCTGTAAACAGCAAGTTGGTGATAAGTCTTCGGAAAAAGAACAAACTCTGCCTTTGTCGGTTTAAAGATTATAGTCATGCACCACATAACGTCCATTCAGGCAGCCTCTGACCACATGAACATCCGTGGTCCCGTAAGGTTGTAATAGAGTTCAGAAGTCTCAACTGGAGAACAAGCTGTAACAGACAAATCAGGTATAACAAACACAACCGCTTCCTGCTTCATGCATGCAACGTGTGTCTCGTGTTGCTTATACAAATCTGACAGTTAAGTCGGTAACTTAATGGTTCTAAGTGCTACATACCTCATTGCTGAATATCACTATGGTCACCTTTGAAATACTCCCCCTGGGAAGCTATGCACCAATGCCAGCACCTAGTCCACCCTTCAAAGCCATTTTGGAATTCTGGAATGGCCACTGTACACAGTGGAAAGGTGGCTAGTTCGCAAACTTAGTTGTATCGCTGTCTTATGAAGGAGCTTTTAGGCAGTAAGCAAATAACTGAATTGGAACACCCTTTGTACTCACCTCATCTGGTGACTTTTTACCTGAAGATAAAGGAAATACTGAAGACATTTTGATGACATTCAGGATATCAAGGGTAATAAAACGACAGCTGTGATGGCCATTCCAGAAAGAGTTCCAAAGTTGCACAGAAGTGCAAACGAGGTGCTGGTATTGGTACATAGCTTCCCTCAGAGGCAGCAGATTCCAATCTTGTGTATTATGTATCTCAAGTGTCATACTGTTATCTGTGTAATTTACCTTTGAAAATATTACCATGAAGTGTATCCTGGCTCCCAAACACAGCAAAACCTGTGCTAGTTGATAGCAGAAGCAGCAGGCAAAGGAGATTTGGAAGTGAAACAACACATGAAGGTGGCAAATCAGTAATACTGTTGCTTGTGATTTAGGCATGTTTGCACAACGACCCAATCACATAATGTCCTGTTTCCCACAGAACATATCATGGATGTTAAGCAACACGTGACTGTAAAGTTAACTTTGCGTACAACATAAACATTTGCGTAAACAAATGGGTATGAAAAAAATGGACAGACCCTGCTTCTTGAAGCTTATAATTGAGGCAGAGGGGACATAAGTGAAATAACTGTGCATGTCAGACAAGTTTGAAGATGGCCAGTAAACAGTGGAGACCCATTAATTCTTAAGAATGATATCAAGAAGACACTGTACTATTGTGTTCCAACAGTGTTCACTACACATTAGAAAGAAGGAGTAGCTAGGAGCTAAGTAAATACTAAGGTGAGGTGTTATGAATATCAATAGTAAAAATAGAAACAAGCTTAAAAGATACTACAATGGAAGAATCATGTTAGATTCTCTTAATTCTGTTATCACCTAGTAACTTCCTTATTAATGTGCTTACATTACCACAATAGAAATACTAACTTGTAGTTGGATTAATGTTAAATTTGTAGCATATGCTTGATAAAGTTATGTTAGAGATAACACGTATAAGCAGTTCAGAGCTGAATGAGAAAATTAACCTGGAATCAATTAAGTGACAGGTATTGGGTTGAGTAGAGCCTTAGAGTAACAACTCTAATGTTCAATATTTGTAATCTGAGGCCTGAATCAGTGAGGCATTTTCAAAAGGACACAAATGATTTAGAGACAAGAGCTGGGACTAGAACTTAGGTCTTTTGATTCTTAGTCAAGAGTATTTTCTCCTAATTGACACCACTTGTTTGTTTGGAAGAAAACAGATTTTGCCTGGATATAGTTTTTACAAGTCTATGCCGTATCTGTGAAGGGAAATGTACACACAGTAATCTAGTTTTTGCTTAAAGGATCAAAGAGATGAGGTGATTCACACATGGTGTTTTCAACATAGTTGTGATTTCTCCCTTTTAACCTTTGTAACTCTTTATAATCTCTATCCTTAGCTCTTTTAAGACATCCTGCATCATACTTAGTGTGTACATATTTAATCCTACCTTCAGCCCAATCCCCAGACAGCTACTTTAGGGCAGGAGCTGTTCCTGATTTATCTCTATATCTTTCATTGTATCCAGCATAGGATTTTAAACAATTCTAGACACTGAGTTTTAAAATAGATTTGTCTCTGAAGGAGATACATTCTTACAGATCTGAATAGAAGTTGTCCAGACTCATGTCTATCTGAGCCTTCCTCTCCTCACCCAAAATTAGATTGGAAGTTGGGTTCTGTAAGGAGAAAAGGAGCTAGGACAGAGAAGGCCAGAGACCACCTTAGTTCTGTTACTACATTTGAATTGTCCTTTTGCTCAGTCTCAGGTGCCAGAGTTGCTTCTTCTGCCTGACAGGTTGAACTAACATTGAATTCTTACTGCTTTTGAATCACAACCCCGGCCTGTGTCCATTAGTGTGACAGGTCTAGTGAAGAATAGGAAAATAAATGTCCATTAAATTTGGCAGAGAAGCTGCCTGATTAAAGAGCCTAGGAGCGCAAAGTGTGGCCAGTGAATACCTATCTGAGGATCCAGCAGGGAAGGCAACAGGCAAAAATCCTTGCCTTCATGGTGCTTAAATGCAAGTGTGGTGGGAGGCAACAGACAATAAAGAAGATTAAAAGTATATAGTACACCTTGGTTGCACAGTAATTAACAGCTTGGCTGCTTCTGGAAAGGTTGCAGGTGGAATCCACCCGGAGTCAACTCCACTGCGGTGGGTTTGGTTATTTGGTTGGGTATAGTGTTCAGTGTTAAAGAGGAGAACATACACAGGAGAGTATGTGTGGGAAGGACTGCAGTTTTAGTGAGTGAAGCCAAAGAAGGGATCTCAGAGAAATGACATTTGAGTAAAATACCGAAGTGAGGGAAAAACAGTATGGGTTTCTTGGTTACGTACGTTTATCTTCTGGTTATTTGTAGGCAGTTTGTCCTAATCGGGCCTACCAAGTTTGGAAGAAGTAATGAAAGATCAACTTCCTTGGATACATATGTGGGAAGTTGAAGTAAAGCAAGCCAGTCCAGTAAGAAATCACAGAGATCACATTAAGTTGCCCTCCCTTAGTTCAAAGATTCTTGGGGGGGGGGGGGGGGCGGGGGCGGGCAAAGCTTCCTGTACCTTTAAGGATGGCGGCTCCGGACTCCGACGACAATGTTACTGGTCCACAAGACGGGGAGGGGGAGGGGGAGGGCCTACGAGTCCCGCCCCCTACGGCAGGTCGGAGGGAGCAAGATGGCCGCCCCTGAGGAGGACTGTGGGGTAGCGGTAGACGCTGATCCGGAATTGGAAGAGCTTCTGGAAAGTAAGGACCAGTAAGGGGAAGGGCCTGGAGGGGCGGACGGGGTGACCCGTGCAGGCGACTAAGCCAGCCTGCCAAATGCTCTACCCTGGCAGGGGACGCAGTGAGCCTGAAATACTTGGGGCGGAGCGGGAGAGGGTCTCCAACGGTTGGACAGGGGCGGAGGTCTAACTGCGACCCCGAAGAAAATCTCTGGGTCACCTTCTCGGCGGGAGTTGGGGCGCTCACCTTTGGCCCCTAATGGCCCAGACCGTTGATCTCCCTGCCGCAGGGGGAGCAGTAACTCCCAGAACAGTATTCCTCGATTCGGCTCCCAAATCTTGTTTTAGATACGGAGTCCTTGAAGTCTAACTTCGCGGTAGTAGCATTCTGTTTGCAGTGGGTGAGGAAAAGTACACGCGTGCAGTGTAACCAGTAACTCTTCAACAGCCCACAGCACATTCTTCATTGTCCCTGCCCTATGTTTCTTAACACAAAAGACGCTTCTTTCCTCCTCTCATTCGGATTACCCTTCCCTTACTTGTCCCCTTTCCAGTTGTTACAGCATGTCAGTAGCTGAAGTTGACTCTTGTCCCGTTTGCTGGAGAAACTGAGAATGATCTGGCCTCGGGGCAAGCCAGTTTACCCTCCGAAAAACTCGAGACCTTTTTCCCTTCCTTGGCCCGTCCAGCACTGTTCTGCTGGATTCTTGCCCAGAGTGAGGCCAGTGCCCTCCCCTCAGGCCTAGCGAGCAGAATGGTGGTGGCGACAAAGAGGTGAATATTTTATCTACTGCCCAGTCACAGACATGTGGGCAGACAGGAAAATACTGGGAGTACCAAGCGAGTGTTTGTGAACTGCAGAGATGGGGCAGGAGGGAATCGTAGGAGCTTTGCTGAGGGAATGCTGAGTCGAGGCAAAGAGAAGAGAGTTTAATGCCTGCCCATGTTTTTGTACAGTATGGAGGCCTTCAATTTGTGATAGTACCAACATACATGGAAAGTTGCATGGGTTCTCTTGGGAATTCTGCTTTCTAGCCAAAGGTTATTCCCTTTAGGGCACCTCAGTGAATTCAGAGCAGTAAAGGCATCTGTGTTCCCTTCTCCTGGTGGATATTTCTGTGAAATTTACAGGAAGTCATTAGTGTGTGACAAACCAAAAAACATAAACCTTAGAATTGATCCCAACTCATAGCTACCCGGTAGGACAGAGTAAAATGGCCCCATAGCGTTTTCAAGTAGCACCTGGTAGATTCAGACTGCTGACATTTTTAGTTAACAGCCATAGCTCTTAACCACACACCCCCAGGTTTCCACGTGGTAAGGAAGGCACGTATGCAAATGGAGATATACTTTGCCCTCTGCAGAACTTCTTTTAAACCATTCCTCCCAGCTCAGAGATAAGTTTGCTTGTTCTACCTTAAGAGCTTTTTTTCTCTTTTTATCACAGTAAATTAGGTAATGGGAGAAAACTGGGAGGCTTATTGAAAGATATACCAGGAAGCAGAGACTCAAAAAAGAAGAAAAATTTAGGAAAGCTGACAATTTGAAAAACTGTTCTTCTAATCCCCAGAAACCACTCAGCCTTTCATCATCATCCATTCCCAACACAGGCTATGTCTCTTGTCTCTGAAGGTGCTCTTGATGATTTTGATAAGGCCAAACCCTCCCCAGCACCGCCTCCTGCCACCAGGACTCCTGATGCTTCAGGGCCCCAGAAGAGATCGCCAGGAGACACCGCCAAAGTATAAATTCCACCCAGTTAAGGGGGGAGGGATGGGCATGCAGCTCTGAGGTGAGGCAGGCCCCTCTGCGCCAAAGGGGAGTCGGGGAAGGGTGCCTGGAACTCACATTGCTGAATACTTCTGCAAGGCTCAGTTCTTGTAAGATGAGAATTTAAGGTTGAATGGAGGAATCCCGGGAAGTTTCTTGAGAAAACAACAGGTTTAAATGGTTAGGTAGTATATCACTCTGTCCATTTCCCTCAGTGGCCAGACACCTTTCTTGGTATCCTCACCGGGAGAGGTAGGTAGAACTTCCAGTGGAGGCAGGTAGGAGGGAGACACTGCATTTCACAAAGCCGCTACCAGTGGCTTCTACCAGGAGCAGTGAGGTGCCAGGTAAGAAACACTTTTTGCCCAACCTCCTCTGCAGGATGCTCTCTTCTCCTCCCAAGAGAAGTTTTTCCAGGAACTGTTCGACAGCGAGTTGGCTTCTCAAGCCACTGCGGAGTTCGAGAAGGCAATGAAGGAGCTGGCTGAGGAAGAGCCTCACCTGGTGGAGCAGTTCCAGAAGCTTTCAGAGGCCGCCGGGCGAGTGGGTAAGGAGGGGACACCACACAGCTGAAAATATATTAAGTCGTTGCTGCTTGAGAACACCACAGTTCATAGTAAGGCTGATAGCAGTCACAACATCGGTGTTGTTGGGTAGGGTAAAGAAAGGAGATGGGAAGAGAGATGGGAATTTGGCTTAATGAAAGGGATGAGATAGATTGGAAAGTAATAGAAAAAATTATTCAAAACTGACAACTCTGAAGGTGGTGGTGTTACTCTGAGTATCATCATAGAGAATAAACTGATACATGGCCTGGACAGATTTGTGAAAATGGCTGTGAAGATAACCATAAATTTTAAAGATTTGGAAGATAAGTGATTCACTGGTAAATGCTCCACATCCAAGCTGATAAATGGGTTAGTCTAGCCAAGCAGGCAGTTAAAATCCCGAATGACTCTGACTCTGTGATCTGTCCTAGGCAGTGATGCGACCTCCCAACAAGAATTCACTTCCTGCCTAAAGGAGACATTAAGTGGACTAGCCAAAAATGCCACTGACCTTCAGGTGAGGGGGTAGGGGTAGGGAACCACATGGGGCCCACTCCCAGACACCTTCAGCAACAGAGTCTCAAAAGGCAGAAACTCTTGAGTATCATCCCAGGTCTGTCCCTGCCTCACTATTTTGAAACAGGCAAGTTGAAATAGTTCTTCTCTGGTTTCCTACTTTCCCACTAAAAGAGTGGTAAACCAGTCTGAGAAGACAGTATGCTCACCTTTTCTCCTTTCCTTTCTAGAATTCGGGCATGTCGGAGGAGGAGCTAAATAAGGCCATGGAGGGGCTAGGCATGGATGAAGGGGATGGGGAAGGGAACATCCTCCCCATCATGCAGAGTATCATGCAGAACCTGCTGTCTAAGGATGTGCTGTACCCATCCCTGAAGGAAATCACAGAAAAGGTTTGTGAACCTCTGTTTCTGCTCTTCCTTCTTGCTTGCCGTTGTATTAGTTTTATGGGCTGCTTTATGTGCTCAGGGCCTGAAGAGATGCATAACTTGAATGCTCATGTCCTTCTGTTTTGTTTTTTTCCTCCTTATTTGGGATGTGTAGAGTTGGGGACGTTATGTCTCTGAGAAATCAAAGTTACCATGCCAGAGATTTCTGGGATAAGAGGGCAAATCCCTCAGTTCTCATCTTCAGTGGACCAATTCAGGATTCTGGCTTACATAGTCTGATCAGCCCCTCCTTGCATTTCTGTCTTCATTTATTTCTGCAACAATGGTTCACTGAGGACATACTGCTTAGGTCTCAGCACTAGCTTTGTGCCGTAAGCAATTAAGAAGAGTTTGATGGTCCCTGTTGCCAAAGAGCTTATAGTTTTACTAGAGATAAAATAGAGGCCTAGATGTTTTTTTAGTGACACAGGCCAACATGTGGTTAAGTGTGAAATGAATACTACAGACCAAACGTTAGCAAATGGTGTTTAAAAAAGTTTTTACAGTTTTAAGGTTTGTAAAAAAAAAAAAAAACCAACATGTGACAGATCATATGTGGTCTGCAAAACCTAGCATCTGGCCCTACACATAAAAGTTGCCAAACTCTAGGATGGACCACAGATGCTAGCACTGGCATAGCCAGGTGGTCTGGTTAGAGTCAGTGCTCCCTCTCAAGCTGAACTTAGCCTGTTTAGCCCTTTCTTGCTATGTCCTCCTCCCCTCTGTATTTTAAATATTGTTCTCATTACCTTTCTCCATTCATTGTTCATTCTTAACTACTCATTCTCCTTTTTCAGTATCCAGAATGGTTGCAGAGTCATCAAGAATCTCTACCTCCAGAGCAGTTTGAAAAATATCAGGAGCAACACAGTGTGATGGGCAAGATATGTGAGCAGTTTGAGGCAGAGACTCCAACAGATAGTGAGGCCATTCAAAAGGCACGTTTTGAGATGGTGCTGGATCTCATGCAGCAGGTAAGGCTGCCTTTTTCCTCCTGCCTTCTGGAGCTGTTGGCTTGGGTGTTCAGTGGAGAAGGTATCTAGGAAAGATGCCACATTGCCACAGGGAGCCCAAGAGAAGCCATATAGTGTGGTCCTCAGGAGAATACCCAGAGATGACAGCTTAGGTTCCTCTTCTGGGTTGCTGCCTTGTTTTCTGAGTTTTTCCCCATCTCATGTTACTCTTTCCTTATTTTTCAGCTACAGGACTTGGGTCATCCCCCAAAAGAGCTGGCTGGGGAGATGGTGAGTATGTTTTCTTCTCCTAGATTTTAATCAGGTCTCCAGTTTCCAGAAACCTATGGTAATGATTCCATCTAAAGCAATAGCTTTATGGCTTTCGGGGATGGGCCCTAGGAAGGTCTGACCCAAAATATGAGCAGTTCTCTGAGTCTCTTCATCTCTTCTCCAGCCTCCTGGCCTCAACTTTGACCTGGATGCCCTCAATCTGTCGGGCCCACCAGGTGCCAGTGGTGAACAGTGTCTGATCATGTGAAATACCACACGTTTTCCTCCCTGACTCCCAGCCATGGGGAACATCTGGAATCAGCAGAACCATTGGGAGCTGAGGCAGGACTGTCGTCTGCAGGAGCAATCTGCCCACTGCCCTCTGCCGTCCCACCCAAGACTGTGCCATACCAACTGAGGCTTTTTTTCTGTTTTCTTAAGAATAAGGCCATTTCTCTTAGCCCTACTTGATTTCAGTTTCAGCTGCTAGCAAAGGCCCTGCTGCCTTCCAGGTCGGGGAAGGCATCCCTTTTGGGGCCTGTGTCTTCTTCCTCCACCCAAAATAATGTTACGTATGGCCACACTGATGTTAACTTTTATACCCGGGGTCTTTGTGCCTTGTTTCTATTCCCTTTCTGGGGAACAAGCACAGAGTCCTGGAACTCTGTTTTTCAGGTTTCCTGGGAAGAACCTTTGGGAATGGAGTGGCACTTACTATGGGCTGGAGTTGTAATTCTGGTATCATGTTCTCTCACCTTCAGACTGTTTTACATTCTATGGTGGGAAAGGTACTAATCGAATGCACCTTATCATAGTAGGTTGGGATAGAAACTTTGGGATTCTCCTTTATTTGGGTGCTGAGCCCCAGCTCCCTATTCCAGCCTGCAAACTCAAATGCTGCCCTGGTTATTTCTGCAATGCTGTGTAATCTAGTGAACTCGACTCCTGACCTTGCTTTGCCTACTGACTATCTTCTTCTCTATCTGTAAAATGCCTATTTATTCCTGAGCCTAAGCTGTGACAAAGAAGAACCCGTCCTGTTTTCCCTTATACAGTCCACCCGCCACTTGCAGTGGTCACTTTCCTCCTAGCAAGCATATGATTGTCATGTCAGGTCTGGGGGTGAATAACCTGCCCCAGATACATTCTGGCTTATTTGAGACTTCTGACTGCCTTAGAATCCTGTCCTTGGATTCAAGGAGGTGTCTTAGTAAAGGGGGAGGGGTACAACCTGGGCCCCTTTTCCTACAGGCCCCATGGGGCAGTGTCTAATAAATATTCTGGGTGAGGAATACAGCCTGTTCTCCATCCAGGTCTTTTTCTGACCTTCCTCAGCTTCTGTAAGCTGCAGAGTGAGGAATGTTAGCAGACTAGTTTTTCAGAACATGCAGTGCTTGGTTCCCAGTGTCCTTACGGTGGGGAACCTTCCCCAGCTCTGTCTCACCTCTTATGGCAAAGGAGACTTGATGTATGTCTTTTCTCATTTCTTCTTTGAATATTTCCTTCTCAGAAGCCCTTCAGATACCATTGTATTTTGACATATCACATTGTTATTACTAATATGAGTAATATATTGTTGACATGTTTTCTAAATTGTTTATTTCTGAGCTGACCTTGCTCTTCTTTGTGGGAGCCAGTGGTTTGTGGCCCTTGTTTGAGGTAGGTTGGTGAATAAGCTGGTCAGACCAGCTGGCTTTTCTGATTCAGCACTCAGAAAATAATTGTTGCCCGAGCAAAGTTACATATATCATCAGAGTCACTTTGAGCTTCTGACATGTCCCTTTCCCTGGAGTTAAGCTTTTTCATACCTTGAAGATGTCATGTGTTCTGTGGGATTGGCAATGGAGGACATGTTTTTGGTGCTTCAGGCTGTTTGAGGCTGGCCAACTACTGTAACTTACCAGAGCATGGCAAAACCTGGGTCTGAAGCTGGGACTCCACTACTGTAGACAGGAAGAGGAAACGCCAACTTCTGATGATGATCATGAGGGCCTGAATGGCCAGAATTTACTTCTGAACCACTGCAGCCAAACATTGGACAGGCTAGAGAGAAGGGAGGAATTAAACAAGGGCTCTAACTCTTGAACCTTTCGGCTGTTGTCCTGCCAGTGTGTTTGATTTATTTATTTATTTGGTTGGTTACAAATTCTTACTTCTGCTGGCCTGGCCTGGCTAAAGCTCATTCCACAAATCTAAGTAGGTGCTGACATGCGCTTTAGCTTTGTTCTCAGGCCACTTGTTTTTATTTGACACAGACAGCTTGACCTCAGGTTGTTCTCTATGGCAAGAACACTATAATTGAGTTACCCTAGAACCTGACAAAGGACAAAGGTTTAGCAGTCTAGGACAGACCTTCTCCAATTCTCTCTGTGGTGAAAGATGAGTGTTTTTTTGCTTTGTTGGTTAAATACCTCTGTGTACCAATATGTATTCCTGTTAACCATGCTCAATGTACTATATACTGCCAGCCACACAAGTTTGACAGACCCTGTTGACCAGCATCATGCACTTGGATGTGTGAAAATCCTAACAAGTTTTTAAACATTCTCAATTTCTTAATCATATCGTGGACTAGTACAAAAGTATTCACAGCCTAGTGTAAGTCTGCGAAATACTTTTGAGTAGCACTGCCTGAAGCCCTCCTCAGTCTCTCCATAGCTCTTAGCCAAAATGATAAATTCCCATAATTATAGTTCTTTTCTATATGAGGCTTGTTTCTAGAGAGTTTTTTCTTCAGTAAGAATGTGCCACTGCAAGGACATCATTTTTCTAGCATTTTCTGCTTTGTAGAAGTAGCCACTACAGATTTTAAGTATGTATGTGAAATATTTATATTGCTCTCAAGCTTTAAAGGGAATGCCCCTTTGTCCTCAAACTCTGGATATGAGGAACAAATTCATGGTTGTATAGATGCTTTCATGAGTTTAGAATCAAATTCTTAGAGAATCTGTGATAATAACAGCATTTTCCTGTGCCTTGAGATTTAACATCCTTGCATGTGCTCCAGGAGACAGTCCTAATACACTCTTGAAATGGCTTTTTGAAGCTTGGGAAAGATAATGACCCACATTAAATGCTGGCCATGGGGGAAAGGATCAGAGGAAGAAAGCATGCAAGAATAAATTTGTTATCTTTAATACTGGAGAATCTACCAGTTGATTATGTTTTTATAACTTAGGAAGGCCCAGAGAAAACTTTTATGAAGGCAGGAAGAAGAGCACTGGTAAAGGGATCACCAGAATCTGTGAGAAGTTTAGAAGTAACTGTCTTCTGTAGGTTGAGGCTGATGGAAGGAAATGTTAAAGAACTGGTTTCCCTTTTAGTAATGGGGATGATTCTGTTGTTAGGTGCCCTCGAGTCAGTTCCACCTCATAGTGACTCTGTGTTCAACAGAACAAAACATTGCCCAGCATTGCACCATGCTTATAGTCCTTGTTATGCTTGAGGCCATTTTTTAACCACTATGTCAGTGCATTTCTACCAAGCTGGATGTCCTTCTCCAGTGACTGATCCCTCCTGATAGTGTGTCCAAAGTATGTAAGATGTAGTCTTGCCATCCATACTTCTAAGGAGCATTCTGGTTGTACTTCTTCCAAAACTGATTTGTTCTTCTAGTATCCTGTGATATATTCAGTATTCTTCACCAACACAACTTAAAGACATCAATCCTTCAGTCTTCCTTATTTGTTGTCTAGCTTTTGCATGGATGTGATGCGTTTGAAAATACCATAGCTTAGGTCAGGCACACCATAGTCTTGAAAGTGACATCTTTGCTTTTCAAAATGGGGATGATAGAAACCTGCATAGCAGAGGTCAGATGGCAACACTGAACTCTGGGAAGTAAGATGGGTGACTTTCCCATAATGGATAGGAAAGTTAAAGTGGAATTCTAATAAAATATGGGTGGTCCTAGGGGCAAGATAGATGGGCAGCCAATGAGAGCACTGACATATATAACTTAGGAAGATCAAGAATGGTTGAACAGAAGGATGAAGTCAGTAACTTCAGTGGAAGATCACTATGGACAGTTCTTAGACCCCTGAACTATCAATTGAAAGGGGTTAGTTCCTCCTAAAAGAGGATCCTTCAACACTATAGCAAGTGCATATAGTTGTGCACTAAGTGAAGGGCAAAGTGGGTAAATCCCACTACTACTTGTCAGTTTGTGAAAAGGATCAACATGAATCCAGTCCCCAAAGTGTGGAAACAAATCCAGTCCTCACCTTCCCACTTTTACATCCTCATCACCAGCCACTCCAACCCTAGCCACTCAGAGCTAGATCAGAGCTCACAGAATACTCAGCAGGCAGACACTAGCACCTGTTGGGTCTCACAGTTCCTGTGAGTTCATTAATTTGGTGAAGTGACTCACAAGTTTTCACGAGTATACCATGCATATGACTGTAACTGTTAAAGAGATGCGTTGGGTGAGGTCTGGGAATGGTTCACATATGGAGCTTCAGTTTCCCAAATGAATGCCCTACTTTTCCACCCAGGAAGCTCTTCTATGCCTCAGGGTTCTAGAGTCAGCAGACTCCACATGTGCCATGATAGATTACATCCTGCCTCCTGGAGCTAATCACCATCTGTGTGCTCCTAGGTGTCCTGTCTTGTTCTGATCAGTCCTCTCATTTGCCTCAGGTGTGCTCCACCTCTCAGAAGCCAAGAACAAAGGCCAGATTGCTTTCTGCACCTCACAGATGTTGATCTCCATGTCTCTCCCCAAAGAGACCTACAGCCATTTGCTCAGTTAACTGTATATTATTGAAAGAATACTCATATTTCTTGAGGACTGTTGGATACAAGTTCTGAGTTAAAATGTATATCCAGAAACCCAAAGTACCATCAGAGCCCTCTACACCTTCTCTTCGTCCTATGTTTTTTACACTCGGGGAATATCGCGATGTGGAGGTCAGGTGGAAGCCCTGATGGTGTAGTGGTTAAGTGCTGTGGCAGTTTACCAAAAGTTCAGTGGTTCAGATCTACCAGGCGTTCTTGGAAGCTCTATGTGGCAGTTCTGCTCTGTCCTGTAGGGTTATTATGAGTCAGAATCAACTTGATGGCAGTGGGTTTGGTTTTGGGTGGTCAGGTAATAGAGTACTGGCTTCAGTCTGTCACAGAGTAGGTCTAGACATGCACCTTATAATGTTATTTTCCTGTTTCCAAATGTATAGTCAGAATGGGAGCATCAGGCAGTTGGCAGAAAGGCCAAGCAGAAGCCCTTGGATTATACCTTTCCTGCCTTTGCCAAGATAGGAGACAGTATTTCATTCTAGGGGGGTTGGCAGAGATCAGTGGTATCCTCAAAGACCTAAACGGATGCAAGGGTGCTGGTTCCCACCACATACTCATTTAGTCCACGTGTCTAGTCCCTGCAAAAAGTGGATGGCTTACAGTGGGTAACAGTGGATTAGTACAAACTTAAGCTAGTTTTCCCAGTTGCAGTACTGTGCTGAATGTAGTTTCTTTACTGGAAAAAGTAGCAGCTTTATGTGGGTTTAAAAAAAAAAAAAACACTACAGTTGAGTTAATTCTGACTTGCAGCAACTCTGTAGGACAGAATAGAATTGCTCCATATGGTTTCCAAGGAATACCTAGGGGATTCAGACTACTAACCTTTTAGTAGCTGTAGCTTTTAAACACTACACCCCCAGGGTTTCCAGTTGTATAGGTGTGCAGCTATTAATCTATCACGAAGATCAGCAAAATGTAGCTTATAGCCATATTTGGTTCAGTGTTTGGTTTTGTCTCTAAGTGTTTTTGTACTACAGTGGCAGAATTGTGATGGAATCATATGACCCACAAAACCTGAAATATCCTCTGGCCCTTTACAGAAAGTTTGTGGACCCCTGGTCTAGCAAATGCATTCCTTCAGTACCCATCAGGAAGGAGTATCTGCAGCAGTTTGCATCTACCAGGCATAGGCAAGAGGATATTTTAGCAGCCTTGTCTCAGAACTGTGTTAGTTCTCTCCCTCTGTCACAGTACAGAAATCCAAAGAGATTTGGACATTTTGCAGAAAATAACATTGGTTTGCTCTATTCCAAATTCATTGTTGTCAAGTTTATTCCAACTCATAGTGACCCTATAGGACACAGTAGAACTACCCCATAGAGTTCTCAATCAAGGCTATGATCTTTAAAAAAAAAAAATTGTTTTATTGTGCTTTAAGTGAAAGTTTATAATTCAAGTCTGTTTATCATACAAAAACTTATACATATATTGCTATATAACTGTATCTGCTCTCTCCTCACTGTGACAGCATGTTGCTCCTTTCCACCCTGTATTTCCTATGTCCATTCAAGTGGTTCCTGTCCCTCTCTGTCCTCTCATATTGCCTCCTGACAGGAGCTTCCCAGTTAGTCTAATGTTATCTACTTAAGCCAAGAAGCATACTCTTCTACAGTATCATTTTATGTGTCACAGTCCAATCTAATCTTTGAAGAGTGAGTTTTAGGAATGGTTTCAGTTCTAGGCTAACAGAGTCTGGGAGCCATGTCTTCCAGGGAACCTCCAATCTGCTAGACCATCACGGCTGGTCTTTTTAATAGAATTCGAGTTCTGCCCCCCACATTTCTCCCATTCCATGAGGCACTCCATTGAGTTCCCTATAAGGGCATTCTTTGGTGATGGCCAGGCATGATCTAGTTCTTCCAGTTTCAGGTTGATGTAGTTTCTTGTTTACATGGCTTTTACTGTCTGTTGGCCTCACAGTTTCCTTGTGACTTTGATGCTCTTCTTTTCCCTTTGCTCCAGGTGGGTAAGACCAATTGATACTTCTTAGATGGCCACTTAACTAACTTTTAAAACCCCAGACCCCACTCAGCAAAGTGGGATGCAGAACATTTTCTTAATAAAATTTATTATGCCCCTGAAACCATGGTCCGTGTTACTCTGTCCTTCAAAGTGTTTGGTTGTATTTAGGAAACTTCTTAGCATTTGGTTTAGTCCAGTTGTGCTGATTTCTCTGCTGTGTGCTATCTCTCCCTTTACCTAACAGTTCTTGTCTACTGTCTCATATCTCTCTCCCTTCATGTCCTTATAACTATCAAAGACTTTTCTTCTGTGTTTAAACCATTTCTTGAGTCCTTGTAATTAGTGGTCTCGTACAATATTTGTCCTTTTGTAACTACTTTCACTCAGCATAATGCATTCCAGATTCCTCCATGTTATGAGATTTTTCCTAAATTTATCACTGTTTTTTATTATTGCTTAGTTGTCCATTGTGTGAATACCATGATTTATCCATTCATCCACTGATGGGCACCTAAGTTGATTCCATCTTTTTGCATTTGTGGACAGTGCTGCAATAAACATTGGTGTGTGTATATCTATTTGTGTAACACCAAAGCTATGATTTTTATAGAAGCAGACTGCCACATTTCTCTCCCATGGAATGGCTGGTAGGCTGAAACCACCAACCTTTCCGTTAGGAGCTGAGCACTTAACCACTGGGCTAGCAAGGCCCCTGTTTGCTGTATTGAGAATATGTAAATCAGACCTGTTGATTAAAAAGGATCAAGTACTCTGGATTTGTTGATGAGATATACACACTCACCTAAAAGCAAATCCACCAGGAGCTGGAAGTAAATCCTACGAAGATTCAGAGGTCTGCCACTTAGCAAAATTTTTAGGAGTCCAGTAGTCTGGAACATTCTGATATATCCCCTCTAAAGTAAAGGACAAGTATTGCGTGTTGTATCTTTTATACCAAGAAAGAAATGCAAAGCCTCTTCCAGGTTTAGAGACAATATGTTCTGTACTTGCAAATGCTACCCTGATCCATTTATAGATAAAAAGAAAGGCTGCTAGTTTTAAGTGGCCCTTCATACAAGAAAGATCTCTGCGGTAGGTCCAGGCTGTAGAATAAGAAACTTTCTTCTTGGACCATGTGACCTTGAAAATTCCTTGGTACTAGAGGTATATGTGGATTATCTCACAGTTTCCATTAGAAGAGTTCTAGCATAGATCTTTTGACTTCTGGAGCATGGTGATGTCATCTGCAACAGGGAAAGTCTTACTGTATGGAAAGCATCTCCTAGCATGCTGTTAGGCCTTGATAGAGTTTTGAGTGTCTGACCATGAAATAGCAAGTGATGTGTGACCAGTTAGTTGCCTTTGATAAACTAGATATTGTCACATCCACCAAATCATAAGATTGGAATGGATGTAACAGTAATTCATCGTACAGTGGAAGTGGTTTCCATTCAGGAAACAGATTTAGTGGGCACAAGTTAAACTGAAAAGTGTCCCCAGACTCCCATATCACCTAGCACTTGCACTGACACGTTTCTCTCAGCTCACACCTGTTGCTTCCTGAGAATTCCCTTACCCATCTCACAGGAAAAGATCCAGGTCTGGTTCATGGATGAGTTAGCTTGATACTTTGGAATAAACCAAATATGGAATGCTGTCTCTCAACATGGAGCCCTGGTGGTGTCGGTGGTTAATTAAGTATTTGACTGTTAACCAAGATGTCAGCAGTTTGAATCCACCAGCTACTGCTTGGAAACCACATGAGGCAGTTGTACTCTGTGCTACAGTGTTACAGTACCTGAAGTGACTGGCCTGAGATAAGGATGTCTATGAACTTGTTATCAGTGGACTCGTTGGTCAGGGCCTGGGAGGAGCAAGAGGATAAGGTGGGAAACAGGAAGTTCTGGTGAAGACTGTTTGGATGGATCTATGGGAATGGGATTGAAGAAGCTATATTAAGGGTCACCGGAAGAGTGCTAAAAAATTACCAAATGCGAGATGTCTTAGTTATCTAGTGCTGCTGTAATAGAGATACTGCAAGTAGGGGACTTTAACAGAAACTTATTTTTTCACAGTTTAGAAGGCTTAAAAAACAAAAATTGTTGCCACTGAGCAGAGTCCAACTCATAGTGAGCCCATAAAAACCCACTGCTGTCGAGTTGGGTCTGACTCATAGTGACTGTATAGGTCAGGGTAGAACTGCCCCATAGAGTTTCCAAAGAGTGCCTGGCAGATTTGAACTGCCAGCCTTTACAGCTAGCAGTTGTAGCACTTAACCCGCTAAGCCACCAGAGTTTCCACATAGGGCACAGTAAAACTGTCCTATGGGGCTTCTAAGGAGCAGCTGGTGGATTCACACTTAACCACTGCACCATCAGGGCAGAAGTCCAAATTCAGGGTGCGTGCTATAGGTGAAGTTTTTCTTTCTGTACTGGAGGAAGGTCCTTGTTTCTGTTTGTATAGCCTGACATCTGTCTTTCCCAGCTTGCTTCTGTTTTTATGTCTCAAAAGAGATTAATTTAAAACACCCCTGTGTTAATATTGTCTCGTTATGAGAACAAAACTCATCCCCAAATGGGACTATAACCATTACCTGAAACAAATACAGTTATTCTGACTCATAGTGACTTTATAGGCTATAGGACAGAAGAGAACTGCCCCCATAGAGTTTCCAAGGAACACTGGTGGATTTGAACTACTGACTTTCTGGTTAACAAGCCATAGCTCTTAAGCACTATGCCACCACAGTTTTGATAACCTCTACAGGGATTAGGATTTATAACATATTTTGGAGGGACCCAGTTCAATCCATAACAGATGGGATGACTTGTTCAGGACTTGCCTCAGCTACCGAAAGCCTACACAATGTCCTCATGAATAGAATCACCATAGAGGCAGAGATAGAGGTTAGTCATTGGCTTATTAGCATGGATTTCTCTCTCACTGTGGCTGATCTATTTCCATAGCTAAATGTTCAGCCTGTAAGCAACAAAAGACCAGTGCTGAAGCCCCAATTCAGGACCCCCCTGAAGGAGGACAACCAGCCACTTTGTGACAAGTTAATTAATTTGAACCTTTTCCATTTTGGAAAAGGCAACAGTTTATCCTGAACAGGATTGATAAATATTTTATCCAGACTACCTGTAGCACCTCAGCCAAGAGTTCACATAGGTTTTTGATCTACAGTCTACATAATAATGGCTTGGAACAGCTGGCATTAGGAGCAGAGAGTGGCCAGATGGTAGCCATAGCTTTAAATTTATTGAGTTTCTTATAGTAATCCCAGATAGCAGTACCCATTACCCTTGGAATCAGGACCTGCAGACCCACAGTTTAAAGTTGCAGGAATAAGAAACACTAATTCCTCAAGTGGATCACTGAGAGTGATGTTGAGGAGGGTTACTCCTTCCATCCCTTGGTTCTACTGGCATGGGATTCTGCATACTGGCAAAGCAGGAATGATAGTGGGTACATGACCACTGGATCACTGGTCCTATCAGATACCTTTTCATCTACATGATAGTGGCCTGACAGAGTATTGGGATGGCTTTTTGAAAGTGCTGTGGTACCAGCAAGGATGGGATGCTATCCTCTACAATGTGCTCAACCTAAATGGCCATAATTTGTGCTTTATCCCCAGTAGACAGAATTTGTGAGTTCTGGTACTAAGGGATAGAAGTAGGAGTAATCCTGCTCAGCATCATTTCCAGTGATCCACTTGAAGAATTTGTGCTTCCCATTCCTGCAACTTTAAAATGTGAGTTTGGTGATCCTGACTCTAAGAATCTCAATAAGCTTAAAGCTATTACTGCTGTCTGGTCACTTTGGGCTCCTAATGCCAGTAGACCATCAACAATAAAAGAAGTTACTATGTTGTCAGGTATGATTGACTCTGCTCATTAGTAGGTATTAGAAGGTATTCTCCTACTACATGATGGCAAAAGATAATGTATTTGGTGTGCATGTGGTCCCTTGGGATATCTTGGTTCTTTTGTGCTCAGTTATAACTAAATGGGTAAATATAGCACCTGTGGCCTGATGAGGGTATGGTCACTAGGGGCTCGGAACTCCTAGGGATGATAATCTGGCACTACCCAACAGACAAGCCACCTATACCAGCTGCAGTGCTAGCCAAGGGAGAGAGAAACCTAGAATGGATGGTAGAGGAGGGAAGTGATGACTATCATTCATGACCTCTAGACCAACTCCAGCAACTTCTTTTGTAAAGTGCCCAGAAATTGTGACTCACCACAATGCTGGAAAAACTACATGGAGTTGGATAGAGTATACTTACTGCATAAAGCAAATAGACCTGGGCAAAGCTCGAGGTGGACTGTAGTAGACATTGCTGATACACTGTCCAGATCCTCTTTACTGGCAGTGATAGTTCTGGCTGCTAGTAGCTCACATCCTCCCCTTGAGACTTTCATCTGTGCCAACAGGAGCAACCTCTGAAAATTTCTGGGAGGTTACAACCTCCCTGGGGCAGCCACTCAGCTGGTAATTGACACTAGTCTACACAATTTCTTCCCCCTTGCCTCAAGGTGGAAACCCTGGTGGCGTAATGGTTAAGTACTGCAGTTGATAACCATAGGGTCAGCAGTTCAGATCCAGCAGGCACTCCTTGGAAACTATGGGCAGTTATACTCTGTCCCACAGGGTTGCTGTGAGTTGGAATCAACTTAATGGCTGTGGTTTTGGTTGGGGTTTGCCTCAAGGTAGGACAGGTTCCATTTCGGTTCCATTTGTGTTCCAAAGTTCCCAGTGGAGACTAAACTTACCAGCTGAATCCATATCTTTGCCTAGCTTTTTCCTCTATCTTATCTTACTTCCCTTACTGTCTCACAGGATTTACTTGAAAACGCTTCCTCCATCACTACACAAGAATCTCTGTCCTGGGCTCTGCTAGAGTGTCTAACCTGAGATAGGTGGAGAGATACAAAATAAGAGTAGTTTGGAGGTGGCAGAGGGTAGAGCAAAAGCAATGTCATGGTTTGAATTATGTCCCCTCCAAAATGGATGGATTCGTTTGGCTGGACCATAATTCCTGGTGTTGTATGATTGTCCACCATTTTGTCCTATGATGGCATTTCCTATGTGTTGTAAGTTCTATCACTGTGGTTTAATGAGATGAATTAGTGGCAGTTATGTTGATGAGGTCTACAAGGTTGGATAGTGTCTTAAGGCAATCTATTGTGAGATAAAAGAGAGAAGCAAGCAGAGAGACCCAGTAACCTCGTACCACCATGAAAGCAGCGCTGGGAGCAGAGCGTGTCCTTTGGATCTGAAGTTCTTGTACAGAGATGCTCCCAGGCCAAGAGAAGATTGATGACAAGGGCCTTCCTCCAGAGCCAACAGAGAGAGAGAAAGCCTTCTCCAGGTGCTGACACCCTAATTTTGGATTCTAGCCTTCTACACTATGAGAAAATAAATTTATGTTTATTAAAGCTATCCATTTGTATTTCTTTTATAGCATCACTGGATGACTGAGACAAGTGAGTTCTATTTTAGAATGTGAAAGTACCATTGGCCTTTAGCTGTGTAAGTTTGAAGCTTCAAGAAGCCTAGGTTGGAAATAATGACTTGGGAGACATCATTATGTATATAATAATTCAAACTGTGAAAGTGGATAAAATCATTTTGGAAAAACTTGCAGAATAAAGAGGAAAAGAAGCCCATGAAATAAATGGTCAGATATATGTAAACAGAACCATAAAATATGGTATCACAGAAACTGGTAGGATTGAGTTTCTCGAAGGGGTAATGATCATCACAACCTCAAATTCAGTAACAAAATTCAAGAATTTGTTGATTTAGTGATAATGGAAATGGTGTCCACAAAGCTGTGAGCACAGAAACCAGATTGCTCAGTGGGACACTTTTATCCCTGTAAACTTGTCTCAGATTGGTTCCAACTTAGAACAGTCCCATGAGTGCAGAGTAGAACTATACTACAGATGTTTTTTTGAGACTGGGATGTTTTTACAGGCTTTTCAGGCACCTCTGGGTGGGTTTGAACTACCAACTTTTGGTTTAGTAGATGAATGCTTAACCTTTTGCAACACCCAGTAATTATTTTTATTCCAATATCAAACCCCAAAGCTAGCTCCACTGCTGCCAGTTAATTCTGACTCAGCAACCCTATAGGACAGAGTGGAACTGCCCCATAGGGCTTCCAAGACTAAACTATATGGAAGCTGACTGCCAGATCTTTCTCTCCCTGGGGCAGTTGGTGGGTTCCAACCACCTGCCTTTCAGTTGGCAGCCAAGTACTTAATTATCGTGACACAAGGGCTTGTTTTTATCCCTATAGCTACTCTAAAGTCACTGTTGTCAAGGTCTTCAATGGCCTCCATCTTTCCAAAAGCAGTGGTCAATTTTCAGTCATTTACCTGTCTCTTAAACAGGAATGACAGTTTTTTTAAAACTTGGTTTATAAAGTCCCTTCCTCTCTTAGTTCACTTTTTCTTACTATTTCCTGGCTGCTCCTTTTAAATGTACTAGGTCTGAAAAGTCTGTGGACTTAGTTCTAAGTGCTGCGTACCTTATTGCTGAATGTCACTTTCAAAGTACTGCTCTTGGAATCTAGGCAACAATGCCAGCCCTTAGTTCACCTTTTAAAGCAATTTTGGAACTGTTTCTGGAATGGCCATTGTTCATGGTGGCATGGTGGAAGGTTTGCAGACTTACTGTATACTTATCTGTGAGGGAGTTTTTAGCCAGCTGGAGGTATAAACTGGGAGAGCTATAAACAGCTGGAAGTATATACTGGGAGAGGTATAAACAAATAACTGTATTGGAACGTCCTATCTGCTCACCTGATCTGGCCGCCACTGACTTTTGCCTTTACCCGAAGATAAAGGAAGACATTTTGATGGGCTTCAGGACATCAAGGGTAATATAACAATAGCTCTGATTGCCAGAGTTCCAAAATTGCTTTGAAGGACTAGGCTTTGGCATCAGTGCATAGCTTCCCAAGGGGAGTACTTTGAAGGTGACCATAGTGATACTCAATGATGAAGTATGTAGCACCTTTTGTAGGATGAATTCTCAAAGTCAATTTTCAGACCTCACATTTTTCTAAGTACCTGTAACCTCTACTAGGTGGAGAGCCTCAGGGTTAGAGGGCTCAGTCTTTAGATATCTTCTTTTTTCTTTCACATTTATACAAGGTGACTTCTCACTTTTGGCTGACTATACCATTTATTCCCTGATGGCTCTCCCAGTTTATACCTCCCACTGTTTATTCTGTGAGCTCTGCATTCCTATTTCTGATTGTTTACTCAACAGCTCCACGTAGATATCTAATACCTCCCTCTTAAAATGTTTAAAATATAGCTCTTAATATTTTCGCCCAAAACATGCATCGGTGCCCAGGTAGTCCATCTTAGTAGATGGCATCACTGTTTGTCCAGTTACTGAAGTCAAAAGTCCTGATACATCCTTGAGTCTCCTCTTTATCCTGCCCAACACATTCAGTCTATTAGCACACCCTCTCTAAACCAAACCAGTTGCTGATGAAGCTGTTCCAACTCATGGCAACCCTATGTGCTTCATCAGAAGTAGATTATCAGACCATTCTTCTGAGGTACCTCTGGGTGGATTCAGATCTCCAATTTTTCGATTAGCAGTTGAGCATTTAGCCATTTGCACCCCACAGAAATTCCTACATCCTTCCTCTCTACTCCACCTTTAAAGCGCATGTGGACACCAACTGCTTTCTACCACTGCAGGCCTCTAATCTTACTAGGTTTCAGCAATAGCCTTCTAACTAAATGGTCTTTTCAGCTTTTACTTTGCCACCTTAAGGGCATTCTCAAAGCAGCAACCGAACGCAAGGTTTTTAATTACAAATTAGATCACTTTTAAAAAAAAAAAAAACAAAAAACTAAAAACCTTTCATGGCTTCCTGGAATCATCATACAATAAAATTCAAAGTTCTTGCCTTGGCCTGTATGTGCCTAAGTAATCTGGTTCCAAACTCATTTCCTACCTGCCCTGTCGCCACACTGGCTTCCTTGCTCTTTGAACACACATAGCACAGCCTAACTCCAGAGCCTTTGCCTAGTTGTGCCTACTGCTTAGAATATTCCTTCTCTAGATATGTATGTTTGGCTCACTCAGTGACATCAGGTCTCTATACACAAGTAAACTCAGTGGAGAGGCCATCCCTGAACCTCCTGTATAAGAGCCCACCATCTGAATAACTGACTTTTATCCTGCTTTATTTCCCATTATGGTACTCTTAACCATATGTCTTTTCTCCCTCTTTGACCCTCAGCACCCCCAGCTGCTGCACTAAAGTAAGTTCCATCAATACAGGAATCCAGTTTGTTTTATTCATTTTCTGTAGCTCCAGCAGCTTGAACAGGACCTGGCTCACAGTAGGCATTCAAAAATAGTTCTTGACTAAGTGAAAGAATGAATAGTAGGCCATTTGATAGCCGGTCTGCACCCTGGCCCTGCTCTAGGATCCTGTTAAGGTTACAAAGGTTACAGAGTCCCTACCTTCAAAGAGCTTATATTCTAATAGTGTGGCTAGATATAGGTTGTAAAAATGTTAAGAAAAATAATACTATGTAAGGGGATAGAAGAGGCTAGTGATGTGGGGTACCACTTTAGCTGGAATAGTCAAGAGCCAGTTCTATGAGGAAACAACATTTGAGTACAGAGATTAAGTGCAAAGAAGGAATCTGGTAAAAGTGCTGAATGAACATTCCAAGAAGAGGAAGCAAGGGCAAAAGCCTTGGGGCAGGAACATTCTTTGATTGGAATAACAGAGAGAAGACCAGTTAGGCTAGAGCAGAGCTAGGCAACATGAAAAGATGAAATCAAGGAATAGGCACCAAATCACTTAGGGCCTTGGAGGCTTTCGTGATCGTGTTAGCTTTTATTATGTGATGGAAAGCCGTTGGAGGTTTTAAGCAGAGAAATATAATCAGATTTACATTTTGAATCAGATTATAGAGTCACCATGAGTTTCAGTCAATTTACTGAAGGCAACATTTTTTTTTTTTACATTTTAAAAAGTCCCTCTGGGCTTAAATTGTAGCAGAGTAATAAAGTAGACAAACTAGTTAGGTGGCTATTGCAGTAGTCTATAATTGCTTTGAGTAGGTGGCTTTGAGCTGGAATTGACTCAATGGCAACAGGTTTTGGTTTGGTTTGGATTTTATTTTTAGAATAGGTAGTAGCAGCAAAGGAAGTGAGAAAGGGCCAGTTTCTTACACCCTGATTGTCTTAGTTATCTAGTGCTGCTATAACAGAAATGCTACCCATGGATACCTTCAACAAAGAGAATTTTATTTTCACACAGCCGAGTAGGCTAGAAGTCCAGATGAAGGGTCTTAGCTCCAGGAGAAGGTTTTCTCTCTCTTTTGGCTCTGGGAGAAGGTCCTTGCCATCAGCCTTCCCTTGGTCTAGGAGCTTCTCTGGTGCAGAGACCCTGGTTCCAAAATACGTGTTCTGCTTCCAGAAATGTGAGGTCTCAACTCTTGTTCCCTTCCCTTTCTTTTTATCTCTTGTAAGATAAAAGTGGTACAGGCCACACCCCAGGGAAACTCCCTTTACATTGGATCAGGGATTTGTCTTGAGTAAGGGTGTTATATCCCACCAGAATCATCTTTAACATAATCCAATCTTGCTTCATTAACCATAGGCAGAGATTAAGATCTATAGCACATAGGAAAATTACTTCAATCACAAGAAGGAAAACAAACATAGAATACTGGGAATCATGGTCTAACCAAGTTGATGCTTATTTTTGGAGGATGCAGTTCAATCCATGACACTAGCCTTTTGGTTAGAAAATCCCCGGCCTGGTTAATATGAGTGATTTTTTTTTTTTTATTTAATATGACTGAGTGAAAATGTGCATCCCATATAAATTCACATGCCCACCTATATGCAGCTTCCACTGCTCTCCCTATCTGGTGACAGCACACTATTCCTCTCTGCTCCATACATGTCTCATCCTCCCAGTAGCCTCCTGGGAGGTCAGCAGGATGACACCCTATAGATGTATAGAACCATAAAGTGCATCCAATATATGGTCACTCTGCATTGTCAAGTCCAATCCATTCCTGTCCAAAGAGTGGACCTTCGTTATGATTTATGGGCAAGGGCAGCATCAGGGCCAGGGGCCATGCTCCCAGGGGAACCCCGAAACCACTGGACCATCAATTATAGTCTTTTAGTGGAGATCTCAGGATGCACCCCTTTTCATTCCTGTGTTGCCAGTGAGACTCAACTTTGTGAGCTCCATCGCGGCTATCACTGGTGGTGGCCGGGCACCATCTGGTTCTTCTGGTCCCAAGTCGATGTAGGCACCCACTCATGTAGGTCTCTCTATCTTCTGGGTTGTCTTTACCCCATGTCATTTTGGTCCTCGGTGATCATCCATTCCTGCTGAGTTGGGACCATTTGCTGTGCCCTCGGGTGGCAGCTTGGCAGCTTTTAGGACCCCAGATGCCACTCACCAATGTGGGGTGCAGAGAGGCCTCTTAGCAAAATGCTAGTTGTGCCAACTGGCCTCGATTTCGCACAAGAGCACGGTCTCCTGCCCCCCGCCCCAGCTACTCTGTCCTTGCAATATTGGGTTAAGATGGAAGGAGTATTCAAGTTATGCTGAAGTCCACTTAATATTGTTCTTGTTTCTAATGTGTGCTGTCACCGCTTTCTCCCAACCAGATTTCTAGCAACTATCTACTCTAGACCTCCCCTCACCCTCCCTCCTTCCTCTCCCTTGCAGCTGTCAAAGAATCTTTTCTTCTATTCACAAGTCTTTTGAGATCTTATCGTAGAGGTCTCATACAATATTTGTCCTTTTGTCGCTGACAACTTTCATGAGTGATTTTTGATGTCAGGATCTCTCTGCAAGCTTCCTTTAGGTGTTGCAATGAAGTATAAAAAGTCACCCTCCACCACCCATTGTTGGAATTCATCAACACACCACCCCTCATAGAAAGCCTCTTAAATTTCCACTTTTAGCTGCATCTCAAGTTTATGAGCCCCTTCTTTTTTTTCTTTCACTCTCATTTTGAAAGAATATTTTATTCTGGTGGCAATATATACAAACATAAATCCATTCACAATTTCTAGTTGAATAACACTGGTTGCATACTTCATGTCGTGTCACCATTCTGTCTTTACCTGTATTGTTTGATCGTCACTGATTTTGGCTCTCATCCCCTTAAATTCTTACTTGTGCTTTAAGTAACTATTGGCAATTCATACTCATAGATAATTCTTTATAAGAGTACTATGCCTGAGGCAAACGTGCTTTATTATTTAGGATAAAGTGCTGTTTAGTTTAATGATGGCTTCATGGGACAGTTTCAGTTCAAGGTGTAAGGATTATTTCATGGCGTATGATTTAGGGGTTCCGCCATTCTTAGTGGATCCAGTTTCCATGAGTTTAAAATTTTGTTGCACGCTTTATCTCCTTTTTAGCGGGATTCATCTACTGGACCCTTGATGAAAATGATTGTAATAGTATCTGGACTCCATCCATTTCTTCTGATCCCATGGTAGTGGAGGTAGTAGTTGATGGTGGTGGTAGTTTATGGAGGCAATTAAGCTTACAGTATGAACTCCTCCTTTAAAAACGAGTAAATGGAGGCTCTCAGGGGGACGCGGGCCTCAGTGGCATACAAACCACTTAAAAGAAACAAGATCCTCAAAGGAAATGAGTTTTTCACAAGAAATCTGGCCAGGACTGCTTGTTCTTGGGTTCAAAAACGGCAATGGAGGTCTCCCAGAAAGTTGTCTGTTTACCTGTTCTGACTGAAGTTTATTTCCATCACAACTTTTGGGAAGCCCCTAACTCGGATTTGTCTGGAGCATTGCAAGCCATCAGTAACACTCTATAAAAACAATTTCGCCTCCTTCGTAGTGCGCACGCGCCCCTCTGTTTTCCGTTGGTTCAAGCCCCGCCCCTCATGCGTCCTTCGAGGAGGGCTGGGCGCTGTGAGCTCGCGCGACCACTCTTCTCTCAGTCTCCTAGAGCACATCGTCGCAAAGAGGGCCGGAAAGTGTGGCAGCGCAGGCGCAAGCGCAGAGAGCGAAGGCCGTGGTGCTGGCGGCTGCTGGCCAGTGTAAGATGGCGGCGGCGTTGGTGGCGGCAGTGGACGGGGCGGCTGGGCCTGGAACAGTCGGAGCAGCTGCTGGCCGAAGGATGACCCGAGACGGGAAGCAGGCTTTTGAGCCTCGCCGGCTCCCGTGCTTGTAACTGCCCCCACCGGACACCCCCCCCTTGACCTACCCGGTCCGTGTCTCGTTCCGGCTCCGGCTGCCCCCCTCTTCCTTGGCCTGCTCCCCCGCAGCATGGTCCTGACCCCTTCCCCAAGTTCCCAGGGCTCGGGTCTTCTCCTTCCCCTGATCCGAGTCACCTCCAGAAGGACTCGCTGCCCTTTCCTCAGGTCAGCCCTGGGATTCTCCCCTCAGAGCCAGCCCCACAATCCACAGGGACGCCCTCCTTCGTTGGGTGACCCACTTGTGGGTTCCCGTTTTGCCTCTCAGATTGGGGGACGCAGCTGGTCCTGCGTCACCCCGTCACCTCAGGGCCGCCGCGCACTGTGCCCCCTCCCCCATCCCAAGTTCTTGGGCCCAGTACCTTGTACGGAAGGCCGAGGTCCAGGAACCCAGGAGTCTCTTGTCCTCTCTGGGCATGGACCTTTTGTGATAGACTTCTCTGAGTTTGTATTTCTGCAGCCCCAAATCTTCTAGAACACCGTAGAACGGTCCCGTTTGGTCCCTGTTAGTGGGAAAGCATCTGGTGTCTTGAATTTCTGACTCACATGATTGTTGCTGGAGTCTGTAAACAAACCGGCACTAGCGCTATCACGTTCTCTCTGGGATTTCCCCCATGCTCTGTGGCTTTTTGTTAAAAGGTTGGTTGGTTATGGTTTAGCGCTGAAAAAAAGGCAGGTTTTTCTTTTAGATGACTTTTACGTTTTAGTGAGCTGGGAGATTACTTGCCTGTCTTCTCATCCTCGTGTTTCAGTTTGTTTAAGTAACTATGTGTGGGTGATTTGTTCAGAAGTCAGAATTAGATAAGTTACTGTGATTTCAGATAGTTCTGACAAGATCTTTAAGGAAAGCTAAAATGTATGCAGAAATAATTATATTTAAGGGAAGAGGCTGCTTTGCCATTTAAACTTTAACTTTCCTCAGTACTTCAGCAAATCTACAAACCTGTTTTCTCAGGAGCTCAGCCTGGCCTTACTGCAGTGATAAAGAAGGAAAGGTGAGTAGGAGTTAAAGGCATTTAAATTCCTGCGTTGAAGACAGACCCTACCCCAATGCTCAAGTGCTGCCCACTGTGGGCATAAAATTCCCACCAGTTTCCCAAAGAGTGCAAGTATTGTTTTTGGCTATGTTCCAGGTCTGCTTAAATTACTTTTACAAGTTTAGTTGGTTGTGGCATCTTTCCTTTCTGTCCTAAACTGTTGCTGTGTATCTTCAGTGACTGAAGTTAATCACTGAAGTGAATGTTTCAGCGCCCCCACTGCCATCCGCAGTTGTCCTTTATTCGTTTGCTTTGTACTTACCTTTGTGAGAAGGATGTTCCTGACAGTGGTAAAAGCTGAGAATTAGTTTGCCTGAGTTGTTTTCAGCCGCTTTGTCAAATCAAGTCTCCTGCTTGTTGGCTTTGATTGTCATCCTTTACCATTTAGAGAAAAATACTTGGTCTCATGTAACTAAAAACTGGGGGGGTGGGGATTGAGTGCTGCTGCCCTTAGTTGGTGTCAGTCCAATCCACCTTCAAATGCCAGCTTTTCAAGACATAGGTAGTAATAAATCTTTAGTAAGTACATAAATAAAGTAGTGACTGCTTTTTTATAGCAGGTCTGAAGAAATCTTGGTCAGTAGCAGAATCAGCAGCGTGGGCCAGTGCCAGAGAGAGAGAGTCAGAACTTTTGGCTTTTCTTCTACATCTTTGCATACATTTTCAAGTTTTTTGCAAATGTAATTTTTGTGAGAATCTTAGGTTTCTGGTAGCAGAGAACAGCGTGTGGTTGAGGTTCATAAGATGTTACGGAAGAGCTGAGTGGCTCTGGAACATAGGCCTAGCTGATTCTAATACATTTATAATTAGCAGTAGGGAAAGTATGCGAGTGACACTGGTTTTATCCCACAAGGTGGGCTGGGTAGAAAATGCTCATGTGCTAGAATAAAATTAATGATAGTGGTGGTTTGTGTATGTATCAGGAAGAGAAAAGAGCAGTGTT
Source organism: Heterohyrax brucei (assembly GCA_028571685.1). Taxonomy (NCBI): domain Eukaryota; kingdom Metazoa; phylum Chordata; class Mammalia; order Hyracoidea; family Procaviidae; genus Heterohyrax; species Heterohyrax brucei. The sequence continues at coordinate 190,270,981 of CM053140.1, read as the reverse complement.
TAGAACTGGACAGACCAAGATTTGACTGCTGTCCTAAGGTTTACTAGTCATGTGACATTAGATAAGTTACTACTAGTCTCAGTTTTCACATCTGTAAAAGTGAGAGAACACCACTTAATGTCCCAGGGTTATTTTAAGTATTGTATCAATCCTGTTGCTGTCAAGTTGATTCTGACTCACAGTGAGCCCATAGATTATTATTAGTATTGTATTAGAGGACTTATATAAACCTGCTATACTATGTATAGCGTAGGGTAGGCACTCAGAAATGCTGTTTTCTCTGTATACAACACTTGTATAGCTTTGGATAAATTATTAATTGGTTTTCGTGTATTTGAATTTTACTTTAGAACACACTTTTCATGACTAGTTTTTTAAAATTTGTTTTTACTTGGTCAGCTTAGGAGTATGCTTTATAGGTGCCTGCCAAGGGTTGTCTTCACATGATTCAGGTCTGTTTGGTGGGGACTTACAAGTAGAGGACAGAGAGAATATTAGATGTTAGCGTATGTGTATCTCTAAGTACATCCTAGCCCCTGGGTGGTACAAGTGGTGAAGTGCTTGACTGCTAATTGAAAAGTTAGTGGTCCAGTTTTACCCAAAGGTGCTTTGGAAGACAAGCCTGGCAGTCTGCTTTTGAAAGGTCATAGCCTTGAAAACTGTATGGAACAGTTCTACCCAGCACACATGGGATGGGGTCAAGAATAGACTTTCACAGCTAACAACAAGTGTGTTCCTAAACTAAAATGAATGATTTTCCTTTATCTTTTTCCTCTTGTTAATCTCCATTACAACACCTGATCAGAGTTGACAGTACTATAATTCCTACCTTTCTTGCTATTCTCTATCCCTGTTTTACATTTTTATTTTTTTGCCATGAAGGGAATACATTTTTTTCCAAGCTGTTGAACTCTAAAATCATCCTCATTGGCAGGTTAGCAGTGAAGTATTAGATCATGAACAGGTCCGTTTCTTTCTGAAGTGAATGGTGGTTAGGGAGTTAGGAATGCAGAGTTGTTTTCATCTCTACAGCTGACCATCTCAGTATGACAGCACAAATGAGTTTTTACCGTCTTTTGTTGGCTTTCTTCCACATCTTTTTGGAGTTGGCAAGGGCACATGAAAACTAAGAAAGTGTTGAGAGCATTATGCTGAAAGCAACTTTACTCTTTGAGGCCAGTGATCAGCTTGGGGTTGATTAACTGTTGTTCCCACCAGCCAGGGGTTAAGTTCCCTACTCTGAGGTGAAGATTCTTGCAGCTGGGGAACGGTGAAATGTATCATTTGTTGTTTTAGGGAGTTCTACCTTCAGGAAGGAGAAGGGTGAGATGGGAAAAGGAAGTATGTTGAAAGAAGCTTAACTTTGCCTATTCCTTATTACCTTATTACAGGGTAAGGAACCACCCTTCCACTAGCCTTCCTACATACTTAACATTTATGTTCCAGGTAGCATCATGGATTATAAATAACTAAAATTCTTATTTTTCTGAAGATGTTTTTATATTTCAGCGTTTTAGGTATTACATTAAAACTGGTATTATACTAGGAGGTTTTTCGTAGCATGGCAAGAGTAGAGGACTAGGTATGCTTGTGACTTCTTAATTTTTGCCAGCAACCTGACAGCATTTCATGCAGTAGTTTGTTAGATCTGTAAGTATCCGTCCCAGCACCAGGACTTCATTGTAGGCTAGGATTAATGCTAAGATAGAGGAAGACTTGTCTGCAGAGAAAGCTGAAAGAAAGCAGGCTTTTGTTGCCAGTTTTAAACAATAAGACATTTTAAACTCAAATGGGCTCTAGTAGGAGACATTCTGTAAAAGTGGATACTCTGCTGTGGGAAAGCATCATGCTTTAGAACCTGTATTCTATCAGATGAGTGACAGGCTTTTAAAATTATGAATGACTACTTAAAAAGTTTTTTTTCGTTAGGTGGATTTATTAGGTTGTTCCTACTATAGAAAAGTTATCCTATACAAATATAAGAAATGCCCAAATTATAAAAAAGAAGCTCAGGTGTCCAAAGGAGTACTTTTTATTGCATAATATATGTGTCACAGTTAATTTTTAAGTTTCTAAGATCAAGTTAGGTTTTTTTTTTTTTAGCAGATTATCAATGAACTAGGACAGGCTGCTGCTTAACCTTGACCCATTTGGAATCACGGCAACTGAGCGAACTTGAACCATATTTATCTAGACAGTAGGTTTGGGGGTAGTTGGCTGTATGTCTTCATTTCATAACCAAATACCAGTGTGTTTTATGTTAGGTTTGTAGTAATACTGAAAACTTTTCGTCTTACATTTTCATAAATGGATCCAAGAAACTTCATTGCAGTTAAAATTTGTCTGAAAAGTGGGCTACCTCTTGTTCACTGTTCTCTTGGAGTGAGAAGGCCTTGACAACCCTTCAGGAATTAGTGTGTGATGAATTGTATGAATTGGTCACTTCTTTGTAGGAGGCTTTTTTATCTGTCGCTACCATTATAGAACATAGTTTCTGGGCCAGAATCCCAATTTCTCAACTTCATAATTACCTTACCCTAGAAATGCATTATGCTATAGATAAATTAATGAACTGAGCTTGTCAGTAGAACATGGAGGGTGATTAATATGACAAAGATGACATCTTATAATGAAATATTGTTTGTCTAATGGATTTGGTCATTGCAAAAAAAAATTTGTTTCATTTTATCTGTGATGTTAGATATTTACTCTTATCCTCTAGATTTTAAGGATGTCTGGCCAAATTCTAATGCTTGCTACACATGTTATTTTTTGTTTTCCCTGTTTTTTCTTAGCCATCCAGAAAGCTCCTATAGGATTTACCTTTAGTGGTAGCTCAGGCAATATCCTCTGGTGTACTTTAATCCTTGCCATGTTCATCAGGTTTGTTTTTTTGAAGCTTACTGAAGACCTAGCATTACACCTTGTCTTTTAACCCAGTGTCGTTAGAAAGACACATCTTGATATTTTCAGCCTTTCTTTATTGCTTTATTTGAAGTTGCCCTTTTGGAGACTTACGCTTTCATCTCTCTACTGACCTTTTCAACAATTAAAAAATTGAAGAGTGAATGGCAGAACTGCTACTGGGGACACTATTTGTGATGTAAAGGTAAAGCATTTCATAATGGAAAATAGTATGTTCCTTAGAATTATTTAAATTGCAATAAATAGAGTTGAATGTTACTATAAAAAGTTCCTTAGCTCTACTGCTGGAGGTCAGCAGTCAAGTAGTAGAATACATTCCTAACATAGTCTGAAATACTATTGCTAGAATTAAAGCCAGTAAACTGTAAACACAGGGCAGCAGTGAGATAAGGCATTAATCCAGGTAAGGAACAAGGCTATTGTTTATAGATTGTCTACTGGAGGGCTTTGTTATCATCATCTGACCATAACTTTGTAGTCCTACATTTTGGGTATCTCCCTTCAAGAGAGAGAAAAATGTAAAAGGAGGCTTATATTGTTGACTTTTGGGTACTTTGCTTTATCCTAGTTGATAGAACACGAATGTGCTCGAAAGAGCTTTCTGAATTCTTTCAAAGACCAGTGACAGTGGGTAAGCTGACTTTATAGACTTGAAGCTGTACTCTATGTTGTGTACAGTTTTGGGAGGATCATTGATGAGTTACAGAGAAGTCCAGGCTTCTCTAGGAAGCAGAGTTGTAATCTGAAACCAGAGATAACCAGCCAAGCCAAGTACCGTCGGGTCGGGTTCGACTCATGGTGACCCTAGGGGCCAGGGTGAACTGACCCCCAGAGATAGGAAGCTAGAAAAATGATAGAAATTACTGTACTTACAGATAGGCTCTTGGCATATGTTGTCTGTAATCTTCTAAATCGCCTCCTGCAGAGTAGTGGTATCGCCTCATTTTATAAAAGAAGAAAGGTAGTAGAAATGGAATTCAGAACTGGGTCTGTCGTTAACACCTCTCTTCCTTGTTAGGCCATGGGTGCTGATTTTAAAAAAACAGCAGCTATTCATGCTAAGCAATGAAGCAAATGAGCTAAAAGGTTAAATTAAATACTTATAAAAATGTGTGTAATAAAAGGTTTGTACAGATGACAAAATCGTACAGATTTAACTCATGTTTAGACATGAGTCTTAAGTTATGATTAATTGGTAGACTAATGAGTTTTTTGAGGACATACTTCTGTGGACTAAAATACCTGAATCTTGGTATTTTATAATCCTCAGAATAGGGAGAAAACCAGCATTGCCTTTCAGTGTCTTGGTAAGTTCCGTGGGAAAAGCTATTCTGACTCTAACTACATTTTCTACTTTACATCTTTCTGTACTTTCTGTTAGCACTTGATACATGGACTATACTCTCCTTAAACTCTTTTTTTATGCCTTGACTTTCAATGCATTTAATGCATACCTTGTATTTTCTTGATCATGCATTTGTCGGGTGTCCCGTCTTGTTTCTTATCCCTAAGGGCAGGTATTCCCTGGATTCTTTCCTTGAACTTCCTGTCTCTCAAGGCTTTCCTAGGTACTTTTTTTTTATTACAAGGTATTTGAGATTGAAGCGTCTTTGTGCACATAATTCATAAGTCTATATATCTGGCCCTTAATTTAATTACCAAGTTGCAGACCTACATAGGTACTCCATGTGTCAACTTGAATTATACACATACTCATTTTCTTTCCCTGTGAGACAGCTTCTCAGTTGTACTAGATTTCCTGTAGGCATCGAGACACAACAAAAGTCGTTTTACTCTTGCAACATCCGTAGCTGCTAATTGAGCCAAATATTAGCATTTCTGCTCTGCAGTGTTTCTCACATCAATTCCTCATTATACTTTCTGCCGTCAGCCTGAAACAGCTGTCATTACTTCTTTACCTGGGTTAAACTAGTTTCTGTGTCCTTTTTTGTCTTTCAGTTCATCTTGTCATCCTGGACAAAATATTCTTTCTAATGCCTAATATTTTTCTGCTCTGTAACTTGAACATTGCCTACTAAATAAACTAAATATGCTTTATTTGGCCTTTCAAAGTCAGGAAGCATCTACACTCCACATACATATGCCAGCCTTCTACTAAACTACTCAACTGTTCCCTAACATCTAGCCAAACCCAGATATTTTCTTGAATATAACAGATTTTTCAGCTTCCACGTTACAGATTGAATTGTGTCCTCTAAAAATGTGTGTTAACCTGATTAGGCTAGTATTGTGTGATTGGTCTCTATTTTGTGATTATACTAAGATTAGGGTGGAATTTTAATACCTTCTCTGTGGTCTCATCCCTGATCCAGTGTAAAGAGAATTTCTCTGAAGTGTGGCCTTGTACCACCATTTATCTTACAAGAGGTAAAGGAAAGGGAAGCAATCAGAGGGTGGGGAACCTCACACCACCATGAGAGAAACCCTCTGGAATTGGGGTTCCTGCAAGAGAACTTCCTAGTAAGAGGAATACTGACAAGAAGGACCTTCCAAAGCTGACAGAGAGAACAAGACTTCCCCTGGAGCTGACACCCTGAATTTGGACTTCTACCAGACTGTGAGAAGATAAATTTCTCTTTGTTGAAGCCATCCATTTGTGGCATTTCTATTTTGGCAGTACTAGAAGAGTAAGACACATATATTTGCTCTCATTCTGGTCCTGCTGGAATGTCTTCCTGTCTCAGCTGTACCCATTGAAATCCTTTCCTACAAAGTTCATTTCTCAGTGAGAAATTTCTTCTCTCTGTAAAATTGAGTATAATCTTTTCCTCCATTGAATGACAATAGCATCTTTTTTATGATACTGATAGACGTATCTCTTGTGTAAGAGGTAGTGGTGTCATCAGCTTTTCTTAATTGATTATTGACTGCAAAGGGATTATGACTGCCTTGTTTGTAGTTCTTGTGTTGTACATTTTTGTGTTGCTGGAATGTTGTATACCAATGGGCCACAGGGTGGTGCCACAGGCTTGTGATTTGGATAAAGATGGGTGGCATAGAGCTGCTGTGCAGTTGTGTTTTGTGCTGTGAAATCGCCACAGTAGAAATAGGCATTAATTTCCCTGATTGTGGCTCAGAGTTTCCTTTCTCCTTCAGCCTGCCAGGGGAAACACTGGTATGTTCAATTTCTAGAAATACTTAATTGAAAGTAGTCCAGCATTAAGGGCCTGACCCCTTTTTTTATGTAGTATAGTTTTCATCCTCCTTGAGGTCATTTTTTGAATTTCATTGCCTGGGTTTCTCTGGTTACCTCAACACTGTCCTATTGAGTGTGGCAGGCAGTATGGATTGGGGATGCTGACTTGAAGAAATGTTTATAGTGAATCAGAAAAATAGTAAGATACAGGAGATGCAGTTCAAGTGAGCCATTTTGGATTGAAAACAAAAATCTAGGATGGGAAAAGTAGAACTGGTTGATTCCAGATGGACTGACTGTGGGTCCTGGAACTGAAAAGCAAATTTGTACTTTGAATGAAGATCACTCTGAACAGCTGTTCAGTTATGAGTGGTATGGGACATCTGTCCTCTCAAGAGGAACCAGGAATTGCATGGCTCTCAGATACCCATATTATTAATAACTGAAGTATTTCCTACCATTGCTTTTCAGAGGAAATTGCAAAAACTTTGTCTACTGTAAATATGGGCATTTATGTAGGAAAGCTGGGTACTTGAGTAGCAGCATGAAACATGCCCAGCAAGACTGCTGAACTGGGCTGAGTGAATGCTCAGTTTATTTAAGTCATGGGAACTCAGAGTGAATTCACGATATTACTTAGTAAAGCTGTCAGGAGTCGTGATATTCATTTAGGTATTGATGTTTTGTATCAGACCAGAGAGATGATAGAGGTATCAGACTAACTTTCATAGACCCTACACTTTTTATGAGTTTAGGATTCACTTGGCCTTTAACGTTGTTGTTAGGGTCCATTGAGTCAGTTCCAACATATACTAACCCTTTGTACAACAGAATGAAGCACTGCTTGGTCCTGTGCCATCCTTACAGTCTGCTTGCACCCATGTTGAAGCCTCTGTATCAGTCGATCTTACGGAGGTTCTTCCTGTTTTTCACTGACCATCTACTTTACCACGAAGTCCTTCTCCAGGGACTTGTACATCCTGATAAAGTATGTGATGTGAAGTCTTGCCATCCTTGCTTCTAAGGAACATTCTGGTATACTTCTTCAAAGACAGATGTATTCATTCCTCCGGCAATCCATGGTATATTCAGTATTCTTAACTAGCATGATAATTTAAACGCTTCACTTCTTTGGTCTGTCTTATTCACTGCTCAGGTTTTGCATGCACATGTAGTGATTGTGAGTACCATGGCTTGGGTCAGGTGCACCTTAGCCATGAAAGTGCCGTATTTACTTTTTAACACTGTAAAAGAAGTCTCTTGCAGCACATTTGTCCAGTGTAGTGCTTCATTTTATTGGACCACTGCTTCCAAGGGTATTGATTGTGGATTCAAGTAAAATGAAATCTTTGACAACTTCCGTTTATTATGATGTAGCTAATAGGTCCTGTTGTGAGAATTTGTTTTCTTTATGTTGATGTGCTGTCCATACTGAAGGCTGTAGTCTTTGATTTTCACCAGTAAATGCTTTAAAGCTTTTTTACCTTCAGCAAGCAAGGTTTTTGTCATCTGCATATCACAGATGAACAAGTTTCTCTCAAGTTTTTATATCTTGTACTTCTTTACATAGTCCTGCTTCTGTGATTATTTGCTCAGCTTACAGTTGGCTTACTTGGCTGGCTGTACAGATTGGCTGTGGTGAAAGAGTACAACCTTGATACACACCATTCCTGACTTTAAACCATGCAGTATCCCCTTACTCTGTTTGAATAACTGCCTGTTAGTCTGTGTACGTGTTCTTTTTGTTTTTGTCTTTTTAAGGTGTGTATCTTGTAGACATATAGACAGGTCTTGATTTTTATCCATTTTGCCACTCTGTCAGTTTATTGGGGCATTTAGTCCATTTATAGTCAGTGTAATTACTGATAGGTGTAAGTTTAGTGCTCTCGTCTTGGTATCTTTTTTTGTATGTGTTGACAGTTTTCTTCCACTTAATTTTCTGTACTTGATCATTTTTCTTTATTTTAATCTTCATTGCTGTTGATTTTGAATTTGCTGAGTATTTATGTTTTCCTTTTTTTATTTTGATGTGTACACAGATTGTTAGTTTCCTTGTGCTTACCTTAATATTCACCCATGTTTTTCTAACTTTAAACCAGTCTTTTCTTTCTTTTTCTCACCTTGACTTCCTCTCTGAATGAAAGATCTGTGACATTTTTTAGGCCTCTTCTTTGGTTTGTGTTAGTGTTGTCGTTGTTTACATAATGACATCTCTGTTTCTCTATTTTTGGTATTTTAGCTTTGATTTATTGTTGTGATTTCCGTAACTGCTCTGTCCTGTGTTCTAGTCTCGGCTTGTTATCTGATGCTACTCATTTTCTAACTGGAGGACTCCCTTTGGTATTTCTTGTAATTTTAGTTTGCTTTTTGCAGGTTCCTTAAACTTCTCTTTATCTGGAAATGTACTGATTTTGCCATCATATTTGAGAGACAGTTTTGCTGGATATATAATTCTAGATTGACAACTTTTTCTTTTCAAGGCTGTACAAATATATATATGTCATCTCATTGCTTTCTTGCCTGTGTGTTTTGTGCTGAGTTGTGCAATCTTAATCTGACAGATTCTTTTGTGAGGTGCCTTTTTGTTTATCCTTAGCTGCTCTTTGGCAAGTTTGATTATAATATATCTTGGTGACTTTCTGTTGGGCTCCAGCTTGGGTAGCATTTGATGAGCATATTCGATAGATATCTTTTGTGATAATTAGGGAAGTTTTCTGCCAACAAATCTTGAACAGTTCTCTCTGTATTTTGTGTTATCTCCCCCTGTTCTGCTGCTCCAGTCACTCGTAGGTTATTTCTGTTGATAGAGTCCCACGTAATTCATAAGGTTTCTCCAGTTTTTTTAATTCATTGATCAGATTTTTCCTTAAGTATGTTGATGTCATGTGTTCAGTTTTCTGCCAGTCTTCACTCTCACTTATTCTGACTTCCATTACCTCAGTTCTGCTCCTGTACCTTTCTACTGAGTTGTCTAATTGTGAAATGTGTTAGTAATCTTCTGAATTTCTCTTTGCTGTCTGTCTGTCGATTCTTGCAGCCTGTTAGACTTGTTAGTGTAACATTTTCCAAAACTTCCTTGGTTCCTCTTTTGCTTTGTCTGTGTCTTTCTTGATTTGTTCTGTGCTTTAGCTGATCTCTTTCTTGATTTCTTGGAGAGTGCTAAATATTTTTTCTTGATTCTTTGTTGTGGGAGCTTGCTAAAGCCACCGGTGTCTGCCTCTTAATGTGATTTGGTAATGGACTGGGGTCTCCGAGCCGTCAATAAGTTGTTGTTTTTGTTTTATGTTTGCTTACTGTATCCTAACATTTTGTTTTATTCTGTTTTGGTATACCCAAATAGGCAGCTCATGTGAGCTAGTTTGATTACTGGGACCTTTGAAGCTGCAACATCCTGTCGTCAGGTGGTTAGAGCTGCAACTAGGTATGTGAGCCCAGGAGTCTGTTTACTTTTCTTGTATTATTACCAGGTATGTGATGCAGGCTCTCACTTACATTCCTAGAGGGGCAGGGTAATTGGTGTAGGCACACATATCTGGCTGTAGTGGGGGGGTCACATGCTAAGCAAGGCAAGGGGCTGACAGCTGCTCCTGAGTATCTGTGAGGAAAGAGTGTCCCTGTTGCCTACAGCACTTGGGCAGGTGGGTTTTGCATCCAGACTGTTGCTGCTAGTGCTGTTGGTTTTAGGGACTGGGAGGTACCACTTATACCTGAAACCCATGTCATTGGTGGCCAGGTGGCCTGGGTGGAGCCACGAGTCCTCAGACCCCTAATGTGGGTAGATGAGGACCCTGTTTAATAGGCAGAGCAGTGTGAAATGTCACAAACCTATTTCACCACCATACAGCTGAAATAGTTGAGGTTAGATTTCAAGTATATACCATGTTGTGCTGTGCTAATGAGGGCCTCAGCTTTTGAAATGGGTGCACACAGGTCTGTACAGGGGTGCAAGGCATTCAGAGTCCATGGACTTCTCATGCCCATGCTTAGGCAGGGAAACTTATCACCCTGAAGTAGCAGCTGAGGGCAGCTGGCAGATTATTTCCTGCTTGTTGATTTGTTCTGTCTCTGAGACAGGACAGTGGCTCAGGGTGTATGACAGGCCCTACTTTGGGGAAAGCGTCACTGTTTGAAGCTGGCTTGGACCCCGTGCAGGGCAGGTAAATGGGAGAGAGTTTTTTCCCAAAGGGGTATTTTTTTGATCTGCTTTGGTAGTATATATGCAGGTGCTTATCTTATGCTAGGAAACCCTGGTGCCATAGTGGTTAAGTGCCATGGCTGACTTTTTAAAGGTTGGCTGTTTGTTCTGTCCTATGGGTCGCTATGAGTTGGCATTAACTCGATGGCACTCGGCTTGGTGTGTGTTTTTGTTTTTGTTTTTTTAGTTTATCTTTTGCCAGTTGTGCACCACTTATCCCTACCTGGAGGCGTAAGCGGACTGTCTACCTCAGTTTCTCCCAATGTGGAAGATGTGTCCTGAACACCGCTGCTTGTATCACTATGCTCGTACAAGTGTATCCAGCTTGTAGGGTGTAAGTTCCTGCTTTGTCAGGCCTGGCAAGACCTCACTGCTTCTGAACCATCTTTTCCTCTACCTGCCACTCAGTCTGACTTTTCTACTTTGTCTTTGATATTCACGGCTCCTAGATTGTCACAGATAATTGATTCACTTGTTTTCTCAGGTCTGTGTTGTAAGATGGACCACAAAAAATGTCTGACTACTCTGCCATTTTGGCCCACCTCCTGTGTACAAGTTCTTCATGAATACAGTGAAGTGTTCTGAAATTCCCTTTTTTTGCAGTGTTATCTATAATTTGTTGTGATTCACACAGTCAGATGCCTTTGTGTAGTCAATAAAACACAGGTAAACCTTTCTGGTATTCTCTACTTTCAGCTTGGATCCATTTGACATCAGCAGTGATGTTCTGTATGTCCTGGTCACTTCTGAATCCAGCTTGAGTTTCTGGCATTTCCCTGTTGATATATTGCAGCAACCATATTTGAATTACCTTCAGCAAAATTTTACTTGCAAGTGGTATTGTTCAATAATTTCATTTGGTTGGATCACCTTTTTTTGGAATGGCACAGATAGGGTTGGCTATATAGCTGTCTTCCAGACTTCTTGGCATAGACAAGGAAATGCTTCCAGCATTGTATCCATTTGTTGAAACATTTCAGTTGGTATTCTGTCAATTCCGAGAGCTTTGTTTTTTACCGGTGACTTCAGTGCAGCTTGCACATCTTTCAGTACCATCAGTTCTTGACTGTATGCTGCCTTCTGAAATGTTCTTTTTGGAACAGTCACTATTCTTCTACCTTCTTTTGATGCATCCTGCATTGTTCAGTATTTTTCCCATGGAATCCTTTAGTGCTGTAACTCAAGTTTTGAGTTTCTTTCTTCAATTCTTTCAGCTTAAGAAACACTGGTCGTGTTTTCTTCCCTTTTGGTTTTCTGCCTCCTGGTTTTTGCACATTTCCTTAGAATACTTTGTCTCCTGAAGCCATCCTTTATAATCTTCTGTTCAGATAATCATTTTTTCTTTGTTTTGCTTTAGCTGCTGTATGTTGAAGAGCAAGTTTCTGAGTGTCTTCTGACATCCATGTTTCCCTTAATGTGGTAGCTGCTATATCACACAGGTAGCTTTGATTGCAGCAAAAACCTTTCAGCATGTTGGTTTTCAAGTGAGAGGACCTGAGTTTGTTCTCATTTGCTGTAACACAGTGACCACTTTTAACTAAACTATTGCCGTCTAGTTGATTGCAAGTTACAGCGACACTTCAGCCAATTTCTGTTAATAATCACAACCTGGAGAATTAAGTATTTTTAATTGTTAGACTTTGTCATATAACACTTGACATGATTTTACTCTCCTTACTCTTGTTATGTTTTCTGTAGTCAGATTTAGTAACCTAATTTATGTACAGTAAAATTAACCCTGTTATTCTAGGTGACTCGTTCTTTGAATTCTGACAAAAAACATGAAGTGATACCATCACGGTTACGTCATTGAACATTTCCATCTCAAAAAGTTTTCTGTTGCCGTTTGTTATTAATCCATTTCTTCCACCCCTAGCTCCTATCAACAGCTGAGCTGTTCTCTGTTCCTATAGTTATTTCCAGGAGATCCTATAAATGGAATTATATATTATGTAACTCAGTTTGGCTCCTTTCACTTAGCATAATGTATTTGAGCTGCATCCATGTTTTTGTATATGTCAGTAGTTTTCTCCTTTTTATTGCTAAGTAGTAGTAGTCCATTACTTAGGGCGTTTACTCTGGTTTCTGCCAATTTGTTTATCAGTGACCCAGGGACATTTGATTGCAATTTTTCTGACAAATCTGAGTAAAGCTGCTAAAATGGTCATGTGTAGATTTCTTTTGTGGACACGTTTTCATATCTCATAAGTAAATACCTACCAGTGGAATTTGTGAGTTGTGTGGTAAGTGTACATCTGATTTTGCAGGAAACTTGACAGACTTTTTCCTACCAGCAGAAGATGAGAATTTGTTTCTCAGCATCCTTTTTAGCATTGCATATAGTAAATTTTCTTTTCTTGTTTTATATTTTAACCATTCTGTTAGGTGTGTCATTATTTTTCATTGTAGCTTTAATTTGTATTTCCCTAATGACTAATAGGAGTACTGGTTAAGAAGAGCTCTGCTGCTAACCAAAAGGCCATTAGTTTGACTCCACCAGCCGTTCCATGGAAATCCTCTGGGCAATTGTATTCATTCTGTCCTTTAGGGTCACTGAGTTGGAATTAACTTGATGGCAGTGATTTTGGTGTTTTGTTATTTTTTTTAAGAGACTAATAATGTTGAACAACTTTTCAGATGCTTACTTGCCACCCACATGTGTTTGGTAATGTATTTGTTCAAAGCTTTGGCCATCATTTGTTTTTATCCCTGAGTTGTGAGAGTATTTAATTTATACTGTGTTATCACTCCTTTATTGTGTATATTTTTTGCAACTGTTTAGTTCTGGTTTGTAGCTTGTCATCCTTCTCCTAACAGTGTCATTCGAACAGTAGAAATCTTTAATTTTAAGTCCAGTTAATTCCTTTTTTCTTTTATGGTTTGTATTTTTTCTGTTCTGTCTTCAGAAGGATTTGCCTAAGTGCAGAGGCCACCTGTGTATTTATCTAAAAGTTACATTGTTTAGCTTTTGCATTTAGCTCTGTCTTGGTCAATTTTGAGTTTTTGTGTATTGCATAAGCTGTAGATTGAGGTTCTTTTTTTTAATTTTTTGCCTTTCAATAGTTACGTGTGTTAGAATACATGTTTTTATCAATATTCGAAAAAGAAATCAGCCCCGGTGATTTAAAAAAAAAAAAGGAGAGGTATGGTACCTCATCTACAAAGTATTCCTTTCCAGTTTATTAACTTCTTTTCTGCTTGGTTTTTAGTTTCTGTTTTGTCAGATACCTGGTTAAAAACTTAAGGCCTTTTCTCATTAATAATGCATATTATTCTTACTAAGAAAAATGTAGGTCACTGGAATTTCTTAGGTAGAAACTGAAATTATACCTGGGTCTTTTCCCCTCCCACCTCCCAATAGTTTACTCTTTAACCTTCAGTTTGGCTGGGGTTATGGTTATTTTTAGAGTACACGCGGTAGAGCTAATCTAATTAAATTCACTCAGATACCTGGGGCGGTGAGCTCATCAGCTCTTCCAAGCTCAGCCTGGTTGGCTGTGGGCTGAATTTTACATGGAAGTTGATTTAGGTGAAAACTGTGGGTATTTTTGGGAATACAGTGCATTAAAGAATGAAGAAGGTAACTCGAGTTTGGGTCAAGTATGGTTCTTAACCTCAGACTGTAGACTAAGATTGCATTCTTTGGTGACGGAAGAGATAATAGAGTGGCTGTATACTTGGGAACTATGGCACAATCCTAGCATCTGTGTCTGCTTTTATTGGGGCAGTTGCTCTAATTTGTGCCCTAGAGTTGATGTGGATTTAAGTTTCTTCATTTTGATTGAAACTTATATTGCCTTGTAAGAATAACTGTTCATTCTCAGTGTACTTACATTTACTGTTGTCATCACTTTTTTGCTTTCTAGAGAATTGGTCCCCCAAAGTGGGAAGTATGTACCCCAGAGGGTATACAAGGTGATCCACTGGTAAATAGAAAAATAATACTGAAATTTCTGTTATTTTTGTAGAGAACTTAAGCTTAATATTTAATGTGGGTTGACTATATACACATACATTGAAAGTTTGTGCTCAGAATTCTCCTTGAGAGAGGTTCATAAAGTTTTAGAAACCTGTTGGCAGAAGTTTTAACATGCATGATTCTACTCAATATCATTTATGAAATTTTTAAAGCTGTTTTACAATTGGAGAAAATAAAGTCAAGAGAGGATTACGCTTTCATCCAAGGTTACCAGTTCTGCCAGTGGCTTAACCAGTGTTAGAACCCTGGACTTACAATTTTCAGTCTAGGACTGATTTTGGGCAACTGCCTAAAATGTAACCTCTGAAACTGTAGCCTGTCGTTTCACTGATTAGACCAGGGTTGACACAAGTGTTCACTGGATTTGCTGTTTGACTTAGCAATAAATTCTGGCATCTTTGTCCTGCAAAGAGATGATCTGTTATTAGAAGAACCTTAAACTGGTCTTCCTAAAAGACTGGCTCTGCAACTTCTGGTTATAGGCTGAATGAAGCTCATGGCTCCCCTTTTCCCACTTCTCAGAACTAGGTAGAGATTAGGCTTTTGGTTCTCAGTCATCATGGAGGCTGGGAAAGCAGAGGTGGCCTGTAACGTTATACAGTCTGAAGGTCAGATTGTTGGGGCTTCTGTAGAAGGTGATGAGATTCAGTCTTGGGTTCTGTAGAGCTGCTTTTTCTGTCTTGTCTGAGAGCGGATCATTGGTGGAGTAGGGTATAGGGTGTGGTAGACAGTTTTGAGACTGAAAGTGGGAAATGACTAGATTTTAATCATAAAAAGTAGTTGCAATCCATTTCCCCACTTTGTAAGACTTTTTATAATTTGTACCTTCAGTGAGGGAGAAGATATTCGTGGGATGCTAAAAAATATAGACAGGGACTATTGAGATATAAAAACATGTTTTGTGAGGAACATTGTACAAAAATAATATGCACAGAAGAAAGAGTTGGCAAACTGCCTGCTCTGCAAACAGCTCATCACTGCTTTTCTTTATGTCACTTCACAGATCTGTTTTTTGTTGGCATTGTCTTTCATTATATGTCTTCCAGGTGTCCTTCCCTCAAATTCAGCCTGGTATTATTTCTACTCCCCCACCCTGCCCTACTATGAACAATCCTTGGGCAGCTTTGGGCAGCTGTCTCTTGGTAGAGGATGCTTTTTATGAAGCTATTCAGATTTCTGTAGAAGAGAGTGGGGGGATAAGGATGGGGCTGTTTCTGGGATAATTGTTAGGAGAATGAAAGGGCTGTTGAAGAATTAGAGGTCAGTGTGCCTGGGGACAAGGACTGGGCTTATAATCATACTTTGTTTTTTTAACAGTGTTTTTTGTCCAAGGCACTGAAAGGGCTTAACAGAGTTCTAATCTGAATAATATTTTTTGCTCTTTGGGATTTGCTGGAGGTGGGAGTGAGGCCCTGAAAAGAAGAATGTTTTACAGTGGTATAAAAGGGTAAAAGCTAGATACCTAGCTGCCTTGTAGATAGGGCTTTGTCAAAAAGGCAGGTCTGGTGAAAGCTGGTTGAGTTAGGAACGATAATGTTTGCCATGTTATAAAATGGAATGAGGTGGTGTAATGGCAGTGTTGCCTTTTCTCTTCCCTAGCTTTGTGCTTGGTAACTGTTAATAGGAAACAAACAAACAAAAAACCCTATAAACTTCTAAGTTGTCTCTTAGGGGTTGAGTGCTCGTAAGTTTTAATTCTAGCCCATCCTCTTAATCCTTAATTAGTATCTCTGCCTGTAATCAGTTTGAAGCTAGGCACCTTGGGAGAAAGAGCTTGATTTCTTCTTTGTTGATTTGTATATAAAATGATACTCAAAATCTGACCTACCTCTTCTTGTAGAGACAAGTGCTTTATAGGGTTTGTGGCTACATATGACTAGTATTTATAACAAGATTCTTGGAGCCTGAATGGCAGCGCTGAAGCTAGCCTTTTGATGGAGACTGTCTGCTTCCAGTACCTGTCACTTGATATGTGCCTGTTGTTACAGATTTTATTTCAGTTCCCTCTTTCACATCTGAAGATACACTGCCAGTTATGCAGTGTAAAAGGTAAAGAGTTGGTTGACCTCCCTAAGCAACCTAAGGTGATGACCTTTTATGGAATTTAGACATAGGAAATAAAACAACTACCACCTGTGGTGCGTTTCAGCAGCTGATAAGCCCTGTTAAAGAACACAAAAAAGTACTCATTTTTATAAAAATTACAGACTGTATACATTGTCAGATCTCTTTGTACCTCTTAATTGCCTTTCCTGGGGTTGTTCCTAATTGTTTGATTTTATTCTTCTCTCAGATCCAGGCTGGCTGCTACAAACATCACTCAAGATGTCCAGCAAAGGGAGCAGCACAGATGGCAAAACAGACTTAGCTAATGGTAAGGGGCCAAAGTAGAAGCAGAGCTGTTTTTGCTATCAACTTGAGATTCTCCCTGCCCCTCAAATACTTGGCTTTTAGTGGAGGGAAAGGAAAAATAAGATTGAATTGGTGGTAGGAACAAGGGAACTGCTGAGAAGGTGAGACTCCCTGGTTACATTGAGAGATCCCTTTCCCTCTTAGATGCTAGTTTAGCAGAGATGAAGGTAAAACCTAGCCGACCCAGCTGGAGTCAGCACTTTCTTGCCCTGTGGGTTTGAGGGCCAGTCCTACGAAGTGTTAGTGACTGAGTTGGGGTCTTGTTTGAGGGCAGAGGGTCACGGTGCTGATGGAGCAGTTCTGGTGGAGCAGCTGCTGTTGCCGGGTCGCTTCACCAGGGCTTGAATTCCTAGCCAGGTTCTCATCTGGAGGGACATCTACATGGATGGAGTTGGGTAGCACACGGTCCAGCATTCCTCAGCACCTTGCAGGCCATGATTATAAGTCAAATTCTGTTTGGTACAATTGGAAGAGCAATGGTATTGAGTATGGTAGGAGATACTGTAACTTTCTTGTTTTATTGCTCCTTTGTTTTCTTACTCTTGCCAGTTACTTGTCGTTTATCAAGAAGAGGTTCAGGATACTTTACTGGGTTTAGTTAAAAGGCATGGGGTTACAGAAAACTTTGGAGCTTGGCCATTTAGATTAGGGATTGGGAAACTACAGCCTGCAGCTCAGGTCTAGTTCACTGTCTATTTTTATAAATAGAGTGCTTTTTGGAATATAGCCATGTCCATTTATTCATGAAATGTCTATGGCTGCTTTCATGATTCCATACTGGAATTGAGTAGTTTGTAAGTGAGACCTATATAATTTGTAAAACCTCACATTTTTCTGTCTGGCTCTTTACAGAAAGTAAATTACCAGCCCCTGAGCTAGAGTTTGGTCATGGGCTTTTGGGACCCTCTTGCTGAGCTTGTGAGGTCCTCTGGCCCTTATGTTATTGTGGTAGGGTCCCCAGAATCTTGTGAATGTGTGAGCATAATGCATAAGAAGTATTGTTGAACAAAACTTAGTAGGAGTTTTGATGTTTTAGCCTTTCTTTTCCACACCTGTTAGATTTGATATTTTTCTCTCTTCCTACCACTCCCAGACTCAAGCCTAATTGGCATTTTTAGAACCATAACTGTTTGACTTGCTCAGAATACACTGAGCATTGTTGGTGAATGTGGTTCCTGGCCTCAAATGGCTGAACTCCTTACTTTTTTCTTGGAATTCCGACCTTGGTCATTTTCCCACTGTGCTCTCAGTTGGTGTTTTTGGAAAAAGGGTGTTTATGTATCTCCTTACTTTCTGTCACTACTTGAACTTGTATTTTTTTAATCTGTTTTCTGTAAGAATTTATCAAAAAAGGGTTCCACTGCTTCAGGATTTCCAGATATCACTAATCTAGATAACTGGGTAAGGTACTTAGACTCAGCATCCTAAGACATCATTGTGGTCTTAGAGTTGAATTGCTTTCACCAGAGTCATAACACAGCTGATCTCCCTTTCCTAACAGTCATCTGAAGAAAGGAAAGTGTCATGAATAGTGTTTAAAACTCGCCTTTTTCCCTTTCTTTCCACACATTTTGACCTTTGGTTAACTTGGAAGTTGCAGCTTTAGCTCTAGAACATTGCCCAGGTGCTCACTGGAATGTGACTTGGCAGTTGTTAGATAGGAGAATGTAAGTTACTGATTGTAGGGGATTAGATCACTTGAGGTGACCAAGTTACAACTGTCAATATGACAGTCCTAGATAGTGAATTTTTCCTCTCAGGTACCCACTATAGTAGCCCTGCTTTTATTTTTTTTTTAATTGTCACTGAGTGAAACTAAATAATCCAATTTAAATTTGCGTGCACGCCTGTCTACAGCTCCTTCTGCTCTCTTTGCCCATTCTATACATGTCCTGTCCATTAACAATGTCCTGTCCCCTCCTCTCTACCTTCTCTACCTCCCCCAGTAAGAGGCCAGTAGGACAACATCCTATAGATGCATAGAACCATAAAATGTACATATGATTTGGTCACTGTGTCCCCTAGTCCAGTCCATCCCTGTCGGAATAGTTGACCTCGGTAATGATTCCTGATCAGGGGCAGCATTAGGTCTAGCGGCCATGCTCCCAGGGGAACTCTCAGTGGAATTCTTGGGTGCATCCCTTTTTTTTCTCATGTTGCCACTGAGATTCAACATTGTGAGCCCCATCACGGCTGTCATTAGTGTAACAGGGCACCACCTGTTTCTTCTGGTCACATGTTAGTATAGTTACCCATTCACATGGATCTTTCTGTCTTCTGGGTGCTTTTTCCCTCATGTCGTTGTTGTCCTTGGTGATCATGTATTCCAGCTCAGTTGGGACCATTTGGTGTACCTCATATGGCAGCCTACTAGCTTTTAAGATCCCTGATGCCTCTCATCAGCATAGGGTGCAGGAGACTCTCTCAGCAATAGGCTAGTTATGCCGCTTGGCCTCAATGTACCCTGAGAGCGTGGTCCCTGGACCTCCACCCCTGAGTAGCCCTGCTTTTTATCAACCTTTATACATGCTTCCTGATAAATTTTGTCTCAAAGAGTTCCTGTGACTACAAACTATGTTAAACTAACAGAAATAAGTCAGAATATGTTACCAACACAATAGGTAAGTGACAGCACTCAGGTGATAACAGTTCATACATCTTCTTCCTTCTACTTCCTTCTGATTCCTAAAGGATTTGTTGATCCCGGTGATGAGTATCATAACTGGACCTTAAGGTAAAGAAACTCAGGATATAGGAGGAAGAGGAGGTAATGATGTTTTCCTGAAGTGGAAAATGGTCCCAACTCCGTATATATAAGTCAGGATGATTATTTATTTATTTATTTATTTATTTATTTATTTATTTAACATAACTGAGTAAAAATGTACATTCACATGTAAATTTACATGACCCCTATATGCAGCTTCCATTGCTCTCCCTGTCCGGTGACTGCAAACTATTCCTCTCTGCTCCATACATGTCTCATCCTCCCAACAGTCTCCTTTCCCCTCCTCTCTGTCCACTCCCCTTCCTCCAGCCAGAGGTCAGCAAGATGATATCCTATAGATGTATAGAACCATAAAGTGCCTCCAACATATGGTTATTCTGCATTGCCAAGTCCATTCCATTCCTGTCCAAAGAGTGGACCTTTGTTATAATTTATGGGAACGGGCAGCATCAGGGCCGGGGGCCATGCTCTCAGAGGAACCCCAAAACCGCTGGACCATCAATTGAGGTCTTTTAGTGGAGATCTCATGATGCACCTCTTTTCATTCTTGTGTTGCCAGTGAGACTCCTCTCTATGAGCTCCGTCATGGCTATCACTGGTGGTGGCCAGGCACCATCCGGTTCTTCCGGTCCCAGGTCGATGTAGGCACCCACTCTTGTGGGTCTCTCTGTCTTCTTGGTTGTCTTTACCGCATGCCATTTTGGCCCTCAGTGAGCATCCGTTCCTGCTGAGTTGGGACCATTTGCTGTGTCCTCGGATGGCAGCTTGGCAGCTTTTAAGACCCCAGACACCACTCACCAATGTGGGGTGCAGAGAGCTCTCTTAGCAAAACGCTAGTTGTGCCAATTGGCCTGGAATTCACCTAAGAGCATGGTCCCCTGCCCCCCGCCCCAGCTACTCTATCCTTGCAGTATTGAGTTACGATGGAAGGAGTACTCAAGTTATGCTGAAGTCCACTTAATGTTGTTCTTGTTCCTAATGTGTGCTGTCACCGCTTTCTCCCAACTAGATTTCTAGTAACTACCTAAACTAAACCCTCCCCCCCTTGCCCTCCCTCCCTCCCTCCCTCCCTCCCCTCCCTTGCAGCTGTCAAAGAGTCTTTTCTTCTATACACAAGTCTGTTTTTGAGATCTTATCGTAGAGGTCTCATACAGTATTTGTCCTTTTGTCGCTGACTACTCTCACTCAACTTAATGTCTTCCAGTTGAAACCAGGTTAGGAGATGTTTCCTGGAATCATCGTTATTCTTTATCATTGCGTAGTGCTCCATTGAGTATATGTACCACAGTTTACCTATCCATTCTTCTATTGTTGGGCATCTAGGTTGATTCCACCTTTTTGCTATTGTGGACTGTGCCGCGATAAACATTCTGGTGCATGTGTCCGTTGGTGTGAAAGGCCTTGAATCTGTAGGATATATTCCAAGTAGTGGAATTACTGGGTCAAATGGTATATCAATATCCATTTTTTTAAGGAAGTGCCAGATTGCCTTCCAAAGAGGCTGGACCTTTTTGCAACCCCACCAACAGTGTAGGAGGGTTCCACTTTCTCCACAGCCTCTCCAGCATTTGTTGTTTAAGTCAGGATGATTTTAATCAGTTGTTTCCCCTAAGAAGATAGCTAAACCAGCTCTTGCTAGGAATAGCAATTTTTTCTGTCCAGCAGCACAGAGCGTAAGGTAGTTAGTTGTACAAGGCACACTTGGGTGTACAGTATGCCAGTGTTTTACTTCTTGAGGACTTGCTATAAGCTTAGCGTGTCATGCAGTTCTTCACTTGTGTTCAAGTACCTTTATTTTTATGTGGCTTTAATCTTAACCTTTTAAATTTCTTGTCCTTTACGAGTTTCCTTCTCAGAAGGTACTCTTTGTAAGTATTTGTAATGAAAATACTTTGACCGCAGTAGGCTGGTGGTTCTTTTGATGTGATGATTTCTTGGATTATGGAGGAGAAATCTGATTGCTATTCTGTTTCTTTATTTTTCTTCCTTCTCTACTCATTCCTGTCTAACATCCAGGAAGCCTGTCTAGCAGTCCAGAGGAGATGTCTGGAACTGAGGAGGGGAGAGAGACATCCTCAGGCATAGAAGTGGAGGCCTCTGACCTGAGCTTGAGCTTGACCGGTGATGATGGTGGCCCCACTCGCACTAGCACAGAAAGTCGAGGCACAGACACGGAGAGCTCAGGTGAAGACAAGGACTCTGACAGCATGGAAGACACTGGCCATTACTCCATCAATGATGAAAACCGGGTCCATGACCGCTCAGAGGAAGAAGAGGAGGAAGAGGAAGAGGAAGAAGAGCAGCCTCGGCGCCGTGTACAGCGCAAGCGGGCCAACCGTGAACAGGACTCATCAGATGATGAGCGGGCCTTAGAGGACTGGGTGTCCTCAGAGACTTCAGCTCTGCCCCGACCTCGCTGGCAAGCCCTTCCTGCCCTTCGGGAACGGGAGCTGGGTTCAAGTGCCCGCTTTGTATATGAGGCCTGTGGGGCAAGAGTCTTTGTGCAGCGTTTCCGCCTGCAACATGGGCTTGAAGGCCATACCGGTTGTGTGAATACCTTGCACTTTAACCAGCGTGGCACGTGGCTAGCCAGTGGCAGTGATGATCTAAAGGTGGTAGTGTGGGACTGGGTGCGACGGCAGCCTGTACTGGACTTTGAGAGTGGCCACAAAAGTAATGTCTTCCAGGTGAGGCAAGGGAGCAGAATAGCACTTGAGAAATCAGGCATGGGTTAGATAGGTCTGAGCTGCTGTATGGATTTGGAGCTGAAAATGAGTTGTGGTAGGAATTGAATGTCAGGACTCCTGGCCCTACCATGGGTCCCATAAAGATTGGGAGGAGTAGCATACATTGAGAGTTCCATAATAGTCTTTTGTTTCCTTTAACATGACTTTTAGAAGCTATATTATAGGTAGGATGCTCAGAACTCATCAGGAGATTATTACGTGTGTTCTCTTAGGAGACAGTCTAGTATAACTGCACAGGCTCTTGAGTCAGAGTGGCTGGGTTCAAATCGTGGCTCTACCTCTCAGTAATTGTGTGATCTGGCCAAGTTTTAACCCCATTTTCAGTTTAATTGTCTGTAAAATGAGGCCTATGATACATAGAACTATGAGGTTTAAGTTGTAATTGAGGCTTCACAGTTACCTCATGCCTCGTACTTAACAGTTGGTAAATATTAGCTAATAGTATCGTTATTCCCTGGAGATTTTACTCTTGGGCCCAATCACCATGTTAGGAATAAATAGTACTAGCCATTTATCCCAAAGCATGTCTTTTCCTTTCCCAGTGTCCTGCTTAGTTTCTCTTTTTTTTTTTTTTTTGGTAGCAAATTAGTGTTTGCTTCCTAAATCAAGATTTTCCTCCTTTGCTTCTTACTAGGTACAATCCTGGTTCACCTCAACACTTGTATCTACAAATTCACCCTTCCAGAGGCAACGCAAATGTTCTTTTTCTTTCTTTCCCTCTTCTTTAACTTCTGGTTATGATTGCACTGTAGCCAACTGTATAAGAGTGGAAAAGCTGTGTTTCCAGCTGCTGTATTAGAAAAGCAGATTAGTTGGGGATCATCACATTTTTCACTCTCAGCTTCGTTTTTTCACTTTTGTGTGTCTCTGTTTCATTCCTCCCACCCTAGGCCAAGTTTCTTCCGAATAGTGGTGATTCCACCCTGGCCATGTGTGCCCGTGATGGGCAGGTGCGGGTAGCAGAGCTGTCAGCCACACAGTGCTGCAAGAATACAAAGCGTGTGGCCCAGCACAAGGGCGCCTCCCACAAGGTAAGGAAGCTCATATCCCAAACTATGTAATTGAGAGCCTTTGTGGAAACCCTAGTGATGTAATGGTTACATGCTCCAGCTGCTAACCAAAAGGTCAGCAGTTTGAATCCACCAGGCACTCCTTGCAGACTCTATGGGGCAGTTGTACTCTGTCTTGTAGGGTCGCTATGAGTTGGAATCAATTTGACTGCAGTGGACTTGGTGGTGGTTTCGAGTTTTTATGGAGCTCAGCCAAGGCCCTTCCCCTATTTCCCCTATTCCCCTTTTCTAAACAAGGTGGAGCTGGTTACCTGCCTCACTCTGTTTCAATCCTAAATTTCATAGATAAAAAACAAAACAAAACCCATTGTTGTCGAGTTGATTCTTGCTCAGTGACACTGTAGGACAGAGTACAATTGCCCCATAGAGTTTCCAGGGAGCACCTGGTGGATTCGAACTGCTGACCTCTGTAGTAGCAGACAGCACTTATCTGCTACACCACCAGGGGGTTCTGCAAGTTTCGTAGATGAGGAAGAAAAATCAGCCACTCTTAACTTTCTTGGACAAGAAAGTATTTCAAAGAGCGCTCTAGATCATGAACATGCAGCATTCAATTTCACTTGATTTGTAGATCCTGATTCTTCCTAGACCCTAGGTTGAGCTGTAGTTGGTTTGGAAATCGTGTTTCCTGTGTCTTCCAAACCCTGGTGGTGTAGTGGGTTAAGTGCTACATCTGCTATCCAAAAGGTCGGCAGTTCACATCCACTGGGCGCTTCTTGGAAACCATGGGGGCAGTTCTGCTCTGACCTCTAGGGTCACTATGAGTCAGAATCAACTCTACAGCAATGGGTTTTGTCTTTAGAACATTTTGGCAGTCCCAAGGTGGTAATGATTGGTTTGTCATAGGTGACAGTTAAAATTTTCCTGCTCACCACTCTCATCTGACAAATAGCACTGTTTCTGGAAGCCTGGGGTTGAGCTGGGAATATAAACCAGGCGCTCGTGGTAGTATTCTTTGAGTTGGTAAGAGCTGTCCAGCCTAAGGGTTGGCACAGTGTTCTTCCATGCCACGGAAGGAGGGTGGTCCTCTCCTTATGAACCCTGAGCAATAATGTGTGGGTAGTCTTGGAATATCCTTTAGGTATTATAATGAACTTCTAGGCCAGAGGGCTCAAGAAATTTGAAAATCTGTATTTCTTTGACTCTTAAGCCTGTTCTCAACCCACTAGATAATTTATAAAATTAAAATGTAGGAAATGAAGCTTGGATTCTGTTTCTCTCCCCAGTTGAGGGCATGGAATAGATTTTATTTGGAAATAAAGTGTAAATCACACAGGAAAGGAGAGAACACACTTA
Source organism: Heterohyrax brucei (assembly GCA_028571685.1). NCBI lineage: Eukaryota > Metazoa > Chordata > Mammalia > Hyracoidea > Procaviidae > Heterohyrax > Heterohyrax brucei. Next base: position 190,246,472 of record CM053140.1, on the reverse strand, counting down.
TATTATCTCCTTTCCTGGGATTTTGTAACAACAAGGTAGACATTTTTCTTGCTGAGACATTTTAAATGCTACCCTTTGTAAATGTAAAGGGATGTATTAGAAGATCTGTATTTCTGCTCTTTAGAAACCTCGTTCTTTCCCTTTTCTCCTTCAGTTGGCCTTGGAGCCAGACTCGCCATGTACATTTCTATCTGCGGGTGAAGATGCAGTTGTCTTCACCATTGACCTCAGACAAGACAGGCCAGCTTCGTAAGTATAACAGTAATTTCTTGGCAGAACTGGAATCCTTGGCCTTGAAGATATTCGCTGTATCCTAGGCAGTGTTCAATTCTCTGGTCCACTAGAATAGTCCCTTTGTGCCTCTGAATACGGGGCAGTTCAAGGCTTAGAGGAATTCTTTTATTTCCTTGTGGTTGTATATCTGTTTCTCAGAGGAGTTCTTCTATTTCCTTGTGGTTGCGTATTTGTTTCTCAGCAGGGAAGTATTAATTCATACTACCTTCATTTCTAAAACAAGTCTCCTCTTTCTTGTTATATGTGGGCTTTAATTACTTGATGATCTTGAGTTCTGCATTTACTTGGTACCACTCATTTTTTCCATAAGGAGCGTGCGATGCTGTTTTGTGTATTCTACAAAGCTATGTACAGATATGATCTTGTTTACTTTTCAGTTGTCCATATAGGAATGTGCAGACCATTAATTGATAAATCTTGAACAGAAGATTGGTAGGTAGCATGTTACATCTTTATCTTCTGTATCTACAGTCACAGCCTGTGTTTGCATGAATTTGAGATTCATGGATAAATTATATTCTCTTTCAACTATGGTATCATAGAAAGAACATAACATCTTGTTTGCATCTGGGTGACCTATGTAAAATCTCAGTTCAGGCACCACAAGTTACATGAACTTGGGCAAATTACTTAAATTACTTAACCTGTCTTCGTCTTTACTGTAGCATCGTGTCTGGCTCCAAGGCTTGAACTGATTGTGTTGTAGCAATTATTATAATTATTTTAGTTTCTTATTTTATTAAAGAAAGAAATTCCAAGGTAGTAGTGGTTAGTTTCTCAGATGTGAGTGTTAAACAACTTTTCTGCTCGTAACTGTCATCTCACAATTTTAATTTACAAATTCATTCTTGTTTTGACAGTCACATGGTAAAATGCAGGTCAAGTGTAATTGCACACACTTTTCCACATCAGTGAGATTACTAATACGTATATGTAAGCTTAAACACTTGTTGCTGTCGAGTCCTTTCCAACTCATGGCAACCCCAGGTGTGTCAGAGTAGAACTGTACTCTGTAGGCCTTTTAATGACTGATCTTTTATAAGCAGATCACCAGGTCTTGCTTCAGAGATGCTGCTGGATGGACTTGAATCTCCAGTGTTTCAGTTAGCAGCCCAGCATGGCCATTTCATGTAGAACAGAACAAAACATCGCCCATGCTGCACCATCCTCACAGTTGTTAGTATGTTTGAGCCCTAATATGTACTTTTAAAATTGGATTTTTCTTCACATTTAGCATATTTCAAAGATCTTTCTGTGTCAGATTCTAAAAAGCCCACGTCAGTTTTAACCATAGCATATATGCCGTAGTATTGGTGTACTGCAATTTATTTTAACCGTTACCATAGGTAGATACCTGGATTACTTACTGTATTGTTAGTGTTTAAAAATTATGTAACAAGTCTTGTATGTCTGCACTAGTATTGGTAAGATTTTTTCACATCGCATACAAGTAAAATCATAGTTTACAGAACAAAATCTAAAGGCTGATAATTGTTAGACCTGTTTTTAGAGAGATAAGTATAGAAAAAGTGGCCTGGAAAGTGGAAAAATATTAACTACTTAAGTGATGGAAACATTACAGGTCTAGGGAAAGGATTGCTGGTTATTTATGACCTGTCAAGGAGATGAAGGTTAGTAAGTAATGGGTTTATACTGGAAAGGATACAAACCTGAATGACAAGGGGTGAGGGGGCCTTCTAGTACTACCCCTGCAGTTATCTAATTTTAAAAAATAATAATTTTAAATGATGTCTGTCATTTCTATTCCTAAAATTCTGTGATTGATGATAAATGGAACACTAGGAAGTTTTCCAAAGGGAAACCACTGTTAGGCCACAAGGAATTCGGGAATCTAGTTCAAGTAATGGGCAGAGCAAATGACTTCAACAGGTTGTTGAATTTGGAATACAATGATATAGACAGAATATATGGCTGAGAGTTGACCATGAATTGACATGCAACCTGTAATAGAAAGGTCAGAAAGTAAAAGAAGGGACATAGGAGAAACTTAACAGTGGGAGGCCCCAACTCTAGATTTGAGAAATAAGAGACAGTAGATGTTCAATAAATTTTTGCTTTAGCATTTTAAAGTAATAGTACAGACTGGAGAGGGGTAGGGAGGCTGGATGTGAAGGTTGTGGCCAGAAAACCAAACTGTCCTTATGTGTTTAGTTAGTGCCTGGACCAGCTTATATCAGAGGCATTTTTTGTGTGGAATTGGCGTGGGGAGATTTTCTTTTGCATATGTATGGTAGCTGATAGAATTGGCCAACATCTTAAGAACTTGAGAGTTGGATTTGGAGCTGTATATGTGGTATTCCTTTAGCTAGTGAAATCCAGTTAGAAGTATTCTTTGGAAGAATGCCTTGGTCTGGTCTGTAATTATTTTTCCCTTTTTGCTGAGATATACACCTGTTTAATAATGTTAAGGTAAAATGTGTTAATTTTTTTTTTAATACAATTTTATGTGCTAGCGCCCTCCAATGTGGAAAAAAATTTTTTTCTGTTTTTGTTACCATGATTAATGAATTTTATGGCTTCTTTCCATGTTCTCCAGGAGGGGCAGATTAATAAGTAAGTAAGGCGTGCATGGGCTTACTTATACCACACAGTTCCACCACATCTCTGATTTGGTGAAACTGTGCATTACAGATTAGTAAGAAAGCACAGGTAAGCCCAAGTGTACCGTGGGTGGTCTCTCCCCATGCCCAGAGAGCTTAAAATCTGTCAGCAGAGGATTATTTTAGTTGAATAAATTGAAACATAGAAAGATGACGTTCTCTTTGTCAAGATCATGTAACTGTAGAGCCAGTACTTCATAACCTGTCTCCAGCAGGAGAACCTTTCCATTTGTTGTGACCCTGCCTTGTTGAAAATCGAAGTTGCTGAGAAAATGAGATGATCTTATAAGAAGGAGCAGATCAGGTCCTACCCTGTTCCCTGTATAAAAGCCTAGTTAGAGCAGCGACTTCTCCACAGCCAGTTTTATTTCTGAAGCTTTGACATGTTTTCTGCTTGGTGTTTTTAAGGATTTTTTGTTTTGTTTTGTTTTCTTCTTTCCTAAGAACATTCATTTTCAATGACCTCTGTATATTACAATCTTAATGGAAGGCTAAAAGAGATGTTAAAAATAAATAAAACTCTCCACTTTGCCTAGAGCAGTTCTAGGCTGGAGTGACTTGGACCATGTAGCAAGGATGCTAAAATATAGTTTCTTTACAAAGAAACTTGTCTTTGTGGTTACATTTCTTTCCATTCCCATAGAGTGAAAAATCAGTAAATCCTTAGAATTGGAAACAAAAGCTAAAGCTTAGCTCCCTCCTGCAATTTTTTTTTTTTTTTAATAGTTGTTTTCTGTAAACTTACTGATTTTCATAGCGTCATGGTTTTGACTCCTTGGACACTTAGATCTGGGGAGGGTACTCACAGTGCCACCCTTAAAGCTAGAGAACAAATGGCTATTTGGCCAGAGTGTTCTGTCTGAATTGCTCATAAAGTTTTTGTTTTCTTTCCTTATTCTTGAACTTTGGACCTATGTGCTTATTTAAGAGGTGAATGGCTCTAATGAAGAAAGAGCGCTTACCACTGGTATCCCTAGCCTCAGGTGCCTGTTGAAACCACATTCCCACCTGAATCATTTGTTTCCCTGAGGTTGGACTTGGACCTGGATACAATGAAGTGTCTCATTCCTGTTCCTGCTGTGACTAGGTGTTGAGTAGTGATTTAGGGAGGTAGCCTGGGTAGCAGAAGGAAGCAATCCCTGCTGGTGCTCTAAAAAGAAGACCGGAAGGCACTGATACTGAGAGAAGCCTTAGGTTCAAATATATAGCATTTCCCTAAGGTGAAACAGATTAAATTGACAAAACCTTGAACATAACACACTTAGCTGCCCTTTTGCATTTGTTTTCTAACACTCTGAATGTTCACTTAACTATGATTTTACCTTTTATATGTATTTAGAGGAAGAAGAGGAAACCTACACAGTGGGTTTGCTTTACTTCCTGAAATTTTCTGAGGTTTCCTCAGGGTACCATGTCCTCCTAAGGATTACTTTTCTTGTGGTACAACCAGAAGAAGAATTTAGAAATGATTGTTCAGCTTGACAAACTGGTCTTTGTAAGAACTCTGGATTTGCTTCAGATAACAGAAGAAAAATGCTGTTTTCCTTTGTGTTATCTACTGCTATTCTGAAAAGCTGTGGTTTGTCATTTTTCAGTTTACATTTTTAAAGCTAGGTTTTAGGTGACATTTTCTGGAATTTGTGACCTTAAAGGTCTTTTTTAGCCTGCCTGTTCTCCGATTCTTTCAGCCTTTTCCCTGCTTCCAGGTGATTGGGAAGATGTATTTAGAAGTAAAAGATAAGACATAGGGTAGTATTGTCTGTTAAGGATTGTTGCTATGTTGAATTCTGATTAAACTGAAGCTTGATGAAGAGCAGTACTTTTATGTGCCTTCAGCCTTTACTTCTTGAGGAATACTAGAAAATGACTTCACTGCATTTTTCTTCCCAGCCTCCAATGTAGAAATGTTTGTGATGGTGGGTTTTTGTCTTTTTGTTGTTGTCGTTCCAAAATTTCAAAGTGGAAACAAAACTTTCTTGCCGAATGAATATGTGTTTGATTTCTTAGAAGCCACGTCTGCATCACTCTTGTCTCACTTGCTGTCACCATTGGAATCTTTCGGAGAGTACAGCTTAATATGCTTTTCTACTTTAAAGGAAACTGGTGGTGACAAAAGAGAAGGAGAAGAAAGTGGGGCTGTATACAATCTATGTGAATCCTTCCAATACCCACCAGTTTGCAGTAGGTGGACGAGATCAGTTTGTAAGGTGAGTCTGAGGTGGTTTTGTTTCTTCGAGACTCTGATGTATACTGCTGGGTACTCCCTTGTTGAATTGCCTAGGACCATCGTGGCTTTTTCACTAGGTACTGAAGAGCTTAGGCTCCTCTTCCTGAGGGATTCAGCTCCCTAATATAGCAGTTTCTCAGGGATTGCTTTGTAGAAGGTACATTATCAAGTTTTAGAAAGGTTTGAAGAATTAACCATGGTATTCACATAGCAGCTAAGGCATAAACCCACATTTGCCAGCAAGTGGACCTTAGAAGGGAGGATGGTGAGACTGTCTAACATGCTTTAGACATGTTATCAGGAAGAATCAATCCCTGGAGAAGTACATCTGCTTGTAAAGTTAGAGGGTCAGTGGCAAGCCTGTTGTTGATAAGGACAAAGTTTTAGTGGTCTAGATAGAAGATCAGACAAGGCACAGCTTTTGCTTAAGCCAAAGCCTAATCCAGAGCAAGGCCCTAACTCTCCTCAGTTCTCTGAAGGCTAAGAGAGGTGAGGGAGCCAGCAGAGAGGTCGGTTCAAAGGGGCTGAGGAAGGAACCCATTTCTGTAACATGAAAGTATGAGGGGAAGCAGCAGGTGCTGATGTAAAGCTGCAGTGAGTTACCCAGATCTAGCTAAGATAATTGATGAAGGTGGTTACGCTAAACAGATTTTCGTTGTAGATGCCGTTTAGGACTTTCATAGCTAGAAAGGAGAAGTTGGTGCCTAACTTTCAAGTGTTAAAGCACATGCTGGCTCTTGTTAGGGGTTAATGTAGCTGGTGACTTTTAAGTTGAAACCAGTGCTTATTGACCACTCCAAAAATCCTAGGGCTCTTAAATATGTTAAATTGACTCTGCCTCTGCTCTATAAATGGAACAGAAAAGCCAGCATGTCTGCACATCAGTTTATAACATAGTTTACTGACTATTTTAAGCCCATTCTTGAGACCTACTGCTCAGGAAAAAGAAGATTCAAAATATTGCTCACTGACAATGCACCTGGTCACTCAAGAACTCTGATGGAGGTGTACAGGGAGATTAATGTTTCTGTTTTCACGCTGCCAAGACAAGATCCATTTTACAGCTTTTGGATTTAAGGAATAACTTTGACTTTTAAGACTTAATATTTAAGATACATTTTTTAAGTCAGTAGCTGCTATAGTGATTCCTATAGTGGATCTGGGCAAAGTAAATTGAAAACTTTCTGCAGAGGATTAACTGTTGTAGATGCCCTTAAGAACATCTGTGATTCCTAGTAGATCAAAATATTAATGTTAAGAAGAGTTTGGAAGAAGTTGATTCCAATTCTCATGGATGCCTTTGAAGGGTTCAAGACTTCAGTGAAGCAAGTAACTGCAGATGTGGTAGAAATAGCAAGACAATGAGAAATGGAGTATGAAGATATGACTGAAATGCTTCAGTGTTGCAGTGAAACTTAAATGGATGAGGCTTAAGGATGAGTAAAGAAAGTGACTTCTTGACATGGAATATGCAGGCAAAGATTGTGAACATTATTAAAATGACAATAAAGGATTTAGAATTTTATAGTGGTAGGGTTTGAGAGAATATAACTCCAGTTTCAAAAGAGTTCTACTTTAGGTAAATGCTGTCAGCACCACGTGCTACAGAGAAATCTTTCATAAAAGAGTCCATCAAGGTCTGTACATTTTTTGGACATAAAACTGTTACACACTTAATAGACTACAGTATAGTGCAGATGTATCTTTTATAAACACTGCCAGCCAAGCCAGATGCTGTCGAGTCGGATCCGACTCATGGCGACCCTAGGCCACTGAGAAACCTAAAAATGTGACTTGCTTTATTCCAGTGGTCTGGAACTGAACCTGAGGTATGATTGTATCTTGAAATTAATTTTGCTGGTAAGAATCATAGGGATAGAATAAGCTTATAGAAAATACAAGAGGCGAACCTTACGTGTCGCAAAAGCCTGTCAGAAGAGAATTGGACCACCATTTTGTCGTCTTCACCTGCCTCCCTTACCTTCACAGTCCCTTTTCTCTGTTCACGAGCTGTCATACATAGAAGCAGTTTTGTTTCCAGTTAGAGACTGTTGGTCAAAAGTTGTAGTTGTCAGAACTTGCAGGGGATACACCGTCCACGTTGAACATTCACTGAAATTTCTAATGCTCTAGGTTGCTCTGTCCCTGGAGAATGGAGTCAGTGGGACCTCAGGGATTGGAGGGAGACGGAGGAGGTGGCTGTGTTGAAAACTGCAGTTGATAATGTCTCTTTCTAAAACATTTTTCTCAGGATTAGAATGAGCTGAAAATTAGTATTTCAGACAATAGGAAAGATACTCGTATCTTCTGTTGGTTTGTGCCTCTCAAGTTCTCAACAGGTAACAGTGCATTTACTTGGCAGAAACATGCAGATTTTGAAGGACTCTGATTCTGCATGAGCTGTCAATCCTTTCATCGCTCCAGCTCTTCTCTGACAATATGCCTCCAGTAGTCACCGTCACTTTCTCAGGTCCTGTTCATTTCAGTCCACTGAACATTTTAGAATTTCCTCCTTTCCATTTTGTTCTTTGAGGAAGCTGAAGAGCTCATCCTCTCATACAAATTTGAAAACATTTATGCTGAATATATTATATCCATAACAGCATTAGTTTTCTCTCCTAGCCTGAAGGAATTTCTTCAGAGGAATACTGAAAAATAGCTTGCTCATCGTTAAGGCTTTTGTTTCAAGAATAGTGAATTTTAGTTGAAGATTGTGAGGAAGCATTTAAGAGTAGCCTGTGGGAAAATGCTGGCCTATGGCCAAAAGAAGGATGTCAGGTCGAAAAGGGATTGGTTTGAGTCGTTACTACTAAGTCCTGCTTAGGTTGGTTTAGGAATTTACAACAGTGGAGAAAGTGTACAAGTTCTGCCTTCCGCCCAGAAAATGGGTAAATTCCTGTCCATCTTTGTGTCGTCATTGTTTAGGCCAGGATTTGGCAAACTATGCATATGATTGAAATTTTACTGTAACACAGCCGTGGCCTTTTGTTTACATGGTTTCCATAGCTGCTTTCGTGAAGCAGAGACTGGATGGCCTGAACGTTTAAACTGTTTGCTACCTGGCCCTTTAAAAAAGGTTTGCCAGCAGTGATTTAGCATCATATCTGAAATATAGTGGATTTTTAATAAATATTGGAGCCCTTGTGGCACAGTGTTTTAGAGCTCAGCTGCTAACTAAAATTTCAGGACTTTGACTCCACCTGCTACTTACAAAATACTGTAGTTCTGCTCTGTCCTGTAGGATCTCTGAGTCAGAATTGACTTGATGGCAGTGAGGTTTTGCTTTCATTTAATAAATTGTAAGGCATTCTGGTAGTGCTATGGTTAAGCGCTCGACTGCTAACCTAAAGGTTGACAGTTCAAACCCACCAGCTGCTCCCTGAGAGGAAAGACCTGGCAGTCTGCTCCTGTAAAGATTACAATTTAGGAAAACCACTACAGGGTCTCTGAATGAGCATGGACTCAGTGGCACACAGCAACGATAAATACTAAAGGAAGAAAGGGAAGATTATCTCGATAAGGAAGAAGGGCAAAGAAGTGTTAGATACTGAGGAACACAGATAGGTCCATATACTGGAAAGCACCCTGTAGAGTTTAAATAAGGTTTTTTTTTTTACAAAATCGCTGACTTGCTTAGTGATGTTTGAGAACTATTGATTAGAGTTTCAAGGAAAATTTTGTCAACTGATAAATTTGCTGAAGAGTAGCAGTTAGCTATGCAGAAGTATCTTTTTTTGGTTTATTTGGTAAACATCTGGATATCCTCTATGCATTTTGCACAAGATTTTAAGCAAGGGATAGGGAGACTAACAAGATACATTCATTAATTTAGTCATTGATTCAGCCGCATTTACTGAGCATTTTCTCTGTTATGTACACAAGACTGTTAGTCTGTACCTTCAAGGAGCATTCTGGAGAAACTGATTTAAGGATTAAAGATAGAAAGTAACTTACCCAGTGTGACTCAGCAAGTAAGTAGCAGAGTTAATATTTAAACTGAGACTCCTAAAATACAGTGGAAACATTTTACTCTGTTGTTTTTTCTCACAGAGGAGATGTCAAGGACAAATGGGAAATAAATATTTCAGGCAGAGGAAACAGTATGTGTGGAGGTGAGATGCAAGATGTGGAAAGAGCATGGAGTGTTCACTGTAGTAGCACTTTGTTTGGTATATAGTATAAGATTGTTGAAAAGCAGTAGGCAGCCACACTAAGAAATTTTAGATACTACAGAATTACTGAAGAGAAAGTTTTGTGAAATCTTGCTCTTTGACATAATTCTTGTGACAGTATGAACAAGGAAATTAGAAGTATACTGCAGTAGCCTAGGCAAAAAAAAAAAAAAAAGGCAGGAGGTGGAGAAAAGGTATAGTAAGAAATATATCCAGGGAGTAGTATTGATGGGAAAGAAATTAATTGTACAGTAGAGAAAGGATCAGATTTTTTTTTATTTGATCACCAGAATTTTGGTTACTGCCACCGATTTTATATAAGAAGCCCTGGTGGCATGGGGGGTCAGGTATTTGACTGCTAACTTGAAATTTCATCAGCTGCTTGAACCCACCAACAGCTTCTTGGAAGAAAATACCCTAGCAATTTATTTCTATAAAAATTACAGCCTAGAATAATAACCTGTGGGACAATTCTGCTCTGTTGCATGGGATCACTGTGAGTTGGAATAGACTCAACAGACCTGCCAACAACATATCTATGTATAAGTGACAGTTAAAACCTTAGCAGTGGAATTTGATCACTAAAGGGAAGAAGTGCAAAGCAAGATTTGTCTTCCCTGAAAAATGTATATAAGAGAAATTTCTGAACAGTTTAAGGTGTTCACATACTACTTAGACTCCAGGTTTAAAATCTTCAGTCTGCAGTCAAAGCGGAATTTTAAACCAGATCTTTGAGGAATATTGTTTAAGGGATAGACAGAAAATGAGCCCATGAACAACACTTAGGAGTGGTTGGACCTTAAGGAGAAAAGATGCTTCACAGAGGAAGTAGTGAACAATATCAAGCCAAGAAAGAAAAGTCTGATAACTTTAGAGGAATTTCACTGATGAAGTGAAAGCCAAAGCCATGTCAGGGTGGGCTGAGAAGTGAGTACAAAATGAGGATGTGAACAGATTGAAGGTAGATTATTGTTCTCAGCACTTTCACTGCAAGGGGAAGGAAAGAGGAATCAGTAGGAAAAAGAGTTGATTGAGGATTTTTTTTAAATGGAAAGACAGTGGGAGGATGACATTGAGAAATGGACTAAGCAAACAAGATCTCTGAAGGGATAAGGATAAGAATGGGTTTGGAAAGATTAGGCTCTGAGACTAGAGGTGTACAGACAAGGCCTGGATCCCTCTTGTTCCTCACTGTGCTTCTAGCACCTAGTATAGTACTTAGCACATGACATGTGCATCATCTGAATGGAAGGTTAATTTAGAAAAGGTTGGGTTGGAGAGAGGAGAGAAGGTGAGAGAAATTTGACGCTTACTGAGAAAGGAAGGGGGGAGGGACTGTTGGAGAGAAGTGGTGGTTTATAATAGTTGTTTATGAGGTGCGAGAGGGAGAACTGAAATAAAAGGCTTTTAATGACAAATTAAAGATTTGCCGAGTTCTAGAAAGCATGGTTTTTGCCTATGAGTAATGAACCCTATTTAGGTACGTAATATACATAAAAAGCTGTATAGGGCTGCTATGAGTCAGAATCAACTTGACTGCAGTGGGTTTGTATTAATTATTTTACTGAAAATAAATAGTAATATAAAGATTGAGAGATGAGATGGTCCTCTTCAGACTGATGTAATTGAGGATTGCCACTTGAAATAGGAAGGACCTGGATGAAAGAATTCAGGATTGGAAAGAAATTGAGGAAGGAGGATTTCAAGGTAGGTGGAAGAAAATAAACTAGAAGTGTGTTTGGGAAAATACTCTTTCTGCCCTTACTTTCGACTGACTGTTGTTCCTGCTATTATACTGAATTGCTGCTCTTCAAGAGATCTGCTTTCAAGTGTTGACATTTCTTCACCACAGGATTTATGACCAGAGGAAAATTGATGAGAATGAGAACAATGGAGTCCTCAAGAAATTCTGTCCTCATCACCTGGTAAGATTCATGAAGGGCCAATGGCTCCAACTGTCCCTGGCTCGCCCCGAGGCTGCCCTTGATCTTGTTGGTATGGTAGGGAAGAGCTTGAACTTTGAGTCAGACACCTGGATTTGAATCTTGGCTCTACCCTTCACCGTTATCTGTGATCTTGGGCAGTCACTTTGCCTCTCTTAGCCTCAGTTTCTTTACTGCAGAAACAGATAACAGTTACTGCCTTGCACCATGATGGTGAAACCTTAAAAAGAAAATGTGAATATAAAATGCCTAGCACACAGAAGACACACAGCCGAAATCCCTAGGACTCTTCCCTCTGAGGTGGTCACATTTTGTTGGTTGTACTTCTGTCACTGTCTCTCAGTCTCTGGAGAAAATACAGGGGACTTTGAAGGAAAACCTGTTTCCTGAAGGTGGTATAACAAATGGGGGGGTGGGGCATCAGTCAGTATCTGCTCCTTATTGCAGGTGAACAGTGAGTCCAAAGCAAACATCACCTGTCTTGTGTACAGCCACGACGGCACAGGTACGTGAGCAGGGCCCAGCTCCTAGGCTGGCATGCCCCCTTTGTCCAGGGAGCTGCTGAGCCCGTGAGGCATGTGCCCTCCAGAGCTCACCACTGTGCTATCGCTCCAAGTGGAGCAGCTGGGGACTAGTTGCTGATGGAGAGGACATAGCGGGAGGATGCAGCAGATGACCCTTGAAGATGCAAGGCATCATCTGCAGAATGCTATAAGTGATTTTTGGCAGGGTTTGTCCTGAGGCCCAGGCTACTTGCCTGAGCAGGTTCTTAAGCCTTTGAATCATTCCTGTGTTAATAGGTATGATCTTCCTGAGTGTTTTGCTACCCCTCAATTGGCAGTGTGTTCCTAGACTGTCCTAAACAACCTGATTTGCCTACTTTCTGATTAAAATGGGTATTACACATGGGTATTAGGAGGGGGCACTACTGGCAGGAAGCCCCACCCCAATCCCCAACTCCTGTTCCCAGCTTTTTTCAGCCTTTGCCTTCACTGCTGTGTGCTTGTTCTTGGCAGAGCTCCTGGCCAGTTACAATGATGAAGACATTTACCTCTTCAACTCATCGCACAGTGATGGGGCCCAGTATGTTAAGAGATACAAAGGCCACAGAAATAATGCTACAGGTGAGGATGTCTTCTTGTGTTTCCACAGCCCAAATCTCCTTGGAGAACTGTAGCATCTCATTCAGTTTGTACAAATCTGAAGTACCTAAAGGAGTAGCACAACCTGTAACTGTGGTAGTGAGAGTCCGTCCCCAGTTGGCCTGGAACTTTCATGGGTCTGTTGTGTCTGAAGGAAAGAGGGTTCAGGAACATCTTCTGCCCCTGCAGTGGTGGTTCTTCTAATTAACTTGGGCATATGGAGATAAGCTTGGCTTATTTTTTTTCCAGTGGTTACAATTCCAGGTAACTTCAGGATAGGCACAAGGAAGTCAGGGAAAGCTCGTTTTAGTCATTGGTACTGCAGTACCTAAAATGGGGTGTGGGTGAGACAAAGGACCAATATTGATGGTACCTAGCTCAAGTCACGATGAAGACTGGCCTTTTTTAGTGTGTTCCTGGTTCCCGAACTTGTTTGCACATTGGAATCACCTAACAGCCTTTCAGAACTGCTTAAGCCTGTCTCCCACCACATACATTGTAATTTAATTGGTATGGGGTGCTACTTGAATCTCAGGATTTTGGAAAGCTCCCCGGGTGATTCTTAGGTGCCAAAAAGTTGGAGAATCACTGTTCTTTGTTATTACATTTTCAAAATACATCTAATTTTGACTTGGAGAAAACAAAATTAGATTGTTTTCTTTTTTCTCTTGAACTGGTAAGGGAAGAAGGAAAAGCATGTTTTTGGATCTCAGTCCCCTGGCAGGCCAAAGAAAGTTTGTCAGTTTAATGGCAAGTATGGAGTTGCTTGTAATTAGGGCTTCTGGTTTCTCTCACTAACACTGAAGTAGAGTCCTGCTTTTCAGATTCCTGGTAGCAAGCACAGTTCAGACACTACTGCTTATAGACAATTATAGGCGTCTGTCTCCACCGATCTCAGGTCAACTGTGACGTAGGAAACATTGATAAAGATCCAGTGAGGTACACATACCAAGGATAACCCTAGGGTGCAGGACAGTGTTACCATAAAACTAAGTAGAGTTTGTGCCACCTGCTGCAAACAGCCGATCTTTGAGATGGGTGAGATAAGAAGCAAGAGATTTATTGCATGCTGGTTGACAAAGAGACAGAGGGGTGTCCAAATTCCTTTGGAATCTGCCTCCCCAAAATGGAGGTTTTATAGGAGAAGGGAATAAGGTTTTGAGCCCTAGGAATGTGAATCTTTTTTAGGTGGGCACTGTGGTCACATCACAGATACCTGGATACCTTAATTGGTGTTTTGGGTCTCCCAAGGTAGTCTGAGAAGCCGTGGTGGCATAGTGGCTAAGTGTTACGGCTGCTAATCAGAATCAGTTCATATCTGCCAGGCACTCCTTGGTAGTTCTTTGGGGCAGTTCTACACTGTCTGTAGGATCACTGTGAGTCATAATCAACTTGATGACAGTGTGTGGCGGTGGTCTGGCTATCATACAATCTCCTGGCAGATTCCTGTGTTTTTTTTGTCTTGTCTTTAGATTATTAACCACTTGTTCTTCCATAGTCCTAAGGAGAGCACAGATTAGTCTTCAACCTTGAGAGAACATTAAGGAAATAACGGACTCATACTTGGAGATGGAGTTAACAAACAAAATGGTGCAGGTTATGCTCAAGATGTAGCTGCTTACCTTGCTTATTCCAGTCCCCCTTTTTATCAGTTTCTCAGTCTTGGGAGACAGGGTGTTATGTCTCTCTGGCTACTTCCTGCTGGATGGGGACACTGCTTTGAGAGAGTTACGCAGGTGGTGAGCCATAGGAAAGGCAGAGTAAAAGTTTACCACAGTGTTATGGATGGAGGTGGTAAGCATGGAGAAAACACAGCCATGTAGGAAGGTATTGGGGAAACAAATATCTATAAAAGTTTTGGACTGACAGATCCAGTGCTCAACAGTTCTGGCAGTTTTGTCCCTTGGCGTACAACCGAGGACAGAAATACCTTGACTCTTACTTGGAGCCAAAAATATGGTTAAGTCCACCAGAGAGGACACAGGAAACTTAAAGCCTAGAAACTGACAAACAGTATACCAGCTTCACACTAAGAGAACAGCAGTATATATTCCTAGGACACTAGGTGTCGTATGCAAAAGATATATCAATTAATAAAATCTAGGTTACTTAGCTGTTAGGAACTTCTTTCTTAACAGTCACTAGTACAGGTTTCAACCCAGACAGTCAGGAGAGTCTTCATTGGTCCAGAGTTTCTATGTTAAATGTTAATAGAAAAAGTTAAGAGTGGAAAGTCACCGTTGATCTGCCCGAATGGTTCATATGAAAGTTTCCCCCAAAAGATCTCTTTTACTTCAGGGCCCAGTTGATGTATCCTTACGAGTTCAGCTACAGCTGGGTCACGTGCTTTGTGTTCAAGGACAAGAAATAATGACTCTGACATTGTTTTCTAAGTTATTTCTTCCTTTGTGATAATAGATCAATGATTAATACCTGTACTGAGTTGATTTGTAGATGGTGACCATTGTAGGCTCTTTCATCTCATGGGTGGTGCTGGAGTTCTGTCAGATACCATCTGGTTATTCACCAGGTTATTAAGCAAGAGCAATGTTCTCATCAGTCACATTGCTGGAGTGAGGAGGCTCAGTTAGTATTTTGGGCCCAGGCCTTTTTTGCCTTTTAGGAGTGTAAGACAATAAAAGAATAGTAGCCGGATGCATACTGTGGAGCCCTAGTATGTCTTGTAGGGTTGCTATGAGTTTTAATTGACTCGACGGCAGTGGGTTTGGCTTTTTTATTTGATTCCATTTTTACTAGCATCATTACTGTGAATGGCTAAAGGTAATCTTAAAGGTCCCAGAGTGCATTGTGTGTGTGTGCTTACCAGGAATCTAAACAAAAGATTGTCCACGTAAGTTCACTGTCAGTTGAAAAGGAATCATCTAATATAATTGGATGTACCACGAAAGGTCATGTACCTATAAAAAACACACACAGTTTGTCTATTCCTAAGTAGCAGTGGTTACGTGCGTTTTTTATGCCTCAGCAGCAGCTGCATTCTATAAATCCTCAATTTGGTATTAATATAAATACAGCAACATTTATCTGTTATGGCACAAACTGTTTCATGGTAAAATAGGAAATCTAATGTTACTCTTAATTTGTAAGACCATAGTTCAAATTTCAGATAGTTCTGAGATTATGATATTTTCAACTTTGTTAAGTGTACCAGTAAGAGTTTCAGTATTCAAACCCATTAATTACCAATAAAACAAAAAAAAAAACCCACTGCTATCAAGTCAATTCTGACTCATAACAGCCCTATAGGATATAGAGTAGGATTGCCCCGTAGAGTTGCCAGGGAGTACCTGGTAGATTTAAAGTGAAGATCAGAGTTTCCTAGTTACCAATAGGTGTTTCTAGTTTGAAAGTTATGTTATTTAAACCCATTAGTAAATAATTGAGGAGAAAGGAAAATGGTTTCTTGTATCCAGAAAGTAGGACCTTAAAACATCTACAGTATTCCCACATAAAACCAATAGTATCTTTTCATTTACTGAGTCTTATGTAGTTATTTTCTGATCCACCTGATTCTGGATCAGCTGCAGTCTGTGAGCCCTTCAGTTTCTGCTTAAGAGTTTTGGAAACCTGATTCACTCGGTATTTTCAGAAGTCTAATATAGTCCACCTTTTGTTGATATATCCTGGTCAAACATTTTCAGAAAATCAGCAAAGTAAAAACCTACCTGTAGATGATGAAACTTAATATGGTCATGATTGATTTATAAAAATAAATACTCTTTAATAGTGAAAAGACCTGATAGAAGTTAATCACAAGCAAAATGTAAAGGCCAAATGAAATAAAATCTGTTAAAAAAAAACTTTAGACAATAGTATTTCTTTAGAACATAAGACATCATACATAATAATTTTGAGGGATAATACTTTTTATACTGAGATTATATATACACCAAGATTATTAAGTCTCTAAATACCTGCATAGTATAAAAATTCTATAGGTAAATAATTGGAATTCCCCAAAGCATTGGCTTTCCTGATGCTAGGTTTAAGAAAAAGTCATAACCAAGTTAGCAATTAGTAAATAATAAAATGTAACTACATTATATTACACATTTGTTATATTGGGCAAAAACATAAGAGGAAATAATGAGTTTAAATTTTAAGTTGGTGAGAATCTGGCACTTCTTTGGATTTTAATCTATTCCATGTAACTTATTAAATGGAACCAAAGATCTTAAAGTTCTTAAAAACCTCACAAACTATAAACTTGTCAGATGAAACTTTTGATTGTATCAAATAATTTTTTTTCGGTAAATCCAATAGTATATCACTTTAAATAGCAAACATGAACTCACTCATTAACAGATTTACATAATACATATATGTATTTCCTCTTGTGATATGAAAAGCTAAAGTGTATAAATTTAAATTATGACAAATATCTATAAATTTAACATCAGTAAGTTACCCAGAATTCTTGGAAATTGTTTTGTGTCTACATATCTTAGAAAACCTGCAGTTGAAACCAAGTTTGTCTAAACGTTCCAAGTTTTCACCCAACCTCTACCATTGCTCATATTTTCCAAATACAGTTTTAACCTTCAAAGAGTTTATCATTTGGCTTTGGAAATTACAAAGTTTCTGTTAAACTCTGACCAGTTCATTGATACGTTATAACGTAAAATCTCTTGTTAGGATTGGAACACTTTCAGACCTTTTCAGATATGTTTCAGAGTTCCCCTACAATAGAGAAAACTTGTTTACAGGTTTTTATCATTGGGATTAACCCAATTTCTGATAACTGTAGCAAAGCAGTAAGTCTTTGTGTTTTGAAAGGTTTTTACCTAGTTGGAAACAGTCTTTTTGGAAAGCTTCCCTGGAGCTATATAACTTTGGCAGCAAGGGAGGACCGGGGAAGAATGATCCTGCCCCACTCTTCCCTTTTTTCCTGTCATTGTCAAAGGGACATGGAGTGGAACATGTAGGTCCAGAAGATAAGACTTCTCTTTTGCCAGCTTTTGCTCCGTAGTTCAGGTCTCTTGAAGTTCGATTGGCTTCCTAGAATCAAAAATCCTTGTCGACTACACCATTAGCTGTTGTAGAGGGGTAAAGCAAAAAGCAAGTTTTAGTTGGCATATATTGAAATGAGCAAAAGTGTGAAGCAGACAGGCATACTACCACAGCCATGTCTGCCCAGGTCTAGAGAATATTACAGAATAGGCAAGTGTAGGAAAAAGCATGTTGTCAGGGCCATGTATGTCTGAGTCCAAAAACTTAGAGATTAGACAAGAATGAGAAAACATACAAGCATGCTGCCTTGGCCATGTATGTGCAAGTATCAAGGCATGAAAGATTTCTTCTGACCAGCAGAACCAGTTGTCGTTCTCAGAGAATTTAAACCAGAAATACTCTAGAATTAGACCAGGTCAGGGGACTCTGTTAGAAGTAAAGTGACAAGACATGCAAGTCTGGACAAGCCATACAAGACACTTACACATAAAAACCAAAAAAAAAAAAAACCAAAAACAAACCCACTGCTGTCAAGTCAGTTCTGACTCATGGCGACCCTAGAGGTCACAGCAGAACTGCCCCATAGAGTTTCCAAGGAGCACCAGGCAGAATTGAACTGCCAACTTTTTGGTTAGCAGATGTAGCGCTTAACTAAGCACTAAGCTTCCAGCGTGTCCTAGACCATAAAATAATGCTTAAAACCACATGAGAATGGAGGTACTCTTGGTCACCTCAACTTCATAGACAATCAGACTGATGGAGGTGTTCTTGGCCATGTCAGCATCCCAGACACACAAACACTTAACCACCTCTTGGCCCCCCCAGTGTTCCATTCAGTCATGTGAGCTTGATTGAGTATTCTTGGTCACCTCGGCCTCTCAGACAATCAGATTGACAGGGCTGATCTCAGTTATCTCAGTCTCCCAGACAGTCACGTGAACTTGACAGAGGTACTCTTGTCTACCTTAATCTCCCAGATACCCTAGGCCCAAACCAAGACTTTAGAATTGCCAAGTGTTACTCATTACAGTTCTTTTCACACAGTTGATCGTCCTGGGCATTGTTTGCCCCAGAAACCAAGGGGCTGAAACCCTATCTGCCAGGACCTTATTGCACCCAGGGAATTGTAGACTTGGGGATCCTGTCCTAGTCTTGCTTAAGTCCTCACCTCTTTCATGGTACATTGGAGACCAGTGGCACCATGGACAGACCTGGAGCCTCCAGGCAGTTCAATCTGGAAACAGAAGGGACTCTAGCAGTGGCTGGCTGCTACAGAGTTACCATGAAAGCCAGGCCCGCCACAGGGCCTCTGAGTTATGGTAAGGCCCCATGTTGGGTGCCAAATTTGTTTACCTGAAAACTAAGCAGAGTTTATGCTGCCTGCCGCACACAGCCAGTCTTAGAGATGGATGAGGTGAGAAGACATTTTTTATGTATGGTTGGCAAGGGGACAGAGGGTGTAGGTTTTTATAGGAGAAGTGCATAAGGTTTTTGAGTCCTAGGAATGTTAATCTTCTTTGTGTGGTCACAGTGGTCACGTCTTAGATGTGTGAATGCCTTCATTGATGTTTTGGGTCCTCCGAGGTGGGCTGGCTATCATATAATCTCCTGGTAGATTAGTTTGTTTTTCTTGTCTCTAGATTATTACCACTTGTTTTTCCACAATACTAAAGAGAGCACAGATTTGTCCTCAACCTTGAAGAGAACCTTAGAGAAACAATGGACTCATGCTTGGAGACAGAATTGAGAAACAAAGTGGTGCAGGCAGGCTACGTTTCAGGATGAGGCCATTTATTTTACTCTGCCTGTTCCAACAGTACTGCCTTGAACTAGGCAGAGCTGCAGCATATTGGGACAGGAAGGCATTAATGAGGCCTGTGGCTGCCTAACATGGTACCTACTTAATCACATGGAGGCTGTTGCTAAGGGACTTCATACTCCTTAGCCCAGTGGAGCTGTTTGGGAGAATATAAGTAGTCTCTGGGTTTGGTGGTTCTTTGTGTAGTGATGTGTTATACATGCACACTACCTTGATTTGTGATAGTGAAACAGATTCTTGGATTCTCAGCTGATTCAGTTTTGAATAACTGAATTCCTTGTGAGGTAAATACGGAGAAACCCTGTGCCAACACTCATGTGGTTTACTCCCCTCATTTATCATTCCAGTAAAAGGTGTCAATTTCTATGGCCCTAAGAGTGAGTTTGTGGTGAGCGGTAGTGACTGCGGGCACATCTTCCTCTGGGAGAAATCATCCTGCCAGATCATTCAGTTCATGGAGGGGGACAAAGGAGGAGTGGTGAGTATGGTGTGCGAGGCTGGCCAACTTCCTTTTCTCTGTGGTCTTTAAGGTAGGTTGTACCAGGACTCCTGAATTCTTGTTGTTAACAACATGGTATCCCGCTTTCTTAACAGTAGCTAAATTATAAGGCTGTATAACCTGTGGGTGCTGAGGTTTTGGTGGCAGATTTCTTCCCTTCAGCTGCTCTAAGACTTAGTTTATTGAGAATTCAGAGTAATATTAGGGAAGAACCTCTGGCCTGAGTGAGAGGTTAAGAGGTCAGGGCACACCTTTCAGCACAATAATAAAGGTGTCTCCATGTCACATCCCTGAAAACAACTTGAGTGGATCCTAGATTAGCATAAAAGCTATAAAGAACATTTTTTGGACAATTGGGGAAATCATTACCTAATCTGTACATTAGAAAACATGGTTTCAATGTTGACTTTATTTGGTGTATGTGGCAAAATGTGTCTTTAAAAAAGAGGAGCTGAGGTGCCTGCTATACAACCATGATTATTTCACAGTTTGTGTGTCTTTAAGTTCTACAGACAGTCTTTAGGGAGATGGGGCAAAAAAAAGAAAGAGTGGGAGTCCTGAGTAATGAAGAGTGGTCAGTTCTTCAGCTGTGTCTAGCTCACTTTTTTTTTATATTTTTATTTTTGGAGACCCAGAGTTAGGAAGGAGTTCAGTAACTTTCTGTGGCAAGTTTTTTGGACCTCTGAAGATATGAAGGAGAGAGCTTGGGAGATTTCAACATTTTTTGTTACCAAGATAATACTTGGTTACCTGTGACCTCTAAGGAATTGCTGATAACAGCTTGATATCTCTTCCGTTGTATCTCTTCTAAACTGTGGGGGCCTGTAAAGAACTCAGCCATCTCTTGATGTATCCAAAAAACGGTTTTAGAATTGATTCCTTGCAACCAAGATCCCATTCCTTCTTACGTATTTCTTGACTGGTGGGAGGCTATTTCAGATTTTCTTTTGTTTTGAGATCCAGGGTTTCTGTGGCCTGTATGCAAGTGGAGAGTATTGTAGAAATTCAAGGTGTGTCTCACTTTCCCTGCTCTTCCAATAAAAGCCTCTAAAATGGATCCCTCTGTATTGTTTCCAGTAGAAAACCTAAAATAAGGTAGAGTCCTAATGAGAATTCTGCAATGAAGGAAATCAAAAGGGGCATTTCTTGATCTTAAACTGTTATCTTACATGCTGTTCCAGAGAGATGCAGGACTGAATGCCCTCCCCTAGGCCAGCAGTTGGATGGACTCCAAAAGTACTCTGATGCCAGTTTCTGCTCAGCCAGTACTGAAGTTTACTGATTAATAGAGGTGCACAGGTAGGGAGAGGGAGTCATCGACTTTGGATGTGCAGGCCCAGGCCTTCGTTTTAGGAGGTCATAAGAAAGAGGGACTACAACAAAAAGGTATAGTGATTACACTCTGAAGTGAGTTTTCTGACTTGTTTCTGCTTCTGTATAAGCTGAGTGATCATGTGGTCCCTGATTGGTTCCCTCTGTTCTTTTTGTCCTAAAGTCCCAGCACTGGGGTCAATGGATACCAGCCTCAGTACATACTCATAGCAGTTCTAGGTTATGAAATAGAATAGTAAAACTAGAGGGATTTTAGAGGTTATTCTCCACCTTCACTTTGTTTCCTGACTGTTTGTGGCTTGGTCTGTAGCCTAGTCATTTGTTCTCATGCATCTTCATAGGGACAAGGGCAGGGGAAATGCCAAAGGATATTTCCTTAATCTCCCAAAGGTACTTTTTTACTTTTATCACATTCCATACATTCCCCTCAACCAGAAGACTCTCAGAAAGATGGGTTGACACAGTGGCTGTAACAGTGAGTCCAAGCGTAACAGTTGTATGGTTGAAAGACCAGGCAGTATTTTCTTCTTTTGTACATAGGGTCACCATGAGTCAGAACTAGCACAGTGGCACCTAACAGGATTCTTAAGGCCAGAACTCTTTATGGACAGGCATTATTGACAGGATAATTCCTGGCACTCAACCAGATCTGGTCTAATCTCCGTCCAGTCTCTCTGCCAGCTCCTCACTGTATGTAATTCTGTTGTCCTTCTTGTCATTGACTTTGTCCTTAATTTTAAGTTGCAAGGAATTGTTCCCCTGTGGTTTATTATTTTGTTGACTTGTTCAAGCAGAGCTAGCTCAGAGTAGAAATGTAACAAGGGTTTATCGGCAGATAAATAAATGAGTTCAAGTTTATATGTATTGATTGTCACATATTCTTTGACAATTTTCCTAAGCAGTAGAGCTCTGTGTAGTGCCTCATGTTCTAGGATCAGATGCGTGAGTGTCTTCCTCACTGCCTAAAAGAGCCTGGATAGAAACTTTGCAGTGAGCTGATAGCTCAAATGGGGGAAGCAGAAAAGGAGTGGGATTTCTGCTTTATGTTGTGGGTTTTTTTGTTTTTGTTTTTGTTTTGAATTTAAATGGAGGCCAAAGAAGGTTGGCAGTGTGTAGGTCAGGCTTTATTTTCTGTGCCTGCTTCCTGCCTTTTCCTAAACTGCTCTGTATGTGCAGGTGGTACCAGAAGCTGTTTTCCTGTTGCCAGTCATGGACTACAGGGCAATTTGAGGATGGGTGGGATGAGGTGAAGAGGGACTGGGGCCACACCTTTTTCTTTCTGAGTTCCTTTCCTGTCTGTTCCTCAAATGACTAAAAGCCTGAAAATGCTTTAGCATTTGGTCAGGGACCAGCTCTTCCTGTGGGGATGGGCCCTGCCCTGCCCTGCCCTGCCCTGCCCTGCCCTGCCCTGCCCTGCCCTGCCCTGCCCTGTGTTAGGAAAGCTGTTATTTCCAAGTTAGACAGCAGGGGGCATGGACGCCTTTAGACTGAAGGGAGCTGTTTGAGCCAGAAGGCCTGCCCTAGTTACTTCCTGTTGCTCAATGAATATACCCAGAGGGTGGCTGAGATTGAAGCTGTGAGTGCCCCCAGGAAGCTTCCTTGCTATTCTGTGCTGCCCTGCGGCTGAGCATATTATGCTCTCAGGGCTGGTAGCTGGATGCTGTCTCCTGAGAGCTACAGGATCCTGAAGCAGACGAGAGCCTCCACTGCCTCCCTAACCCCCAGTACAGCTTCCCCCTCCCAAACCTGTGCCTTTCTCTCATTCTAGTACATTGCCAAATAAATGTCATTGTTCTCAGTCTCTTTGGGGGAGCTTAATGGCAGCTGCTGCTTTCTTCATTTTTTTTTTTTTTTTAAATTTATTTGTCACTTCGTGAAAGATACTGAACCATACCCCCCGCCAGTCTTGGGCAAATTAGAGCTTTGGACTCTGGAGTGAATGAGGTCATCTAGACCTCACTGCCTTCTTGTGAAGCCAGCTGTGAGCTTGGCCAGTTACTCGCCCACCCCTAGGGCTATGTCTGGGGTTGAAGCCACCCCTGATTTAAAGGTAGAAATGATATGATAGATTGGCCTACTGCTATGGCCAGTGTGTGTCCCTGTTTCCTCCCCCCCGAGTGGCCCTTTGGCCAAGGCCAGTTATGTGTGGACGTACCTTTCCAGCAGCAGCACTAGTCCTGATGGACGACAGGTGACTGACTCAAGGTAAATGGTTTTAAACTTTTGTTTGTTCCACACAGCCCTGAGCCTGCGTTTTCTTTGCTTCCAACCAGGTAAACTGTCTTGAGCCCCACCCTCACTTGCCTGTGCTGGCAACCAGTGGCTTAGACCATGATGTCAAGATCTGGGCACCCACAGCAGAAGCTTCCACTGATCTTACAGGGTTAAAGGACGTAAGTGGTTGACTGCAGAAGTTCTTTTCTTCTGCTTATCCATATCCTGTTATGGTTTGTATTGTCCTAAGAAGGCCTAACCCTCCCCCACAGTCCTCCCAGTGCCTTACTAGGAACTGTCCTGGTATGGGGAGCAACTTTGAAATACTTCTAACTGATGGTAGAGTGAGGATAAGGAGACACCTTGTAGAAGAATCATTCTCTTGCAAAACCTTACACCTCAGTGGCTGAACCTGGAGCATCTTTTCCTAACAGTTCCCAAGAGAAGCTTTTATTAGGCAAAAATATCAGCCTTCCTGATGAGGCCCAAGGTTCTTATTCATAACTCCTACCCATTTGGGTTTCAGGTGATTAAGAAGAACAAGCGTGAGAGGGATGAAGATAGCTTGCATCACACTGACCTGTTTGATAGCCACATGCTCTGGTTCCTCATGCATCACCTGAGACAGAGACGTCATCACCGGGTAAGCATAGGTGGGAATGAGCTCCCAAAAGTAGTGACCCTTTCCAGAAGGTAAAAATGTTCCTCACTACTTTGGGGAGTAATGCAGTAGTGTTGGTTAGGTTCCCTCTCCATTGTTCCCTGTTCCGCCAGAGCCCCGATGCAGCCTTGAAACAGCCACCTGCAGGAAGCAGTGGCTCTTTGCTTTTTGCTTTCCCTTGCCATACATGCCAGTGCTGCTGTCTTCATAAAGACAGAGGCATGAGAGTGGGGAAAGAGTGAAGAAGAAATAAGTCTCTGGCTGACTCTTCCACTTTCCTCTCAGGCCAGAAGAGTCACAGAGTGGATGTCAGCAAATCTGCTGCCTGTTTTTGTAAATAAAATCGTATTAGGGCACAGCCACACTCAATTCATTTATGAATTGTCGTGGTTGCTTTCAGATCTACAAAGACAGTTTTGGCAGAGTTTAAAACAGCACTGCTAAATAGTTGCAAAAAGAGACCATATGGCCCATGAATCTAAAGTATTTACTCTCTAGCCCTTTAAGAACAAGTTGGCAGAAGCCTGGCCTAGGACATCTGTCTGAATTCTAGGTAAGACCTAACAGGCTCATCCCGGTCCCAGAGAAGTTACTAACAAGCCTTTCCCATTCCACAGCACTGGCGAGAACCTGGGGTTGGGGCCACAGACGCAGACTCGGATGAGTCTCCCAGCTCCTCAGACACGTCGGACGAGGAGGAGGGCCCTGACCGGGTGCAGTGCATGCCATCTTGAGGCCTCGCAGCAGGAGGGACGGGCTGGGGCTGCCAACGCCATCCTGCCTGGGCCACTCTTTTTGTCCCAGGCCCTTACATTCAGCAGAAATGCACTTTTGGACTTTTGCTTTAGATAAGAGACAGACATCCCAGGAGAAGGACAAACCAGAGGGCGATGATCCATTAACAGAGAGTATCTAGGAGTGGGGGTTGACCCCCTGGGTTGGGTTTGCATAGGACTCAGCAAAAATGATTAAGTCCTCCCTGAAACATTTTTTTGGGGAGGGGATGGGGCGGGAGCCTGTTTTGTTAACTGGTTTGGGGTAGAGAATGGGGTTTCTTTGTCTTGAATCTCCCTTGTTTCCTGGGTAGGGGGGTGGAAGGGCAAATGGCTGTTCATTACTAAAGGGGCCAGAGTGGAGGGGGTAAGAGTGTCACTCTCTCTTTGGTTTAGGTTTTTTGCCCCTTTTTCCTTTATTTTTTTAAAGTCTAAAACAGTTTGTTTCTTCCCTTGAGCAACCCCAACCCAGGATCCTGTTTTTCTGGGAAGTCCTTAGAGCCCTTAGCCATCCCACACTTCACTTTCCACCTCACCATTCTCTGTACTTATCACAGTGTTTTGCACTTGATTGTGTATCCTTCACTCTCTTCTCTCCATCCCATCACCCCCTGAAGTAAGTCTGGTTGGGAGAAGGTGGGAGAGGGGTAGAGGTGGAGGAAGAATTAGGAAAGACATTGAAACGCTTAATAAAAAACAAGTCTGTGTGGTGGCAGCAATCTCCCTGTCCCTGTCACTGTTAGAGGCCTAATTTTTTTATCTATAAATATATTACAAAGCAAGTCAGACTTGGATATATCAAGTTAAAGTTATTGTCAAAGTTTAAATACCTATATATTCTTTATGAATGCAATAAAGGGACTTAAAGAGTTGAGCAAGAGTAATGATGTGGGGGTGACATCTGGGGCCAGTTTACCCCCTATGTTTGACCACTGGAGACTGGCACTTGCTCTTTAGGTTTTTAGAGGCTAGAAAATGGAAGAACTTTCTATTCTGCCCTTCTCCCTTCCCTGCCTTGGTTTTAGGAAGTGAGAGAAAAGGAAATTCCTCTCAACTCTTTGCCTGAGATCTCCTACCTCTCCTTATGTCTTGTGAGGGTTTTCCAAGAAGCCTTTCCTTCCCTGAGGTTGTCCCATCTTTGAAATGTGACTGAATAGGACTTCAGGAAGGGTGCTGCCACTGCAGACTGTCTCTCCTAGTATGTGTGACAGAAGACACCCACACACTTACCTTTAGCTGCTTGCTTCTTCAAGCCACACAGCTCCCCTCCTAACAGAGAAGGGAAGAAAAGACTTGTGTGTTTGGCTTTACACCTTGTCCACCCCTTGATATTTTGAGATTGAAGGACAAATCTAAGGGTTAATGTGAGTGGTTGGGTCATGGATAACTCTGTCTTATCATTGGTCACTGGGTATGAAAGTCCCAGTAGAATTCTTGCCCATAAATGCTTCTGCTGCTATTTTTTTGTCCCCAGCCTCCATAAGATCCAATTAGGAGTCTGCATCCTGGGGCAGTTAGATTCTACTAGATCAAGCCAGGAAAGAGGGGAAGAGATTGAAAGGGTAGTATTTCTAGACACTGCTTCCTGCTCCCCGTGTTCCTAGCAGTTCTCAGACCAGACGTTAGCTGCTGCACTCCCTCCCCAAGGTAGGGAGTGTAAGGTGACTGAGTGGTCTGTGTTGTGATTGCTAGTGGGGTGACGGGTGGGCTGACAACCATGCACTCTGGAATTTGTTGTATTTTTCTCTCAGTAAAGCTTCCCCCTCCCAACTACTGCTTTGTGTGGTATGTGGGCCATTTGTTGAAGATGGGCTTTTTTTTCTTTCTTTTGGTCCTTTCTGATGTAGGTCCTGCCCTTGCACCCTTACCTGTGATATACTTTTAGGAAGTCCAGTCAAGGCACCCATGTTTCCAGTGCTTAGGCACCAAATGAAAAGTGAAATGAGTCCTATTTAGCGTAGGGATACTTAGGGGGATGGCCAACCAAACCAAACTCACTGCTGTCAAGTTGGGTCCAACTCATAGCAACCCTATAGGTCAGAGTAGAACTGTGCCATAATTTCCAAGGAGCTCCTGGTGGATTTGAACTGCTGACCTTAACCATTGAGCCAACAGGGTTTCCTAGGGAATGGCAGTAGGGTACTATTTTGGGGTCTTTCCCACCTCCTGTCCAGGCTACATACAGGTCCCTCTCCCTTCCCAGTCATCCAAAGGCTACAAAACCCTGTCATTTATAGAAATTCCAGAATTAGGTATAGTACAGTCAATCACCTTTATTCCAGGGTTAGAACACACTGCAGACAGGAGCGCAGGATAGGAGCGATCTCACAGCAGTTGTACAGGGGTGGAAGGGCAGGTTAGTCTTTTTTAAGATTACTTTGCCTCATGGAGAAGACTGCTAAACTCTCCTGAAAATGGCACTGTCTCTCCTCCTGTGTCTCCTTCTCTCCCCACCTCTCCTCTCTTCTGCTCTTCTCTCTTGTCCTCTCCTTGCAGGAAGTCTCTTTATTCTTTTGCAAGCTCATGCGCTCATTCACTCTTGCTCTATCTCTTTCAAAAAGCAGATCCCAGATGGGAGGAGTGTGCACATTCATTTCTCTTCCCATTTCTGCAAGTATCTCCTCTTTCTCCTTAAGGGAGAAGCCAGACGGGGTGGGAAAACTTCAGAAGGTCCTTTAAGGCAAAACTGGAGTACTCGAGGTGTGTATGTTAAGGCAGATGTCCACACAGTGGCCAGAGGAGACAGCGGGCTGGGCTAGGTTAGGCTAGGCTAGGAGTGGAAGGTGCTCCCCGGCCAGTCTGGCTTCTTCCCTCTTCCAGCAGCTAGCCCTCCCCTCCCACTCACGTTTCGCTCACAGATCCGAAAAGCTCCTCACTGAAACTGTCTCTAAATAATCTGAGATTGAATGTGAATTTAAAAAAAATTTTTTTCAACTACACAGCAATTTGACTCTGCCACTCCCTTCACTGTGGCACCCCCCAACCCCCGCTCTGGCCTAGACAATAAGTTAATGCTAGACACCACAAAGAAGGGCAGACATGGCAGTGCAGGTTTAATATACATATATGTAGAATATATATGTACACACAGTTAGCACGGTCAGGGTAGGGAGGGGTGTCTTGGGACAGGCAGGAGGCTGGGATCACTCACTATAGTGATTTGGCTGGGAGGCATCCACAAGCCCAGGGAGCCAGGGTATTCGGGGAGAGGGGTTACCACATTCCCTCCTATATTGAATTGAGTTGGGGATCAGTGCAGAGGAAAACTAGTTAACATCTTCCCTTCTTTCTGGCCTGAGGGTGGTGTAGACCAGGGAAAGAGGGAAAGTTGCCTGCAATAACCACAGTGGGACCCTGGAGTTAAGGGCTGGATTGGGTCTAAAAGCTGTAAAGATCTCATATCCCAACCTCCCCAGGTTGGGGGTCAGCATGTGCAACAGTCTAAGTAGGAAACAAGGAGTGGAAAAGGGGGCCCTTCTCTCTGCCCTCACTTCCGTCTCCGGCTCAGTGGTGCATGCTCCCAGCATCTCTCCAAACATGGGTGGGGTGGGGTGGGGTGGGGAGTATATAATGCTGAGTGCTCTGTGGGGTTTGATCTTTGGGGCCAGGAAAGGATCCAGTGGGCCTCTTGAATTAGATTCCTGGCTCACATTCATCCTTAGCCTATGAGGGGAGCAAAGAGGGCCCTGCGGCTGCTGCTGCTGCGCAGGTCTTCCACCTGAGGAACATGTGGACACTGGACTCTTCCCATCCTGCGTGAGGATGCAAACACTGATCTCTGCCTTGTCCTTGCCCCATCCAGTTCTGTGTCGGGTGGTCTCTTCACGTTCCCTCCACACTGATTCTTCTTACATCATCCACTTCTTCCATGCCTTACTCCCACCTAAGCTCTTTGCCTTAAGAAAATGCAGGTCCTTTCTGTGCCCATACTTCAGAGAGGTGAGGAGAGAGTGGAGGAAAGGGAAGTAGGAGGAATGTGCCAATTTCTATTTGCATAGAAATAGTCCCTACCTCTCAGAGTGGGGGAAACTAAACCCTCCTCCCCTAGCCCCTGACCCCCAGCCCCTGGCAGGGAGGAAGAACTAGATGAGCTAGACACACAGCGCGCGCACACGCACACACACGCGCACAGTAAGGGGGTTAGGACCAGGTTAGTACATGGGTAGGTTGGAGGGGGTGCCTTCCCCCTTCCCTCAGAGAATGGGGGAGGAGAGTGGTCCGATGAAGGTCCAACCTTCCTCCTTTTCCTTCCCCTTGCTCAGGCCTTCTTCGGTGGGGGGGCCAATTTGATGATCTCTTCCTCAGAAGGCTGCCGGATAATGTCTGGGGGCAAAAAGAGATGTTGTCCAGGGAGAGAAGTGGCAGATGCCAGACAGGCCCATTGAGTGTCAGCTTGAGCGTCAGCCTCTGCTTGTAAACACTCCAGTACCTCAAGGCTAATTGATGGACAGGGCAGATGTGTGGCTGTGTCAAGGGCATGGCTTCTTACCTTTGTACTTCTTGGCACTAGGGATACGAGTTAGCTTGGTGTCCAGCTCATCCTCCTCAGAGATCTTCAGTACACGAGTCCTATAGTCCACCACCATAGTGAGTAGGTCAGGACGGCGGGAGATCTCAAAGATGTGCTCAATATAGGAGAGGTTATCTGGAGGAAGGCAGGAAACCTAACGGTCAGACCTAAGCTACAAAGGTCAGCTTCCCTTGTTTTACCAGATCAGGGCTCTGTAGCCATGGCTAGGTGCTCAGGAAGGACAACATTGTCAGAAGAGGAGCTCCTGAGCCAGGAAAAGAAAGACAGCACCCATACAGTAATACAGAGGGTTGGTCCCAGGAGGGGCAGATAATAGATCAGCTTCTGGACAATGAATTAAGGTTGAAAGATTTAGACTAGATAGCAGGTCCTATGCTGAGTGGAGGACAGAATAGGAAAACTAACCTGCCTTCCCTGATGGCTCATACCTACCCTGTCCCTCTTCTACCTCCCCTCCAAGTAAGCACTAGTTTCCACATTGGTGGGACTGGAGAGGTGGAGCCTCTAGATAACCCAGAAGAGATTCTGGGCCTATGTGAGATAATTCTGAAGCAGAGAAGGCACAGACACATCAGAAGGATGATCTCCGTGGCTTGACCAGTGTCAGGAGATGAGAGAACTCTTTGACTATTGCAGCAATGTAATTGTAATATTCCCCCCTTTGGACTCCGTTATTCCTGCTTATATTGCAGTCAGATTAGTGTTTCTGAAGGGCGCACCTATCAAATCAGTATAAACTACTTAGCCTTAGTACTTACAACCTACTCAGGTCCCTCCAGCACACAGACAGCCTTACCTCCAGCCACTGCCATACACGTCCTAGGCCCATCCCAGCCAAGCAGGACCCCTTGCCCTTGTCAGACACCAGGCACTCCTCCTTTCCGTGACTTCAGGTTCCTCTGTCTAGCATCCCCTCCTTTGGATCTTGCTTTTCAGTTTTTTCTAGGTCATCTTAAACTTACCAATTCCTCCCCCAAATCCCTGAGTAGTTGGGACTGCTGCAGTCCAGTGACCCTTCCTCAACCACCCAGGACCTGTGATAGTGACTCTATAGCCAGCTGGACAGTGGTTTCTAATAGTGGATAAGAAAATGCTAGAATCTGAATTTTTTTTTAAATTTCATCACTTCAAACTGATTTTTTATGTCCCATCATATATGTGGTACTAGCATGGCAGTATCTGGATAACATTTTTCACTGTCAAGGGGTGCCGTAAAAAACGTTTGATGACCCACTCAGAGCATCTCCTTTAATGTGCCTGGTCAGAGAAGCATGCTTGAGTTTTTTTGACCTCTACCAAATGAGAGCCCTGAAGGCTTGTGGCAGGAACCCTGTGCTCCCCTCCCCCACCTTTGTCCAGCTTGTTGTGGCTCTCCAGGAAGCTGAACCACGCGCTGCCAGTAGTAATCTCCTCGCTCTTCTCGCTGGGGATGTCCTCCTTGCAGGCTGACTTGAGCTGCTCCAGATCTTCAAGGGTGATGTTGTTGGTCAGGTCCTGGAGGAGGGTCCCGTACTCAGCCATGACTGGGGTGGAAGGCAGCAAAAGGAGAGGAGACTGAGTGTGGGTCATGGTGTCTGGCTGAGTCACTGGCATGACTGCCTCCACTTTACCCTACCTGGCATGTGCCTAGGAGGTGGGGCTGGGGAGGACCACTACTGGAAGAAGAAAAGGAGATGGGCGTAGGCAGGAAGAAACTGAGAGCTAGGAGCCAGGAGGGAGGGAAGAGTGACGAGTCACACCTCCTTCTCCCCATCATCCTTCTTTATCCCCCCCATAGCAGTAACCCTGGCAACAGCTCCCCTGACTGAGGAGGAGGTTACCATAGCAACCTGCTCGACTTTCGTACCCGCTGCCTTCTAGTTCCCCCTCCCCAGAATCGTCCCACCCACCTACAACCTTACCCCTTCTTGTCCAAAAAAAAAAACATTTTTTTTTTTCCTTCAAAAAACAGCCAAGGAGAAGTTTGCCATGGCCGGGAGAAGTTGAAAAGAAGGGACTGGAGGGGGTAGGTTGGATCTCTTGTGTCCTAGCTTCCATCCTTACCTAGAAGCAGAGGGGTCCCTCATATCAGCTCCCCACCACTTCACTAATGATTCACTTTGGATAGGTGCCTAGTTGCTTGGTCTAATACTCCCCTGGCCTCTCCATGCTCAGTCCTTTATAGAGTTACTAGAGCTTTGGGGGGTGGGGAAGCAGTGGACCACCCCCACCTTTACAGAGCCCATTTTCTCCCTCGATGATTACCAAGACCCCAATCAGCCTTCTTTCTCCTAGCCTTTGTGCTGTGCCTACAGCCCCCACGCCCAAGAATACCAAGCAGCTGGCTCTGGCCCTCTGCCCAGTTCCCAGGCTGGCTGGGTGGCACAGAGAGCAGGGTTTGGATGCAGCTTTGGGAGAGTCTGACAGGAAGTGGGCTGCCACCCTTCCTGCATCAGCACCCTACTGGCACTACCTTTAGCATGGCTGGGCCAGGTCTCATCTAGGTCCCTACCCCATCCCTCTTTCATGAAGATCCTTAGAAGGTAGAGCAGGTTCAAGGCCCTCCTTTCACTCACTAATATGGGAACTGTGGCTAAGACAGGAAGAAAGTCAGACCTTACGGTGAGCATTCTGGATTTGATAAACATGGAATTCTAGTGGCAAGTTCAAGAAATGGATATATTTCCATGAGAACATACGTCTTTATAGTCAGAGCAATAAAGACAGTAAAAAAAGAAAAAAGCATGTCAATAACCGGCTCGGCCAAGAGGTGACAAGGAACTTGATAGCCTTGTACCTGACTCAGGGTGCCCACAAAGACCCCCAGTAAAGGGTTTGGCATATGGAAGGTAGAAGGGGGGCGGTTTCTTTCTGGCCTCCATGCAGGGAAGCTGAGGTGGACAGGCACACCACTACACAGAGGCCCAGACACAGAAGCCCCCTTTCCCTGCCCCCTACTTGGACTAGAACGAACAAGCCTCCCTTGGTGGCAGGCACCGTGACATAAACACACAATGAGCCAGACAGCAGGGCCAGCACAATCCTGCAGCAAGAAACAGGCACGCTCACTTGTACACCCAGGTGCAACCAGACAGAAGGGCCCAGCGGTGGCCCTGCCAGGCTGGGCCAGGAACAATGCTCGTTGACTGTCAGCACCAGGAACCGTTTCTGCCATGAAATCTAGGTCACAGCAGCAGGCTCTGGAGCCCAGCTCCCCCAACCTACCCCTCCACTGATAATCTGAGGACAGAAAGGGGGGTGCTGATGAGGGGATGATAGGGAGAGGGTCTAGAAGTGGGTATTAAGAATGGAGGTGGGGGTGCTGGAAGGGAAAGAGCAGCGTGGGAAGGAGACAGCCCCTGCCCCAACATAGAAGCAAAGCACTTAGCTGGAAAAGGGCAGAATTTAGGGTTATCTTGCCCCATTTTCACACAGAAAAGTAGCGTTTGTAAATACAAGAGATCCTGTGGGAGGAAAGCGTGTGTATTTGTGAGTGAATCTCTGGGGAGGAGTTAAGATTTAGGGCTCTGAATCTAAAACAGATTTACAGGGGAGGTGGGTGGGAAGGGATTAATGTGTGTGAGACACCCACACACAAAGCTGGAGGGCGGTGGGTGGGAGCTTTCTCCCAGAGTGAAACAGATCCGAGGCAGCTCCTAGAAGCAGGGGCGAGAATATTAGAGTGGCAGGGAAGAATGTGAGTGCGCTGGCATTCTGATGACTGAGGACGGGTGCGGGGATGTGAAGGAGGCACAGAGTGGGTACCTGTGGGTGTGTTTGGATGTGCTGAGAACCAACGGATGTGTACGCGCCAGTGCTGCATGTGTAGCTGCGCGTGCACTGGCTGCGAGCGTATGTGGTACGTGTGTGTATGTGTCTGAGCCAGTAAGAGCTTGTGGAAGAACATATGTAACCATAGGCATAAGTCCAGAGAAAACGGAGGCTGAGGGGAGCCTACAGAATGGAGGGGATGAGCTAGGGGTGGAGAAGGGAAAGAGACTCAAGCTGCAAATGAGGAATCCATCGTTGGGGAGAGGCAGCAAGGGAGCAGCACAGAGTCCAGGATAAGGCCTCAGCCTCGCCTCTGCTGTTACCATGGTGACCTCAGTTCTGGGTGCTCCGCCCCCCCATAGCCCAGTCTTTAAGCCAATAACGCCACTGGATGGGAGGAGTGTGTGGAGTGGTTAGAAGGGACAGAAAGGACAGGAGGGTGAGGCTCTTTGAGGGAGCAAGGAAAGGTGGTTACCTTCCTACCTGGAGAGACCCCGTTTACCCAGGCCTGGGTGTGGCAGCAGGGCGGGATACTTGGGGGGAACTTTTGGGATGTTAGGAGGTGGAATCTCCTTACACGGCTCTGAAATCTCACACCCACCAGTGCCTTTGGGGTGGTCTGCCCATGGTGGGACCCAGCAGAAGACTGGTTCCTTGAACCCTTCATGATGCCTTCCTCTCCAAGATTCAGAATTCCTAAGGGACTATGGAGAAGTCTGCCTTCCTGGGTCAGAAAGACGCTGATCTCTGGAACAGTGCAGAGAACTGCCCAAGCAGCCTGGGTGGAGGCCATTCTTGGGACAGGATACCAGGCCGGAACCAGAGCCGGAGCTGGAGCTGGAGCCAGAGCCAAGGCTGCCAGGAAGCCAGTCCCCTTCCCTCCCAACTCATTCTCTGCTCAGCTCACCACTTCCTCACACCTTCCTTCCTTCCTCCCTCTCCTTCCAGTCTGGCCTCAGGCACAACTCTAACAAAGGCAAGACCAACTGAGGATGCTGAGAAGAGGGGCAGGGGCAAGGGGCTGGAAGGCGAGGGGGGGTGGGACAGGTGGTCCATGGGCAGGGGGAAAATGGGACAAGCACCTGTGGGCCAGACGGCAGCACTGAGAGAATCGCCCTGCATTTTGACATTCATTCAACAGGAGGTTGTTTGAGAACCGCTAGAGCAGTGCCCTGTCTCCTGAGGTGTGCCCCGCCAATATGGTCTTCATAAGAAGGCCTGAATGTACGCCCTCATCCTCTACTCGAGGGACCAGGTCCAGCCTGCCCAGAGGGTCTCACTCTCTCACAAGGTGGGCAAGGAGATACAGAATGCTTGTAGGCTAGTCACTGATTATTCATTTGGCAAACAAACCCAAGAGGTACTTCGGGAGCTGTGTTTGAGAGGAAGGCAAGTTCCCATGAGAATGAGCAGTGGAGCCACTTGGTAGGTACCATCAAGAGGATTTTGATTCATAGCAACCCACGTGAGGGAGCAGAACTGCTCTATAGGGTTTTCTCACCTGTAATCTTTATGGAAGCAGATAGTCAGGTCTATATCCCCTTGAACCACTGGGTTGGTTCTAATATCCCATTCTTTGAGTTAGCAGTGAGCACTTTAACCATTTGCACCACACACAGGGCCCTCTAGATGCTCAGGTCCTCCTAGGCCTAAAGAAATGACCCTGTTCTCCTGGATGCTCCCTAGCCATTGGTTCCAAATCCCCAGTAAATTTAAGAAGTTAGAAAAACGCCTGTGGATCAGAAGATGCTGCCCCTCCCTCCCCCACATCTGCTGCAGCTGTCTAAGGCAGAGGGGAGGGCAAGCCTACACAGCTGCAAGGGCCTAGAGATCTCCGCAGTGGGCAGGAGCGGCTTGTAGGCTCTCCAGTCTGCTAGCTGTTTGCTGTCTAGAAGTTGGGGGCAGTGGTCATAAATGAGTGGCAGAGGGGTGGGAAATGAGGGAGTAGGGTTCCAGCCATTCTATTTCATATCTAGCCCCAAGTTCTAGCTGGCCTGTACTTCACCCCTAAATTTCCGTTATTGTCATACTCCACTGACCTCTTCCTTTAGCTTCTCTCCAGAACCATCTGGGAGTGAGGGGTGGTAACATACATGAGCCCTAAAATATACAGTCCAAGAAGTGTGAGTCACCCCTGGGCATGCAGACAGAGGCTAAGCCTTAAGCCCTTAGTCTAACAGAAGAAGGAGCAGCCCCCAAGTGGAGCACTAGGGGTCCTGACACTAGAGAGCGCAGGGTAGAAGAGGGCTTCCTGATGGTGTGCAGGGGGTGGGCCGGGGTATTTCACCTGTCTCTCCCATCTCTGTCCCACTTAATGGTTGTTTCTCCCTGCCCCATTTCTGTTTCTGTCTCCCATCTCTGTCTCTGCATCATCCATCTGCTCTCTACCTAGTGTCTCTGTTTTCCTCCTTTTCCTTCTAGCGTTTCCCACTCACCCATTCCAACTAGGGAAGCCGTGAATACTTTAGACTTGGTGTCCCCATCTGAATATTCAGAGCTACTATTAGGAATGAGCGAGCATCCCAGCTGCAAGAAGATGGAATTAGTTTGGTTGGGAGAGGCCTGGAAATCCAATGGTTAGCTGCATACTGGTTAGTGAGATATCTGATATTGTACATGAGGATGTGTGTGAGGGGGGTGGCATGGGAGGTGCTGTGTGACAACTCCACGCTTGATCTTACATGCACACGTGATGGGTACAGGTGTCACAGAAGGAAGGAGAAAACTAGCTGGCAACCTACAGCATTGCTGGCAATTTCCCCAACAGAGTGTTTAACCACAAAGGAAAGAGCAATTAAAAGTGATTTGGCTCCGACAGCCTGGGGGCCAGACACACGAAAAGAAACAAGATACACACACCTACAAGGCGCTTTCCTCTGATTCCTGAAGGTCTCACTGCCATGGTGCTTTCATTCTCCCTAATTTCTGAGCCTTTTTACTCCACCCTCCAGCATCTTCCCACTCTTAGGCCCATCGTTGTCTCACACTTCCTCCCTCTCCCTGGCTCCCTGACTGTCTTCTCGTCCCTCTCTGGCTCTCTGTCCCTCTGTTGATGTCTCTGTCTTCCACACACATTCCCCTCATTCTCTCTCTCCGACTTGGGCTCCATTCCTGGCTGACTCATACTCATTCTTTCCTTTTCTCCCTCTTCCTCCCCCCCCACCCCGCTTCTTTTGGCTACTGGTGCCCAGAAACTAGCCACTCCCAACACCCTAAGCTCCAATTGAACCCAGGAGGAGATGCTACCGGTAGCCTCTGCCCTCCCTGCTCACTCAGCCTCAAGATCCTGTCTCCCTACCCTTCTGGAAGAGAGATCAAGATTTTCCCCCATTTCTCCCCCTGTTTCAAAAAGAAGGAATCTGAGGACCAGGGCTGGGAAAAGAAAATCAGGGTGGGCTCGGGGACTGTGGCCTTCTATCCCCGCATCTATCCTGTCGGGTTGATGTTGTTGGAGCCCATGGTCCAAGAGACTTACACATGGGAAGCAGTGGGGGCGTGGTAGGGGCTTGGATGCTAATGCAGAGACGTTTGTGGTGTGGTGTGTGCGAGGTACCGTGTAAGAGTCACATGGGTGTGTGTCACTGTGTGTACTGGCGTGCCTCTTCTAGGTGTGTGCGTCCCTGTCAGTTTTGACACAGATTATATGAGATTAATTAGGGGTTTTATGTTTGATACTTCTCCACTCCCTCAGCTCCTTCCTACTTTGCTTGGAGAAGCTTTGGCCTCTCCCATCTCTTGCCCAGGTGTAGTGGGGCGGTGGGGGGGGGCGAGAGATGAGGGCACACAGTGCCAGGGGTCGGGGCAGGGGATGACGCCCGAGGATGCAGGGCTGGGCCTGAGGACGCCAGGCCGGCGAAGGCCAGTCGGAAACCAGAAGAGGAGGGAGGGGCGGGGGCTGGCCCGGCAGAGCCGGCTGGGCGGGAAGCAGGCTCCATCCTAATGCCCAGGCCCAGGTCCGGCTCCCAAACTGCCGTCCCGCGTGGACTGGGCGGCTGAAGCCACGCCGCCTTCATCACACATGCCGCGCTCGGGACGCACGGACCGTGAGACCGACTCCACTGAGCCTGATACGCCCCGGACCCGTTCGGATCCCCCCACGCTCCCAAGCTGGCCCTGGCGTCTCAGATCGACACCCCTCCAAGACCAGACCCCCCAATCCGCCCCTTCCCCGCGACACGTCTTCTCTAAGACCCTCTCACCGCCTCCGGGGCTGAGCGCTCAGGGCGCGGGCACTCCGGGGTCCCCCGGTTCGCGACCAGCGTTCGGAGCCTCCTCTTAGGCTCTTGCCACCGCCGCTGCCGCCGCTTCTGCCGCCGCCGCCGCCGCCTCTTCCGCCCGCGGAGCCCGAGCCCGAGCCCAGCGCCGCCTCACCCCACCCGGCTGGGCCGTGATGTCAGAGCCGGGGAGGGGCGGGGGGCGGGGAGGAGAGGGGGAGGAGGGCCCGAGGGGCGGGAGACCCTCGGGCTGGGAGCCTGGAGGGCTGCGAGGACCCGGGGCAGCCGCGGGGGAGGCCGTAGTGCGGACGCTGCCTCTTCTCCCTGAACTGCGAATTCCATTTCTCGGATTCAGTTCCTTCCCAGTGGGACGCCCTCCTCGCCTTTGACCTTTCGTTGACCATGGCTGCTGGGACCTTGGGAGAAACACAATTTTGGATTTAGGGGATTGGAAAGCCTCTGAGTTCTCTCTGGTGTTTGCAAAACCCTCTTTCCTCACTTGGTAGCCTCCTTGTGAGTCTGAGGAGTGGTAGTAAATGACTAAGGAGGCATCTTCGTTGGAGGAGGGGAGCGGAGGTAGGGGGACGGTGGGATCCAGTTCAGGGACCTTCTCTCCTGGTCCTGAGCTCACGGATCTTCTCTCCTCAGGTTTCTTGTGTAGAGCATTCACTCCCGGGGTGATGCCAGCAGGTACCCTTTTCTTTCCTCTCACCTCTTCCAAGTATACCCTTCCTCCCTCCTTCCCCTCACCATGATGTAATTTTATTTTCTGGGGAGAAAACAAGCAGCAGTGAGCTCAGCATGCAAATATAGACAACCTGCAAAGCCACTCTGAATGCCACCTCCCAACTCTGCCCCCCTGCCCAGGCCTAGCGAGGCAGCTCTCACTTCCCCTCCACCCTCGGGACTTTCCTCCCCCAGAGTCTTAGCTAGACAGAAAGAGGGAAGGAAGAATTGGGGAAGCATCTGTGTTCACCCCCATCTGCAGCTCAAGGGGCTCCTCTCCTCAGCTCTGCCAGGGTCTGACCCTAGGAAGAGGGAAGCCAACTGGACAAAGAGTCCCGAGTCTCTGGCCACTTCGTTAGCCTTGCTCCAGTTCTATCCCTGGAAAGACCCCTTTAAAAATAAACACAGACAAAATGAACCTGTTGCTCTCCAGCTGATTTTTACTCATGGTGACCCCATTTGGTGTACATAAGAACTGATCCAAAAAGTTGGTGGCACTAAGATTAAACACACCGAAAACTTGGTTCTTTGAATCTAGCCAATGGCTTTCCAGGAAAAAGATCTGCCAGTCTCCTCCCATAAAGATTGCAGCCTAGAAAATCCTATGAGATATTTCTACTCTGCGACATGAGTTGAAATCCACTTGATGGCACCCAACCACAATCTTTTTGAAAGCAGATCACCAGGCCTTTCTTCAGTGACACCACAGAGTGAATTGGAAGTGCCAACCTTTACGTTAGTAGTAGAGCGCAAACCATGTGTACCACCCAGGAAGCCTCAAGTGTGCTGAGGTACAGGCTCCTACAGCCCGTCTCTACTCTTTACCATCCTCACCCCAAGTGTGCCACTGTCCCTGCACCACTGAGAATAACATGCATCCCTAATTTACCTTAGTATGTGTCTCATTGGCTCTTCACAACAACGTGGATCAGTAGGGGCCCAAAACAATTTCACTGACTCGTCTTTGAGACTCAGAGATACTAAGTGACTTATCTGCAGACATGTAGTTTCTCGGCATAAGGGTCAGGTCTTCCAGAGGCAATGAGTGCGGAAGTCTTGGGCTTCATGGGGGCTCCACTCCCTCCATGGCACTCTATGCTCTACGCCTCAGCATCCTCACCAGTAAACCGGGTGTGACAGTGACCATCTTCTAGGCTTCTTCTGAAGGTTAGGAATCCAAACTCTGGTGGCTAGAGCAGATGAATGCTTGAAGAGTGGGAGCTGTGGTTCAGTACAGGGCATTTCACTGACCTTTGATAGACTCAGTTCACATCCACCAGGTGCTTCTTGGAAACTCTATGGGGCGGTTCTATGGGGCAGTTCTACTCTGTCCTATAGGGTTGCTGTAAGTTGGAATCGACTCAACAGCAGTAAGATGATAGACTGTAAGTTCAGTAATACTATTCTATCATTATCTCAGTGCCTATAATATTTATTAAACACTTATTAAATGGATACAAGTTGGATGCTTTCTATTATCTGCACCCTGGCTGCCTTCTCTAAGAACACTTCCTGGATTTGTCTGTGGAGAGTGAAAACTTTTTTGGTTTCATCCTTCCCATACTTAGAAATCCTCTAAGTCTCCCAGCACCACCCTCGTACCAAGTTCTTGAAAAGTAATGTGTATTACATTTTGGGGCTGTTTCAGCTACTTGGTTTTCTCATGCCTCCCCCCCCCCCCCCCGACCTCTTTACACATGCCCTCAGCCTGGCCCTGTCCTAGAGAGAATGTGGGTCCTTCCTGGCAGGATCCCCAGTAGGGTTCAGCCCTGTGGGATTCCCATTGTATAAAACCCAACCTCTCCTCTCCATTCTC
Organism: Heterohyrax brucei; assembly: GCA_028571685.1. Lineage (NCBI taxonomy): Eukaryota > Metazoa > Chordata > Mammalia > Hyracoidea > Procaviidae > Heterohyrax > Heterohyrax brucei. The sequence goes on along the minus strand of CM053140.1, from coordinate 190,206,767 downwards.
ATGGGCCCCACTCTAGTATGTCCTCCCAACCTTTGCCTTGAATATCACAACAGTCTCTGAATTGGAAGGGCTGGGTGCTCTGCCTCCAGTATCTCATTATCTCCCGTCCCAGTTACCAATCTGCTTCTCATTGCCAGATTAAATGTTGTCCTCCCCTGTCGGGTTTCTACCGACTAAACCGACACTCCCCCATCCCTGCCACTCTTCTATCAGTTTGTCATACTGCATAGATTGCATGTTCCTGGAAGCTATGCTACTGGTGTTTTAAATGTCAGCAGGGTGATCCATGGTGGACAGGCTTCAATGGAGCTTCCAGACTTAGACACACTAGGAAAAAGGACCTGGTACTTGCTTCCCAAAAAATTGGCTGGTGAAAATCTTATAAATGGATGTTGTCTGATATAGTGTCAGAACATGAGCCCTCAGATTGGAAGTCACTCAAAAAATGACTGGCGAATAGCTGCCTCCTCAAAGTAGAGTCAACCTTAATCATGTAGATAAAGTAAAGATTTCAGGACCTTCATTTGCTGATGTGGTATGACTCAAAATGAGAAGAAACAGCTGCAAACATCCATTAATAAGTCAGAAGGTGGAATGTACCAAGTACGAGGGTAGGAAATTTGAAGTCATCAAAAAATGAAATGGACCAATTAAACATCAATATCCTAGGCATTAGTGACCTAAAATGGGCTGATATCGGCAATTTTGAACTATGCTGGCACTGATAAATTGGGAAGGACTGATGACACATTCATTGCCAAAAAGATCTACCCTGAAGTACAACACTATCAGTGATGGAATAATACCCTTGCGCCTATAAGAAAAAATAGTCAATATAACAATCATTCAAATTTATGCACTAAAAACTAGTGCTAAAGATGAAAAAATTGAAGATTTTTGCCAACTTCTACAGTCAGAAATTGATTAAACATAATTACCAGTGTTTGGAATGCAAAATTTGAAAACAAAGAAGAATCAGTAATTGCAAAATATGAAGTTGGTGATAGAAATAACACTAGAGATTGCATGATAGAGTTTGGTAAGATCAATCACTTCTTCATTGCAAATACCTTTTTTCACCAACATAAATGGTGACCACATGCATGTATCTTGCCAGATGGAATACACAGGAATCAAATTGACTACATCTGTGGGAAGAGATGATAGAGAAGCTCTATATTGTCAGTTATAAAGGCCAAAAGCCAACTGTGGAACATAGAAATAGTTGCTTATATGCAGGTTCAAGCTGAAGTTGAATAAAATCAAAACAAGTCCACCAGAGGCAACGTATGACCCTGAGTATATCCTATCTGAACTTAGAGACCATCTCAGAAATAGATTTGACTCACTGAATGCCAGTGACTGAAGACCAGATGAACTGTAGGATGACATCAAGGGCATTGTACAGGAAGAAAGCCAAAGGTCATATAAAAGACAAGAAGGGGGTGGTTAGAAACCAAAATGGATGTCAGAAGAAACTCTGAAACTTGCTCTTGAATGTAGAGCAGCTAAAGTGAATGGAAGAGATGATGAAGCAAAGGAGCTGAATAGAGGTTTCAGAGGATAGCTTAAGAGGAAAAATTAACGTATTACAATGACATGTGCAAAGACTTAGAAAACTAAAAGGTAAGAATTTGCTTGAAATTTCTCAAGCTGGAAGAACTGAAGAAAAATTCAAGCCTCGAGTTACAATATTGAAGGATTCTGTGAGCAAAATACTGAATGATGTAGGAAGCAGTGAAATATACAGGGTCACTGTACCAAAAAGAAGTGGTTGCTGTTCAACCATTTCAGGAGGCAGCGTATCATCAAGAACTGACGGTAACGAAGGAAGAAATCCAAACTGCACTGAAGGCATTGGTGAGAAATAAGACTGCAAGAAATGATGGATACCAATTAAGATGTTTCAACAAATGGATGTAATGCTGGAAGTGCTCCCTTATCTATGTCAAGAAGTTTGGAGAATGGCTACCTGGTCAAGCAACTGGAAGTGATCCATATTTGTGCCTATTTCAAAGAACGATGACCCAATAGAATGTGGAAATTATTAAACAAAACTGTTAATACTACCCACAAATTCAAAAAAAAATTTGTGACAGTATAGCAACAGGGAACTAACTGCCAGAAATTCAAGCTGGATTCAGAAGAGAATATGTAATGAGGAAGATCATTGCTGATATTAGATGGATCTTGGCTGAAAGCAGAGAATACTAAAGAAGATGTTGTCTTAGATATCCAGTGCTGCTAAAACAGAAATATCACAAGTGGATGTCTTTAACAAAAAAAAATGGATTCCTTCACATTTAAGAGGCTAGAAGTCCAAATTCAGGGTGCCTGCTCTAGGCAAAGGCTTTCATTCTGTCAGCTCTGGAAGAAGGTCCTTGTCATCAATATTCCCCTGGTCTTGGAGCTTCTGAGTACAGGGACCCTAGGTCCAAAGGAGGCACTCTACTCATGGTTCTTCTTGTCTCATAATGAGATTCCCCTCTCCTCTCTGCTTAATTCTCTTTTATATCTTAAAAGAGGTTGACTCAAGAGGCAACCTAATCTTGTAGATTGAGTCCCGCCTCATTAACATAACTGCCTTTAATTCTGCTTCATTAACTTCATAGAGTTTAGGATTTATAATACACAGGATAATTAGATAAAAAATGGTGGACAACTATACAATACTGAGAATCATGGCCTAGTCAAGTTGACACACATTTTGGGAGACATAGTTCAACCTTTACCGATATTTACCTATGTTTTATTAACTATGCAAAGGTATTCAACTATGTGGATCATAACAAATTATGGATAACATTGAAAAAGCTGGGAATTCCAGAATGCTTAAATGTGCTCATGAGGAACCTGTACGTAGACCAAAAGGCAGCCATTCAAACAGAACAAGGGGATGCTTCAGGAAAGGTGTGCGTCAGGGCTGTATCATTTCAGCACACCTGTTCAATCTGTGTGCTGAACAAATAACCTGAAAGGCTGGACTGAATGAAGAAGAATGGACATCAGGATTGCAGGAAAACTCATTAACAACCTGTCTTATTCAGATGACACCAACTTGCTTGCTGAAAGCTAAAAAGACTTGGCAGTTATGATGGAGATCAAAGACTACAGACTGCAGTATGAATTACCCCTCAACAGAAATAAACCAAAGATCCTCACAATTGAATCAGTAAGCAACATCATGATAAATGGAGAAAAGACTGAGGTTGTTGTCAAGGATTTTGTTTTACTCGGAACCACAACCAGTGCCCATGAAAGCAGCAGTCAAAGAATCTAATGACTCGTCACACTGGGCAATTCTGCTGCAAAAGATCTCTTCAAAGTGTTGAAAAGCAAAGATGCCATTTTGAGGACAGAGATGTGCCTGACCCAAGTCATAGTATTTTCAGTTACCTGATATGCACAGGAAAGCTGGACAAGATTGAAGAAGAAGCGATGCATTTGAGTTACGCTGTTGGCAGAGAATATTAGACATACCATGTACTACCAAAAGAGGAAAAAGTCTGTCTTGGGAGAAGTATACCAAAATGCCCCTTAGAAACAAGAATGGCAAGACTTCATCTCATACCTTGGGCATGCCATCACGAGGGACCAGCCCCTGAAGAATGACATCATGCTTGGTAAAGTAGAGGGTCAACAAAAAGGAGGAAAACTCTCAGTGAGATGGATTGACACAGTGGCTGCAACAGTGGACTCAAACATAGCAACCATTGGGTGGGTGGTGCAGGATAGGGCAGTGTTTCGTTTCATCGTACACAGTCACTATGAATTGGAATCAACTCAGTGATAACTAACCACAGCAGCCCACCCTACCAGCTCTCTGAATTAAATGCAAATAACCACACAAGTCAACCCCATATGCCCACCCAACCTTCCTACCAGCACTTCAATTTCTTGTCTTTCTGGTTTTCTCTGGGTCCCCAGTACAACAGGCATGTACTGCCCATACATCTGATGCTTCCACCAACTGAAGTATCCCCTCCCCAGCTCCTTTGCCACCAGTCAAACCCCACTTCTCAGTGAAGGCCTAGGAAAACTTCGTATCCCTGATGAAGCTGTCCAGTCCACTCTGATCTCTTACTCAGGAGGCCATCCATTCTGTTCTTTCATTCATTCTGGTTTTTAACAAACACTGATCAAGAGTGTTTTGAGAGCCAGGCCCTGCAAACACAGAGAAAAAGCCTTCAAGAAGTTCATCTACTAGTGGGGAAGACAGATAAGTAGATGAAGAACCATATCAAATGTGCAGAGCCTACTTGAGAGATGTGGAGAGAGAACAATGGCAACTGCAGGGAGGCCTGCTCCGGGAAGGCCTCCTGAGTTTGGGCTCAGTTCTGAAGTTCAAATAAGAACTGCAGGGAGAGTGCTACCCAGCAGTGCGTAATCACTTAATTACATATTGCTTTGTATGTTTCTTCAATTGTTTAGTATGCTTGTCTTGACTTCCCAGTGAGGCTTATCCTGCTCAGGAGCAGGGACAGGACTGGCATTCACTCTTCTTTCAGAGCCTAACAGGGGTGCTGGACAAACACTGTGTGTTCAGAATAGGCTTGTTGACTTGAACTAGATAAATACTCCAGGCTTCTGTAGGATGACTGCCCGGAGGGAGTCCCATCTCCCTGCTATCACAGTCCCCTAGCCCACTCCTATCAAGGCATTTGCACCCAAGCCACCACCTGCCTGCCCTGGCCTCCTCCCTCCTGCACAGGGGTGAGACTTCATCAACAGACACTTGCTCACGCTGCCCCAGATCTCTTTATTGAGGCCTCTCATTTGACCCAAATACATTAACAAGAGATTGCTGTGATACAGCCTCAGACATGACCCTCCCTTCTTCCTGGCTGGGCATCAGTCAGGATACAGGGTTTTCAAGAGTGAGGGAAGTGTCATTTAGGTGGAAGGAATGGGAGAGAAGGGGACCTGTAGATACAGCAAGAGGAGAATCAGGATAAAGAGTGTAGAAAGTGATGGAAGAAACAAATAACAGATGTTGGTAAATTACGAGATAAGACACAGTCAGATAAGAGGGCTTGACTGGTTTCTAGGGCACAGCAACTCCTTCCCCCATCAGATGAGAGGGGCCAGGGTCTCAGCACCAGCATGTATACCCCAGTGTACCCTACGACAGAGAATGGTCTATGTCCCTGGAGGAGCTCAGGAAAGGTGGGAGGGACCATGAGGTCAGTTGGAGCTGGAAGACGGTGGCCACAGCTAGCTAGTCATCATCGTCATCGTTGTCGTCATCGTCCTCATCATCATCGTCCTCTGTGTTGATCTCGCCTGACAGCACATCCTCCAGCCAGTCTTCCAGCTCTTCAGCTGAAGGCAAGTCCTCCTCATTGTCCATCTCCATCCATATGCTGTCCGCCTAGAAGACAGTATGGACAAGGCCAGAAATTAAGTCTGGCTTTAGTCTTTGGATATATCCTCCCCTCACTAGACTGCATATCCTTCCCTTGCATCCCCTGGCACTTCCTTTCTGCTAGTGGCCAAGGAAGCTGTCCAGGGGAAGGTCTAGATTAGAACAGTGACAGCAGGATTGAGTAGAAAGACCAGATTGGCAAAGAGACCTTTTCTCTTCAGTCTTTCATCCAAGCTCTGGTCAGACTGAGCTTCGTAAAACAGAACTCTCTCCATTGTGCCCCTGATGCAAAACCATTGGCCAATCTTCATGGCCCATAGAATAAAGTCAGCAACTCATTAGCATTCAAGGCTTTTCTAGTACCTTCCTCAGTGATCCCTAGGCTCTCAAGCCACACGAAATGTCTTGTTTTTTCCTGAATTGGATATTCATTTTCCTACTTTTAAACCTTTGCTCTGGCTTAGTTTGGAAGTAACTCTTCTTTTGTTGAAATCCATTTTAAATGCCACTTCCTCTTAAACCCTTCTCTGAATCTCTAAAGTAGAAGCCACTTTGTTCTTCTCTGCATTTTCCCAGCTTTTTATTGGTATCTTTATTACATAAAGTTTATCAGATCTGGCCTTGTATTGCAGTTAATAGGATCCATGTCTGCCTCCCTAATTAAGACCACGAGTTCTCTGAAAATAAAGACTTTGGCAAATTCAACTCAAACATTTTTGAAGCACCTGTTATGTGAATGTGAGGAGATTTCTGTTCTTAAAGACCTCAAAGTCTACTGGGAGAGACAGACATAATACATAAATAGCCACAAAAAAGTCATGTTGTAGACACTGTTGGACTCTGGGAGTGCGAAGGAAAGAATGACTCCAAATGGAAAATCTAAAAAGACTTCATGGAGAGAAGATTTGAACTGGGCCTTGAAGGATGAGCCACAGATACTAACAGGTGGGGAAGCAAGGAGTCTTCAGGTCATGCATGAGTCTTTCCTCCATCCAGCCGTTAGACTGGGCATGCCTACTTCCTTTGAGAAGGACTAAATATCCACTTAAGACAGCAGAGAAGAGCGAGTTATGCTGGGAAGAAGAGTTGGGGGCCAATATAGGGAGTAAAGGGAGAAAACTCACATCAGTAACATTGACGACTCCTATTTGTGGAGCTGACAAGTCGATGTCAAATGTCTTCTCCCAGTATGGGACCAGCTGTAGAGAGACCCAAATATGGCAACTTAACGGAGTCTAGGAACACATTAAGTCCAAGGGGATGAGTGTGAGGGCCAGCCCAGGGATAAAGAGTCAACAGGAATCCACATTGGATAGGTATGGGTCCAATCGTACGTCCCAAAGGGAATGAGTTGAACTCAGCAGTAAAAGAGTAGAACTTCCAACGGGGAAAGTATCAAGAAGAGACACTGGCCCCTCCTTCCTTAAGAAAACTCAATAAAAAGCCCTGTTCAGATCCTGAATCTTATTAACTGACCTTAGAATCTTGCCAAGTCGGTTCTCTCTGACTCTCCCTTTCTGCAACTCTGAAGTAAAATGGTCATGCCCGGTGATTGCTCATGTTCCTCGTATTTCTGTTTATTTACTCAGTTACTCCTTCAACCATGAGTGCTAAGTGTTGGAGATTTAGTAAAACTATCACTAAAGACACAGAATCTTGTAAGACTGTGTGTGTGTTCACGGGTGGAGTTAACATACCCATCTGGTCACCAGAACTCTGGTTTTCTTGACAAGGAATCAGCTCTGGGGTGCATGAAGTACCTGCTCAGCCTCTGAAATCTGTATGTTCTGTCCCAAGAGCTTCCTTTTCTGTTTTCTCCATCTAGGATACCTCAGTGCCATGGTGTCCTTAAGCATGCCACAGGTGTAATCTCTCAGGATCCCCAAATAGGAGATAGCGGTAGGGGCTCTGAAACAAGCTCTTCCTCAGATGATGTCCCAGTCTGAGGCCCCGACCTTAGGATAACAGCTGTGTGACCAGGTTGTTAGACTCTTACCAGTGGGAAGTCATCAGGGTCAATCCAGATGATGCTAAGATCAGGGTTGTCAGTGTTATCTTGGGCCACAGACTTGAGTGTCTCTAAGAACTCATAGCCGTCTTGGAGGGAAAACAGGTGTGAAGCATCAGGGGGGTGCAGACAGATGAGGCATAGAGGAGAAAAAGAAATGAAATCTATTTCCCTGCCTCCCACAGCTCCCTATCTCCAGTCTCAGGCTGCATGCAAACGCTGCTCCACCAGGCATGCCCATCTTTCTCCCACCACCACTGCCCATCCCTTATCCAGTCCAGTCCAGTATTCCTCCCTCACCAGGATCGGCTTCCTCTGCAAAGGCCACAATGTGTATTCCGTCCATATCATCCTCCTGTGGGTGTGGGGTGGGGGGGTCAGCTATACTCTCTGTAGTCCGAGAGTCTGGAACTGACCCTACACCTTCCTTGAAACTGAGTTTCATGGAAATCCAGCTTTTCTCACCAGGTGTATTTTTGTGGTGGTGCCTCTTGTCCAAGAAACCCTGCCCCTCTCAGCTACAGGGCCCCAGCACCTCCTCTGCAGCTCCCTTTATTTAGCCCCAGACACTGGGGCACCTCCCTTGTCATCTTCATCCACTTATGTCTGCATCCCAATTCCTGACATGTTCTTCAGAACGGAAAAGCTGCAGCCTTTGCTGCTGCTCTCTCTTTTCTACCAGTGGGGCATAAGGAGCAGAAGGTGGGATGTTTCTAGGACCTGAGTCTTTCACATCCCATGCTCCCCGGCTACCCCTCCCTGACCCCCAGCCCAGCCTGGGAGGGAGGCACTCACCCAGGTCTCATACATGCTCTCTGGCTTCAGTTTCCTGAGGGTTGATCTAGAAGGGACAGATACTCAGTCACCATTCAGTGGCTAAGGAGCCCTGATGCACAAACAGTTAAGAACTTGAATGCTAACGCGAAGGTTGGTGGTTGAAACCTGCTCAGTGGCTCTATGGGAGAAAGACATGGCACTCCGCTTCTGTAAAGATTACAGCCAAGAAAACCCCATGGAGCAGTTCTACTCTGTCACCTGGGGTCTCTAGGAAGGCACCTAACAACAACTCTTGGGTGAGAAGGACAGCCCCGTTCAGAGGCTCCCCCTGGCAGAGGCTGCCTCTGGGTCATGCCCGGGGCACAGACAGCTTGTAGCTCAGAACAAAGCCAACTGACAAAGTTTAAGCCCTGGGCACCAGGCCCAGATCATTGCATGTGAAAGCAGGTGGGAGTGGGGCAGTTGGGCAAAGGGGACTGGAAGAGAGACTTTTGGGGGGGGGAGAAAGGTGAGAGAGAACTACACATAGGAGTATTTGCTGGTTTATTTACTCAGGCAGTCATTCAATAAAACTGAATGCCTGGTATGCTGCGAGCACTGTGCTAGGTGCTGTGTGCAGAGGTGAACAAGGCAAACGCAGACCGCCAGACGAAGGGAACTGTAGTCTAGTGGGAGAGAGTGAGAATAAGTAGTGTTTATGCTGAGGACGGGGTACCCCTGGTTGTGGAATACAGTGAAGGAAGAGAATCATGTGTGTGTGTGTGTGTGTGTGTGTGTGTGTGTGTGTGTGTGTGTAGAACAGCGTTTCTCTACTTTGGCACAACTGATATTTTGAGCTGGAGAATTTTTTGTTATGGGATCAGTCCTATGCATTGCAGGATGTTTAGCAGCATCTCTGGCCTCTACCCATGAGATGCCAGGAGCAACCCCACCCAAAGGAAAATGTCTTCAGACATTGATTGCCAATATCCCTGTGAAAGGCAATATTTGTCTCCCTCTTTCCCCCACCGAGGACCAGCTGTGGAGGGCAATGCATCAGGACAAACATAACAGACCTGGGTCAGAATTCCAGTTCTGACATGACCTGTGGAACTTCTTTAATGGAGGTTGATAAAAGATTTGAATATAATAATGGAGACAACACACACTCACATGCTGACTTTGTGTAAACCACAACATCTCAATGAATGATGAACATTTAAGGAGGATTTCCTCTGTAATGACTTGAGTCTTAAATACTGGGCTGCAGATCTTACAGAATCGCTATGAGTTGGAATTGACTTGATGGCAGTGTATCTAGGAGCACTGCTCCCCAGAAGCAAATTTGTCTCTCAGCAGGACCAACTGCTTGGTAGGGTGAGTGTTCCCCTGCTCATGACACAGAAACGCTTTCTAGACCAAGGAGGAGCACACCCCGTTCAGAGATGTGCCCCAGAACCCCACCTCCTGTGCTCTTCCACGAAGCTGACAATCTCCTCTTCACTGTTGGGCTTGTCTGGGATGGTCACAGGCTCTTCCATGAAGGCCTCATAGAAATCGATCTCATTCATCTTCAGGGTCAGCTTTTTTGCCACCTTCAGGGGTGGGGGGGCAGGGCAGAGTAGGCAGGGGGATGCAGGAGCATGTTGAGAGGCAATGTTTATGGGAGAATGCGTGCTAGGAAGGGAGTCAGGGAACTGGGTCCTGAGTCCTAGTCTAGTCCCGCTGTGACATGGGGCAAGTTTCTTAGCTTTTCTGAGCTTCAGTGTGACACGAGACAAGCCCTGCCGTCGAGTCTATTCTGATTCACAGTAACCCTATAGACAGAGTAGAACTGTTCCATAGAGTTTCCAAGAAGTGCTTGGTGGATTGAATTTCTGACCTCTGGTTAGCGGCTGTAGCACTCAACCGCTATACCACCAGGATTTCTTCCACATGAGAGAGGTGGATTAGATAACCTAAAGCCTCTAGAAAATCTGTGAGACAGAAAGGGCCCGGGATGCTGGGGAGCACTGGCACGTGGGAAGGGCAGATCCCCCATAGATTCTGAGACAGGAAGCTAGAGGGCAGCATAGGGGAGTAAGGGAGACCCCACATAGCCAGGGGTGGAGAACCTTGCTGTCGAAGGTGGCGAAGAAAGGGATGTAGGGATGAAACTCCTCGGCTGCATCCTCATAGGCCTTGAAATCTGGGGAACGATACAGAGTCACTCTCTGGGGAACCAGGATCTGCCAGAGATCACCCCTCATCTGCCTCTTTCTGATTCTGAGTGGGTAAGGAGCCCTGGGGCTAGGGGTGTGGAGAAATTCATCCTGAGAACACACCCCTACTCCCTGAGACTGGCTGAAAACGTAGTAGGGCTGCAGCAGGGGGAAGGTAAGATGTTGGGGGTTGTATTTGAGAACCATCCAGAGTGCAGGGGCATGTGAGCCATTGGTGGAGGTGAGGAGGGCAGGGAGAAGAAGAGACCCAAGGAATTAGGAGGCAGAGCTGCTAAGACAGTGGAAAGAGGTGGAAGGACAGATGAAATGGGGGATTGAAGCAGGGAAACAAGGGTTTGAGGGTTACTCACGTTCTGAGTCTTTGCTCTTGAAGTAGCCAATGAGTTTAATCTCATCTTCAATGTTCTCAAATGCCTGTAGCTCTTTTTCACCCTCAATCAGCTCCACAGGATCCTCTAGGACCTGGAAGAGCAGAGACATTGAAGGAACAGGGTGAATTTCTGTCCTTTCTAGGAGAGCCTGAGAAGGCCATTTAGGGAGAAGAGGGCTGGATATTGACTCTGTGTGTATGTGTGTGGGAGTTATAGGGAGTCTGGTGGGACGTCGAAGCAAGCCATCAGGTCCAGGAGAATTCTCACATCAAGCAGAAACTCCACCAGGGTGTCAGCGGAGAACTCGCCATCATATTCAATGACTTCATCTCCTTTGAACACATAAATGCTGTCCTCTTCAATTAATCCTAGGAAATTGGCCAGAGGTGAGCAGTGATCCCGATATTCTCATAGATCCAGTGGTCCAAATCCCTGGACACTCCCCATTCAACCACCCAACTCAAGCCCACATCCTCTGCTTCTCCCTTGTCCTGCCCCATTCAATTCCAGAGCCGCTTAGCCCCTACACCTCTGATGTCATGCCCTGGATTTAGCCCAGGATGCTAGCCTTATGGGGGAACCAGGAGGTAGAGATTCCAGAAATATTTCTTCCTTCCTCTTCCTGCCAAAACTATAGATAAATATTCAAGCTACCTCCTCTGAGGACTCAAGTAGCTGACTCCCAGTCCAGCCCTTTAGCCCTCTGCTATCATTGTGTGTATGAATTGGAATGGACTCAAGGCAACGGGTTATTACTGACTAGATGACTTCATTTTCGCTGAGCTCACCCCTTCCCCCTCCATAGCTGGAGTCTAGGCTCAAGCCTGTGCTGCCCCCTGGTGGCCGGCTGCTGTAACCCCTCGTCTCAGCTCCGGAGGGGGAGGGGCTGGAAGAGGAGTAGTGTGTTCCCTAGTGCCTCTTCTCCGCTACTTCAGCATGCAAGCCCTGTTCTGTGTTTTAAAAGTGGCCAGCCTTGCCTCTCCCTGGGATTTGCACATGGGCCTGTAGTGGGGATAAAGGGACCCCCAGCCATAACCTTCCGGATCCCCAGTGTTGACTCATGCCATTCGGAACAGGGTCACGGTGAGATGGAATTAACTCTACTGTAAGAGTTTTTTGTTTTGTTTTAATTCAGACTAGGGATGGACTTCCCCAGCCCCTCGCTTCCCATAGACTGCCTGCCCCGCTCAGTCACCCTAAGCCCCCCAGTCTCATATACCACCTTCCCCTTCCTGCCCCTCCCACCCCCATTACCTAGTTTCTTGGCCACAGCTGCATCCTTCTCAGAGTCCACCAGTCCAAAGCCAACCCCCTTGTCTTCCAGGACTTGGGCTGCTAACTGGAGGGAAGGGTTGGGGTTAAAATTAGCCCCTGAAATTTGGATTAACCCCTATTCCCCTCACTTTCAAACTCCATCAGCTGACATGCAAGGAATATTAGAGGTGATCTTGACCCTAGGCTATGGTCCAGAATATTCGCAGTTTTATTCCACCCCCACCCTGTTGGTCTTTACTTCAATTTGAATTCATTTCCATTTACTGTTTGTTTAGAACATGCTTATTGTGTTGTTTCAGCGAGACAGATGCTGCTCCCGAAGGGCCGGCCCTCTGCCACCCTGGTCAAGGCCGTGCTGGGAGTGGGAATGACAGTGAGCAGGCCCTGGGATTATTCAGAGTGATTCCCAGTGGGAGCAACCGCCCTCAGGGGAGGCCGAGGCACTGGCATGCGGAGGGCGGAGCGAGTGCGGTAGGGGTCTGGTCGTGCCCTGAGGACTGGAGAAAGCCAGATTGCTGGGAGGGCCAATTTTCCCCTATTTTCCATTCTGTCATCTCTCCCCCAGAGAAAAAGTGACCCAGGCCTGGCTCTCTCCATCCAGGTCTTCCCCCCCTCTCTCTACTCGGCCTGTCCTTAGACTACGGCAGCTGTGGATCCCTGACCTTCTAAGCCTCCAGCTCAGCCTCTACCCTATCACCCTGCCTTGGGCTAGGCTTCTAGCATTACCCAGGCCAACTCTGCTGTGATTCTCAGGGTGATGGGAGTGGACTGGTTGGCAGGTGGATGGCCTCGGATACTGAGCACTCAAGATAAAAATACTTGGCTCATTAATCAGCCCCTGGCAGGGAATACGAGCACCCAGAAAGGTGAGCCCTGCAGCCCTGGTGCCTCACCCTGAAATACTCCAGGTTCTGGACAGGCTGAGGCCTCTCTGCACCACAAAGCTGGAAAAGGCACCGTGGAAATCCAGACAAGCATACTTAGACAGACACATTCCAGGCCTCAGCAGGTGTGCAGGATTATATCGCCCCCTCTGTCCCCCAAACACAGGCTTTTCTTTTTCTTACAATAACTTCTCTTTCCTTGAGCATGAAGTTAGCTTAGGGAGTGGGGAGAGTCTTTCCACAGAGAGATGATGGGAAAGGCATTCAGAAGCCTCTGTTAACCACAAGAATTTTCCAATCTGGGCATCCAACTTGGTCCCTTTAGGGACTGATGTGTCATGAAGACAGGGGAGGAAGAGAATGGGCTTTGGAAGGGCCCTGGGAGGCATTTAAACATTAAGCCATTAAATAAATGGCATGCAAATAAGATCAGTAATATTTAAGTTCATACTCAGTTTGAGTCTTTTAGGGGTGCAGCCCCCCATAGTGTATGAAGAGAGTGCATATTCTGACTTGGAGAGTACATCTGTGGTGTGGGTTGGGGTGGAGGAGAGCCATGCATTGCTCTTCAGTTTGCCCCGTTCCACTGAGCACCTCTCATTTCATTTGCCCCTCTGCCAAGGACACCCCAATCCCAGCCAGACCCAACACTCCCAAACTGCTGTGGTGTGGAGAGAGGCTCCTGTGGCCTCTGCAATTGCTTGCTTATGGTGGTACTTTTGGAAACCTTGGTGGCACAGTGGTTAAGATCTATGGCTGCTCCCTAAAAGGTCAGCAGTTCGAATCCACCAACTGCTCCATGGAAACTCTATGGGGCAGTTCTACTCTGTCCTTTAAGGTCACTGTGGGTTGGAATCGACTTCAAGGCAACTTCTTTTGTGTGTGTGTGCTCTCTGCTCCCATTTGATTAAAGCCTCATATCACTGTGTCCTGTTGGTCAAGAGGTACCCTGCGGCATTGACCCTTGCCCCTGGATCCCACCCTAGAGATCTACAAAGGGCTGTGGGGTGAGGGCCCATGGAGAAGGGCCAGGAGTGCTCTTCAGGCCCAACCACTCACCTCCAGGATCAGCTCTTCCATCTCAAACTGCCTTTGTGAGGCTTTGTCATCTTCGGGGGGCTCATGATAGAGCAGCGCCAGCACCTCGTACTTCTTGAACACATTCTTGTAGTTCTTTGCGTTGACATTGATCACACGGTCCACACCATCGTACTCAGGGAACTCCAGTCCGTCCTCCCCCTGCACCCAGGACTGGGATGTCCCTAGCACCAGCAGTAGCAGCAGCGCCAGCCGCAGACCCAGCACTGTTCTGGACCTCATCCTGTCTGTTGCACTCATGGAGGTAGCGGGCTCTGGGTCAGCTCTCCTGGTCCAGAAGGAGGTTAGCTGGGGTGGGGAGGGGCCTCTGGGTCCTGAGTCCTGAGGTAAGGGGCTTGACTTGGGGATGGGGTGGGGAATGGCCCAGAGCAGTGAACAGAGGACACTGCCGGTCCTGGAGAAACCGCAGACAGAGCCAAGAGAAAAGGGTCAGGAGGAGAGATAGGAGCAGGAGGCGGGGAGGGAACCAGAGCTGCCCCTGAAACTGGCACTTCTCGGCCCCCACCTGGTCCCATCTAAATATGTCTCCACGGTTGGCAGGAGAGACGGATAACCTTCTGAGGCCAGGACAGCGCCATTAAGGCCTGAGTCCTCCGGCCTCTGACACCCCTCTCCCAGGCTCCCAGCAGCTCCTTCTCTCCCCCTCCCCCACTGGCCAGGGCTCCTCGGCCCCTGTCCCCATGCTGGCCCGTGAGCTTATCGCCATATTAAGAAAGGAAAAGGGAGAGATGCCTGAGCTAAAAATATGACCAGATGAGTCGGAGGTAAATGAAGCTGGGGCTGGGGGAGGGGAGGTACAGGGGTAATCAGGGAGAGTGGAGGGTAGGGCAAGAGTAACGGGAGAGAAGAAAGTGGGGGTGAAGAGCAGTAGGCATTGTGGGTCAGACTAAACTGAGAATAGAGGACCAAAGGGGGATAAACGGGGTATCGGCTCCAAGTCTTAAGGACCTGTGAGTCCCCTCTAGGTGAAGTTGGTTTATTTGATCCTGTGCAAGGGGAGAGATGCAATACAAGCTTAAGCTGGCCTGCGGGACAGAGCCCTCCTGCACTTATCTTTAAAGCACTAGGGCCGGAGAGGAGGTCATTCTCTGAATAAGAGATAGAGCTGTGTCCAGGGCTGGCCACCTGGCTCCAGCCAGGTTCCTTTTCTCTGTTCAACACCCCTACATTGGGAAGGCAGGGGCTGGACACACTGTGTGGGATGAGACACGCTGGACCAGATCCCATGCCATAAAGATGCAGATTTGGGGCTCGCTTCCCTTCCTGGAAGGCCCAAGATAAGAAAGTACCACCCTGGGGAGGAAAGTCACTTGCTGCCAACCACTTGCGCTCCGTGCTACCTTGTGGGCTCCGTGTTCTAGAGTAAACTCTGAAGGCCAGTGGGGAGGGACAGCTCCCCAGGGTGTGAATTCCAAGGACAGGGAATTGCTACCATTCACTGTGACCCCTTTGAAAGACCGAAAGGATCACATACAAACACCAGGAAGAAGTTAGACCTGGGAGAAAGGGAGGAGGCAGACCTTGTGCCATGAACCAACACAGGAATCTGTTAATTCTGGGTACCTGCGGTCCAAAGTGGAGTTGGGCTGAGGAGCTCTAACCTCTTGGATCCCGGTTCAGAGCTCAGGGAAGAGTCAATGGGTACCTCACTCTGGGTCCCTCACAAGGCCTTTTGAGGAACCAAGGCGGGAGGGAGACTATGGGGAGGCCCCCACCCCTACCTGAGGCATCTCTGGGTCCTGAAGCAGCAGTGACTGTTTTTCACCAGGTAGGGACATGACGTGCTGTTAGACAGAGGTATAGCTTTTGCACCCACCTGTGGTGTGCACCTCAGCACAAGTGAGCACGGAAGGCCACAGGCTATTTCAGCAACACAGCAGGAGTGTGTCCAAGAGGGACAGCTGTCACTGTCATAGGGAAAGCCAGTGCATGTTAGCCTGACCAAACCAAAAGCACCATTGCTGTTGACTCCAACTCAGTGACCCTATAGGACAGATTAGAACTGTCCCATAGGGTTACTGAGGAGTGGCTAATGGATTTGAAACACTGACTTTTTGGTTAGCAGCGAAACTCTTAACCACTGCACACCCAGGGCTTCATGTTTGCACTGAAGAGACATCAAAATCCAATCTCCTGGCCTCACAGGACATTGGCAGTGTTCCCCAAGCCACCTCTACCCCACTATCAGCGCAAAGATGGCTGGGAGAGGTGGGCAGGCCACCCAGAAGTAGACAATGCCCAGCGCGTTGCTTCCTCGCTTCTGTTGCACTCCGGGACAGTGGATACATTGGGCACAGACACTGGGACACTATACCTGTTCCAACATGAAACTGACCTTTGGTACCCCCACAGGTATCAGACAGAACTGGATGGTGACTTGGGCCAGATCCATAATCCCCTAGTCCCCTCCTGCTGTGGGTAGCAGTCACAGGATTCTTCCCAACCAGAACCTTTGAATCTCCCTCCTGTCATCTCTCCTGTTCCCTCTGGCTCTCCAGTTCCGCCCTACCCCTTCCAGCACCTGCATCCCTCTCATGTCTCCTTCTCTCTGTCTCCTTCTCCTTTTCTCTCTGATGCTCGGCTCCCCACTTTCTACTCCCTTCCCTTCCCTCTAAGCCCCTGACTTCAAGCCTTTGGATTTAGGCCTCAGCCACTGGTATCAGATGACCCTGAGTTGGGGCCTCTGTATTTTTAACCCACCAGACACTCAGGGCTCTTGCTACTGAAACCCAAGGAGCTGGTCCTTCCACACTCCCCCACCCCCGCCTCACTCACTCACTCACTCACTCACACACACACACACACACACACACACATACACACACCCTGGCCCCTCAGCCTCCTAGGGCTCTTGTTCAGCCACCTCAGCATGCTGGGGAAGGACCCCAGAATGATATAGCCCTGTCTCCAGGAGAGCTTGTGTTAAAAGAGGGAGGGGAATGGGAGGGAGACAGACCTCTGAGGAGGGGCCTGTAGAATGGCTGACTAAACCTTATCATGGCTTTTCTTGGCTGTTCTATGGCCTCTTATCCTCCAAAACCATCTGTGGCTCTTCCTCCATCACTACAGGGTTTTGATTTTGTTGGGATGTTTTGGCTCAGTCCTCATTTTGCGAAATGGTTAAGTGATTCTCCCCAATCAGAGACTTAGTTTCCTCATCTATGAAATGGGGTGAAGTGTTGAAAAGACATTTGTTGTGTTTTAATTAACAATGTGCAAAGCCCTTCTCCCAGTGCCAGGCATAGTATGCAGCCTCTTGATACATGTGTTTTGTTCTCTGCAACAGCCTACCAACCCCTCCCACCCCCTCAACTTGCCTTAGGATTCCTCTCTGACCGCGTATGCTTTTGTGCACAGCCAACCTTCTGCTCCAAAGTGGCCTGCGAATGGACTGACTTGCATGGCGAAGCGAGCGAGGGGACGGAGTGCAAGGAAGAACCTCCCAGACGGGGGACAGGCAGGAGGAGGAGGCTCTTCTGAGACAATTCACAGAAGAACTGCAGTGAAGGCTGATTCCAGGCTCAAGACCAAGCTCTTGGGAATGTTCATCACCCCTCAGGGTAGGTGCTGCACCTGATGTTAAGGCTACAGAAACTCTGGAAAGTGCTGTTGCAGCTTCTATTTCAGGTGACACTGGAGAAAGCCAGTGGAACAGTAGGAGAGCATTGAGAGGCCCAGCTGACTGGAGACAGAGGGCAGGGGACCATGATCTTGTGGAGCCCTTCCCTCACGCCCATTTGCTTCTGTAGCAGAGATGCTCTGGTCGTGCAGGCACCCGTTCCCTACAATACTCCCAAGTCACTGGAACCTCTCTGAACCCCAGGCTCTTCAGCAAAGCAATAGGTCTCTTCTAGCATTAAGACTCTACGAGTCTACAAAATGATCCGAGAAATCTGAGGTGGGGACTACAAGAGCCCATCATGCCCACTCGCAGGGTGGGTATTGTGACCCTTCCCCACAAGGCTGGGCTCAGCTACTCCTCTTGTTTCTCTGATCTCAGCTGGACATCGGGGGGCAGTCACTTGTGCTGCCCTTGTTCTCCAATGGGCATAACATGTCTTTACAGTGGAGGATAACCCTTCAGCAGCAAGGATGCTGGATTCTGTGCCTTTCTCAGCCTCAACTAAGGTCCCTGACTTTCTGGGCTTAGTTACAATGACAATTGAGGGAGAGAGAGTCACAGCAATCATCTCCCAAAACTCTAAACTAAATCCATTGTCATCGAGTTAATTCCAACTTATAGTGCCCCTACAGAACAGAGAAGAACTGCTCCATAGGCTTTCCAAGTCTGTAATCTTTACTGATTATAGCAGTACTGGCATAATGGTCAAGTGCTACAACTGCTAACCAACAGGTCAGCAGTTCAAGTCTACCAGGCGCTCTTTGGAATCTCTATGGGGCAGTTCTACTCTGTCTTATAGGGTTGCAATGGGTCAGAATTGACTCACTGACAATGAGTAATCTTTACAGAAGCAGACTGCCACATCTTTCTCCTGCTGGTGGGTTTGAACTGCCAACGTTCTGGTTAGCAGCTGACCGATTAACCACTGTGCCACAAGGGCTCCTCCACTCCCCCCAAATCATATGTGACACATTCAGCCAGGTGAGAGCTGGTGCCAAACATTTACTGTCCATCCTGGCTACCAGATTCAACAGAGGACAACGTCCCTCCCCACTAGGCTCCAGCCAGACTCAAGCTGAACTTGCCAGAATCCACTCTTGTCTGCTATCTGTGATGCCCTCAGTCCAGCCCCAGGATTGCCTGTCTCTCTCATTGAAGGTAGTCCATCTTTGCCTCCAGCTCAGAGACCCTGTCAGGTGTTGTGTCAAACTCAGAATCCCCAACCCTTGTTCCCACCCCCAGGCTCTGTGTCGTGTGCCGCTCTTCCTCTGCCGAGTTCAGTAGTATGTCTCCTGCTCCAGCCACCCTGTGGGTGAGAAGAGACCAGAGTAAACTGGGAGAAGGTGACAGAGAAAGCACTGAGGGGAGACTGCGAAAGGGAAAGCCGGGCCTGAGTGTCTGTAATACAGAGCAGTGAGGGCAGCAGAGTCAGGACTAAGGGCTGGGGCCCACCACAGTTAAAGTCGGGCAGTGGGGGGTGGGGGGGAATGAGGAGAAAGGCAGTGAGCCTGGAGGAACCAGATGGGACAGCAGAAGCTAGCTAGGGGGCTGGTGGTCCAACAGTCAGAGCAGGGATCAGGGGTTCCTCACCGCCAGGCCTTTGTCGAATGACGAATTTTCTGATTTCATCATAGGCGAAGATAAGAAGGCTGTAGGGCATGGCACAGAGCCACCAGGCTGCCCTGTGGGGAGCAAGAGTCGGTCAGTCTGGCAAGAGACAGGCAGACTAGAGAAGATGCAGAGAACTGCACGCAGGAACTCAGGGCTTTAATGATGATGTGTCCTCTGTGTGCCTGCTTTGATCTGTGGACACAACGTTGAGTATCATCCAGTTGATCCCTATCTTCAAGGGGTGAAGGACTGAGGGTAGACAGGAAAGGCACAAGTCAGAAACATAAAAAGCCAGTTAAAGGGGTCCCTGGGTGGCACAAATGGTGATGTGAACCACAAAGTTGCTGATTCATATCCACCTGGAGGTGCCTCAGAAGAAAGGCCTGGTGATCTGCTTCTGAAAGGTCAAGCCATTGGCGATAAAAAAGCCAGTGACAATATAATACCGTAAATGTTGTGTTAGAGGTACATGCTATGTTCCCAGAAATGCTGTACTAACTTTCGTGGAGTTGCTGAGGGAGACCCTGTTGTTTTGGGGGTATTCTAGGCCTTGTACTCACAAAAAGGAGTTTGTTCAAGAGTGATAGGACTATCGGAGCCATTCTTTGGACATCTACTGTGGGGATATTTCTCTACGTGGTGCATACACTCTTCGCTGTTGTAAAGATGACCAACATTTTTCTTCTTGGACCTCTTCTATGACTAGAGGCCAGAAAGATGTATTTGTTCCTTTGGATGATGGAGAGAGAACAAGCCAGCCTAGGTGAGTGGTGTGCAATAGAAATATAACATGGGTCACAAAGGAGATGAAAATTTTTCCAGCAGCTGCCTTAAAATAAGTATGTATATAAAAAAAGCAGAGGAAATTAATTTTAAAAACATATTTTGTATTATTCAATATACCCAAAAGATCAGCGTTTCAAAACACAATCAATAGGACAATTACTAATGAAATTTTTAGTCTTTTTTTCATCCTAAATCTTTGAAATCCAGTGAACATTCACACTGGTAAACCAAAACCAAGAAAGCCCACAAACCTGCTGCCGTTGAGTCAATTCTAACTCATAATGACCCTATGGAACAGAGTAGAACTGCCCCATAGAGTTTCCAAGGAGCGCCCAGGGGTTTGAACCACTGACCTTTTGGTTAGCAGCCCTAGCATTTCACCACTGCATTGCCAGGGTTTTGTTTTACATTGGTAGCACCTTTCAATTCAGACAGTAAATTTTCAAGAGTTCAATGGAAAAGCAACCAAAACAATGAAGTAGTGTTTAACAAAATATTTTATACTGCTTCAGTTTCTAAATTTGAGTTCATTTAAATTAGATGAAATGATGACAAACTCCATGTCCAGGAATAAATTGTGTCCCCACAAAAATGTGTGTTTCGGTTTTCGTGGGCCATGATTTCTGGTGTCATGGGATTTTTTCCCACATTGTGAATCCTGCCTCTGTGAGGTTAACGAGGCAAAAGATTGTGGCAGCTGTGTTAGTGAGGCAGGACTCAGTCTACCAGCTTAGATTGTGTTGAGACAACCTCTTGGGATATAAAAGAAAGAAGTGAGCAGAGAGACATGGGGCTTTGTATCATCATGAAAACAGTGTTGGGAGCAGAGAACGTCCTTTGGATGGTGGTGGTGGGGTAGGGTGCAGGTAGGGTGCCCCGGCACAGAGAAGAAGCTCCCAGTCTGGGGGAAAGAAGGCTGACTGAGAAAGTCTTCCCCCGGAGCTGAGCCCTGAATTTGGACCGGACACCTCCTTTTATGTGAGAAAATAAATTTATCTTTGTTAAAGCCATCCACTTGTGATGCTTCTGTTATAGTAGCACTAGGTGACTGAGACAGTGACCAAGGCACTCTATCCCTCAGTTGCATCAGCCGTATTTCAAGTGCTCAGTAACCACAGAATGATAGTGGTTACGTTTTAGACTGCATGGGCCTAGCCCAGTTTACTTTACACACACACACCCCCCAACAAATATAAACACTTACATATAATCACCCATTCATTCAACAGGAGCCGTGTGTTCACTGTGTGTCTGTGTTACATAGTAGGGAAATAAAAATGATTATGTAATAGTCTTTGATCTTAAGGAGCTTAAAGAGGTCAGGGAAAAGAGAATAGATAAACACCCAAAGCCAATAATC
Source organism: Heterohyrax brucei (assembly GCA_028571685.1). Taxonomy (NCBI): domain Eukaryota; kingdom Metazoa; phylum Chordata; class Mammalia; order Hyracoidea; family Procaviidae; genus Heterohyrax; species Heterohyrax brucei. The sequence continues at coordinate 190,185,409 of CM053140.1, read as the reverse complement.
ACGTTTTTGGTAATCAGTTTTATAGCCAAGTTACACACCAAGTGCTTTTAGGGGCTCAGGTGATGCCCAGCTGCATTTATATTACTTATTTGGCATTAACAATAAATCGCACCATTGATCACAACAACTGTAATGCTACCTTTAACAAGGGATCCACCAGAAACATATTTTCTGTACACGGTTCTCAAAACCGTCTGCCAGATATGTATCATTGAGACTCTGCAGGTGAAGCTGAGGCTCAGAATGGTGATGCACTGGTCCAGGGTCACAGAATAATACACAGCAGAATGCAAATTCAAAACTAGGATTGTCAGCATCTAAAACTCTGGTCAGTTTCTCCTGTTAAACATTAATTGAGCATCGACCGTGTGTAAGGCATTACAGAAGACACTGCAAAGGATGGAAAGGTGAGTGGTGTATGCAAACACGTAGACAGTGACTTGAAAGAGCACAAAAGAAATCACTAACAGAGGCACCCTGTGCAGTGTGCGGGTACTGGGAGCGGTGGTGAAGTGGGAGTTTTGCTTTCCCCTGTTAAGATTTTAAATAGAATTTTTTCATAGCAAGCATGTACTAATGTTTAAAAAAGAAAGAGAAATACGAGAGCTGACAAAGTAGCAGAACTTGAAGAGTTCCAATATACCCACATTACATACACACATATTAAAGCATGTTTGCAGCATGTTTGCATAAGTACAGCAGAATTATTCACGCATGGATAACTTTTATGGTTACTTCAGCTCCAAGCAGATGTATCCTTGGACAGTCACCGTACACGTCACCATAAAAGATTCCACTCTATTTTTTTTTATTATAACTGAGTGAAAATGTACATTCCTGTATAAATTTACATGCCCACCTATATGCAGCTTCCACTGCTCTCCCTGCCCAGTGACAGCACACTATTCCTCTCTGTTCCATACATGTCTCATCCTCCCAACAGTCTCCTTTCCCCTCCTCTCTGCCCACTCTCCTTACTCCAGCCAGAGGTCAGCAGAATGATATCCTATAGATGTATAGAACCATAAAGTGCATCCAATATATGGTCAGTCTGCATCACCAAGTCCAATGAAGGTCCAAAGAGTGGACCTTCATTATGATTTATGGGCAACGGCAGCATCAGGGCCAAGGGCCATGCTCCCAGGGGAACCCCAAAGCCTCTGTACCATCACTTGTGGTCTTTTAGTGGAAATCTCAGGATGCACCCCTTTTTATTCTTGTGTTGCCAGTGAGACTCAACTTAGTGAGCTCCATCGTGGCTATCACTGGTGGTGGCCGGGCACCATCCACTTCTTCCAGTCCTAAGTCTATGTAGGCACCCACTCATGTGGGTCTCTCTATCTTCTGGGTTGTCTTTACCCCATGTAATTTGGTCCTCGGTGAGCATCCGTTCCTGCTGAGTTGGGACCATTTGCTGTGCCCTTGGATGGCAGCTTGGCAGCTTTTAAGACCCCAGACGCCACTCACCAATGTGGGGTGCAGAGAGCCTCTTAGCAAAACGCTAGTTGTGCCACTTGGCCTCGATTTCGCCTAAGAGCATGGTCCCCTGCCCCCTGCCCCTGCTACTCTGTCCTCGCAATATTGGGTTAAGATGGAAGGAGTATTCAAGTTATGCTGAAGTCCACTTAATGTTGTTCTTGTTTGTAATAGATTCTACTGTATTAAACATTGATATGTCTCCTAAATTTGCATGTCTAGGGGGTTGATCCCTTACCACAGTCTCTAATGGCTCCCTAAATGAGATAAATTTGTAACAGCAGAGAGGCTCCCCTCCTTCCATTCTGAGTGCACCTCCATTTACCAAACAGATTTTACTATCTTGTTCAAACCCACTTTTTCTTCCTATGCGTTCCACATGCTCTGAGATTCTCATATGGGCACCCCTTCCCTTACTCACTTGAGTGGGTACATTTGCAGAGCCTTGTCCATGCCAGGAGTGTAGGACATAAAAGCAGCCAGGAGAGTCTCCTCCACGATCCCCAATAGTAGGACCTTGTTTCTGGGAAGAAACATTTGTGGATGTGTTGGCGATAGGGAGCAAGAGAGAAGTAAGGGGTCGCATGTCCCAGAGTTCAAGATAAGGAGAGTGTTGAGGATGCTGGTGGGGCACTCACTTCATGCCCTGCTGGAAGACTGAGTTGCGCCGGGTTTTGCAGATGATGAGGTCAGACCACTGTACAACCACGATGCTGATGAAGAAGGCTGTGTGGCATGTGAACTCCAGCACCTTCCTCTGCTCAAAAGTCTGGGAAAAGGGCAGCCAGAGAGGGAGTCAGTGTTACCATAACGGCTGCAGACACATCCTGAAGGCTTCCTTCCCGTTCTGTTGTTCAGGTTCCCAAAGCTGAGTTAGGTCTTCCCTCTTTAGCCTCCCACAGCATTTCATACACCTCTCTGAGGAAGTTTACCTTACTTATATGAGTATATACTTACATAAGTCTATATTTAAAAAAGCAGAGGTAATTATTGGAGGTAAACTTGGCTAGCACTGTTATACTTTCACTGGTAGCACATTTCAATTCAGACAGTAAAATTTCAAGAGCTCAATGGAAATGTAGCCCAACCCAAACAATAAAACTGTGTTTAACAAAATATTTTATACGGCTTCAGTTTCTAAATTTAAGTTAATTTAAATTAGGTGGTTGTATTATGATTTGTTCATACGTTTTCTTTACTAGGAAAGAATCTTGCCTTATTTATCATTGTATTTCTCTGTGCCTACGTCAGTGAATAGCCCGTAGTATGTACTCCATGAATATGAAGGACGGTGGTGCTAGAGAAGAAGGTCGAATCACAGAGCATGGTGGAGTCAGAGGAACCAAGTCAGAAAGGAGGATGGGGCTCCAGGGAAAAGGAATGCCCCAGACAGGTGGTAACAGGAGACATTCATTTATTCATATTTTTTCCATAAGGAACTTTAAGTCTAGTGAAGAAGATAAATATGCTATGTTAGTACAACAAAACCCCAAACCAGACAAGTTACCGTCAAGTCAACTCCGACTTACGGTGAGCTTGTGTGTTTCGTAGCAGAACTGTGCTCCACAGAGTTTTCTTTTTTTTTTTTTTAAATTTATTTTACATACTTATTTTTGGTTGTTGAGAATATGTGCAATAACTATATGCCAATTTGCTTCTACATGCACATTTCAGTGACATTGATGACACTCTTTTGAGTTGGGTAGCCATTCTCATCCTCCTTTTTTGAGTTGTTTCTCGTCCGTTAAAATAAACTCACTGGCCCCTAAATTTCCTTTCTGATCTTTCCAGTTGCTCTTCTCAATTTGACCCCATGTAGTTAAATCTTAAAAGAGATCAAGGTAGGCATTGTTTACTAGTTAAGCTGAACTATTGCTTGGTTTTAAGACTTCAGAGGATATTTTTGGTTTAAGGTTACTCTATAAGGCTTTCAATATGATCTTTTGAAACTAGACAGCCAGGTCCTTCTGCTGAGGCACACTTGGGTGGTTTTGAACCATTAAATCTTTTGGTTAGTGGCCAAGCACTTAATCATTTGTGCTACCTACGGACTCCAAAAACAAAAACAAACAAAAACGATTACTGTCAAGTTGACTGCCACTCATGGTGACCCCGTGTGTGTCAGACTAGAACTGTGCTCTCCATGGTTTTCAGTGACTGGTTTTTCGGCAGCAGATCATGAAGCTTTTTCTCTGAGGTGCCTCTGAGTACAACTGAACTGCCAACTTTTCAGTTAGAAGTTGAGTGCTGTAACTATGTGCATCACACAGGGACTTCAATAGCTTTAAAGGACAGCTCACAGAGGACTATAGTAACATAGAAGAGGCACATCTAAATTAGACTGGATTAGAAAAAGCATAAATTATAAAGAAAATTAAAACAGCACTTCCGTAAGTTACTCTTAGGTCAAGCACAAATGTTGGAAAACATAAGGGACTGAACCACAGTGAGGTACTACGTATCAAACCTTGTGTGATGCAACTGAACTTGTACTTGGAGGAAATATAGAGCCTTAATGACTAGGAAACAAAGGCTGGCAATGAACCACGAATCCAAAGTGGAGGGAGACTCATCAGCATGCATGTTTTTCTGCAGGAGCGCATCCTGCCATCCTCCTTCACTGCTGTCATCTACATCCCTGAGCCACTTCCTCTCCTTTCTTGAAGATTTAGCTCCTAACTCACTGTCACACCAACACTACTCCCATTGTGTGTTGTTTCTGAAGACTTAAATATCTAGTTGCTAATCCTTCGAGTACCCTGGACTCAGCAGTTCCTTAATTTTTGACTTCTGCAGTGATAATGTTCTCCCTCTTGCAAGTAAACCCTAGGTATTGTCCTTCCCAGTAGCTACCAACCAAAAAACTCCCAAGCTGATTGTTGCTGAGTTAATTCCAACTCATAGTGACCCAGTGGGTTTCCTAAGACTATAAATGTCTATGGAGGCAGATTGCCACATCTTTCTCTCATGGACCCACTGGTAGTTTTGAACTGCTAACCTTTTGGCTGGCAGTCAATTGCTTTAACCACTGTGCAAGCAGATCTTCTGCAATTCTTACAAAATTCTCATTTCAAGCATCTCCCACCCTCTCCAACTGCCATCTTCTTTCCGTCTTGCTCACTCTAGTATCTCATCTCCCATACTTTGGGAATTCTACCTGCATCTACAGTACGTTGATCCTATCACTTTCCACGATCCCTTAACCACTTTGCGGCCTGCTTCCTTTCTTACCTAGCTTAAATGTCATGGCCCATATTTCTAATAATTCCTTTATACACTCCTTCCACTCTGTTCCATTGACTAATTAACTGACCCTGTACCAGCAGCCAGAAGCCAAATGTGGCTGGACAAAACATAGAGCCTTGCTGGCTAGTCTCACTTTAAATTCATGCCCATTTTGTTGCTGCCTAGGACTTAATTACATTTCCCTGTTCATTGACTCTCCCGCTCTACCACATCTCCTCTTGACTCAAATCTTCTCCTTTGTTCTCATTTGCAGCTGGTAAGCTTGCATCCTACGTCACTGGGAAAATAGAAACAATGAGAGAATGCTCACGAGCACTGCTGCGTGCCTACCTCCTCACCTACATCTGCGCCTACAAACTGTTGCTGTTTTGTTATTGTGCATTTGCAGCCCTTGTTTCTCCCCTTGTCAGCAAAACTCCATCCTACCTCAGCTACCCAAGGACATGGCTCCAGCAATTATCTTCTCTCTCTATGCATCATTTTTGTCTCCTTTCTGTTGGATGGTTCTCATTGCAATACATTCCTTTCAGCTATGGCTCATTTCTCTGCCCCTGTCTACAGTTACAATAATGGCAATGGGGGGAGCAGGCAGTGGTGGTTCAGTGGTAGAATTCTCGCCTTCCATGTAGGAGACTGGTTGAATTCTGATCAATGCACTTATGCTTAGTCAGTGGAGGCTTACACGTTGCTACGATGCCAAGCAGGTTTTAGCAGATCTTCGAGACTAAGACAGACTTGGAAGAAAGACTGGTGACCTACTTCCAAAAATCAGCTCATGAAAATCCTGTGGATCACAGTAGTCGATTGTAGCCATGAGTCGGGGCTTGAATTGAGGGTGGCAAGCAACAACTTTATAGCAAAACCCACTTAATATGTGGTTTATTTTTACTGTTTTCCAATTTCCCTCTGGTTTTCATTCAGCTTTTGCCCCCATCATGCCGCGATACTGTTCAGGTTACGACCATCAATGACTTTCTGGCTGCATGATTTAATGGTGAACTTTAGCATTCCTATTATTGCCCTAGTCAGCTGAATTTGACATAGTTAATCAATCTTTCCTCCTTGACGCATGTTCTTCCCTTGGCTTCTAGGAATCCACATTTTCCTGGACTTTTCTCTACCAGCCGCCCTCTTAGGGTCCTCTGGTGGTTCTTTTCCCTGATCCCTAAATGTTAACACCCTGAAGCTCTGTCCTTGGCCCTCTTCTCCTCTCTAGGAATACTTGCTTCCTGGCTGTGGCACCCAGCCCCATTACTTTAAATACCACCTAAATGCCAGTGGCTTCAAAATTCCTGTCTCCAACCTAGACCTCTCCTCTGAACTGCAGCTCATGTATCCGTCTGTCTCTCAACATCTCTATTTGCGTGTTCAACAGGCATCTCACACTTAACATAGCCCAAACTCTGCTCTCGAGTTTTCTCCCTAAACTTGCTCTTCCTTCAGTCTTTCTCATTGGAATAAATGACAACTGCATTTTTCTAGATCCTTAGGCATAGAGCCTTGGAGTTCTGCTAGCACTCTTCTTTTTCTCATTCCATATCCTATCCTTCAGTAAGTTCTCTTATTACACCTTCAAAATATTTCCAGGTTCTAACTGTCACTCACCACCTACGTGGACTCCTGTCATGGTCCAAGCCACCACTGCCTCTTGTCTGCATTACTGCAGTAGTCTCCTAACTGTCTACCCTGACTCCATCCCTGCTTCCACCCCTGCCTCCTCTTGACTATTCTTATGATAGCTGTCAGAGTCATCTTTTGAAAATATGCCTTATCTTGTCAGCGCGTAGAGCAAACACACAGAGTGAGGGAAGAGGAGATGAGGCTACAGGGGCAGATCATACAAAGTCTAGTGTATTAAACTGTAGGGAACCCCTAGAAAATGTGAAGTCAGTGGGAAGTGTGATCAGGCTTCCATTTCAGAAGGAGCACCCTGGCAGTTGTGTGAAGGATGTCTTAGGGGCAGAGAAGACTGGACGGGAGAATCTAGGTGACAAGTACAGAAGACCTGAGACAGGTAAGAGGATGAGGTTGGAGAGCAGAGACAGTCTGGAGTCATTCAGGAAGTAAACCTGACTCCTTTTTCTTCTCACTTTGGCCATTTGATTCATCAGCAAATGCTATCGTCTCTACTTCCAAAATTGATCATAACTCTGACTGCTTTTCTTTCTCCAGCCCCCATTTCTACCATCTTAGCCCCAAACACCATTTGTTTCTCACCTGGGCTATTGCAATAGTCTCCCTGGTTCTGCTCTTGCCCTCAGCAGCCATAGCGGGCCTTTTAAAATCTATGTCAGATCATGTCACTTACTCTGTTTAAACCCTTGTGGTGAATTCCATCTCATCTAGAATAAAATCCAGAGTCCCCTCCTTGACCTCAAGAAACCAAAAACCAAACCAGTTGCTACTGAGTTGACTCGGACTCATGGTGACTCCCTATGTGTCAGAGTAGAACTGTGCTCCATACCGTTTCCACTGGCTGATTTTTTTGGAAGTAGATCTCCAGGCCTTGCCTTTGCGATGCCTCTGGGTGAGATTGAATCATCAAACTGTAGTTTAATATGAGTCATATGACCACCCAGGGACTCCCCTGGGCTTACAAGTCCCCGTATTATCTAACCTCACTGCTCTTCCACGTCCCATCGCTTCTCCTGCCACACTCCTGCTTGCTAAGCACACTCAGTCACACTACCGATGCTTCTCCTTAAACATACCAAATAAACTCCCAGGCCAGGGCCTTTGCACATACTCTCCCCTCTGCTTGGAACACTCTCTTTCAGAAGTTTGCATGGTTTACTCCCTCATCTAGCCAGCAAGGCCTTCCTCTAATAGCACTGTTGTATAAATGAGCCAAGGTTCCTGGCCACTTAGTTTGTACTTGACTACTAACTCAAAGGTTGGCAGTGCAAACCCACGCAGAAGTACCATGGTGAAAGGTCTGCCAAACTATTTACATACAGATTCCAGCCAAGAAGACTCTATGCAGCAGTTCTAGTCTGTAACACATGGGATTGCCATGAGTTGGAATTGACGAGACAGCTTATAACAACAATACAAGTGAGCCAAAATGGTCTCTATGTATTGGCCCCAGGTTGTTTTCTTCTTCATAGCAAGCTAAGACCTGTGTCTGAGTTATCTAGTCCTGTGATAACAGAAATATCACAAGTGGATAGCTTCAACAAACAGAAGTTTCTTCTCTCACAGTCTAGGAGGCTAAGAATCCAATTTCAGTGCTTTAGCACCAGGAGACATCTTTCTGTCTCTGTTGGCTCTGGTGGAAGGTCCTCGTCATCAATCTTCTCCTGCTCTAGGAGCTTCTCAGTGCAAGGACCCTGAGTCCAAAGGACATACCGTGCTCCTGGCCTTAATTTCTTTGGTGATGTGAGGTCCCTTTATCCCTCTGCTTGCTTCTGTCTTTTATATCTCAAAAGAGATTAAGACACAACCTAACATTGTAGATTTAGTCCTGTCTTACTAACATAACTGCCTCTAATCTTGCCTCATTAACATAATAGAAGTAGGATTTATAACACATGGGGAAATCAGATCAGATAACAAAATAGTGGACAATTACACAATACTGGGAATCCATAGACTAGCCAAGTTGACACACATATTTGGTGGACACAACTGAACTCATTAAGAGCCTGCTAGTCCACAAAAGCCCGAGGGTATCAAACTCAAATTTGTACACCTTCAATTGTTTAAGAAATGCCCCCAAATACACAGCTATTTAATTAGAGCCTACTTGTACAAAACAGCCCAACACATGCTTGTCATAGGTAAACTCTCTAGTTACAAGGGCCTGGAGTGCTGGTGTCCTTCTGATCCCAAGACTGTCCACTTGTTAGCAGGAGAACACCAAGAAGACTATATAACCCCCTCCCTTCTCCTTTTCCCCTGTACCACTTGCCTGTGGAAGATTTCCCACACTGCGGGGGACTGCATGCACTGGGGTGGGAATATCAATGCATGGGTCACATGCTTGTTGTGCAAAGCTAGTCACATCGTCTTCCCTGATCAACCCTGAACTCCATCAGCTCACTGGAGCTGTGCTCTTTCACCTCACCTTGCTTTGTTTTCTTAGCATTTATTGTTACCCAATACATTATATATATATTTATGATCTGTCTCTTTTCCTAATCCCCAGCCCCAGCTAGAACATAAGCTCTATGAGAGCAATCACTTGGTCATTCTATTCACTACCATATCCCCAGGGCCTAGAAAGGCACTTGGGTACACGGATCCTTGGTGGAGCAGTGATTAAGTATTTAGCTGCTAACCAAAGGGTCAGCAGTTCAAATCCTCCAGCTGCTCCTTGGAAACTCCTTGGCACGAGTTTCCTATAGGGTGGCTATAAATCAGAATCAACTCAATGGCAAGGAGTCACACAGAAGATGCTCAATAAATATTCACTGAATGATCGAGTGAGTGGTAACTAGTGGACTTAATGTGAGAAAGATTTAGAAGGTAAAGGGCATCCTTGCTTCTGGCAGTATTTAGAATCAATCCTTTCTGGGTGGACAGCTCCGTACTAAATCATGACTTACAGTAGGTGGAAGAGACTCTGCCTTTATGGCTATATTCCTTAGGACAACTATTCTCAACCCCCATTTTGCAATATCTCAAGGTGGTTTTGGTGTACAAGAGAAATTCATATTGCCTCAAATTAATTTTAATTACCTTCAATTTATAAACAAACAGATGCTGTGTGTGCTGCATCTTGACAGGGGGGAGGAGGCATCAGGATGTAGAACTAACAAGGGCCTGAGTTGGTGGTTGAGGAGATGTTGATGTGGGATGCTCAGCAATGAGGACTTTGGGCAGCACTGGCCTTCAGAACAGTGCTCGTAGTGGGAGCACCCACATACGATGGCCTCAGGGATGCAGCTAGTGCAAGTACATTGTTTCAGGGCCTCTTCCCCACAATTCGCATTCCAATGTGCTTTTGAGAAATCTACAACTAGCCTGGTTTGGAGACATCGTGGTGAAGTGGAAGCACCATGCTGAAGTGGAGAAGTGCTGGCCCAGAATCAAAAGTATTGAATCCTAGTCCAGCCCTTTCTGGAACTCACTGTGGGACACTGAGCAAGTCATTCACATTTTCTGGATTCACTTTCATCCTTTATAGAATGGTGATAATGAACTATGTGTCCTCTATGATTCTATATTTCTATTAATAATTGGTGGCACAACTTCCACTGTATGAAGAAACTGGGACAGGAGTATTCACAGATATAAAAAATAACTTACTGAAATTCTTGAACATATCACTGGGGGAGGGCCTCTGTTTGGGCCTCATTCATTGTAGATGTTAGGAAAGACTACTACAGAGAGGCATCTTCCAGGCTTTAAAAGACTTTGGATGATGATGAGGGGTATATAAAAAGGAAGCAAATTTTCAGATCTATGAGGTCACTGGACAGGACAATTGGTTAAATGCCTGACTACCAAACTGAAAAAGCTGGTGGTTCAAACCCACCCAGAGGAGCTTGTAAGAAAGACCTGTGCTGTCCTCGTAAAAGGTCACAGCTTTGATAGCCCTGTGGAGCACAGTTATATTCTGCACATATTTGAAATTCTGTTATTTGAACTCTCACAGAGGAAGGGCGTTGAACAGAAGAGAAGGTATCTGTGCTTGTTTTAGGGGCAATCCTTGGTCAGGACCTGGAAGACTAGAAATCAGCCCAGAGAAGTTTAGATGACAAAAAAGACCTCCAGGTTCCAGGGAGTTGAAAGATCCAGGAGGGTAAGGAAAGATAACAGGAAGTAGAATCGAAATAAAATGAGATCGTTATAAACAAACAGAAGACTATTTGCTGATATGATTGGAGACTGAGGCCAAATACTGAGTGCTAATGTACATGAGGTTTCAGTTTCATCTGCCCGGGGCCTTCCTTCTCTCACTCTTCTTTAACAGTTTGCTAACCACACTCCCTGCTGTCGCTCCCTCATTCTTACTGATAACTGTCTACTAGCCCATCTCTTCTACTCACCCAGTCCTGTCCATAGCTGTCCTCCAGGTCATTTATGTGTCGATCTTCCCACTCAAGACGGATGCCTAGCAGATCCAAAGGCCTAAAACCATTTTCAGCCATGATCACAAAGTAGGTGAAGAACCCAGCCAGAGCCTGGATCATCCCTGTAAGTGATTGGGTGAGGGGAAGCTGGGTCAGAGAAGGGTTCCAAAAGGCAGACCAAAAGGCACAGAGGGTGAGAGCTGGGACACGCTTCCAGCTATGTTGCCCTGTGTCTCATGAGCCAGTTGAAGAGCCTCACCACCAAAAATCTGATCCCACCATGTCTGTAGGACCTGCCTACCAGCCCTGACATTTGTTTCTGCACTCCAACTGGAAGTCATCTTTGAGTCATGTAATCTTAAACCTTGAAAGGACCTTGGAGGCACTTTAACGACACTGAATGTTTGACTCCCCCTTTTCCATTTCCTCTGACATTCAAACACTCATCATATCATCTCTTCTTGCCTGTCCCCTAGGACAAACCCTTGTCCCCCATGTTTGAAGCACAGTGATACTAAAACACACTGCCATCAAGTCAATTTCAACTCACAGCAACCCTATAGGACACAGTAGAACTGCTCCACTGAGTTTCCAAGGAGCACCTGGCAGATTGGAACTGCTGAACTTTTGGTCAGCAGATGTAGCACTTAACCACTATGCAACCAGGGTTTCCAAACCACAGTGATAACTAATGCCAATTATTGCCTATGAACTATAGGACTGTGCACCATGAAAGTGCCTTGTGAACACTAATCCTTAGAATTCTCAGCTACTATCTACATTTCATAAGTGGGAAAACTGAAGCACAGAAAGAATTTAGTCCTTGTCTAAGGTCCTACAGGTAGCAAGTGGGGAAACTGGGATTCAAACATATGTCTGATTCTTAAATCTGTGCATTTTCCATGTGTTTCTTCTCCTAGTTCTTGGGATAATCTCTCCTGTTTCCAGTCTCTTCCCTGTCCATCACTCCCTCACTTTACTCTTTGAAGCACCCCAATGCACCTGAAAACTCGAGAACCAAGATCTCTAATGGCTCTCAAATGTCCTTCAAAGCAGGCCCCAATATAAATTCCACCTATGTCTACAGTCTTACTTTCCACTAATACTTTATCAGGACTGTGGGCTTCACTGAAACTCTGGTGGCATAGTAGTTAAGAGCTACGGCTGCCAACCGAAAGGTTGGCATTTTGAATCCTCCAGGGGCTTCTTGGAAACTCTATGGGGCAGTTCTACTCTGTCCTTAGGTCGCTTTGAGTCAGAATCAACTCAAGGGCAATGGTATACGGGCTTCATCGAACTGACCTACTTGCTCTTCTCTGGTCATTCCACATGGATTCCCCTGCTCTCTTGGCCCTTTCCCATCTGCTCGTACATGTACCAGTCTCAGCCCTATTCACCAATGCCCAACTTAAGTCTTGTCTTCTCCATAAGACCTCTCTGATTATCCTCGTAATGATAAGCCTGCTTGCTTTGCACTCCTGTAACATGCTCTGTCTATACTTGCTATCTGGCACTTGAAAAGCTAGCTGTCATTTTATGGATGTTTGCTCCTTCCTGACTGGACTCTAAGTCCAGGGAAGAGCAGATATCAATGGTGCTTTGTTTTCCCAGAGCCTAGCACAGCTTGCTTTTCATGAAGAAAATATCCCCTTGACTTCCAAATCAACACAGCTTGAATATCCAGGCAGGGGCAGACACTGGCTCAGCCATCTCCCCTCTTCCCGCCATCCTTCGGGCCGCACCAATCTGTCCATAGGCCATGCTGATGAGACGGCTGTTCACCAGTTTATCAGACTGTGGATCCCGTGGCATCCTCTTCATGATGTCGCTTTCAGCTGTCTCATAAGCCAAGGAGATGGCAGGGACCTGAAGGGTGGAGGGTAGGAGTAACAGGGCATAAAGTTTAGAAGGAAACTCAAAAGTAATCTGACCATCCAAGGTACAACTATTGGCCTGTATTCACCTGGAGCAACAGAAAAAGAAGAGTTAGAACTAAGTGGAGGATATGGAATGTGTGGCTAATTGCCTCCATCAACAACTGCCTTCTTTGCCATGAGACCAGAACTGGATGGTGTCCAGCTACCATTACTGAATGTTTTGACCAAGGATTATATAGAAGTATCCTGATCTCAACAGAATATTAAATTCTCAAGGAATACAGATTTTCTAAAGCTGTGGAAGCCAGATGAACTCCTGAAACTATTTCCCCGAGATAATCTTTATACCTTAAACCAAAAATATCCTCTAAAGTCTTCTCGAAACCAAACAATAGTTCGGCTTAACTATTAAAACAAACAAACAAAAAAACTCTGTCTTGAGCATTGAGCCCTCATTAAGATCTACCTATGTTGGATCAAACTGATACCAACTACTCAAAAGATCAGAAGGGAACCTTAGGGAGCAGTGAATATATTTTAATAGGGAGGAATAGCTCAGAAGAGTTGAGTGAGAGGGTTGCACAAATTAAAAAACATAATCAATGTCACTAAAATGTACATGTAGAAATTGTTGAACTGATGTATGTTCTGCAGTGTATATTACCAACAACAAAAATAAAATACTAGTAAATAAATAACTTGGTGATGCAGGTTGCATAGCACTGTGAATGCAGTTGATGCCATTGAATCATATACTCAAAAATGGTTAAAATGTCAAATTTTATGTTACACATGTTCATATATATAATTTCCCCACTTTTAGTTCAGTGCTGATTATTACGTTCATTATGTTGCTAACCATTACCTTCATCCATTCTCACAGTGTATAACTCTACGACAATTAAATACAATTTAAAAACTTGAGCTCTGTCTCTCTGCCCTGACACAAGTTCCTCTTACTCCTCAGTTCTTCTCCCAGGAGGTCCCCGGAGCAGGCCCAGCGTTGGTGCTCACCATGTCAGTGCCCAGATCGATGCAGAGAATGGTAATGGTCCCCAGCGGCAGAGGTATGCTTAAGAGGATAAAGAGTAGGAAGGGGCTGATCTCAGGGATGTTGCTGGTCAGGGTGTATGCGATGGATTTCTTCAAGTTGTCAAAGATGAGGCGACCTGGGGAGGGTGATGAGGAACTTCAAGTGAGGAACCCAGTGAGGGCACAAGTCCCACAACTCAGCCACAGGACAGATAGACCACTACAAAACAGTGTCATGATCTGTGACAGAGTTTGGAGGTCCTGGATCTTGGCTGTCTCATTTTATTTCTAGATTCTGTGTTTACTAATCGGGACCATGATTTACTAACACGCTGTGTCTGTGTAGTCTCTGTTCTTGGGTTCAGCATGGCTGACCTGACGGTTGAGCAGGTTGCATCTGGTTAACACTTGGCGTCTGAGAATGCTAGTATAAAAACATTTTAGAAGTATGAGGCAGAAGTGGAAAGAACCTGAGCCTGGGAGAGACTTGGGTTTGAATTCTATTTTTTGTCCTCCTCTGACTACTTTTGAACTCTGGAATCCCTCCTGTCCTCTACTTTTGCTGCTGTTGCTGTTTCATTTTTCCATAGCACTTATCTTCTTTTAAGATACTATGCACCTTGTTTTATTATCTGTCTCTTCCCACTAGAAATTCAGTTCCGTTAGGGTAGGGATTCATGTTACCTGAGAAGTGATTGTGTTTCCTGGTGGTGAAGTGATTAAAGCACTTTACTGCTAATCAAAAGCTTGGTAGTTCAAACCCACCAGCCTCCCCGTGAGAGAACAACGTGGTACTCTGCCTCCATAAAGATGTACAGCCTTGGAAACCATATGGGGCAGTTCTACTGTGTCCTATAGGGTGGCTATGAGTTGGAATTGACTCAGCGGCAATGGGTTTTTCCGTACTGCTGTACAGCACAGAGAACAGTGCTTGGTACACAGACGGTACACAAATGAATTTACTGAATGGATATAAACTATGTAACAAAGTGTCAGAATTATAGATGATCTCAAGACAGTGGAATCATTATTGTTATGTGGACCATCACACGTTTTACTAAGATAGCTCTAAGCAGAAGACAGGGAGTGTCAGATGTAGAACTCTGGGGTCTTCCTGTTCCCCACCGGGTATTCTTTTCAGAATTCTTGGAGATAAAAAGGCACTTACTTTGGCTCATGCTGACAAGACAAGTCGTGAATCAGCTTCAGCTGACCTTGACATGTCATCATCACTCAGACTACTGGTTTCTAGAGCCTTCTTGAAGATTACCAAGGGATGTGGAGTAGTCCCAAAAGTATGGCTACATTTTTCAACTTGATGTAGATCTACCTGAATCTCAGTGAGAGGAGACAGAATATGCTATCCTGGAGTCCCAGTCACCCTAGCAAATTTGGACTCCCCTCAGATATCATAAAAAGAGCCTGTAAGCAGTGATGTTTTAAGTACCAGCTGAATCTAATTTGCCAAATTTTATCTTACAGTGGCTTTTCCTAGGCTGCATAGGGTCATGGAGGTTAGACAAGGGACAAAAAAATGAGAATGATGTAGACCAACCTTCATCAGAGTTTATGGATCAGGTTCCAACCCTAGGTGCCCTGCTTTCTCACCCTCCTCCACGCCTGTGACGATGGAGGCGAAGTTGTCATCCAGCAGGATCATGTCGGCCGCCTGCTTGGAGACATCAGAGCCAGCGATGCCCATGGCAATGCCAATGTCAGCCTTCTTCAGTGCAGGGGAGTCATTCACTCCATCACCTGTCACTGCCACGATGGCGCCCTGGGGAGAGCCCAGAGGGAGGTGAAATAATTAATGTGCCAAATTGCGACCAGACCCACAGGTCAGTCAATTTGGTTTCAGCATTCCTTTTTTTCTTGAGGTAATCATGCTTGACCAGGGAGTCATGGCTCCTGGTTCTCCTGCTCATCCTGAAATAGTAAAATATTCAGGGAGCTCCCAAATGGAAGCTCAGCTACTCTCTTGGGTTTCTCCTAGCCTAGCTCAGGTGTTTTTCCACTTGGTGATGAGCTGGATTATACCACGGGATTTCTGCGAGACCCCCAGGGCTCCTCTGCTCCCTCACCTGCCTCTGACATCCCTCCACGATGATGAGCTTCTGCTGAGGAGAGGTCCGGGCGAACACAATCTCCGTGTGGTTCTTGAGGATCTCGTCAAGTTGCTCTGTTGACATATTTTTCAGTTCCGAGCCATGCACCACGATGGCTTTGACATCTCTAACAGAAACAATTTCCAAAGACTAGTTCTGAGCACTGGGAACCCAGTAGGGGTCCTGGTGCCCTCTAACCAATCTTTACTATAACCTCCTTGTTGTTTCTCCTATCAGTTCCATCTCCTCACTTGTCCCAAACCATACACTGTCCCAAATCAACACATTTCAGTCCTATCTCCTTCCCCCACTCTTAGCTCTTTTTCTGTCTTATGTCCTCTATAAAAACTTGGTCACTTTTCTATTATGTTTTACTTTGTAATGTATGTCAACCCTGAAAACTTACTCACTGAAGGATACTTCAAGAGCTTTAGGAAGTGAGATTTACATGGGGGAAGGTAGGGAAGGAGACAAAAATGTCATATGTTAGTGTTTTAAGGTTTCTACCTGGGATTTATCTGATTGACAGAGACCCCGAGCTGGGCAGCCATGTCCTCTCTTGTCTTGTTGCCTTCTGAGATGATGCCCACACCCTTGGCAATGGCCTTGGCTGTAATGGGATGATCCCCTGTTACCATGATCACCTGGGTTGGGCACGGAAGGGAAGAGGAGCAGAGTCATCTTCAAGAGGCCCTGAATCCTTCAGATTTCTCTCCTAAGAATGAATGGAACCTTGCTTTCATTCAACAAATGTTTTAGTAGCTCAATTCCAGGAACTTGTGCTACAGACCAAAACTTATGACCCCTGGGACTCTTGGGAGTGGGTCAGAAACATCAGACCATACAACATGAGACAATTTTTGTTCTAAATTTCCCAGTAATAAGTTAGGTATCTCTATCTCTGTGTATTACTATACTCATTATTTCATTTAATCACTCCAAAAGCTATTCTATTTCCTTAAGATCCAAGACATAAAGCGCCTACACATAAAACAAATGGCAATAAAGGAACATCTAGAAAATCCCATATGCCTACCAAAACATTATCTAGGCTGTGGTATGTTCAGATCTTCACTCTACTTTCCTCTTTCTTCACCTTACCCCTGGGCTCTGGCCCACTTCTGAATACCGGGTACAAACTCTAGTCTTGTCCCATTCTTACCCAAAGATTAGGTGCCCGTGCTCTGTGTTTTCATAGCATCCTGTTCTTCTCATATGACAGTGCCCATCACTTCTGTGTTGTGATTGTGACTCTCTCTCTCCCCTAGTGGACTGAGCTTGTGGGCAGGAGGGAGTCCATGGCTATGGTCCTTCGCTAGGGTTACTGTAGAACAATGCCTAGTACATAATACCTGTTGTCATTGAGTCAATTCTGACTCATAGCAACCCTACATAATGGTTTAATTGTCCCATAGAGTTTGCAAGGCTGTAATCTTTACAAAAGCAGACTGCCACATCTTTCTCCAAAGGGCAGCTGGTCAGTTCAAACTGCCCCCAAAGTCTGTTTTAGCCATCAACAAATAATTACTGAATGAAGGAATAATCTCTACCTGGGAACCAAGCCTGTCATTCCCCAGTGCCCTCCAGGCATGTAAGTTTCCAAGCTCACATGGGAAGCAGAAGGACACTATCTGTAACTAAATTATCCAACTGCTGCCAAGTACAGGGGTCTTAGAATGGTCTGGCTCTTTACTTTCAAAGCATGAAAATAAGACTTGAAGCCATTATTCCCAAAGAATCAAGTCTGAGGCACAACGAGCCCTAGCATCCCACAGTGGTCCCCAGACTTACTGGTAGAAGACAGGAAAGCACCAGCTGAACTGTGATTATTCAAGCATCAGTAAATCCCACCATGAGTTTTTAACTGTAAGCCCTGATTTTGAGGGACCTGCCTTAGCTACAAAGCACTGGACTCCCCATCCACCTACAAAACTGACCTGTGGAAAGCCTGGTGTCTGGTGAGAGTTTGACAGAGAACTGTATAGATTGTCTTCCAAGTGTGTTTCAGATGCTCTGAGCCCTCAGTCCTGCCTTTCAGACCAATTGTGACCCTAAAGCTCTCCAAGGGTTTAGCAAAAGTGGCTCAGAACTGGTTGGACAGAAGGAATGTCATCACCCCATAGTCCAAGGGCCTAGTTTCAGTTTGGAAGCCCTGGTGGTGTAGTGGTTAGGTGCTGAGGCTGCTAACCAAGATGCTCGCAGTTCAAATCCACCAGCTGCTCCTTGGCAATTCTATGGGGACAGTTTTATTCTGTCCTATAGAGTCACTGTGAGTTGGAATCCGCTGGATGGCAATGGGTTTGGTTTTGGTTTCAGTCACAGTTTGGCCACTGAAATAGACTGTTCAATAGCAGTTTCAAAGGTCCTTAGGTAGCAGTTTGTGACTGACTGCTAACCTAAAGGTTGACGGTCCAAACCCTTCTGGTGGTACCACAAAAGAAAACACATGGCGGTCTATTTCCGTAAACATGACAGCTAGCAAAACCCTGCGGAGCAGTTCTGCTCAGCACACATAGGGTTGCCATGAGTTGAAATCCACTAAATGGTAACTAACAGCAGCAATATAATAATTTCTGGCAGTACAGGCAGTCCTCCAATTACAGATGAATTCCTTTCCTCAACCTGTCTTTAAATCAGATTATATGTAAATCAGAATAATTAGGTATAGTTTGTATCTAACACCTGTGAAATGTTTGCCTTAGTATGTAGTATAACTTCTATGTATAGAAACATTATAGAAACATTTCCAGATCACTAAAACATCTTTAACATAACAATATAGCAACAATAATAATAGTAATGCTTTGATGAGCATCACAAAGTAGTATCTGTTTGTTATTATGAACCATTGTACTTACTTCAAATTTTTAGTATACTAGGCTTAACGGTGGAAGCCCAGTGGCGAAGTGGTTAAGTGCTGTGACTGCTAACCAGAAGGCTGGCAGTTGAAAACCACCAGGCACTCCCTGGAAACCATGGGGTGGTTGTACTCTGTCCTATAGGGTCACTGTGAATCAGAGTCGACCCTATGACAGTGGGTTTGGTTGGTTTGGCTTAGGCTTAATGGAGATTGGTTCATAACTACAAGTTGTATGTCAGTCGGCCTTCAAAACCTAGGAACCACTTGTACAGCTGCCAAACCAAGCTGGAGAAACAAAAATACTCAGTCACCCCGAGACTGAGTTCCTAGGATGCACATTTCAGAGGCAGGGAGATGTGGACAGACAATAGAAGCGCAGTTCTGTAGAGAATGGCTCCCTTTGAGGTAAAGGGCATCTAGCAGCTGCTGGAATTTGCCAAGCACCAGAAGAATTGCATTTCTGAGTACTTGGTACTGGCTACACCTCTGATGCTCCCACATAGTCTTGTAAGCTGCCCACTTGTTCTCACATCCCCCTTCCCTTACATCAGACTCAGCAGAGAGACTTTCCAGGGTTGTGAAATCATTGTAGGCTGTCAGCAGAGGGTTCGAAATTGGGCTGCAGTTCTCAGACTACCCGGGTTTGTAGCAGAGACCAAGTGTATTCATGAGACTGAAAGCCTTAGGTAGTGGCAAATAGAATGGGATGATTTTGTTTTAATCTTTAAAATCACATTTAGTCTAGCAGCCTAAACACATAGCTCCCTGGGAAACAATAGCTCTACGGGCACATCTTTACGACAACATTACTGCCACGCAGACTCTACCCCGCTTCTGCCATTCGGTGGCCCAGCCTCAGTCTTCACGCCATTCCAGAGCTGACCCTGAAGGGTCATTACATCTGGTTTTACACGAAGGATGGTATATGCCTTATGATCGCGCCACAGAGCAACCCTTACTGGGAGTAAGGGATCATTCAAAAAGACCTCACTAAACTGGCCAAGTTTCTAGCTGTTAAGGGTTCAGGAGAAGCTAAGAAATTGTAACAGGATTATCAACTTGTGCCCAGAACAAAGATTAGTTCTGGAAGCACTGAGGCCTCCTACTTTCTTGGCCAACTGGCGGCCAGCCTGGGGCAGCAGCCTCTTTAGACTATTTGAGGCCCGCTCGGCCTCACTATCAAGTCTATTTCAACTCATAACAATCCCACGTGTGTCAGAGCAGAACCGTGCTCCTTAAGGTTTTCAATGGCTGATCTTTTGGAAGTATATTGCCAAGCCTTTCTTCCTAAGTGGAAACCCTTGTGGTGTAGTGGTCAAGTGCTACATCTGCTAACCTAAAAGGTCAGCAGCTCAAGTTCACGAGGTGCTTCTTGTGAACTCTATGGGGCAGTTCTACCCTGTCCTATAGAGTCACTATGAGTCTGAGTTGACTCAGTGGCAATGAGGTGGGTTTTTGGAAGCTCTGGTAACAAAGTGGTTAATTGCTATGGCTGTTAACTAAAAGGTCAGCAGTTCAAATCTACCAGCTGTTCCTTGGAAACTCTATGGAGCAGTTCTACTCTATCCTATAGGGGTGTTATGAGTCAGAATTGACTGAACAGCAACAGGTTGGGGTTTTTGGGTTTTCTTCCTAGGCACCTCTGGGTGGGCTCAAACTGCCAAATTTTTGGTTAGAGCTAAGAGCTTAACCATTTTTCACCACCCTGTGACTTTACTGCAGTGCCTCAAGTGTGAGGATGTTCTATCTGATAGGTATCCAGACTAAAATGATCCCTGTGTCTCCTATTTGGGCCTCCCTTCTCTAGGCACAACTGTCTCATCTTCCCCCCGGTGAGTTCCTTTTCTAACAGGATCTGCAAACTCTCACAGGAGATAAACTTGAGACTATATCTGCAACACCATTCCTCATTCTGATAACTCAGCTTAAGGTTGAGAAAATTTAGATGAATCCTTTCTTTACTTATCCTCCACAATATGAAGGATAGCTTACAGAACCGTGGGATAATACGAGTAGGTCTTGGTTATCTTCTGCAGGTGTATTATTCCTGGGCCACACCAAATAGTTGTGATGTAATGACTGAGTCATTCACTCACAGTCACTTCCATCATACATCTAGTCTTTGGTCCCTGCTCTAGTGACTTGCTATTGAGCTTAGCATAGTACAATCTGATCTCCAGGTAGACTGCCAACAAGAAAGGGTCAAATACAAAGCCACCTCCAACAGACAGTATCTAAACTACAACCAAATCAGTTTCCATTGATCCAATTCTGATTTATGGTACCCTCAGGTGTTTCAGGGCAGAACTGTATTCCATAGTTTCCTTTTTTTTTCTTATTGTTATTAAGTGAAAGTATACAATCCAAATTAATTTTACATGCCGACCTATCTGCAGCTCCTTCTGCTGTCCTTGCGCAGTGACAGCACACTCCTCCTTTTCATTCTATAATTGTCCTACCCTCTTAACAAACTGCTGCCTCCTCCTCTCCACCCTCTTCTCTCCCATCTAGAAAGAAACCAGTAGCACAGCATCCTGTAGATGCATGGAACCATAATGTACACATACCATATGGTCACATCAGTCCCTGAGTACAATTCATTTTTGTCTGAAGGGTTGATCTCAGTAGTGTTTTCTGGACAGGGGCAGCAGCAGGTCTAGGGCCCACGCTCCTGGAAGATCCCCTAGGCTGTTGGACCATACAATTGTGATCTTTTAGTACAGTCCTTGAGCTGCACCTCTCTAGTTCTAGTGTTGCCACGGAGACTCAACATTGTGTGCCCCATCATGGCTGTCTTTGGTGGTGGCCAGGCACCATCTGGTTTTTCTGGTCACTTGTTGATACAGTCACCTGTTTACATGGCTCCTTCTGTCTCCTGAGCTCATTTTGCCTTGTGCCTTTGTTATTCAGGGTGATCATTTCTTCCGGATGAGTTGGGACCATTTGGTGTACCTCAGAGAGCAGCTTGCTAGCATTTAAGACCCCAGACATCATTCACCAACTTGGGGTGCAGAAGACTCTCAGCAATATGCTAGTTATGCCAACTGGCCTCAGTGTCCCCTGAGAGAATGGTTCTGCCCCTGCTACTCTATTCTTGCGATATTCGGTTGAGATTAGAAGAGCTTTCAGGTTATGGTGAAATCCAGTTAAATTGATTTGCTTTCTACTGTGTGCCGTCACTGCTTTCGCCAAACCATATTTCTATCAACTATCTAATCTATGACCAACCCTCTCCTCCCTCCCCACCCTTGTAGCTGTCAAAGAGTCTTTTCTTCTGTGCCAGAACCAAGTGCTGTTGAGTCTGTACCTAAGTCTATTTTGAAGTCCTTACAGCAGGGGTCTCACACAATATTTGTCCTTTTGCCACTGACTGATTTCACTTAGCATAATGTCTTCCAATTGAAACTAGGTTACGAGATGCTTCCTAAAATCATCATTGTTCTTTATCATTTCATAGTGTTCCGATGAGTGTGTGTATCATAGTTTGTTTATCCATTCACCTGTTGATGGGTATCTAGACTGATTCTATCTTTTTGCGATCATGGACTGTGCTGCAATAAACATTCATGTGCATATATCTGTTCATGTGACAGCCTTTGTTTCTGTAGGATATATTCTGAACAGTGGGATTACTGGATCAAATGGTGTATCTGTTTCCACTGGATTTTCAATGATGGATCTTTCAGAAGTAGATCACCAGGTTTTTCTTCTGAGGTGCCTCTGTGTGGATTCAACCCCCCAACCTTTATATTAGTAGTCAAGTGCCTAAACATTTGTGCTATCCAGGGACACTTCTTAGATGCCATATAGTTCTCTGTAAATACCTCCAATTCTACCCATACTCTAACCTGCCAACCTCCAGAGTCTTTCCAAATCCCCGGAGTCTAAGATCTGTGTCAGTTGCAGATGATCTAGACTATCAGGTATGACCAGGAAAGGCTCCCATATCTAATCTATGATGTTGCATATAAGTCTTAGAATTTGAACTGGGAAACATGGGATACCTAACATCTCAGAGAAATTCTACTGCTGCCGTCTCATGAAATCCTAGGCCCATTCTGTACAAAGAGGAAGTCCCAACTAAACCCTGGTTTTGTTCTGCAGCTGCATTTCACTCTTGGACAAATTCATTTTGGCTTCTAGCCATGTACTTATTAGGACATACACCTGTTAGGACCTGTACCTGTTAGAACATATGCCTGTTAGAGCAGCTGCTTCCTCCAGTCTGGCTTGCTGTGGATCCCCAGCTATAAGTGTATTATTCTCACTACCTCGTGTTCCAGACCCCCAGACTACTTGGCCTTGGCCTTTTACTGCTCATCCCAGCAGCTCATTCCTGTAACTTCTTATAGAACCTCATTACTCCCAGGATGATCTGCAAGCCAGCATCAATAACATCACCTGGAAGCTGGCTAACCCCAACCAAACCTGCTGTTGTTGAGTCGATTCAACTCATAGTGACCAAATAGGACAGAGTAGAACTGCCCCACATGGTTCCCAAGGAGCACCTGGTAGAAGTGAACTGCTGACCTTTTGGTTAGCAGCTGTAGCACTTAACTATGGTGCCACCAGGGTTTCTGAGAACTGGTTAGAAATGCAGAATCTCCAAGTGCCCTAGGCCCACTGAATCAGGACCTACATTTAACCAAAATCCCCAGGCAATTCTCATGCAGGCAAAACTGTGGGAGGCCATGTGCTAGTCTCAAACTAGGTGCCACAAAGAAAACAAAAAAACAAAACTTGGCGGCACACTGGAATCTCTAGAAAAACAAACAAATAAAATGCTGATGTCTGCCTCACCCTGTTGTTACTGTTAAGTTGATTTTGCACTCATAGTGAACTTGTGTGACAAAGCAGAAGCACCCCATTGGGTTTCCTAGGCTGTAATCTTAGGGAAGCCGATCACCAGGCCTTTCTTTTGCAGAGCTGCTGGTTGGGTTTGAACTACCAACCTTCAGTTAGCAGCTGGTCACCTTTCAGTTGCACCATCAGAGCTCCTTGGGTCCCATACTATGAGTTTCCAGCTTAATGGGTTGTGCCTGGGCATCAGATTTTTAAAGCTCTGTGGTGATTCCAACATGCAATGCAAGGTAGCCTTCTAACTGTGGAGGAGACTGACTATAGCTAACTTTTGAACATAAAACTTTTAAGCGGAAGGAAGTACAAATCAATTCAATGCAACCAACAGTATGAAGCACTGGTTTGGGCAAGGCTTTCTATTGCTCCAACTTGCAAAGGTAGGGAGGAGGGCAGTTTCTGGAGTGCTCATGGATTTACCTTAATCCCTGCACTACGACACTTGCTCACAGCATCAGGCACAGAAGCTCGTGGAGGGTCAATCATGGATATAAGCCCCACAAAACACAACTTCTCCATGGGAAAATTGACTTCATCGGTATTAAAAGAGAACCCCTTGTAGTAATTCAGAGGCAGATTCAAGAAACAGAACCCTGTGGAGAGAAGGGACCAACAGTTATTCAGCCATCTATGTCCCTGACCTCTTTACCCCAACTTCCTAGATTGTCCACCCCACAAATAATACCATGTTGGTGCTGTTCTTTCAAAGGTATTTCCTGTAGGCCTCTTACCTAGCACACGTTCCCCCAGACCTCCCAGCTCCAAGTAGGCATTCTGGAAGGCGTTCTTCATGTCATCATCCATTGGGTATTCCTGCCCATTCAGCAAGAAAGTAGAGCACAAGTCAAAGATCCTTTCAGGGGCCCCCTTCATCAGCAGCACGTAGGTATGGGAGGTGTCCTCCTGAAGGTGGATAGACATCTAAGGAGAGCGGAGAAAGCATCGTTGGCCCAGGAGGAGAGGGCAGAAGCAATGGCGAGAAGCAAGAGAAAGGTTTTGAGGGTAGGGAAGTTAGGGAACCTGTTCCAAAGTCCCATTGCCTCCATCCTCCACTGCCGACCTGACCCTCCCACCCCAGCCAAAGCTCACCCGAGTTGAGGGTGATGACTGAATAACACAATGATCCTAATGTTCCTGAACCGTCCCACAGTTGAAATGTCAAATGTTTTGTTACTTGTGTATTTGTTGTTGTTAGGTGCTATTCAGTTGACTTTTACTTGTAGTAACCCTATGGAACAGAGTAGAACCACCCCACAGAGTTTTGTAGGCTGTGGTCAATACCGAAGCAGATGGTGAGGTCTTTCTCCTGTAGAGCCACTAGGTAGGTTTGAACTGCCATCCTATCAGTCAGCAGCCGAGAGCTTAACCCTTTGTGCCAGCTAGGTATATATTTATCACAGTTAAAAAAAAAAAGCCACCGGGTGAGGTCAAGCTGGTGGAGTAGACACATATCTCCTTAAATCCTTCTGAAAACTAAGGCCTGGACTGATAATTGATTGGAACTTTCTGAACACCTAGTGAGCCCTAGGACACAACATAGGGCTGTCAGTTTGGACTACATACCACTAAATGGGAAACTTCCTGCCTCTCTTTGAGCCTTGCTCTTGCTGAATGACTGGCTCATGTGGACTGAAGGCACTGGCATTTTTAACTTTTTATCTTTTTGTTGGCCAGTAGGTGGGAGATGGATGTGAGGTGGCAGCTATGCTGAGCCGCAATGCTGAACTGAACAGCCTGTGTTGCAATGGAGAGACAAGGTGTGGAATAGTCACATTTTGAGAGCCTGGCTGTAGACTGAGGGCACCATAGCACCTCCACCCTATCTTTTCAGAGTTCCGCCATAGATTCAGCTGTTTGGCAGCAGGTGGGGTAGCTTGACCTGGACTCTGTCTTGTTTGGCTGGGAGGTGGATTTACCCAACTGGAGGCCTCAGCAGGTGCTAATTCCCAGGCTAGGAGGCAGTGACAGTCTGCGGAGTGCTTTTGTGGCAGAAGGCTGTGTTTAGCACAATTTTGCCTTATGGGTAGTGCCTGGTGGGTGATGGCAGCAGTGTAGTAGCCCCTCCCTACTTTGAACTACATCATAGCATCTGGCGACAGGTGAAGAGGTGCCTCCACTGTCAGCTGGAAGCAGCAGCCTGCCACACCTGATGGCTTGACTGATTTTGAAAGCTGTCAAAGATAGCTTTTAAAGATAAGACTGCCTGGAGAAATAACTGCTGTGCAGCCTGATGCCATCTCTTCGAGCCTTTACTGACCCACATCATAGGGGCATTTGACAGCTCCCCAGTGACTCCATAAGTGGGGCAGGGTTTTTGCCAGCCAGGAGGTAGAGCCTGCCACCCCACAGAGTCCACTGGAACCAGTCACTAGAATATACAGAGATGGCTGGTGACGAACTGCCTTCTCAGAACTATACCTCAGCTCCTTTTGAGGCACCACCAGAGAAACTAAATAGCCTGTGGATGTCCAGGAAGGAACAGACCATTGCCAAGCATTTAAAGAAACAACCATCGCTCTAGAAAACTCCCAAAATAATAAAAAAACTTCCCACATGAAGAAACCTTTCTTAAACTATCAGAGGTTGAGTACAAGAGAATTATACAGAGAGCTCTCCTAGAGGTTAAACAAAATGCAGCACAGCAAAATGAAAAATTAAGCAATCTATTCAAACTGATGGAATATCATCATTCTGAAATCTGACAGATCAATAACAAAATTACAGAATTAGACAATTCAATTCAAAGCCAAAAGAACAGAATTGATAAACCGGAAGTCAGACTTAGTAACCCTGAAGATAGAGAAACTGACACCAGCACTTATAAGGATAACTCAGAGAAAAGAAATAAGAAAAATGAAAGCGCATTAAGAAACATGTGGGACTCTATCAAGAGGAATAACCTATGATTAATGGAGTTCCTGAACAGGGAGGGAGAGCTGAAAACACAGAGTATTGGTGTTGAGTTGCTGACAGAAACTGCCCTGAAATTATGAAAGAAGAGAACATAGATATCTAAGACATGTACTGAATGCCACAAAAAGTAGACCTCAAAAGAAAGACATCATGGCATATTATAATCAAGCTTAATAAAATGAAACATAAGTCAAAACCCTTAAAAGCTGCAAGACTCAAAGCAAAGCTAACATTCACAGGAAAGCTCTGTGTGCTTTAATCTGACTTCTTGGCAGAAACAATGTTGGCACAGAGGCAGTGGGATGGCACATTCAAAGCTTTGAAGGAGAAAAACTTCCAACCAAGAATTATATATCCTATATCATGGTCTTTCAAATATAAAGATGAAATTAAGACATTCACAGATAAACAGAAGCTTAGAGACTTTGTAAAAACAAAATAAAAACTACAAGATATACTTAAAGAAGCTCTTTGTTTAGAAAAACAAAACCATTAAGTGTGTATTTAAGGAGGCAATGCAGGACACAACATCCAGAAACCTACTCAGCTACAGAAACCACAACACTCAGTCAAAGCTGTCATATTAAAAGAAGGGAATCAATCATCATATCATGAAAACTAAGATACCAACAGATTAAAAAGAGGAATACACTACAGTAGTTATAGTCCTTTCAGATGGAGAGGAAGCTAATAACTTACGTAGAAGCTAAAGTTGGGTTTAAACCTAGAATATTAAGGGGGATTGCAGAGGTAGCTGCAAAGCACAAGAACAATGCAACATATCATAACAAGAAACATAACACAGGAGTCTCAACAAACAAAACCAACAATGAAAAGTATGAAAAGTCATCCCATAGAGAAGAATTACCTAGAACAGAATATTAAGAGCAACAGAGAAAACACCACACAAAAATAAATACATCAAAATGACAGCACTAAACACATACCTATCAATAATTACGCTGAATGTAAATGTACTGAACACTTCAGTACAAAGACAACAAGTGACATTTTGGATCAAAAAACACAACCCACCTATATGTTGCTTACAAGAAACACAACTTAGACTTAAAGATATGACCAAACTGAAAATTAAAGGATGGAATAACACATACCAAGCTAACAATATACAAAGAAGAGCAGGTGTGGCAATATTAATCTCACATAAAACAGATTTGAATGTAAAATCCACCATCATGGACAAGGATGGTCACTATTGCTGAGAGGTTCAATACACAAGCAGAACTTAACAATAGCCAAGCCAAGTGTTGTGAAGTTGGATCCGACTCATGGTGACCCTAGGGGCCAGGGTATAACTGACTCCCAGGGAACTTAACAATATTAAATATTTATACACCCAATACCAGAGCATCTAAATACATTAAACAAACACTGACTGCATTGAAAAATGAGATAGATCACTCCACAGTAACAATTGGAAACTTCAACACTCCACTTTCAGCACTGGACGGATCATCTAGAAAAAAGCTCAGTAAAGATACAGAAGATCTCATTGTGACAACATACCAACTAGACCTCATCAACACATACAGAAGTTTTTATCCATCCACAGATAAGTACACCTTTTTCTTCAATGCACATGGAACATTTTCCAGATTAGATCATGTGTTAGGACATGAAGCAAACAAAATCCAAACCACTGAATTATTGCAAAGCATCTTCTCAGACCATAAAACCATAAATGTCAAAATCAATAGCAGAAAAAATGTAGATAGAAATCAGGACTCATGGAAACCAAACAACACCTTGCTTGAAAAGCCATGGGTTATAGCAGAAATCAAGGATGAAATAAAGAAAACTATTGATTCAAATCAGAATGAAAACACATACTACCAAAACCTATGGGATACAGCCAAAGCAGTGCTCAGAGGTCAATTTATCTCCATAAATGCACACATCTGGAAGGAAGAAAGGACCCAAACCAAAGAAATAATCTTACAGCTTGAACAAGTAGAAAGAGAGCAACAGAGGAACCCCTCAGGCATCAGAAGAAAACAGATCATAAAGATTAGGGCAGAACTAAAGGAATTGGAGAATAGAAAAACAATTGAAAAAGACTGATAAGACCAAAAGATGGTTTTTTGAAAAGATCAACAAAATTGACAAACCATTGGCTGGACTTACTAAAGAAAAAGAAGAAAGGAAACAAATTACCTGAATAAGAAATGAGATGGGAGATGTCACAGTAAGTCCAAGAGAAATCAAAAGTATAACAGAATACTATGAAACACTGTAGTCTAACAGATTTGAAAACCTAGAGGAAGTGGACAAATTCCTAGATTCATATCACCTACCAAAATTATCACAAGGAGAAGTAGAACAATTTAATAAATACATCACAAGTAAGAATGTGAAAAAGCCAATCAAAAAAAGCCCTGGCCCAGATGACTTCACCACAGAACTCTACCAAGCTTTTAGAGAAGAGTAAACTCCAATACTACTGAGACTATTTCACAGCATAGAAAGGGATGGAATACTCCAAAATTCATTCTAGGAGGCCAGCAAAATCCAGACCAATATCACTCATGAACTTAGATGCAAAAGTCTTTAACAAAATACTTGCCAATAGAATTCAACAACATATCAAAGAAATAATTCATCATGACCAAACTGGATTCATACCAGGGATGCAAGTCTAGTTCAACATCAGAAAAACAATTAATGTGATTAACCACATAAACAACACAAAAGAATCACCTGATTTTGTCAGTTGATGCACAAAAGGCATTTGACAAAGTCCAACACCGATCCATGCTAAAAACTCTCAGCAAAAATAGGAATAGAAGGCAAATTCCCCAACGCAATAAGGGCCACCTATGCAAAGCCAACTGCCTACATCATCCCGAATTGAGAGAGACTGAAAGAATTCCCCTTGAGCATAGGATCTGGACAAGGATGCCCACTCTCACCACTTCTATTCAACACTGTACTAGAAGTTTTGGCCAGAGTAATTAGACAAGACAAAGAAATAAAGGGCATCTGCTTTGGCAAAGAAGAAGTAAAAATCTCCTTATTTGCAGATGATATGGTTGTATACACAGAAAATCCTAAAGAATCCATAAGTAAACTACTCAAAACTAATAAAAGAGTTCAGCAAAGTATCAGAATGTAAGATAAACATAAGTAAATCAGTAGGATTCTTTTATACCAACAGAGATCACTAAACAAGAAATCACCAAATCAATACTATTTATTATAACCACCAAGACAATAACATACCTAGGAATAAATCTAACTAGAGAAATAAGAGACCTATACAAAGAGAACTACAACATCCTACTGCAAGAAACTAAGACAGACTTACATAAATGGAGAAACTTAACGTGCTCACGGATAGGAAGACTTAACATTGTGAAAATGGCTATTTTACCCAAAGCGATCTACATATACAACGCAACCCCAACACAAATTCCAGTGACTTTTTTTAATGAGGTGGAGAAACAAATCACCAACTTTGTTTGGAAGGGGAAGAAACCCTGGATAAGCAAAGCACTACTGAAGAAGAAGAACACAGTGGAAGGCTTCTCGCTACCTGACTTTAGAACCTATTACACTGCCAAAGTCGTCAAAACAGCCTGGTACTGGTACAAAAAGAGACATATAGACCAATGGAACAGAGTCGAGCCTCCAGAGGTGCCACCATCCTCCTATGAACAGTTGATATTCAACAAAGGCCCTAAGATTGTAAAGTGAGGTAAAAACAGTCTCTTTAGCAAATGGTGCTAGCATGATTGGACATCCATCTGCAAAGAATTGAAATAAGACCCATATCTCACACTTTACACAAAACCCAACTCATAGACTGAAATATCAAAACTAAAACAATAAAGAGCATGCAGGAGAAAACAGGTTTTAATACACAGCTCAGACAGACTTTAAAACATGACAAACAGAGCACAACTGACAGAAAATAGGTAAATGGAAACTACTGAGAATGAAACACCTTTGTTCATCTAAAGACTTTATGAAAAGAATTAAAAGACCTCCTACAGAATGGGAAAAAATGTTTGGCAACTATATGTCAGATTGATGTCTGATCTCCATAATCTACAATGTACTGCAAAGTATCAACAAGAAAAGGGTAAATAACTCAATTAAGTATTGGGCAAATGAGATGGACAGATACTTCACTAAAGAGGACATCCAGGCAGCCAAAAGACACATGAAGAAATGCTCACAATCATTAGCTATTAAAGAAATCCAAATCAAAACTACAATGAGATACCACCTCATCCCAACAAGGTTAGCCATGATCCAAAAAACACAACACAACAAATGCTGGAGAGGCTGTGGAAAAGTTGGAACTATCCTCCACCACTAGTGGGATTGCAAAATGGTCCAACCTCTTTAGAAAGCAATCTGGCACTTCCTTAAAAAGCTGGAAATAGACATACCGTTTGACCCAGTAATCCCACTGCTTGGAATATATCCTACAGAAGAAAGGGCAGTCACACGAATGGATTCATGCACATGAATGTTATTGCAGCCCAGTTCGCATTAGCAAAAAGATGGAATCAACTGCGACACCCAACAACAGATGAATGGATAAACAAACTGTGATATATATACTCAATGGAACACTATGTATTGATAAAGAACAATGATGGTTTCAGGAAGCATCTCATAACCTGATTTCAGTTGGAAGACATTATGTTGAGAGAAATCAGTCAGTGGCACAAGGATCAATATTGTATGAGACCCCTACTATAAGGACTTAAAAACAGACTCATGTACAGAAGAAGTGACTCTTTGACAGCTGCAAGGGAGGGGAGGGAAGGATGGAGAAATATAGTTGATAGAAAAATAGTTGATAGAAATTTGGTTCGGTGAAAGTAGTGACAGCATGTATTAGAAAGAAGATCGACTTAACTGGACTTCAGCATAAACTGAAAACTCTTCTAATCTTAATCCAATATTGCAAGGATAGAGTAGCTGGGGTGGGGGTCCAGGGACCATGCTCTCAGGGGACATCAAGGCCAATTGGCATAGGTAGCCTATTGCTAACCGAGTCTTCTGTACTCCATATTGGTGAGTGGCATCTAGGGTCTTAAAAGCTCGCAAGTTACCGTCTGAGGTACACCAAATGGTCCCAACTCAGCCAGAACAGATGATCACCAAGGACTACAAAGACATGAGAGAGAAAGAGCTCAGTAGACAGAAGGACGCACGTGAATGGGTGACTGTATCAACACGCGACCAGAAGAACCAGATGGTGCCTGGCCACCACCAATGACAGCTGTGATGGGGCTCACAAGGTCAAGTACCAGTGGCAACATGAGAAAAAGAGGGGTACACCTCCAGAACTCCACTAAAAGACCGCAATTGATGGTCTGAAGGCCTGGGAGTTCCCCTGAAAGCGTGGCCCCTAGACTTGCTGTGATCATAAATCATTACTGAGGTCAATTCTTCAGACAGGAATGGATTGGACTCAGGGACACAGAGTGACCATATCATGTGTGCACTTTATGGTTTTGTGCATCTATAGGATGTTGTCCTACTAGCATCTTACTACAGGGGAGTGGAAAGGGTGGAGACGAGGGGATAAGAAATTGTTAAGAGGATAGGGTATGTATAGAACAGAAGCGAGGAGTGTGCGGTCACTGGGCAAGGACACCAGCAGGAGCTGCAGATAGATGGGGACGCAAATTTAACTTGCATTGTATTCTTTTACTTGATCACAATAAAAAACAAATAATAATAATAAAAAAAATCAACCAGAGCCCCTTGTCCTTTCCAGGAGCTCTGAATCTGGCATTATTTTCCCATGAATCTCTTTTGTCTCCTCAGTCAGACTGGAAGTTCTCTGAGGGCACAACCAAACACATTCATTTTCCCTTGCTTCCTTCCTGACTGGAACACTAGAGAGAAGAAAGTGTGGGCCTGGCCAAGATAGACAACAGAGTAGTCTAAAGACCCTTGTTCTAGGGGAGCAGGAAGGCATTATTAGCTTTAGGATCTCAGGCCAACCTACTTCACCTCTCTAAACCTTAGTTCCTTCACTTACATGTGAAGGTTCTCCCTTGTCTACTTAACTGGATTTGTATGAGAGATAACACTTGTAGAAAATAGTTCAAACACTGTGCAGTACAATTCTGCATAAGGTTACTCTTTCTAGTTCTCTTGTCACTCTCTCCTAAAAGCCCAAGAAGTTCCTCGAAAGGGGCCAGGTAATCCAGGTTGGGTGTCAGGGTCAGTGTGTGTGTGTGTGTGTGTCTGCGTGCATACGCTCGCGCATGTGAGAGAGAAACAGAGAGACAGACAGAGAAAAAGAGAGCGAGCAGTCATATTTATGAAGTGAACCTGACAAGAAATCAGATTAGTTGAGGTTTTGCTCATCTCCTTGGTCTGTGATCTATGAAAAGAAACTAAGGGGTCTGTGCGTGGTACAAAGCATTAAGTACTCCGCTACTAACAGAAAGGTTAGCTCAAATCTATCCACAGACACCTCTGATGAAAGGCCTGGAATCCAATTCTAAAAGATCAGAGCTATTGAAAACTCTATGGAATGCAGTTCTGCTCTGACACTTACAGGGTCATATCGAGTTGGAATAGACTCAATGGAAATTAAAGAAAAATGATTAATAGGAAATACCTGCTATGTGCTCTTTTAGGTAACACAGTCGGTGCATTGAGAAGAAATGAGGCAGAGCAGGGAGCCAGAAGTGTACTGCCCAGATGGTAAACCAGGCAGAAGCCAATGTATAAAACCATGGTCAAAACTATTTCATTAAACATAGTTTGTAAAGAAAATGTTCTGTGGCTTACTTTTTTGTAAGCAGCCATACTGAACTGGTCTCACCCTGTCAAGAGCACAGGAAAATGAAGAAAACCAAGGACACTAGGGACCAAAGGAGTATAGTGGATCACAGTTACCATGACCTCTCCCAGACCAAGCCCAGTACAACTGGATGATGCCTGGCTACCACCACCAACTGCTCCAATGGGGATCACAATAGAGAGTCCTGGACAGAGCTGCAGAGAACTGTAGAACAAAATTCTAACTACAAAAAAAAAAATCCGACTTACTGGCCTGAGAGGCACTGAAGAAACCCCAAGAGTATGGCTACCCATCAGTCTTTGAGCTCAGTAATGAATTTGCTCCTGAGACTCACCATTCAGCCAAAGATTAGACAGAGGCCCATAAAACGAAACGAGACTAAATGGGCACACCAGTTCAGGGGCAAGCACTAGAAAATGGGAAGAAACAGGAAAGCTGGTAATGAGAAATCCAGGTTGAGAAGGGAAAAGTGTTGACATGTCATGGGTCTGACAACCACCATCACAAAACTGCACATGTATTAATTGTTTTACTTAAAACTAGTTTGCTCTGTAAACCATCTAAAGTACAAAGAAAAAAACTGTTTCATTAAACACTTTTAAAAAGCTGTTCAGTTATGTCCGAAATATGCTTAAACAGTTTAGAGGGAAAACCTTGACTCTTTTAAGCGGAAAGCAATAAAAGGTTCAGAAAGCTCAACCTTCTGAGGGCTCAACAAATATTTGGGGAACAAGTGAAAGGCCTAGAAGGTGATAGCAAAGCTGACTTAAGCTGTAACTTGGTTACAGAAAAACATATCTTGACAGATAATTACAGACTAAGAAAAGAAGACACAGGAAACATTTGGAACTACCAGAACAGAGAAACTTTTTCCTTTCATTTAGTTCACAGAGAAGGAAAGAGACCGAGCTCTGCAATGACCCAGCAGCTAAGAAGTCTCTTGCTAATACAGAGCCCTCCACTACCCTAGAGCAAACTCAGGAAGGCAGAGAACCAGTGACAGTGAATGTAGCTGGGAGGTTTCCTCAGAGTTACTGAGTTTGAGCTAGGTGGCCCTGGGAGTGCAGAGCACACTGACCACACTGCAAAGGATGATTTGGCAGTTTGCATTTGTTACCCATTATCTTAGAAAGGGCCCTAAGCTGTCATGGTGCGTAGGGAAACGCAGAGCTCCATGGGAAGTCTCTACACTTGAACACCGCAAACTCTTATTGCTACATAACTGAGAGCTGCAATTTTGAACCACAGGGAGAGTGAGGCACCTAATTCTTTCTGTTCAAAAGCCATAATCGGGACCCTGCAAAGCACAAAGTTCCCGTCTGGTTAGTTGAGGCCACTGAACATCAGGAAAAAAAAATGTACTTGGGCCTAGAAAGTTTGTTTCATTACACTGACTGTCAGTTTTTTCCTAAACAAACTGTGTAACTCTCACCTGCTCAGCGTTCAATATGAGGGTCCTGGACAGAGCTGGTGAGAACTGTAGAACATAATTCTAACTACCAAAAAACAAAAAAGATCCTACTTACTGCTCTGACAGGGACTTGGATCCACAATCAAATGCACGGAAGCAGCAGTCAAGAAACCAAAAGATGTACTACGTTGGGAAAACCTGCTGCAAAATATCTCTTTCAAGACTTAAAAAGCAAAGACATCACCTTGAAGACCATGATGTTTTCAATCACCTCTTTCACATGCAAACTCTGGACAATGCATAAGAAAGACCAAAGAAGAACTGACACCTTTGAATTGGGGTGTTTGTGAAGAAAATCCACTATCATGGACTGTTAGAAGAACAAATAGTCTGTCTCGGAAGAAGCACGATCATGGAGCTGAGATATGGATAACAAATTTTCTGAGATACGGGTAACAAATTCAAACCGCAAAATCATCCTTTGTAGTGTGGTCACTGCGCTCCGCACTCCCAGGGCCACCCAGCTCAGACGCAGCACAATCACGGCATTCTTGTCAGGTGCTGTTGAGTTGATTCTAACTCATAGCAACACTATGTGACAGAGGAGAACTGCCCGATAAAGTCTTCTTGGCTATCATCTTGGCAGAAGGAGCCCTGGTGGGCCAGTGTTTAAGCTGCTAACCGAGAGACTGGAGGGTCAAACCCATTAATGGCTCCCTTACCTGGCAAGCAATTTGCTCCTGTAAAGATCACAGCCTGGAAAACCTTATGGGGCAATTGTACTCTGTCATATATGGTCACCACAAGATGGAATTGACTCAAAGATATACACAACAAACTGGACTGAAGCAGATTGCCAAGTTGTCCTGCAGAGCTGCTGAAGGGGTTTGAACTACCAACCTTTCAGATAGCAGCCCAGCACTTTAGGTAATTTTAAAAAATCTACATAGATATTTTCTCATTACGTGTTTTTAAAGACAGAAAAGCATGAGACTCCTTCATTAACTTTTACCTTTGCTAATCTGAAGGCATTTCACAGAGCACTTTATGCCTTGCCTCTCCACAACAGACACAGGCTCAGGCTTCTGCTTAGGACTCAGTACCAGTTGCTGTTGAGTCAATTCCAACTCATGTATTACTACAAAGCAGAACTATTCAATAGGCTTTTCTTGGCTGTCGTCTTTACCGAAGAAGACTGTAGGGTCTTTCTTCTTACAACACCAGTCAGTAGATTTGAACGACCAACCTTTAAGTGAAAGTTGTTGTTCAGATGGTTCTGAAACATAGTGATCCTATGAGCCCATTGTTGCAGCCACTTTGTCAATCCATCTTATGGATCTTCTTGTTTTTCACTGACCCTCTACTTGACCAAGCATGATATCTTTCTCTAGGGACTGATGACTCCTGAGAACATGTAGGAAGTATGAGAGACATAATCTCCCCATCTTTGCTTCTGGGGTGCCTTCCGATTGTGCTTCTTCCAAGACAGATTTATTTGTTCTTCTAATAGCCCATGATAATGGATTTTCTTCACTAACAGCACAATTCAAAGGTGTCAGTTCTTCTTTGGTCTTTCTTATGCATTGTCCAAATTTTGCATGTGGAAGAGGTGATTGAAAGCATCATAGTCTTCAAGGTGACATCTTTGCTTTTTAACACTTGCAGCAGGTTTTCCCAATGTAGTGCATCTTTTGGTTTCTTGACTGCTGCTTCCACGCGTGGAAGCATTGGATCCATTGTAGATCCAAGTAAAATAAAATCCTTGACAACGTCAACCTTTTCTTCATTTATCATGATATTGTTTATTGGTCCAGTTGTGAAGATTTTTGTTTTCTTTATGTTGAGGTGTAATCCACAGTGAAGTGTAACTGCAAGTCTCTGGGTAAGTGCTTGAAGTTCTATTTACTTTAGGCAAGCAAAGTTGTATCATCTGTGTGTTAATAAATCTTCTTCCAATCCTGATACATTGTTCTTCTTCCAACTTCTTCGATTATTTGCTTATCATACAGATTAAATAAGTATTGAAAGGATACGTCTGACACATACCTTTCCTGATTTTAAAGCATGCACTATTCCATTGTTCTGTTCAAACAACTGCCTCTTGATCCTTGCACAGTTTCCTCATGAGCATAATCAAATGTTCTGAAATTTTCATTCTTCAAAATTCCATAATTTATAATGATTCACACAGTTGAATGCCTTTGCATAGCCAGTAAAACACAGGTAAAAATCTTTCTGGTATTCTCTCCTTTCAGCCAGGATCCATCCAACGTCAGCAGTGATATGCCTCGTTCCATGTCATCTGATACCAGCATGAACTTCTGGTAGTTCTGTCAGTGTACTGCTGCGGCCATTTTGAGCGATCGTCAGCAAAGTTTTACTTGCATGTGATGTTAATGATATTGTTCAATAATTTCCTCATTTGGTTGGATCACCTTTCTTGGGAATAGGCATAAATATGGATCTCTTCCAGTCAGTTAGCCAGGCATCTGTCTTCAAATTTCTTGGCATAAATGAGTGAGCACTTCCAGTACTGCATCCGTTTGTTGAAACATCTCCTTCGGTACTCCACCAACCCCTGGAGCATTGTTTTTCGCCATGCCTTCAGTGCAGCTTGGACTTCTTCCTTCAAGTACCATCAGTTCTTGATTGCACGCTATATCCTGAAATGGTTGAATGTTGAACAATTCTTTCTGGTACAGTGAATCTGTGTATTCCTTCAATCTTCTTTTGATGCTTTTTGAGTCATTTAACGATTTTCTATAGAATCCTTTAATATTGTAGCCTGAGGCTGGACTTTTTTCTTTAATTCTTTCAGCTCAAGAAATGCCAAGTGCGTTCTTCACTTTTGATTTTCTATCTCCGGCTCTTTGCACATGTCCTTTTGATACCATGTCTTCTCAAACTGCCCTTTGAAATCTTCTGCTCAGTTCTTTTACTTCATCATTTTTTCCTTTTGCTTTAGCTGCTCAGTCTTCAAGAGCAAGTCTCAGAGTCTCCTCTGACAGCCATTTTGGTCTTTTCTTTCTTTTTGGTCTTTTCATGACTTTTGCTTGCTTCATGTATGGTATCTTTGATGTCACTCCACAACTCGTCTTGTCTTTGTTCACTAGCATTTAGTGTGTTGAATCTATTCTTGAGACTGCCTCTAAATTCAGGTGGGTACACTCAAGGTCATACTTTGGCTTTCATCAACTTGTTCTAATTTTCTTCAGTTTCACCTTGAACCTGCATATGGGCAATTGATGGTCCGTTTTGCAGTCAGCCCCTAGCCTTGTTCTGATTGATGATATTGAGCTTTTCTGTCTTTGCTTTCCACAGATGCAGTCCACTTGATCCCCATGTATACCGTTTGGTTAGGTCTACTTGTAGTCACCAGTTATGTTGCTGAAAAAAGGTATTTGCAATGAAGTCATTATGCAATTTCTGTTTCTATCACCAAGGCCATATTTTCCAACTACTAATTATTCTTCTTTTTTCCAACTTCATATTCCAATTATAAGTAATTATCAGTGCAATTCTGATTGCATATTTGATCAATTTCAGATTGTAGAAATTGGTTAAAAATCTTCAGTTTCCTCGCCTTTGGCCTTAGTGGGTTGGTGCATAAATTTGAATAATAGACATGTTAATTGGCCTTCCTTGCAGGCATATAGATATCATCCTACCACTGACAGTATTGTACTTCAGGATAGTTCTTATATGTTCT
Organism: Heterohyrax brucei; assembly: GCA_028571685.1. NCBI lineage: Eukaryota > Metazoa > Chordata > Mammalia > Hyracoidea > Procaviidae > Heterohyrax > Heterohyrax brucei. The sequence goes on along the minus strand of CM053140.1, from coordinate 190,147,107 downwards.
TTTTGACAATGAATGCAATGTCACTCTCTTCAGGTTGTCATTTCTGGCATAGCAGGCCATACGATTGTCCAATTTAAAATAGCCAATGCTTGTCCTTTTGAGCTCACTGATGCCTAAGATGTTGATATTTATGTGTTCCGTTTCATTTCTGATGATTTCCAGTTTTTCCGGAGTCATGCTTCATAATTTCATGTTTTGATTACTAGTGGATGTTTGCAGCTGTTTCTTCTCATTTTGAGTTGTGCCGCAGCAGTAAATGGTGGTCCTGAAAACTTTAATCCATCCACATCATTAAGGTTGACTCTACTTTGAGGAGGCAGCTCTTCCTTGGTCATATTTTAAATGCATTCCAACCTTGAGGGGTTCATCTTCTGACTTTGTATCTGACAATGTTCTACTGCTATTCATAAAATTTTCACTGGCTAACTCTTTTCAGAAGTACTGTGGTGCCCTTCCTCCTAGTCTGTCTTAGTCTGGAAGGAAGGTCAGCTGGAGCCTGTCTGCTGTGTGTGCCCCTGCTTGTATTTGAATGCTGTTGGAACAACTGCCAGCTTCACAGCAGTATCCAAGCCCCCACAGTAGGACAAACTGACAGATGAGGTGAGGCGAAGTTAATAGTTGAGGGCAAACCAATTGTGCCACCTAGGGGGGCCTTAGGCATTCAGCTGTGTAAATCATAACAAATTATGGATAACATTGCAAAGAATGGGAATTCCAGGACACTTACTGTGTTCATCAGGAACCCATACATAGAACAAGAGGTGGTTGTTAAAACAGAAAAAGAGGATACTTCATGGTTTAAAATCAGAAAAGTTGTTTCTCAGGGTTGTATATTTTCACCATACTTATTCAGTCCATAGGCTGAGCAAATATTCCAAGAATCTGGACTATCTGAAGAAGAATTGGATATCAGGATTGAAGAAAATCTCATTAACAGCCTGTGATATGCAGAAGACACAACCTTGCTTGCTGAAAGTAAAGAGGACTTGAAGCACTTACTGATGAAGATCAAAGACTACAGCTTTCAGTATGAGTTATACCTCAACACAAAGAAAACAAATGTCCTCACAAATTGACATCAAAATCATGATAAACAGAGTAAAGGTTGAAGTTGACAAAGATTTCACTTTACTTGGATCCACAGTCAACACCCACGGAAGCACCAGTCATGAAATCGAACTGTATATTGTATTGGGCATATTTGCTGCAAAAGAGCTCTTTCAAGAGTTAAAAAGTAAAGATGTCGGTTTGGGACTAAAGTGCACCTGACTCAAGCCTTAGTGTCCTCAATTGTCTCATATGCATGCAAAAGCTGGGCAATGAGTCAGGAAGACAAAAAAGAACAGACACCTCTGAGTTACGGTGTAGGTGGAGAATATTCAGTATACTATGGTCTGTGAAAAGAATGAACACATCTGTTTTGAAAGAAGCCCAATCAGAATGTTCCTTAGATGCAAGGATGGCAAGCCTTTGTTTCACGTACTTCGGACATGTTATCAGGAGAGACCAGTCCCTGGAGAAGGACATCATACTTGGTAGAGTAGAGGATCACCAAAAAGAAGAAGACTCTCCATGAGGTGGGTCAGCACAGTGTTTGCAACAACAGGCTCAAGCCTAACTATTGGGAGGACAGCACAGGATCTAGCCACTCGGAGACACCTAGCAAGTTAATAGGTAACAGTTGAGGGCAAACCAATTGTGCCACTGAGGTGTCCTAGGCATTCAACTGTGTAAATCATAACAACTTATGGATAACATTGCAAAGAATGGACTTAATAATGCCTCTTCCTTTACCACAAATTCCTGTCTTCACTCATTTGTCACTTTCTCATGAAGTGAGATTTCTTCTTAAGTGGGAAGCTAGGCTGTCAACTGCCTCTATTCGACTGCTCAGAGGTGGAGTTGGCAGGCAAAGGCAAAGCTCCCATGTCCCCAGATGACGAGCCATCCCCTCCACCATTCTTCTACCTTTGTCAGTTGTGTACCTGGTACTTGTTGGTAGAATTAAAGGGAATCTCTGCCACCTTGGGACTCTTACTTCTCATATCCTTCACAGAGCTGTAAGTCTGCTCAATGAACTTGATCAGGGCTGACTCAGAAGCATCACCTGTTGTTTCTCTCTGCCAGAAGGGAGTTTGTGTAAGCCAAAGGGCCTAGCCCCCCGGCATGCAGCTTACTCTTGGAGACCGGAGAGGGGCGGACAGGGGAAGGTGTGCTGGGAAAATCACTGAACACCAGGAAAGTTTTTTGGAGAGAGGGAGGAAGTGAAGAGGGCAGGTTATACCCTGGATATCGAGGTACCCTCTTCCCCCTTAGGTCTGTCTGACACCTTAGCTATGGGAAGTGTTTCCTGATTAGCCTTAAAGTCTGCCCGGTTGCAGAGACCAGCAATTTGGGCTAAGATGAACCAGGTAGGAGAGTCCTTGGGAAATATGTTCCCTAGGGAAAAAGAAAGGGAAAATGGTGAGCAAAGAATAGGCAAGTCTGAAGCAGGAAGTCATTCACATCCTATTTTTTACCCAAACACTTCAGGGAGGCAACATTTCATTCCTCCACACCCCGCTTCTCTTTATTCTGCCTTCCGCTATCCTTGCCTCTACTCTTCATTCCCTCTCAGCTCATTCAGCACTGTCCCAATCTCCTTCCTGTCTCAGCCCACCAATACCACTAGTCACCAGTCTGATCTTCAGTGGTGTCGGCCGTATACGTGGTTCTGTCAAACCACACGTGGGCGACGGTCATGCGGTTCTGGGTGAGGGTGCCCGTCTTGTCAGAGCAGATGGTGGAGGTGGAGCCCAGCGTCTCCACGGCCTCGAGGTTCTTCACCAGGCAGTTCTTCTGGGCCATGCGCTTCGCTGTCAGCGTCAGACACACCTAAGGCCGTGAAGTGGGGAGAGAGTCAACGGAAAGAAGAGGCTGACTACTCACACCATCTTGTCATTTTGGAAGTCTGATCATTTTTTATACTTAGTTCCCCTTTGTTTCCACTTAGTCTTTGGAAATTTCATACATAGCTGTGTATGATAAAGGAAATTAAGAAAGAGATTTTGGTTCATGTTTCATGGCAGAGTTTCAAAAAAGAGAAGGTACTCATTGGTTGTTGAGAATCACACCGATAAAATAAAAATGCTACCTAAAAAAAAAGAAGGTATTCCTTGACCAGAATGTCATAGAGAAGGAAAGCCAAAAAAACCAAACCCATTGCTGTAGAGTTAACTCTGACTAATAGCCACACTATAATACAGAGTAGAACTGCCACATAGGATTTCCAAGGAGCTCCTGGTAGATTTGAACTGTTGACCTTTTGGTTAACAGAAATAACACTCAACCACTAAGCCACCAGGGTTTCCCATGGAGAATGGTCCTTTTTTAGTCCCCCTGGAATATTCCTCTCCTTCCTGGTGCTTCTACCAGCAGTCAGCTTTCTGTGAAAGCTCAGCCTGTACCTTTTTCTCAAGTCTGATCTCTCCGGGGACCACCACCTTTTTCTATGGTATGAGATGCTAGATGTAGAGGAGCGTTGTGCCAATAGCTTTAAAAAACAATGAGGAGGAGAGAATGATGAAACTGGGAAGGAGTATCTCAGCAGTGGAAGGAGCTTGAGAAATCATCTTAAATTGGAAGATTTTCATTAAATGTAAACTCAGTGAGGTCAGGCATGTGGTAAGACTGTTTTAGAAGCTACTAGATTCTTCCTCCTCCACCAAACCAACCAACCAACCAACCATGCAAACCCACTGCTGTCCAATTCTGATTCATGGTGACTCCGTGTGTTAAAGAGCAGAATTATGTTCCACAGGGTTTTCTTGGCTGTACTCTTTTACTGAAGCAGATCACCAGGTCTTTCTTCCAAGGCACTACTGGTTGATTTCAAACTGCCAACCTTTAGGTCAGTATGAGTACAATCTGTTTGTGCTACCCAGGAACCTCAACGGATTCTTAGACTATGGTTATTTAAGTACAGAATTCTAATTAGGGAATAATAATGTATTTCTATAATATCACCAGTCTCAATGTTTTATTACACAAATCAAACCGTACCCTGAATATTTTCCCATTTCTGTGTAAAGGGGGGTATTGATAAACTAGACAGTGCTCTAGCTGGGTAATGGGCAGGGCAAGCAAGGGATCCTGTGAAGACTGGCTAAGGGAGAGGAATATTTCCCACCTGAAGAGTCTGAGGACACATAAAGACTTCCTTCAGAAACCTAGAGATCTAGTCTGCAGCAGCTAGAGGATTGGCTTATTTTGTGTTTCTTCAAGTGGGAAGACTGGAACTAAAGGCTTTTAGCGGCCGCTGAGTGGGCCTCTGACTCATGGAGATCTATATTTGGGGTGCAGAACTGTTCCACAGGGTTTCCTTAGGCTGAAATCTCTAGGGAAGCTATTTACCAGACTGTTACTTCTGTGGAGCCACTGGCTGGGTTTGAACTGCCAACCATTCTTTGGGTTAGCAGTGGATCAAAAACTATTTGAGCCAACATGGCTCTTTAGGACCAAATAAGAAATCACACTGCTGCCCTATGCAAAGAAGTTTAACTAGATCAGTCCACCCATGAAATAAGCTGAGAGAAAAAGTGGTGGCCTTTCTGTGACTAGGAATAATGATCACCTCCCAGGTACTTTATAGAAGATGTCCGACTTTGGCGGAAAGGCTGAATTCATATTGCCTTTCAAGCCCTGTCAAGTAATAAGACTGCTGAATTCCAAATGAATATTCTTCCATAAACTAGTAAATAAATTGAGGCCTAGAGATAGTCAATGATCTGGCCAAGTTTACCAGCCAGAAAACTCTGGACTCAAAATTACTCTTTGTGACTTAAAATCCAATGCTTTCTCCATCACTACTTGCTCCCTCTCTCACTGAGGAGAATGAGAGACACAAGAAAATAAGGGTGGATGAGGTGAGCGTAGTTTGGGGAGCCACATTATTTCTCATAACTGCATAAACATCAGGGAAACCCTGGTAGTGTAGTGGTTAAGTGTTATGTCTGCTAACAAATGTTGCCAGTTCAAATCTGCCAACCCCTCTTTGGAAACTCTATGGGGCAGTTCTACTCTGTAATATAGGGTTGCTGAGTCTCCATCAGCTGAACAGCACTGGGTTTTAGCATAAATGTCAGAAATACTCTACACTGGAGAATTACAACAATTAAAGAGATACTAGAGATTTCATTTCCCTGGGGTGGTTTCTCTATGGTGAGGCCACTTTCTCACTGGTCTACTCACAGTGACAGTGGCCAGCAGCCCTTCAGGCACATTGGCCACAATGATGCCAATAAGAAAAATGACAGCCTGCAGCCAGCCATAGCCCAAGAGAAGGGAAAGTGTAAAGAAACTGATCCCCAGGAAGACAGCCACCATGGTGATCAGATGGATGAAGTGCTCAATCTCAGTGGCAATGGGGGTCTTGCCAACCACCAGGCCTGATGTCAGTGTGGCAATGCGGCCCATCACAGTGAGGTCTCCTGTAGCAATCACAATGCCCCGGGCTGATCCTATGGAAGAAGGAAAAAGGGCTGTCACTCAAGACACTGCAAGCCTGAATGGTGAAGGGTGTTGGGTTGGTTCCTACAAAGAGAAAAGTATTAATAACCAAAACAAGGTGAGACCTCAAAGCCCTTTAAAAGATCAATATGTTCCATTCTCTCCCTGTTTAGTTTATGTAAATACAGGGCTCTTCTAGTCTGAAACATTCCAGAAGAGATTTTACAGTTGTCTACAGATGTCTAATTTTTTTTTGCTTAATTACCTTCACAGAATCCCTGGCGGTGTAATGGTTCCTTGAAAACTCTTCGGGACAGTTCTACTCTGTCTACAGGGTTGCTATGAGCCAGAACTGACCTGACGACTGTGGGTTTGGTTTTGGTTTCAATTAGCTTCACTGTCAAGAATGCCTTCATTGCCCCTAATCTAAATATGTTCTTGCCTATGTATTTCTCTTGTTTTGCCCTCAATAGCTGAACAGTTTCTAGATCCCAGAGACAGTGATTCCTATGTTCTAATATCTCCTTAACTCTTCTCTAATCCAGTAGTTCTCAACAGCAGAGGAAGGCAGTTACCCTCCAAGGGATATTTGGCAATATTTGGTTTTGGTTTGTCATAACTTGAGCAGGGACAGGGCAATGGGCATGAGTACTACAGGCATCTGATGGGTAGAAGTTGAGAATGCTGCTAGACATTCTGCAATGCACAGGACAGCACCGTGCAACAAAGACTTACCCAGCCCAAAATGTCATAGTGTCAAGGCTGAGAAACGCTGCTCTATTTAACCTGAGCTCTTCCCTACTTTCTTCCGGCTAGAGCCAGTCTGACCCCTGGTGGGTAGTACAGGCTACAACAGTTGAGCTTCTGTACTTATCAAGGGTGGAAGGGATGGGGTGGGAAACAACCAGCTGCCTTTGAGTTGATTCCAACTCTTGGCAAACCCATATGTGTCAGACCAGAATTGTGCTCAATCAGATTTTCAACCACTGAGTTTTTGGAAATAGATCACCAGATTTTTCTTCCAAGGCACCCCTGGGTGGATTCAAACCTTCAACCTTTCCGTTTTAACCATTTGCAGCATCCAGGAACCCTGTCCTTATCAAAGCCCTCCTTTTCTCTCCACCAGCAATGCCTGTCTGTCATACCAGGGAAGCTGCAGACAAGTGCTGCAGGCTGCTCATCTGATGCATGGCTCGAGCAAAGTGGTCTGATAAGGTTCTTTGTCCAAAATTTCTCCCTGCTCTACCATGATGTCTGAAGTTTCTACCAACTAAGTCACAGAATCACTCAGAAAAGCAACATGTTGTTCAAGGACACAGCATGTTATTTTAGATTCAGATTCAGAGCTTGAAGTCCAGTTTTCCAATATATTAGCTGTTTGCCTTGGACAAAGTTGCTTAAACTCTGACATGACTCGGCTTTGTCTTTAAAGTGGGATGAAACTATCTCCAAAGCTGCAAGTATTAAATGGATATATTTTAAAGGAGCTTAGAACAGCACACAGTAGGCACCCAAATATTAGTTTCTTCTATTCAGTTAAATGGATTTAGGGCCTCCAGAAGGACCGATATAAAATCACCACACATATGACTCAGTAAGAATAACCTTAACCTAGCAGCACCCACAAACACTGTAGCCCAGAGCAGCTGGTGGTCTCCATTTCTAAGGTCTCTTTTAGCCGCATGAGTCTGGAAGAAGTCCTGTGCATAGAGCAGACAGGTCAGGTCAGCGTTTATGTGAAGGAAGAGTTTTGGAAAGGATCACAGTGAGAGGCTCTCTACAGGTGAGCTCAGACTGGTTGCCAGGGCCGCTCATCGAGCCTGATGAAAGGAAGATACTAAAACAGGAGATGGTGAAAGGGTTTTTTGTTTTTATTTTTTGGAGGAGGAATAAAGTATCGAATACATATTGTGCCACAGTTTAGTCTAATTCTTAATTTTTATTTCTTCTGTATAGTTTCCCCATGCTTGGAGAGATGGAATTTGTCAATTAATTCTAATGTATCTGTTATGGATTGAGTTGTGTCCCTCCCAAAATGTGTATTATTTGGCTAGGCCTTGATTCTCAGTATTGCATGATGTTCTTTTTTGTTATAAAGCCTGCCATTGTGATGCTAATAACAGAGTATAGGCAGCAGTTATGTTGGTGGGGCAGGACTCAAAGTGTGGGATTATACTGTGCCCTGGGGCAGCCTCTTAGGATACAAAGGAAAGGGAAGCAAGTGGAGATTTGGGGGACCTCATACCACCAAGAGAGAGTGCCAGGAGCAGAACATATCCTTTGGAAAGGACTTGGAGTCTGCGTGTATTGAAGCTCCCACTCCAGGTGAAGATTGACAAGGACCTTCCTCCAGAGCCAACAGAGAAAGCCTTCCCCAGGAGGTGACACCCTGAATTTGGACTTTATCCTACTGGACTGTGAGAAAATAAGTTTTCTCTTTTTAAAACCATCCAGTTGTGGTATTTCTGTTAAACAGAACTAGGTGACTAAGACAGTATCTAAACCCAGAATGACAATTTGAAGAGAAATGGCACAACAGTTATCATGAAGAACATTTCAACATCCTGAAGTACCATGTTGTCAGTATATCCATATGCCTACAAAGAATACCACTTAACATGACTATTATTCAGATTTACTCACCAAACACTAATACCAAAGATGAGGAAATACCAACTTGTGTAATCTAAAATTGATCAAATATGCAATCAAGATGCACTGATAATCACTGGTGATTGGAACATGAAAGTTGGAAGCAAAGAGCAATTAGTAGCTGGAAAATATGGTCTTGGTGATAGAAATGATGATGGAGATCACATGATAGAATTTGCAAGACCAACAACTTCTTCATTGCAAATATCTTCTTTTAACAGCATAAACCAAGACCATACACATATACGTCACCAAATGGAATACACAGGAATCAAGTCAACTGCATCTGTGGAAGAGATAATAGAATAGTTCAATATTCTCTGTCAGATAAAGCTCAGGGGCTGACTGCAGAACAAACCATCAATTGCTCATGTTTGAGTTTAAATTGAAACTGAAGAAAACTGGAGCAAGTCCATGAGAACCAAAATATGATCTTGAGTATATCCTGCCTGAATTTAGAGACCATCTCAAGAATAGATTCAACACATTCAACACTAATGACTAAGGACTAGAAGAATTGAGGAATGACATCAAGGACATGATACGTGAAGAAAGTAATAGGTCATCTAAAAGACAGGAGAGAAAGAAAAGACCAAACTGGATGTCAGAGGAGACTATGAAACTTGTTCTTGAATGTCAAGCAGTTAAAGTGAATAGAAAACATACTGAAATGTAGAGCTGAACAGAAAGTTTCAAAGGGCATCTTGAGAAGACAAATTAAATTATTACAATGACATGTGCAAAGAGCTGGAAACAGAAAACAAAAGGGAAGAACACATCTGGCATTTCTCAAGCTGAAAGAATTGAAGAAAAATTCAAGCCTTGAGTTATAATGTTGAAGGATTCTACAGGGAAAATACTAAATGACTCAGGAAGCATCAAAAGACAGAAGGAATATACAGAGTCATTGTATGAAAAAGAGTTGTTCAACCGTTTCAGGAGGTAGCGTATGATCAAGAACCAACAATACTGGAGGAGGAACTGTAAGCTGCATTGTAGGCATGGGTGAAAGATAAGGCTCCAGGAACTGATGGAATACCAACTGAGATATTTCAACAAATGGATACAGCACTGGAAGTGCTCACTTGTCTATGTGAAGAAATTTGGAAGGCAGCTTCCTGGAAAAGATCCATATTTATGCCATTCCAAGGAAAGATGATCTAACAGAATGTGGAAATTATCAAATAATATCATTAATATCACATCAAGTAAAATTTTGTTAAAGATTATTCCAAAGTGTTTGCAGCAACACATTGACAAGGCATTGGCAGAAGTCCAAATTAAATTCAGAAGAGGACGTGGGAAAACCTACAGAATGCGAAAAAATATTTGGCCACTCTGTATCAAACCAATGCCTGATCTCCACAATTTATAAAGTACTACAAAATATCAATAAGAAGAAGATAAATCATCCAGTTAAGTGATGGGCAAAGGAGATGGACAGACATTTCTCTAAAGAGGAGATCCAGGCAGCCAAAAGACACATGAGGACATGTTCACAATCATTAGTTATTAAAGAAATTCAAATTAAAACTACAATGAGATACCATCTCACCCCAACAAGGTTGGCCATCATCCAAAAAACACAAAACAACAAATGCTGGAGAGGCTGTAGAGAAAGTGGAACTCTCCTACACTGTTGGTGGGGTTGCAAAATGGTCCAGCCTCTTTGGAAAGTAATCTGGTGCTTCCTTAAAAAAATGGATATAGATATACCATTTGACCCAGTAATTCCACTACTTGGAATATACCCTACAGAATCAAGGCCATTCACACCAACAGATACATGAACAAGATGTTTATCACAGCACAGTCCTTGATAGCAAAAAGATGGAATCAACCCAGATGCCCAACAACAGAGGAATGGATAGCTAAACTATGGTATATATACTCAATGGAGCACTACACAGTGATAAAGCACAATGATGATTCCAGGAAACATCTCATCACCTGGTTTCAACTGGAAGACATTATGTTGAGTGAAAGTAGTCAGCGACAAAAGGACAAATATTGTATGAGACGCCTACCATATAAACTCAAAAAACAGATTTATGCATAGAAGAAAAGACTCTTTGATGGCTGCAAGGGAGGGGAGGGAGGGAGAAAGAGAGGGGAGGGCTTAGATAGTTGGTAGAAATTTGGTTGGGTGAAATCAATGACAGCACACATTAGAAACAAGAACAATATTAAGTGGACTTCAACATAACTTGAATACTCCTTCCATCTTAACCCAATATTTCAAGGTCAGAGTAGCTGGGGCAGGGGGCCATGCTCTTAGGCGAAATCAAGGCCAATTGGCACAACTAGCGTATTGCTAATTGGGCTCTCTACACCCCACATCAGTGAGTGGCGTCTGGGGTCTTAAAAGCTGCCTAGCTGCCATCCGAGGGCACAGCAAATGGCCCCAACTCAGCAGGAACGGATGCTCACCGAGGACCAAAATGACATGGGGGAAGACAACCCAGAAGACAGAGACCCACATGAGTGGGTGCCTACATCAACTTGGGCCTGGAAGAACAAGATGGTGCCTGGCCACCACTTGTGAGAGCCATGATGCAGCTCACAAAGTTGAGTCTCACTGGCAGCACAAGAATAAAAAGGGGTGCACCCTGAGGTCTCCACTAAAAGACCACAAGTGATGGTCCAGTGGCTTCAGGGTTCCTCTGGGAGCATGGTCCCTGGCCCTGATGCTGCCCTTGCCCATAAATCATAATGAAGGTCCACTCTTCGGACACAAATGGATTGAACTTGGCGATGCAGAGTGACCATATATTGGATGCACTTTATGGTTCTATGCACCTATAGGATATCATCCTGCAGACCTCTGGTTGGAGTAAGGGGAGTAGGTGCAGAGGAAAACAAGAAGAGGATGCAGGAAAGCAGACAATACCAGAAAGATCTTCACTTGTGTATTATTGATTATGAAAAGGCATCTGACTCTATGGTTGATAACAAATTATGGACAGCATTGTGAAGAATGGGAATTCCAGAACAGTCAATTGTACTCACACTCAACCTACAGATGGACCATGAACAAGGGGCTTATGCATAGTTTAAAGACTCCTGCATAGCTTAAAGTTGTGCATCAGGGTTGTATCTTTTCTACAAGCTCATTCAAACTGTATTCTGTGCAAATAATCCGAAAAGCTAGAATATATGAAGAACAGGGCATCAAGATTGGAGGAAGACTCATTAACAGCCTGAGATATGCAGATGACACAATCTTGCTTGCTGAAAGTGAAGAGGACTGGAAACACTTACTGATTAAGACCAAAGACCAGCACCTTCAGTACAGACTACACCACAACATAAAGAAAACAAAGATCCTCACAAATGGACCAATAAACAACACATGATAAATGGAGAAAAGATTGAAGTTGTCAAAAATTTCATTTTACTTTAATTCACCATAAACATTCACGGAAACAGCAGTCAAGAAATCAAGAGATGCACTGCATCAGACAAACCTGCTGCAAAAGACCTCTTTAAAGTGTTTCGAAGGAAAGATGTTACCTTAAAGACTAAGGTGCACCTGATTCAAGCCACGGTGTTTTCAATCACTTCATGTGCATATGAAAACTAGATGATGAATGAAGAAGACTGAATAAGAACTGCTGCATTTGAATTTATGGTGTTAGAGAAGAACAATGAATGTCTTGGGGACTGCAGGAGAATGAACAAATCTGTCGTGGAAGAAGTACAATCAGAATGCTCCTTAGAAGCAAGAATGGTGAGATTTTGTTTCACATAACTTGACTATGTTATCTGAAGGGACCAGTCACTAGAGAAGGCCATCATGTTTGTAGAGTAGAAGCCCAGTGAAAAGAGGAAGTTCCTCAGTTACGTGGACTGGTGCAGTGGCTACAGCATTGGGCTCAACCGTAACAACACAAGTGAGGATGGAGCAGTACTAGGAAGTATTTCTTTCTGTTGTAAGCAGTATTTCTATAAGTCAATCAACTTGACAGTACAGTACCTAATAACAACAACTAAAGACATGGTGGTTGACACCAAACTTGGGGAGGCTTGAGAGGGCCAAGCATCCATACCCAGCCAGACTGGCTCCTCTATATGTCTTCAGTGTATGCCAGAGAAATAGCTTAGAACCCAGTGAATATGTGTGAGAACCAAAGAGAAAGGTTTGTAGCAGCAGCCCTGTTAAGGTCTACAGTGCTGAGAGCTGGGAGGCAAGGGCCTAGGGTGATGGGGAGAATTTTGCTACTAGTTTGAACTTTTCACAGGAATTCCCCAATTTAACATTGAACAGCATCTTCACCTAGCTCTTGTCTAATCTCCTATTAAACCATCCTCCATTCAAAACTATTTCTCAGAGGGAATGTCTCTGCCCTACTACTCCCCTTATCTGAAGCATATACTTAGCTGACTACTTTAAAAGGACAAATGGGGGCAAATTTCTTCCTAATACTTCATAGAAAAAAAGTTTTTTAGGGGGAAGAAGCTTGCTAACTTCCATCTTTATGTGCAATCAAATTTGCTTATTTTAATATATATTTAATTTTTCTAGTTGGATTCTTTCTCAGTATTCATTTAGTCTTAACGTTACTGTTTCCTTCAAGGCATTTTCAAATTAAGTAATTTTTTAATGAGGGTTAATAGTAATTTTTTGGTCCACAGTAGAGTCTGTGGAAACAGCACGGACTTTGGAGACAAACCTGAGGTAGAATTTTTGATGTTTCTCTTTTCTATTGAATTGTGATCTTGGATAGCATATTTAATTTTGTTGAATCTTAACTTCTTCACATGTGAAACAGAGATAATATCTGCTGTATAGTGCTGAGGATCGGATCAAAGATAATTACCTGCAGCACTTGATACTAAAAAATCAAAACCAATCCATGGCAACCCTATGTGTATCAGAGTAGAATTGTGTTCCATAGTGTTTTCAATGGCTTATTTTTAAGGAAGTAGATCACCAGGCCTTTCTTCTGAGGTGTCTCTGGGTGGACTCAAGCCACCAACTTTTGGTTAGCAGACATGTACTTAACCATTTGCATCACTTGGGGACTCCTGACACATACTGGGCATTCAATTTAAAAATTGTTATTTCTTAGATACTCATTTATTCTTCAGCATGGCTAGTGGTTTTCAAATTTCTTTCAGGGAGCCTTCTTGAATGGCAAGAGTGTACAGAGGTTGAAATAATCCTGTTTAGTTCCTAGTTAACGCTTTGACCAGAAATGCCTCCGTGTTCAAGGGTGTCTTGGATTCTAGGAGCCAAGTCAATGTTTGGGAAGCACTTCGGGTAACTCAAATTTCCAATGTTAACATTCTCTCTTGAAGAAGGGGAGAGTTAGGAAAAGTCAGCACTCAGCTTAGAAAAGAGTAACTCTCCTCCCTTCTATTCATTTCAGTTCATAGCACAATAATCCATTCACTAACTGGAATAGTAGTAGCTGACAATTACAGGACACGCACAATGAGAGAGGTCTTTTGTGCTAAGCATTTTATATATATTATATTATCCATCTACTCCTCACAGAAATCAGTGGAGTAGAGACTCTTATTACTGTAGATGTGGAAAGGTGGCTTTGAGAAGCCATTTCACCAAAGATTGTACAGTTAGCGAGAGATGGAAAACCTAACTTGTTTACCACCACTTAGCTACTCTGCTTTTAGAAGGATGAGAGTTTTTGAAATCTTTCTATTTAAATCTCTGTTTTCAATCATGGCTACTTATGATGTAATATCCACCTTCCACACAATTGGTGGAGTAGAAGCAGATGTTCTGGGTCTCCAGAGGGTTCTCATGGGTAAACGTTGGGGAGCGGCTTTGGGGCTCTGACTCTCCAGTCAAGGATGAGTTGTCCACCTGAGATGAGAAGGAAGATGGATCATAAGATGAGCTAGGGAGAAAAGCAAATTCATCTATAAAGAAGACCCATCTTTGTCTGCTACCACCACCGTTGTTGATGTACATAGAGACATTGAAGTCTACCTAGTAGCATCTTACTGTCTCTAGCTTCCAACTTGCACTTTTAACTCTTCAAGGCTCTGAATGATCAGATCACACTTTCTTTCACTGAGCCCAAGCCCCTGCAGTGCCCTAAGACCAGCCTTGGCCTCCTCACACGGCTGTCCACAACCTCTCACCTTACATCCCTGTGAAGAGATAAGTCGGATGTCCGCTGGGATTCGGTCTCCACCTTTCACTTCTACCAGGTCTCCCAGCACCACGTCTTGTACATTGATCTGCATCTTCTCACCTCCTCGAATTACCAAGGCTTGCTATGGGAAGATAGTGCAGGCCATTTCCAAATGACCTGTTCTGTTTCTCCCATCCCGCTCCTAGCCTAAACCTCCTGTCTGTGGTTTCCCTTCTCCTGACTCCTCTTTCTGTCACCCATTACATCATCCTTGAGGGTCTCTGTAGTAGATCATAAATTCCTCCCATCACTGTTTACAAGGCATTTCGCCATGTGGCTTTGATGTTCTTTCCATTAAGACGTGGAGTCTATCTTTCCACCCCTTGAATATTGGCTTGGCTGCTGGCTTGCTTAGTCCATGGGGTTTTAATAAACGTGATGCAAGCAGAACAGTTAGGTTTGTCCTCTTGTTGCTAGGAAAGCTGCTGCCCACTTGTTGCTGGGAAACCATGAGGAGAAAGGCCCCAGCTAGTCTAGTCACCCCAGGTGAGACTCCAAACATGAGCATGAGATAGTCTTAGATCATCCAGCCCTAGGTGATGCCAGTCAATACCAAAAGAACAGTCCAAATATCCTACAAAATTATGAGAAATAATACATTTGTTATTCTAAGATACAATGTTTTAGGATGTGACACCATGTCCAAGCTGTTGGCCCATTCTACCAAAACACTTTACCTTGAACTATTACTCAAGAAAGAAATTAGGTTATGTCAACACTAAAATCAATTCCAACTCATAGCGACCCTATTGGAGAGAGGAGAACTATCCCACAGGGTTTCCAAGGAGTGGTTGGTGGGTTCCAACCACTAACATGCAGGTTAGCAGCCATAGATCTTAGCCACTCTACCACCCATGGCTTGCTTCTCTATGTCAACACTAAAGGAAAAGCATTATATCCTGGGATATAATGCTAGAACCTGACCACGTTGTTGAGGAATGATGGAGTTTATTCCCTTCCATCTCTTCAACCCACTGACTAGCAATCCCTGTGTATCATCACATTATTTTCAGATTGTTAAAAAAAATGATTTGAAAATAATTTTAATTGTTCGTAAAAGTTGCAAGAGCAAAAACAGTACCAAGAACACTTCCATGACCTTTACATAGATTCACCTATTACCATATTATCCCATTAGATTTATCCTTTAAGCTCTCTCTCTCTCTCTCTCTCTCACACACACACACACGTGTGTGTGTGTATACTTTGTGATGGAAACGCTGGTGACATCGTGGGTAAGTGCTATGGCTGCTAACCAAAAGCTTGGTGCTTTCTTATTTTCTGAGCCAGTTGAGGGTAGCTTACAAGCATCACAGCCTTTTACCCCAAATACTTCCGTGTGCATTTCCCAAGAATTAGAATATTTTGTTACATAACCACAATAAACTTACTTAATCCTGTAAATTTCACATCAATACAATACTTTTATCTAACCTACTGTCTTCATTCTAATTCTGTCAGCTGACCTTATAACATCCTTTATAGAAATTTTGTCTCCATCAACACAGGATTCCCATCTAAAGCCTGGTATTGCGCTTAATTGTTACATCTCTTTAGCCTCCTTTAATCTGGAACATTTGCAGAGCTCTTGCCTTTTACGTCATTGGCATGCTGGACAGTGCAGCCCCTCGCACTCTTTCCCTTGGCCTTTTTTGTTTTTTATATAGAATGCCCTCATTTGGGGTTTATATGGTATTTGCTCATGATTAGATTCAGATTATGTTTTCTGAGCCAGATTACATGACAGATGGTGCTGTGTTCTTTTCAGGGTGTCACAGCCATTTCCTCAGGTCCTTCTGAGGCCACTGACCGAGAACCCTAAGAGAACCTCACTCTCATCACCCACCTCATTCAGTCCACCTGTTATAGGATGTAATTCTCCAGGTAGACTACAGTCATGCATTTCATCATGTTCTACACCTCTTTTACTAGATCTTCCCACGCTAGTCCTACCTGTGGCACCATGTTTTTAAAAGACTCTATGATCTTGGAGCTCTTGGCCTCCTGGTAGTAGGAGAAGCAGCCCGTAATGATCACCACCGCCGCTAGAGCCATGCCCAAGTACAGCTGGGGGTGGGGAAAGAAAAGATTTATCAGTGGCTGCTTTTCCTTCACTCTGCCCTCAGAAAACCAGCTTGCAAGTGTAATAGCCATTTCCCCAGCAGAAGAAATCACAGGACTCAGGAGGAGAAGAGTCTGAGATGGAGTGGGCCTATGTGGCTTCTAGATAAAGGAAACTTGAGCTCTGATAAGGGGTCCACAAGATCCCAGATCAGAGAAGGCCTGTCTTCCTCTCTAGGACAGCTACTCACAGCAGGGAATGGGGCCATGGCAAGGGATGTGGGAGGAAAGAGAAGAGGTTAAATTTTAACGAAGCAAGAAAAGGACACAAAGCATTTTGATGATCAGCTGGGAAGATAAGCACGGAGGTGTAAGTTTCTAAGGAAAACCATCCAGCCTGTGGTACTGAACCAGTAGCTTTCTAGAAAAAGGGCTGGGGAAGCCAACAGGGACCAGGGGCTGCTGCAGAAAGTCCTGGGAGTATTACGGATTTGGGCCAGAGGACTGCAGGAGACACTCAGAGGCTGAGTAGGGACTGGGCTGGGCAGGGCAGGAGAAGTTGAAAAGACTCACATTATCGCTGCTGACACTGTCTTCGTCATGGAAATACATCTGGATGCCATAAGCCACAAAGCAGAGAATGGAACCAATCCACAGTAGGAGGGAGAAGCCACCGAACAGCTGTTTACAGAATTTGATCCATTCTGGAGTGGTGGGGGGTGGAGTAAGTGTATTGGGTCCCTCTCGTTCTAGGATTTGCTTTGCCTGTTTAGGGGTAAGGCCCTATGTGGAAGACAAATAAATACGGATAGAAAACCATGAAAAGCGAAGCAGTTAGAGCAAAGGGAATCTAGCTTCAGATCCCAGGTCTGCTGTAGATCAAAGAAACTCTCTGAAGATGTGGGAGTCCTTCTTTGATAGGGTGAAATTTTAAAATGTATACAAAAGACATCATTAAAGAAGGGATACCACTGAGAGTGCTCATGTAAGAGGGTCTTTCAATCACAGGGGTCTTTCCAACCATAAATGTTTTTGGAGTACCTGTCTTGGCCAGGTAGGTACTAAAGATACCAGAATGAATAATAATGGTCTCTATTTTTTGTTGTCATTAGTTGGTGTTGAATCAATCCCATCTCATGGTGACCCCATGTGTGCAGAGCTGAATTGCTTCATAGATTTTTCTTGGCTGTAGTCCTAACAGATGCAGATCACCAGGTCTTTTCTTCTTAAGTACTGTTTGGTGGGTTTCAACCACCAACCTTTATGGTTTGCACGTGACTATTAACCTAAAGGTTGGTGATTGAAACCTACCCAGTCTGTGGAAGAAAGTTCTGGCAATGAGTCTCCGTTAAGATTACAGTCAAGAAAACCCTATGGAACACAGTTTTACTCTGTAACACTTGGGGTCATCATGAAAAGAAACCAATTCGATGACAACAGGCCTCTGTCCTAAGGTGCTCAAATTCTACTGGTGAGATAAATATATACAAATAAATTATGCCCAAGGGTAATATAACAATGAAATACTCAACGCTGATAACATATGGACACTGAACTTTGGCTCTTTCTTTCATTTAGAAGTAGGAAGCCCTTCCCCCTACTCAAGACATGGATGCATAGATTGTTACTGTAGCCTTGTATACAAGTTTATGTGCTGTTTTCCTTCATAAAGATGATGGTAGAACTTACCAGAGTGCAGTAAAACAAACTGGCCTCTATCCACAATTCCCTGTCCCCTAATAAACCTACAATTTTAATAAAAACATGACAAGGCACTTACACTCTTCTCAGTTTATAATCAGATGGCCACCCTAAGTTCCTACAATGGAGAAATTCTAGAGCTAAGAGGAATGTGCATTTTGAGGGCTTTATGTAAGCTTCTCATTTTTGGCCACCGTACTAGTGGTAAGAGCAGCAGCAGCTGCTGCAGTAACAATGATGAGGTTTTACTGCTGAAACAGTGGGTCTCAAAGTGTAGTCTTGGGAACACTGAGGTCCTCAGACCCTTCAGGGGGTCCATAAAACCAAATCATTTTCATAATGATACTAAGCCATTTTTCCCTTTTTAACCCTCACTCTTTTAAGAACGTACAGTGGTATTTTCCAACACCTACATGGAACGTGATATTGCAACTGACTAAACGTAGAAAAGGTATGAACATCCAGCTATCTTCCATTAAAAAGCTAGACAACGAGGCACACAGTTTTTAAAAAAAATACAGTTATTTGTCAGAAAACTATTCCTTCTACTAAGATATGATGGTTTACTCTTGTCACTTTTAAATGAATTACTCAATATATTTTAGATTTCTCAATTTTAATTTCTAATATAGTTAAGTATTAGGTAGCTGTAATGCACATAAGCAAAAGTTTTGGGGGGTCCTGTGTAACTTATAAGAATGCAAAGTGGCCCTGAGTACCAAAAGTTTGAGAATCGCTTCGCTAAACCATTCCACTCTTATCTACTACTAAACTGTTTGGAGGTAGTTATCATTATCTTTTCCAGGTGTATGTCCCGTGTAATTTGGCCCTGGGAGAGGTTGAGAGGCAAGAACATGGGACTCAAAGTGAAAGGACTTGATTTCTAGCCTTGAAACTGGCCTCTATCCACAATTTTGCCTAGTAGACTCTATCCAGTTTTGCCTAGTAGACTCAGTGTCTGAGTAGGGGGCCCTTTTCCTCCCTTGGGGAATGCCTTCACTCACCGTTGTCAGGTCCACTGCATACCTGGCACTCAGCTGTTCCAGGGTTAATTTGTGATCATCCTGAGGGAACATTCATTGAGGGAGAGGATGTGAGCCCAGGTCAACTCCAGGAGAAGGGGGAAAATACACTGAGGAAGAAGGGTGGCTGTGGCTTGGGGGAATTAATTCTCAAGGTAAGAGTAAGAGTTGAGGGGGAGAGTTTGCAAAGCATAATTTGTTAGCATCTCTTCTGAGTGTTCTCACCATGACCACTTCCTTCTTCAGCTCCTCTATGTCTCTGGTGCGTGCCTTCTTCATCTTTGTTTTCTTTGCAGCATGAGATCCCTTAACCTGCTCTGGGCTTGTGTTTTGCTTAAGAGGAGTCCTTGGCCCTTGTGCTTGGTCTCCAGGCCCCATCATTTTCTCTGGATATAGCTGACTCAGCTCAACTGGAGTGCAGAAGGCAGAGAGAGAGGGAAAGGAGAGGAAGACAGGGCTAAAGGAGTGAAAGGTAGGTGGCAAATGAGAGGAAGGAAAGTGTGAGAAGCGATGGCATGAAGGAGTAAGGGGATGAAGGGAATGGGACAGTTAGAATAATCAAATGGTGACGAGAGAAAGAGGGAGCAGAAAGAAAGTGGTACC
The DNA here is from genome assembly GCA_028571685.1 of Heterohyrax brucei. Taxonomy (NCBI): domain Eukaryota; kingdom Metazoa; phylum Chordata; class Mammalia; order Hyracoidea; family Procaviidae; genus Heterohyrax; species Heterohyrax brucei. Next base: position 190,127,417 of record CM053140.1, on the reverse strand, counting down.
AACGAAGCAGTCAAGTGGCAAAGATAAGAAAGGGAGACGAAGGAGAAGAGGACTGAAGCAGAAAACAGAAGACTGCAGGCCAGAGGGAAGAGACTAGGGAGCGAAAGAGCAGGGAGGATGGAAAGTGCCGAGGCAGCTCAAGGTGCAAGGAAGTGTCAGGAACCAGGGCATCTAGAGATGAGAAGAGGGCAAGGAGACAAGGGAATGAAGGACAAGGTGAAAGATAACGGACTTGAAGAAAGGAAGCGTCGGGGCCTTTGAAACCCAGCGGTGGAGGCTAGCTAGTTGTCTCAGGGGCCACGGAGTTCTCAGCAGGTGGAAGGTAGAGCTGGGAGTGAGGAGACCCGCCCGCCCCGGCCCTGTGGATGCCATGACGACTGGCCCCGGTCTCTCAGACATCACAAAGGCCCCACGGGGATTCGGGCAGAAAATCCGGAAGTCTCAGGCTGTGGGCTTGAAGGTGGCTGGAGCAGACTGCCGCCGAGAATTTCAGCCTGAGGATAAAACTAGAACAAAGTCCTAACAGTTCTGCAATTTCAAAGGTTCAGAGGTACCCCAGATAGCTGACTCACACAAAAAAGTGGGTACTCTCGGTGTGAGCAAGTTTTAGTGAGGCATACCTTTCCACCGACGCTGAGCCCTGTCCTTTAATTTTACGAGTTCATATAGCAGAAGAATCAGATCTGGGTTTCAATCCTAACTGATTTGCTTACCAGCGAGGTAACTTGGAGCAAGTCCCCTAACTTCTCTGTGCCTGTCTTGCCTCTTCTGTAAAAGTGGAATACCCTCTTCAAAGGTGACATGAGCTACCATGAGAAACTCCATGCAAAGCACATGTCTGACACATGTAGTATGTGCTCAGCAAGTATTTTGAATTCAGTGTAATTAGCTATGTTTACAGGCAGCTCTGGCGGCACGATGGTTGCGTGCTCCTCCGCTAACCGAAGGGTCGGCTGTTGGAACCCACCAGCGACTCCAAGGGACAAAGGTGAGACCGTCGGCTTCGCGAACGTTACAGCCTTGGAAAACTCACCGGGCAGTTCTGCTCTGGCCTGTCGGGTTTCTGCGAGCCGGACTGGACTCTACCGCAAGCTTTATTTTTGTGGTCTTGTTTGTGAATAATGCCATCTTAAAGTTGTTTTAATGTGCTTCTCTCCTTGTGAGAGTAAAAGTATGCTTTTTTGTTGTCCTAACACTTCATTTCCTCCTTTTAAAATGATTCATTTATCTCTTCATTTCACCTTCACTGACATCTTGTAAATTGTTTGCATTAATTTAGAATGGTTTGTGTATAATTTATACTCTACCTCCTTCTAAAGAGCACATATGTATTTTTATCATTTATAAGATTTTAAAATAAGACTTGTCACACGTATTCTCCAGTCTGTTGTGGTGGTATTTATTTCATTGCATGTTGCTTGTTCCTGCTTTCCACAAACATATATCTGCAAACATTTCTCTTGGTGCTGCTGTAATTCTCCTTCAAAAGTCTGAAAGATTTTCCCTCCCCTGGGAAGGCACACTCTATGGATCAGTTCTACTTTGTTCCACGGGGCCGCTACAAGACAGAATCCACTCAGTGGCACACAACAGTAACATTTCTTTAATAAATTGGATTTTTATTCCCTATTAAAACCTTGGTGGTGATGTGGTTAAGTGGTATGGCTAATAATCAAATGGTCAGTAGTTCTAATCCTCTGGGTGCTGTTTGTAAACTCTGTGGGGCCAGTTCTACTCTGTCCTTTATAAGGTCGCTAAGAGTTGGAATGGACTTGATGGTAGTGGGATTTTTAATTTTTTTTTTTTTAATTAAAAGCATTTAAAATAAGAACTGCAAGCCTTTAACAAATGGTACTGGCAAAATTGGATATCCATCTGCAAAAAACTGAAACAAAACTCATATCACACACCTTATACAAAAACTCACTCAAATTGGATAAAAGACCTAAATATAAAATCTAAAACAATAAAGCTCATCCAAGATAAAACAGGATCAACAATGGAAGTTTTAATACACAATGTAGACAGACTTCAAAATCAAGCAAACAAAGCACATTCAACAGAAAACAGATAAATGGGAATTGATAAGAATCAAACACTTTTGCTCATCCAAAGACTTCATCAAAAGAATTAAAAGACCATCTACAGAATGGGAAAAAATATTTGGCAACTCTATGTCAGACCAACATCTGATCTACATAATCTATAAGGTTTTACAAAATATCAACAAGAAAAGGATAAATAATCCAGCTAAGTGATAGGTGAAGGAGATGGACAGGTATTTCTCTGAAGAGGACATCCACGCAGCTGAACGATGCATGCAGAATTGCTCAAGATCATTAGCTATTAAAGAAATTCAAACCAAAACTACAATGAGATACCATCTGTCGTGAATTGAATTCTGTCCGCACGAGAATATGTGTAGCCATGTGGCTGGGCCATGATTCCCAGTATCTTGTGACTGTCCTCTGTTTTGTGGTTTTCCTGTGCTGTATGTTAAAGGATTAGGGTGGGACTGTAAATCCCTTCATGGTATCACGTCCCTGGTCCACTGTAATGAGAGTTTCCGTAGAGTATGTTTTGCCCCACCCTTAATCCTTTCATCCTGCAAGAGATAAAAGGAAAAAAGGAAGCAAGCTGAGAATTGGGAACCTCACACCATCAAGCAAGCAAACAGCAGCGGGAGAACAGTGCGTCCTTCAGACCTGAGGTTCCTGCGCCAAGATGATCTCTGAACAAAGACTGATGCAAGACCAGACCTTCCTGCAGACCCGACAAGGGGAAAGACTTCCCCTGGAGCAGACACCATGAATATGGACTTGTAGCCTACCGGACTGTGTAAGAATAAACATCCTATGTTAAAGCCATCCACTCTGTGGTATTTCTGTTAGAGCAGCACTAGCTGACTGAAACATCATCTTGTTGGAATGAAGCATAAGTAACTCCATTTTGAACCTCAGATTCCATTTTGAGGAAGAGAAGGAGGCTCCAGGAAACAACTTAGCAGAAAATAGCAGGGATACCATAGAGTAATCTCACCTTTGTCTTGCAAAACATCTGTCTGTCACAAGACAAAGCCTGGAGACAGCCTTGCAAATGACCCCTAGTCCTTGATCACAATCTACTAAAACATTTGCTAATGATCACATTTTACAACTAACAGGAATTCCAGGTGGCCTCAGCCAATCAATGCAAAGGTTAGCTCCCCATCCCTACTTTGCGGTTTCACGGCTTAAATGCTGTGCGCTAAGGAAGCCTGGGGTCGCCTCCGCTCTGTGTAGTTTGGGGTGTGTCCCTGGTGCACCAGTCTTTTTCCAATTGGGCACATTGTTAATAAAACTTAACTTTTAAAAGGAAACTGCATTGCATCTTGAAATCCAGACCCTAACAATCTCACCCCAACAAGGTTGTCCATGATCCAAAAAACACAAAACAACATATGCTGGAGAGGCTGTGGAGAAATTGGAACTCTCCTACACTGCTGGTGTGGTTGCAAAATGGTACAACCTCTTTGGGAAACAGTCTGGCACTTCCTTAAAAAGCTGGAGATAGATATATCATTTGATCCTATAATTCTACTGCTCAGACTTTATCCTTCGGAAACAAAAGTTGTCATACGAACAGACACACGTACACAAATGTTTGTTGCAGCACAGTCCACAACAGCAAAAAGTTGGAATCGACCCCAATGCCCATCAGCAGATGAGTGGATGAGCAAACTGTGGTATGTATACTCAGTGGAACACTGTGCTATGATAAAAAACTATGTCAATTTTATAAAACATCTCATAACATGGTCTCATTTGGAAGAGATCATGCTGAGTGAAATCAGTCAGTGTCAAAAGGACAAATTTTGTATGAGACCCCTGTTATAAGAACTTAACAAGAGAATTATCCACAGAAGAAAATGACAGTGTTGGCTACATGGGGGGGTGGGAGCTGAGGGTTTATCATAGATGAGATAATTGTTAGATGTTAGAAATTTTATTCTTTTATTGTAATTAAAAAATTTAAAAAGTTTAAAAAAATACAAGGCTGTTTTGATGAAATAGTAAAAAAATTCTGTTAGAGTAAATACTCACATGCTAACATTACAGTTAGCCATCAGTTTTTGATTCACAGTTATTTACAAGAAGCAGGTATTCTTATCCCATTAATCTTGTAGTTGAATGTCATAACCACCATGTCTCATTTTATAGAAAATTGTATGTGGTAAGTGTTTTAATTGATACTGGAATGAATCTTTATAGTAACTTATTTTTATCTTTACTTGATTTTGTCTTCTAAAACTGACTTTTGTGTAGCTCTTCATGTATTCTTGATTTTCTTTATTTCTTTCAGTTTACTGGTACATTTTCTTTAAAAGAAAATATCACACACTAAGTCTTAAGTATAATGTGTTTATGTCTATTGTAAATAGAAAGTTTTGTATTGTGCTTTCTATCTCCCTAATGTTTTGGGATACATTTGATTTACAAAAATGGCTAATTCAGATCCTTCAACTTTGAACTCATTGCTTTGCTTTTAGAAATTTTTATTGTTGTTTTTATTGCTTTTTTTGGCTTTAATTTTATTTTTATTGCTTTTTGCTTGACTTCTGTGGAGTTTTTAGGTATTTAGTCACATCCTTTAATGAAAGAAAAAGGAAGAAAAAGAAAGTTTTTACTTCCAGTTTGCCTTTTTTATTTAAATCTCTTAAATACAAATTCCTTTCCCTGGATTTAAATTACTATCACTATTGTTTTTCTTACAGTTGCTATTATTTATTTTCTAAACTTACCGTCTACCTTTCTTCCTCTGTTCTCTGAACATGATTACACTTTCCTATATTTTAATCAGGAGTAGAACTTGAATTTTTCTTATTGTCTTCTCAGCATCTTGATCTTGCAAGTGATTGTGCAATTTAATCACTTTTCTGCTTCTCAATGTTAGTTTTCTTGATTAGACATTATTCCTGCATTCTAATATTTAATGGTATTAAGTTATATGTTCATCTTTAAATTTTATCAATAGTCATGTGTCTCAGAGAATAGGCTGGGTAGCACACACAGCTTAGTATTTTGTAGCTTCAATTTGCTTTTCTTTATTGTTAAAATAAGTATTTTTCTTATTTTTTTTTTCATCTCTGGATTCCCTCCTTCCCTCCTTCCCTTCCTCCCTCCCTCTCTTTCTTTCTTTTATGAATTGTCTGTTCTTACCGTTTGCATACTTTTCCACTGTTTTCTTGTTCTTACTGATTTGCAGGGGCCCTAATCCCAGAAGAGTTTATGTAATACATGAATGTTCTTCAAAGATCTGGGAGAAATGCTCCGCCAAATTTGCTAGAGTCATGGACATTTTTGAAGGACTCATTTTGTATTAAATGTTGTTCCTTTGATATTGATCTAATCATTCTATTTTTCACTACATTCTTAGAGTTATACATCTTGAGCCTGTCATCTGTCTCTGAAAGGCTATCAAATTTCCTCTTCTGTAGCAGGGAAAGGAAATGCCATAGACTACATTTCTGCATGGGGCAGAGGGCCAGCCTGAGCTTCTAACGTTTCAGCCAGTAGTAAGAGTTTCTCACTTTTTTTGGTCAAGATCCTCCTGTAGATTATTGATTCTCTTCTTACCTTTTTCATTGTCTTCCTTTTGCATCTTTTCAAAAACCTTATTTATTTTTTTTCTGCTTGAGGTGAAAATTTACAGAGCAAATTAGTTTCTCATTAAATGAATAATACACATATTGTTTTGTGCCGTTGGTTGCCAGCTCCATGATGTGTCAACACTCTCCCCTTTTTGACTTTGGTTTCCCTATTTCTATTCATCCAGCTTCCTTGTCCCCTTCTGCCTTCTCATCCTTGCCCCTGGGCTGATGGTCCATTTAGTCTTGTGTACATGATTGAGGTACATGTACTATTGTTTACTTTATGGACCTGTCTAATCTTTAGCTGAAGGGATAACCTCAGGACTGACTTTAGTACTGAGTTAAAGGGTGTTTTGTGGCCTCAGAGTTTTTCTAGTCTCTGTTAGACCAGTAAGTCTGGTCTTTTCTTGTGAGTTAGAATTATGTTCTACATTTCTCTCTAACTCTGGCCGGTGCTCTGTTAGAATCCCTTTCACAGCAGTTGGTAGCTGGGCACCATCTAGTTCTGGGCTCAGTCTGGTGGAGGCCACTGCAGCTGTAATCCATTAGTTCTATTTGCATCTTTAAGATCATGAGCTCTCCCTTCCTTGCTTCTAGTCACATAGGTCTGCCCAGCCTCGGCTGCTGAAATGTCCATTGTCCACACATCCCTGGCTCCCTTTGCAGCCTCTCTACTTCACTAAACATTGGGCTAGGCAGGCTCCCGGCTGACTCACAGGGTTTTCGGCCCGGTAGTTAATAGGGCTGGCCTAGAGCTGGACTGGTCTTGATTCTGTTGCTTACTGCCTTTGAAACACTGCACATAGAATTGAACCATTAGCGTCCCAACTCAGCAGGAATGGATGATCACCAAAGACCAAGATGACATGGGGGAAAGAGAACCAAGAGGACAGACAGACCCACATAATTGGGTGACGACATTGACATGTGACCAGAGGAACCAGATGGTGCCCGGCCACCACCAGTGATCGCCATAATGGGGCTCACAAAGTTGAGTCTCACTGGCAACACAAGAATAAAAAAGGGTACACCCTGAGATCTCCACTAAAAGACTGCAATTGATGGTCCAGGTGCCTTGGGGTTTCTCTGGGAGCATGGCCTCTGGTCCTGATGCTGCCCCTGTCCATAAATCATAATGGAGGTCAACTCTTTGGACAGGAATGGATTTGACTTGGTGACAAAGAGTGACTGTATTGTGTGTGCACTTTATGGTTTCATGCATCTGTAGGATGTCATCCTGCTGACCTCTTGCTAGAGGAGGGGGAGAAGGTGGAGAGAAGGGAATAGGAGATTATTAGGAGGATATGACATGTATAGAATGGAGAGGAGGAGTGTGCTGTCACCAGGCAGGGAGAGCAGTGGGAGCTGCACACAGGCAGGCATGCAAATTTATACAGGATTGTACATTGTCGCTCAATCATAATAAATTTTTTTTTTAAAGAGTTGAACCATTAAGATCCTCAGTTTTCTCATTTGTTAATTGGACATAAAAATAGGTTCCATCTTACTGGTCGTTGGGAGAATTCTTTCATTCAACAAATATTTATTAATTGCTTAATGTGTCTCAGGCATTGCTTTAGGTGCTGAGAATAAGAGTGGTGAACAAAAGAAATAAAATTCCTGTTTTATGGAGCTTATTCTGGAGAAGACAGCCCACAAATGTTTCTTCAGCATGTACATGCTAACCACCACCACAGTTTGCCTTTGAGTTGACCCTGACTCATGGTGACCCCGTGTGTGTCAGAGTAGAATCATGCTCCACAGAGTTTTCAGTGGCTGATTCTTTGGAAGTGACCACCAGGCCTTTCTTTTGAGGCTCCTCTGGGTGGACTTGAGCCTCCAGCTTTTTGATTAACAGCTGTGCACATTAACTGTTTGCACCATGCAGGGACTCCACGTTTATGCCCTACCCCTCCCCCAAATAATTTGAGGTAATAGCACTTGTCAATACAAACAAACAAGATAGGGAATAGAGGTGTTATTTTATTTGCAGTGCTCTGTGAAGACCTTCTGAAGAGGGAACATTTAAGAAGAGATCCGAAGGAAGTAAGGAAACCAGGCAGGTGAAGAACTGACAAAAAGTGTTCCTGCCAGAGGGACCTTTAAGAACAAAGGCCCTTAGGTGGGATTGAATGAGACTATGCATTGGGATTCCAGGTAGTCCAGTGGTTAAGCACTCGTCTGCTAACTCAAAAGTCCACAGGTCAAACCCAAGTGGCTCCGTAGAAGAAAAGATCTGGCCATCTGTTTCAGTCTAGGAAGCCCTACGGGGCAGTTTTCCTCTGCCACATAGCGTCACTGTGAGTCAGGATCGATTTGACAGCGGACAGTGACAACAATGCACCAGGGTTAACAGTGTTGTGGCACAAAGCGAGCACTCAGGGACCAGTGCTGCTGCAGTTTGTGCTCCCACGGCCACCACACCTCTAACAGCATCCCTGCTAGAGCCACCATTCAGGGGCTGAGAGACGGTCTCGGCAAGTGTTAACTTCTGACCGGCGTTCTAAGATCCTCACACAGGGTGACAAGTTGGTGTCTTCCTCTCTCCCATTCCCAGAGACCCCTGGGGGAGTGCACACACCCACCCACCCCGCCTTCTCCAACACACGAGCTTCCCTCTCTCCTTGCCCATCGCACACCCTCCAGGAAGGTTTCAAAGTCTATGTGGTTAATGTCCTTCATCACCATCCACTGGGTTCCAACTCATGGGGATCCCGTGAGGGCACAGTAGAACTGTTCCACACGGTTTTCAAGATAGCAGATTGCCCAGCCTGCATTCTGAGGTGTCTCTGGGTAGATTCAAACTGCCAACCTTTCAGCTAGTAGTGAGGGCTTAACTGGTTGCAGCACTCAAGGGCTGCTGTGACTGAGGTGAAATTCAGGCATTGCATCTACTTTTTCCCTCAGCCCTAGAGACAGCACCCGGGATAGAACTCTTCACATAGTACAGACTATTAGCAGTGTTTGTCATGTTTCTTATCCTACCATCTCCTTCTTCTATCCCCTCAGCTTGGTAGTAGTCTGATATGGGTCAGAAACACCTCAACGACTTGGGCCCAAGTATACTCACAGTCCCCTCCTTGTCTAGAGTAAACCGTAAATTTTAGGAATGTAGGAATGGGATTAGCCATGAACAAAAAGGCCCCTAGTGCATTTTCTTCTAGGTCATGTTGCCACCTAGCTTCTTGCCTTCCAGCTTTCTCCACCATCATCTGCTTCCCAATTATTTCCCCTTCTATCCCTCAGAGCTGCCCTCTCTGCATTTCTTCACCTGTTCTCTGCAAGACAAGTCCTGTCACAGTGCACATTTCAAAACTTAAACCATGATTCAGGGGAGAGGTAAGTATGAATTACAGAAATCCAAATTACAGGATTTATTTTTTCATAAAGAATTGTAACTTTATTATTTTCAAGTACATACATAGCGCCTCAAACTAATGTCTTATAAAAGGTCACCAAGCAAAAGCCCCTCAAATACGTCTTTACCGAATATACAAAGATCCATGATAATTAGCTCATGCATTTTTTTACTTCTAAATGGATATTCCTGAAGTGCTTGAAAGGCTTTTTGTTTTAGGTAGGCTAAATATGCCACTCCTAGCAATATGGTTTATACTCCTAATTTGCTGAACAAATGCCATTTTTATTGATTGTGCAAAGACAGATCAACTTTGTCCAGTCAATAAACTCCAATTAATGAGGTCCACATTAGTATGGCCTCCTATTAAAATTTCCAATTTCAATGCAATGAGTCATTTGTTTCAAAGTACATCCGATAAAGTAAAATTCCAGTACAAAGAATGAACGGCTCTTCTGGGGCTGTTGAAGGGCCTGAGCCCCATATTTGTCCTGTGTACAACCTTCCTCTCTGCCTTAGGTCTTCTGTTTTTCTTAGGTCTCACTCTCTCACTTGCTTGGCCGATCTCTAGGACTATCTCTACAGGGCTTTTCCAGTGCCTTCTAAGCCAGGCCTAGTGAATAGGCAGAGCTGCCCTTAGAGCAAAAATGTGAGGTGGAGAGGGGAAGGGAAGGAAAAGGATCTCCTGATGGGACCTGAAACTAACTCCCCATTTCAGGGAAACTGGGCACAATGATCATCAGAGTCAAAGGCATTAGCTGGGAGAAACAGCCCTGCCATCTGCAAGGTCAAGAATGTGTCTCCTAACAATGTTTTCCCTCTTGTAGCCCAAAGATTCTGCATGTCCCTGAAATGCCAGAAGGTTTCAGAAAAGCTTCTAGAACCTTTCCAGCCAACAGCTAGGGAACTCCTGTTTCGAGCGAGGCAGGTTTGGCAGAGTCTGGGAAGGATGCAGCTTTGTTAAGGATGGGCAGGCAGAAGAAGAGTCTGCGAGGGGCTGGGAATAAACTGGCAGCTGTCCCTTTTGGAAGAACATGGGTTTCAAGTACTCAGCATTCTAAAGGGAGTGGGGAAGGAGTGGCGACGTAGAGCACGTGACTGAGAGAACAGGAGCTTCTAAGACATCAGCCTTGTGGACCACTGACGAAGGGCCACACAGGTACGGAATCTAGGTGAGCTTCCCTGGCTGCCTTCTGGCCCTGCCTCTGTTGCTACTAGGCTGAGAGCAAATTTGGTCTGCTGGCAGAGTATGCTGAAAGGTCAGGACACAGAGCTGAAGTCCACAGTGTCTACCTGGAGACTCAGGACATGACGGATATCCCGTCATTGGCATTCTCTCTCTCTCTCTCTTCTCTCTTCCTTTGTTGTTTCCTTCCTTTGGGCTGTGCCCTGACCTCCCACCTGGCCACCCAGCTCTCTTCCGGAGGTTTCTAATTAGCTTTGACTAGGAGACACACCCCGGCCTCTCCAAAGAGCTTTCCTTTCCAGCCTTAGACATTCACCAACTGGAACTGTTTGTGTTTTCAAGGTTGGAGAGGGAAGCAGCCAAAAGGACCAGGTGGGGCAGGAAGAGAAGGAGTGGTGGAAGGGTGAAGCAGAGTGTGGTCGGACAGATAAAGGGGTGCTTAGGGATCTGACAGGGTTTCCTTTCTCCTGGCAGTGCAGCAGTTAAGAGCTTGGCTGTTAACCAACAGGTCGGCAGTTTGAACCTACCAGCTGTCTCTCGGAAGCCCAGTGAGGGGCAGTTCTACTAAACTGTGTCCTATAGGATCGCTATGAGTGGAAATCAATGCAATCGTAACCAGTTTGGTTTTTCACTTGGTGTTTAGACAGGTCCCTGCCTTTGGATATTTATCTAGTAGGAAATAGGGGTGAAGGGATAGGGAATGGAAAGGGCTGGAGTGACCCTCGATTCCATGACACAGTGAGGCGGGTGAGGCAGGATCAGGGAGGGATCCTAGCATGTAGTGTCTAATCAGACTGTTCATGATTGGGTCTATGGGGCAATCAACTCAAGTTTATTTACGTGCTCCCCCCATTTTAGCCTGCTGGGTTCCCTCGTTCTCCTTGAATCTTCCCCATAAATACGGTCCCGGTTTTTTCCCACCCTTCTTCGTTACCATCCCCGCAACACCTCCAGGGCTCCCCATCTTTCCCGTGCCTGGTTCTTCTTCCAGTGGGCTCAGTAATAAGTCTCTTTTTCCACCCAGCCTGTTAGAAAGATTGGGAGTGAGGGTTACAGCATGAGCTTAACAGGAGGCAAGAGAGAAATGTCCTAGGGGGAGTTGAGGCCTGGTGGAATATGAAGCCTGATGAAGGGGGCTGAGGGAAGTAGCTTTAGGAAGGTCAAAAGGGAGAAGGAACATGATCCCGGGGGGCTGAGGCCATCCATTGGAGGAAAGAAGGACAGGCCCGCATCTAGGGAACCTCTTGTATTTAGCACAGTGGAAGCTGGATGCAGAGTAGGCCAGAGGCAAAAAAGCTCATATCACAAGGGGCTGTTCAGGTAACGAGTGCCTGAAGGGGCAGCTGCTGGTCTGCATCTGTCCATTGTTGTGTGCGGAAATGTGAGCATGGGATTGACAGCTGTTCTGATGTTTCAGAAGTTGTCAGAAATTCAAATTGTATATAATAGCTACCAGGCTTCAGGTGCAGGGCCAGTGACGACACCCAACCCCACCTCAAAATATTGTGCAGGCCAAACCAAATAGTATCCATAGGGTAGACGTGACTGGTAGACCATCTGTTTGTAACCTCTTGTGAATAATTAAAAAAATATAAAGTTTGTGGAAAAAACACACTTGTTGGTTGATGACTGGAAATCAGGAGACTTGGGTTGTGGTCTTACTACTGCTGTTCACTTGCTTTATGATCCCAAGCAAAGAACTTCAGCCCTGAGCCTTCTTTATCTGTAAATGTGGGGGTTTACTACGCAATCTCAAAGGGCCCTTCTTTTTCTGACCTTCTGCGACTCCACGGTGGAAGGTGGAGGGTCTTGGAGGTCTACAGTGAGTTAGAGGGGCTTGGAGTCTGAGAGGAAGAGGACAGGAAAGACGGCCTCAAAGACTCAGGGTCCTCCGGGCTTGGGAGTCTGGGATCTTACAACAAGGAATGGGACCATAATGGGAGTGGCGTTTGGGTTTGGAGTCTTGGAAAGAGCAGGTGGCAGAAGGACATAAACTTTGCTGGGAGCTGGGGTTGGGGTGGAGGCACTTACCGCCAGGATATCGCCGTAGGATGAGCTTTCGGACCTCATCATAGAGGAAGATGAGGAGACTGTAGGGGAAGGCACAGAACCACCAAGTGACCCTGAAGGAAACGGGGAAGGGTGGTGTCATCAGAGGTTGGCACGGTAGCACATAGATCCAAATGAAGGAACCAGAACTTGGATCCCATTCTTGTTACTTGTGCCACTTGCTGAGGCCCCTTTCTAAGAGACTCACTTGAGTGGGTACATGCGGAGGGCTACACCCATGCCTGGGCAGTAAGACAGAAAAGCAGCCAGTGCTGTCTCCTCCAGGAGCCCAAATATCAGGATCTTATTCCTGCGAAGACAAAGAAAGGAAGGAGGAGCATTGGAGGGGGCCTCTGGTGGTACAAACAGTTCAGTGCTTCGAGACCATGCAGGCACTTCAGAAGGCAGTCCTACTGATCTACTTCTGCAAAACCAGCCACTGCAAACTCTAGGGAGCACAGTTCTACTTTGATACACGTGGGCTCATCAGGAATCAGAACCGACTTGATGGTAGCTGGTTTTAGCAGTTTGAGAGGGCCAAGGAGGGACTGACCCAGGGAGACCCCTGGTGGTGGAAGGGAAAGAGAGAAGTCAGGGAAGGGTTATGGATGCCGTCTTCTGGTGACCTCTTCAAACATCCTCTTCTCATGCATTTGTAACCCAAGGCATTTTCTTTCTCTGCTTACCAATTTTTTCCCCCACCCATTGTTGTCTATTGCATGTGTATGTATTTGTTAAATAAACGTTTGTTATGTGTTGAATGTTACCCTGTGTGCTCAAGATACACAGAGCTCCTGTCTGGAGGCAAGAGCCTGCCCTCATGCAGCTTATAATATTGTATTACTCCAGGCACATGGTCTGCGGAAGTGTCATCTCCCCAAAAAGATGCCTGAAAGTGTCTTCAGTGCAGGACCCATGTCTGTCTTCCACTTTTTCAGCATCTACTATAGCCCCTGACAGCTGTTTGAGAAGTCTGGGAAGTGCTTAGCACAAGGGAAGCTCTCTGCGTAAGAAGTGCTTAATACATGGTCATTAGATCCGAACTGGATCCTTGGGTGGTGAAAACAGTTAAGCAGTCCACTACTGGCTAAAAGGCTAGTTCAAACCCACCCAGAATGCCTTGGAAGACAGGTCTGGTGATCTGCTTCCAAAAGGCCACCACCTTGGAAAACCTATGGAACACAGTTCTCTGCACATAGAAGGGCATCATGAGATGGAATCAAATCGACAGCAACTAACAACAACAATGTATCAGATCTGAAAAGCAGGACAGATCACGGTTAGGAGGGAAATTTCCGGAGCCAGGCAGGGCCTCGAAAGCTTTTGGTTTTAAGGAATGTTTCTTACCCTCTCTGAGCCTTATATTTCCTCTCTGTGATATGATGATTGTTAATTACCTTGTTATCAAACGGACTGCAGGGAAAATCATGGAAGACAAAGCATGGAAAGCACTTGACCTTGGAAAGTCCTAGTTCTGCTACTACTTGACCTTTTGTATTTGCACATGCTGTATCTCTTTATGACTTAACTCGGAGGTTCCCAAACTTTTCACTTTCTAAAGACCCCTGCTATTTTACTTTTATAAAGGCCACATTTTCAAATAAACAATGACTAGATCTCCTCATTTAAAGTTAATTAGAAACATACATAGCTTCCAAACAGAACTACAGACTAGTAAGCAATCACCACACTTCATGATACCTTTTCTTTTGCCTAGGAATCATGATATTTTATTAAGCTTTGGGGCCTTCTCCTAGGTAAAGGCGTTATTTCCAAACAGCATTTTGAAATGATGTACCCGACCTCTGAGAGGAAACTGGAGGGGTGACCTGAGGTGCTCCGAGGCCAGGGGATGCTTGTTTTCTGTACCCAGGCTGACTTCCCTTCCCTTTCATTACTATTTTCATCTCAGATGGCTGGATTTAGTAAGTTGGGTATGTTTCCAACTTCCTGTGTGCCTCATGTGGCACACAGGAAGCCCCAGACCCCAGAACTGGACACAATTTCTTTGGACTCTCTTCTCCTTATTCACTTCTCATTGCATTTTCTCTGCTAGTGTTTTTAGCTTTCTGGAATCTTCTTCATGCTAACTTTCTGTACTCTAACACACACATTCCTCTCCCCAGAATCTTACATTCTATTAATGTCACCAGTGTTTTGGCATCTTTGTCTTCCTTTCCTGACTGAAGAATTGTGATAAAACTCAGTTGGGAATTTTGGTTTACAGTGGAAGAAACAAAAGAGAACAAGAAGGATTCCTTCAGCACTCAGTCACCATTCCTGCTACAGTCGTGAGGTGATTATCCAGCACCAGACAGGTATTACACTCTGTGACAGATTAGTCCCCAAGACAGTGGACTTTGGAAATAGGCCTTTATCAACTGGATGACCTTAGGCACACATTTATCTTTTGGGGGCCTCTTATCCATTAAATGAAAATGATAATGCCTACCTCACAGAAGAAACTCTGGTAGTGTAATGGTTAAGAGTTATGGCTGCTGACTGAAAGGTCGGCAGTTCAAATCCACCAGAAGTTCCTTGGGAACTTTATAGGGAAGTTCTACCCCATCCTTTAGTGTCACTATGCATCAGAATAAATTCAACAGCAATGGGTTTGGTTTGGGTTTTACCTCACAAAGCTAATGTGAGGTTAAACACTGTAAAACACTAGTGCCACGCTTGGCACATGGTGACTCCCACTGTAAGGAGGTGCTAAACCTGGCCCAGAGCAGTTCACGGTGCTCCTTACAGTTACTCACAGAATTACAGGGCAAGTGACGTGTTCTGGAGCTATGTCGGGTGTAGGGGAGCACAGGAGACTCTGGATTTAGGGCTGGGGAGTTGGGGGGCAGGCGGCACTAGAATAAGAGATAAGGACAGGAAGAGAGGAATCAAAAAGGCATGGCGAGAAGATGAAAAGGAAGGAAAGTGGAAGGGACCGTTACAAAGTACCCTTCAGGAGGCAAATTAAGACACCCGAACCAGTCATACACGGCGTCCTCTTCTCTAGCCCATTTCAAACTCAGCTACACATATGTTGTTTGCTAGCTGCTGTTTTGTCGGTGCCCAGATCCTGGTGACACCGTGCATGGCCGAAGGAAACACCACCTCGTTCTGCATCACCCGCAGGATCAGTCGTGCCCTATAGGATTTTCACTGGCTGTTTTTCCGAAGTAGATCACCAGGCCTGCCTGCATAGTCCACCTTAGTCTGGAAGCCCCACTGAAACCTTCATGCTTTGCTGCAACAGGCAATCCATCACTGACAGCTGGGGGGTGGCTGTGCATAAGATGCACTGGCTGGGAACTGAACCCAGATCTCCTGCTTGGAAGGCAAGAATTCTACCACTGAACCACCAATACATCTGCTGTTGAGTAGATTTCAACTCATAGTGACCCTAAGAGTAGAGTATAACTGCCCTATAGACCTTTCAAGGAGGGCCTGGAGGATTCAAATAGCCCACCTTTTGGTTAGCAGTCACAGCACTTAACCACTACACAACTGCAGTTTCTGAACAACCAATACTCCCAACACATGCACATAGATGGATACAAAATCCAAACCAAGCCCACTGCTGTCACATCAATTCCAACTCATAGAGACCTTACAGACAAGAGCAGAACTGCTCCATAGAGTTTCCAAGGAGTGCCTGGAGGATTTGAACTGCCGACCTTCTTGTTAGCAGCCATAACACTTAACCACTATGCCACCAGCATTTCCATAGATGGATATACAACTGATTAAAATCTGATGCCCTGCCCCGTTCCCACCTCCGCTGCCCCACACAGGCAGTTCCAGGCCCACACAGTGAGGTGATCCAGGGTGGAAAGCCTGGAATGTATGGATTAGTGGGTATACCCAGAGCACCCTCTGCCAGGGTGGGTGGGTGCCCCGTGGGTCTGGGATGCTCACTTCATGCCCTGCTGGAAGACTGAGTTACGGCGAGTTTTGCAGATGATGAGGTCAGCCCACTGTACAACCACGATGCTGGCAAAGAAGGCTGTGTGGCACGTGAACTCCACTACCTTCCGCTGCTCATAGGTCTGGGAAGAGGGCAAGCAGAGACGGTGAGGGTATCAGGAAGAGCAGGAACAGAGCAGAGCGTGCCTTAAGGGCTATTGTTTAAATGGGCTCAAATCCCACCCAGAGTGTCCAGTTCACTTGGCCACTCCTCTCAGGCCTTTGGCAGTCCCCCACCCTGGATTTCTTCAGGTTGTCAAAGATCACGTAACCGCACTCACCCACTCCTGCCCATAGCTGTCCTCCAGGTCATTCCTGGACCGGTCATCCCAGTCTAGGCGGATTCCTAGCAGCCGCGATGGTAGGAATCCATTCTCGGCCAGGATCACGAAGTAGGTGAAGAAGCCGCCCAGGGCCTGAATCATCCCTGTGGGTAGTAGACAACAGGCAAGGCTTAGTCAGAGAAGGAAGCCAGATGGGGCCAGTCCCAGAGGGCCAGAGGTAAACCTTTCTGACCCCCTGTGAGATGGTCCATCCTAGAAGTTTGCTCAGGGCTCATCCCTCTGAAGGATAGGAAAAGAGCCCTTTGGGGGCTTCCCCCCACACCCAGGGCCCAGCCACACCGATCTGTCCATAGGCCATGCTGATGAGCCTCTCGTTCACCAGCTTGTCTGTCTGGGAGTTTCTGGGCTGCCTCTTCATGATGTCACTCTCAGCTGCCTCATAGGCCAAGGAGATGGCAGGGACCTGTATGGAGAGGGAACGGAAATAGGAGTGGAGGACATTAGAAAGGATGTGGGAAGTGGCCAAGCGAGAGATGGAAAAGCACATTTCCTCTAGGTCTTGTGTTTGCCTGCGCTTTAACAAGACCAGAAGCCCGCTCAGCCTGGTCAGCTGCCCCAGATGCTGCTCTCCTTCCAGCTGCTGCCTGTGCCCACCCACCTTGCCCAAGAGATCAAGCTGAAGTCCCCACCCCAGACTGTGCCCTCACCATGTCAGTGCCCAGGTCAATGCAGAGGATGGTCACAGTGCCCAGCGGGAGAGGGATGTTGGCGATGATGAAGAGCAGGAAGGGAGTGATCTCAGGGATGTTGCTGGTCAGAGTATAGGCGATGGATTTCTTTAGGTTATCGAAGATCAGGCGGCCTGTAGGGGGTTCCGAGGGCATCAGGGGGTATAGAGGGACCTGTCCCCACCGTGGCCCCTGTAGTGTGGCTGCCAATCTTCCTAAAAGAGGAAGACTTTGTGTTTGAGGGAAGCTAAAGCAGGCTGTGGAACCCCCAGTGATGCAAACAGTTAATGTGCTCAGCTGCTAAACACAAAGTTGGATGTTCAAGGCTACCCCCAAGGCACCTGGGAAGAAAGTCCTGTGAATCTACTTTAGAAAAATCAGTCACTGAAAACTCAGTGGGGTACAGCTCTACTGTGACACTCACGGTGTTCACTGTGAAGTGGAATCACCTTGATGGCAACTGGCTTTTTGTTTTAAAGTAGGCTATGTATGCCTGCACTCCTTGCCTTTTTCACCGGGGTAA